>CM031234.1:25539631-26739631 GCA_018340775.1 Taxus wallichiana var. yunnanensis
TGAATTACATATTGCAACTTCGAGAATATTGTCTTGACACCATCATCTAACAGATTTTAGGAGTTTTAAAGCATGAATGTTCCTTGCATTGCTACTGTTCTCGACAGTTAGGAGTAAGACTGTAAGTGATGGATGAAGGTTTGGACGTAAAAGCGAGTTGATCTTTTGAGGGGACAAGTCTTCATTTCAAAGCTTTATAATCACTAGCCATCAACTAGACAGGTAAGGGAAGTTTGAAGTCAAGTTTTAAGAGTTGAAATATTTTTAGTATCTTCCATTTTCAAGACAGAAGGTTTGCAGGCCTGTAGGTGTTGGTTTTGAGGTCTAAGAGCTAAATTTGTATGTTGGTTGAAGGAAGTTCAAACGTCTTTTCAAACACAAGGGATTTGAAGAAATCATCTTCTTAGAGTCCTCTATCATAATCAAGAAGAAACTTTGCCTCGGAAGGTTTTAATTGCTAGAAATTCATGACAGTCCCCTCTCTAGAAGACTGCTACAGTACAGAGGGCTAATTAGGAGGCTAGAGTGTGAAGAAAAAGTGGTTGGAGTTTTGAGCTATGATTTGGAATTTGATCAGCAAGTAAAACATTGAAATCGGTATCCCAAAAGGTAATTTGTTTTCTTAGAAAGCCATCCTATCAAAAGTTATACCAAGAAAACAGTGGAACCGGGGCTTCTAGGAAGTGAGAGTTGTAAAGAAGTATAAAGGGTGTTTGAGTGAGTTATCTTGAGAGTTGAGAAACCAAATTGATCACACACCATGAGGAGGCGAATGGGTGCCTAAATATAGCTTGAGTTTGTTCTGGTTGGTTGTAGATTGCTCCAACCACCAACCAGAGGCATTGCCTTAAGAAGCCAAAAAGGACAGTTTTGGGAGATATAAGTGAAATACGAGTTTTCGATTGATTTGAGTAAGTTTGATATTCAGTATTGCTTGGTGTAGGCCTAAGACACACGATGAATTGATTGCATAAGCCAACTTGGGCTTTTAATCCAAAATTTGCATGATTTTGAAGGGTTTCTTGACTAGAACTAGTAAGCTAATTTGCAAGTTTTGATCAAGTTTGAGTTATTTGGATCATTCTGATCTTGTGGATGAGTTGTTTTGTATGATGCGCTGCATCACGGAAGAATCTTTCGCATCGTTAGCTGGAAGCTTCCTAATATCTTTAGGAGATTTGTTATCCCAATATTTATGGTTAAGATCTCGAGGCCATCAAATTTACCCCTTCCTAGCCAACTTATCAGCTACTTGATTTGCTTCCCTCGTAATTTTTGGAAAATGACTTCCTCCGGTTGCATCACCAATTGTTTAGCTTCATTGATCAAGGCCTCCAGTCTCGAGGAATAAGCCTTGCCATATTTCCTTTCATTTTTCAAAATTGTAGAATCCCCTTCCTTTACTACCCTTTTCCATCCTCGGATGATTTGCCTTCTAAATATATTTGAGCATAGCTAGTACTTTTGCATGATTATTGTTATCCAAAATAAGCTCACACCTCATTTTGTCCCTCTTGAATGCTTCTAATCTCATTTTTCTTATGTTATAAGTACTTGGGATCCTGAAGCATCTTCATCATAAAGGAAATTTCTCCCTCTTTCCAAAAATGTAAAAATTTCTTGCTAACTCTTTATATTTTTCAAGTTTCAGGATTTCGGAGGTTTTTTGTAGTTTTGCGGTGGTGTAAGTTCAATTTTCGAACCCCGGAGTGTTTTGCAAGTAAAGGTGTCGGGTCCGGGAGAAAAATACAACGTGGCGGAAAATGTGCAAAATGTAAAGTTATCCTCGATCCCCGAAAGCAATGAAGGGTTGCCACGTGGCAAAGGTCAAAAGCGACATGTAGTCAAAGGTCGGGTCCATGAGTGGACATTTTTGCAAAGTCAACGGTCAACATGCGAATGGCAAAGGAATCCCCTCCCCCTGCAGCCCAATGAGGGTTGGACATGTGGCGACATTTTAGGACTTGATGAGCTTTTGCAATTTTGCATTTCGCAGAACTGGATGTCGGCGTGCATAATGTAAATGGATCCCCGCCACTACCGTGAATGGAAAGCCGACATGTGGTAAGGATGAAGTAATGTGTACGTGGCCAAAAGCAAATCCGAGAACAATCAAAGGGTGGCACGTGTCGCATTCATGTGCTTTGCGGCCTACAAAAATTCATATGCTCATATCTTTTGATCCAGAGGTCCATTTTTGACAAAATTTATATCAATGGAAAGGTCTCGACAAGCACGACATCATGGAACTAGGATAAATTGATTTTGATGGAGGTAGGTGGGAGAAAATGAAGAAAACGTCCTTGACATTAATATATGCGATTCTGATTTTCTCAACCACCATAATTTATGACGTATGGCGCCCTTTGCTTCTTCGCAAAACAAAAGATTGGGGAAGGATTTGGTAGGTTGCCCATGCCCTTTTTAGTCATTAAATGCTTTACAGTCGGTGGGTGAGAGCTGAATTTTGAATTTTCCCTCTTCTTTCTCTCCCATTTTCTTCTATATAATGTAAACACCTCTCATTTGAGAGGGGGGATATTCTGAGTTACAAAGAAACTCTGTCAATATGTTTTCTGAGAAACTATGAGCTGCAAGCGCCTTCATTTAGACTGGCAATGTGTTCTTGTGCTTTCCTCTTCACATGTAATGATCTTTTCATACTTTTAAAGCAATACAACTTGTTTTGTGGTGTTTTCTCAACCTTGACTCGTGTTATTGTAACCTTGCCTCTCCATTCTTGTTGTGGTATTTTGTGCATGTATTTCTCACTTGCAGGTTTATTTGATTGTGTTTCATGGAGAACATAAGTTAAAATGTTGCTTTGGGTATGTGTCACTTTTGTTTGGCCTCTCCCTACTCCATTTTCCTTCTCCTTTCTCCCTCATCGGGATATTTCCACACCCTTTTCTTGGTGTTATCACCTTTGTTAGTGTAGGATTTCGCCTTCTTTATGCATTTCTCTATCTCCTGGTCCCATAGAAGTTTAGGCTAGGAGTAGATAGTTGCATTTCCCTTCCTAGGAGTAGTTTAGCATTAGGATTAGGTAGAAGAACCAACCTTCTCTGGAGGTCCATCTCAAGTATCAAGTCCCACAACTTTTTGAGATGGTCCCATGTTAGCAAAAAGTAGGGATATGTAATGTGCAAATCCAACCGTGTTACTTTTTTGACATAAGAGTTTTGGCACTCCCAGTGGGACATATTGAAGAGCTTTACATCTTCATTTCACTAAGTTTGATGTGCTCTTGGTGAGATCTCGGGCCAAGAGACATTCTAAAAGCATATCGAGTTTGACTGTTCTTGGTGATATCCAACAAATTTTCTCATTTGATGACAAACTATTCCCCTTCATTCCTTTCATTTCCATTCTTTCATTTTCCTTTCACTCATGAAGTTTGCTTACAATCATGACTTCATTTCCTTCTTGGAATTCTCATTTGTAGCAGCAAAACCAATTCCCTCCATCCCCATATTTTCAAAATTCTCCTCCAAATTAGTTTTATGAGCCTCATCATGAAGAATATGCATATAACCCACCCCAGTTGACCCATATGGTTATTATTCTAACCAAAATGTTTATGAAGAACAAGGTTATGCTAGATGATGGCGGTAAATTTATGGCAGATGTTGATTTCCAGAGACAGATTCAAAAAATGGAGGTGAGCATGATACTGAGAGCAGGCTAAATGTGCAATGAAGGCATTTAGAGTTGGTTTTATGGTCCCTTGTCCATGGGTTGGCCCTATACCAAGTTGGTTCAGCCCTTAGTAGAAGTTGGATTTTATAGTTGAGATGCTTCCCCAAATTGCAAAATGGGCTGAGTTAATGGAGGCTCATGAATCTAGTGTTAGGCAACCCTGTCAATGGGGCAACCCTACACTACCATCTCATAACCCTACCTTTTACTCTCCCCAACCTGAGCCATCTCACCTAATTTCCATGTCCCTAGCCTTTTGACTGCTCCTATTGAGGATTCCCTTTCTCCATCTTCTTCCCTCCCATCCCACCTTCATTTTTCCACCCTCTTTTCTTCCAAACCTCCATCTCCTTCACAAGAAAGCATTCTACCCTTTCCTTAACCACAACCATTGCAAAATCATCAAAGGGAAAAACCCACCCCTCCTCTTGCATTCCCAAACCCATTTTGGGAAGAAACAAATAAAAAAATCAGTCAAGGAGGGCAACAAGTTGAAGAACCCAACAAAGAAGAACTTACAAAAAAATTGAAGGATTGGGCTGCAAAGTTTGAATCCAATCAGATGCCACAACTGGTTAAGCCTTCAACAAAGGTTGGGATTGAAGAACAAATGGTGGAGGTTGATTTTGCAGAAGAGCAAAAAAAAAGAAGAAGATGACCAACAATCTCTTTATTCTGAATGCAGTGTTCATGAAGGCACCATGTTCATAGAGGTTGTTGAGTTATCTCAACTTGCAGTACCAAAGATAGAGGAGGAGAAATCAACTTGAAAAGAAGAGGAGCACAAGAAAGATGAGATCCAAAGAAGTGTGCTGCAGAGCTTGACAGTGAAGAGGCTGATTTTTATCAGATTTGGAAGATTGCATTGGTGAGGAAGAGCCCATTAAAATCATTACTTTTTCAGTCCCAACATATGACTTCCAATACAAAAAGGCTCTTGCTGCAGAAAAGTCCCAAGAAGATGCCATGGAGGAGAACATCCAAGAAGACCCTCATTGAGATCAGTCCTCATGAGGAAGAAATTGATGAGTTTGATATTTAAGACTCCATGAATGAGGGAAAGGAGAAAGATGATGACACCATTGCTAAATCAGAGGTCATCATGGATGGTAAGTATGAGTTTACACACTTCTTGTTCGAGGAAGAAAATCAGGTGTGGAGATAGTGGTGTTTGTGCAAGAACAACAAAAACATAGCATAAATCAGTTTGCAGACACACGAAAGGAAAGGAAGAAAGTGCTACATGATGAGCTCCATTTATGGAGTTGACACAAAGAAGATGGGCAAACTCAGAGGACCATTTCTTGCCCAATCAGATATTTGGCTAGTTTAGAGCCAAAAGGAGTCAGCAACCAATCATGTTCGCTTTAGAGCATGAGGATGATCATCAAAGTACCAAGGATCAGCTGAAATACCTCTCAAATCCAAATGTAGAGAAACTAAAAGAGGTATTTGTTTTATTTCCAGTTGATACTTTGAAGAATAGGGTGAAAACCAACTTCACAAAACAGTTTTCACTCTTATGAATGACCATGTTCACTGCAAAATCAAATACATGGTCCCAATTTGTAAGAAAGCGAAGCTATTTCTCCTTATGCAGGATTTGTTTAAGTTCGCTTTGCCTTTGGTTAGAGTAGGGTAGAATAGGTTTGTTTTTTAGTAGAAGAAGTGCTTGTGCACACTTTGCATGTTTCCACTTGGAACATGTATGATTTTCACATTTTGTATATAGTTTTTGCAGCGTTTTTTGTTGTTGCACAATCCATTGGAGAAAGCCGTGTTCATGATTGGAAAGCAAGTGTTTGGGGACTAAGTGTCAGTGTATGGCCAAATCAACATGCGACATAGAACTCTACAATACTTCATCTTTGTCAAGAAATCAGTTCAATTTTCTTCATAGTTGGCAAAAATCAGATTTGGGACAGCTTCAGATGTTCATCCTTTGTCTCAACATATCTATTGCAAAAGAAAAGGTGAAATTTCAGTTCAAAACAATTTTCCACTCACATAAAACCTTATTCAGAAGATTTTCTATAATGTGAATGGTCAATTCGAGCTTCAAGTCGAGTTTAAAGTCCAAGTGATAAGCGATGCTTGAAGTGGATTCAGGGGTTTGTTCTTCAAAGTTTTAAATCAGTTTTTATAGTTATCAGGCTGACTCCATGCCCAATGGATGCTTTAAGGCCACTTGATCAACTCATCTAGCAGGCAGATGGCCCCTATGAGTTGCCAAATGTTATCCAAAATAAGCTCACACCTCATTTTGGGTAACTAACATCATTTTTTCCCCTTGAATGCTTCAAATCTCATTTTGATATGTTTTAAGTACGTGGGGATCCATGAAGCATCTTCATCAGATAGGAAATTCCTCTTTTGGAAAATGTAAAAATTCATACTAACTCTTCATATTTTTCAAGTTTCAAGCTTTCGGAGGTTTTTTGCAGTTTTATAGTGGTGTAAGTTCAATTTTCGGGCCTCGAGAAGTGTTTTGTAGAGGCGTCGGGTTAGGGGGAGAAAAATGCAAAGCGACGGCAAATGTGCAAAATGCAAAGTTACACCCGATCCTCAAAGCAATGAAATGTTGCCACGTGGCAAAGGTCAAAAGCGACACGTAGTTAAAGGTCGGGTCCGTGGGTGGAGTTTACTGTTTGTCAACGGTCAACATGCAAATGGCAAAGTAATCCTTGCCCCGCAACTAATGAGGGGCAAACATGTGGCGACGCTTTGAGTTCTTGATGACCTTTCTGCAGTTTTGCATTTCTGAATCGCATGTCTTGGCGTGTATAATGTAAACGGATCCCCACCCACTATCGTGAATGGAAAGCCGACACAGGACGAAGCAATGCGTATGTGGCCAAAAGCAAATCTCGAGGCTAATCAAAGGGTGCCACATGTCGATTCTGTGCTTTGCGACCTACAAAAATTCAAATGCTCATAGCTTTCGATCCAAAGCTCCATTTTTGAAAAACTTTATATCAATGGAAAGGTCTCCACAAGTACTACACCATGGAACCAAGAAAAAATGATTTTGATGGAGGTAGGTTGGAGAAAATGTCCTCGACATTAATATATCTAGTTAAAATTTTCTCAACCACCAAAATTTATGAGGTATACGCATCTTTCTTCTTCGCAAGAAAAGATCTTGAAGGATGGATTTGGCAGTCACCCATGGCTCTTTTCAGTCATTTAATGCTTTTGGTTGGTAGGTGAGAGCTGAATTTTAAATTTCCCTCTTTTTTCTTTCCCATTTTCTTCTATATAATGTAAAAACCTCTCATTTGAGAGGGGGATATTCGAGATGTAAAGAAATTGTCAAAATATTTTCGAGAAACTATGAGCCAAAGCCTTCATTTGGGACTGCAATGTGTTCTTGTGCCTTCCTCTTCACATGTAATGGTGCATGCTTACTTTTATTACAATAAAACTTGTTTTGTGGTGTTTTCTCAACCCTTACTCGTGTTATTTGTAACCTTGCCTCTCCATTCTTGGTGTTGTATTATGTGCATGTATTTCTAACTTGCAGGTTTATTTTATTGTGTTTCATGGAGAACAAAAGTTAAAATGTTGCTTTGGATCTCTGTGTCACGGTTGTCTGGCCTCTCCTTACTCCATTTTCTTCTCCTTTCTCCCTCAGCAGGATATTTCCACACCCTTTTCTTGGTGCTATCACCTCTGTTAGTGTAGGATTTCCCCTTTATGCATTTCTCTTTCTCCCTGGTCCCTTGAAATTTTGGGATAGGAGTATATAGTTGCATTTTCCTTCCTAGGACTAGTTTAGCATTAGGATTAGGTAGAGGAACCGGCCTTCTCTCGGAGGTCCATCTCAAGTAATAAGTCCCACAACTTGAGAGATGGTCCCATGTTAGCAAAAAGTAGGGATCTGTAATGGGACGAATCTCGTGGTGCTACTTTTTGACATAACAATTATTTGCACCCTTTCCAACATCCAAGAGAAACATCAAAGATGGATGCCCTCTATCATCTTGAAAAACACATGCACCCCCAATTTGGGCTTGGATTCCCTTTAGCTGCCCCATCGAAGTTAAGTTTTATGAATCCCTCTAGTGGGGTCACTAATCCACAAAGACCTTCTTGACTATCAAATTCCCAACTCCATTTTCGAGAGAGGAGGGGTCTAGGTGGCCAAGACAAGAGAGGCTATCTAACATACTATCTTATTTCCTCTTCCTCTATTTTATTTTCTTTCTCCTCTCCCAAATTTCAACCAATTTCGAGATGATAGCTTCAATTCTTCCCAAAATTAGAGTAGACGACCGAGTATTTTCTTGAAAATCCTCCAATTTCTCTTGGTCCAAATGTTCCAAATTACTATTGTCGGGAGATCTTCCAATTTAGTGTTAGATTCGGGTTATCGATTTTCGATTCCACTTTGTGGAGGTACTTCTTTCACTTGTTTTCGGAAATACAAAGTTGAACCGCCATTTCTATCTTAAAACTCCAATTTTGTTGAAAGTGAAGGACAATGAACTCTTCCCACACAGAGATTAGATGGAATGTCCATGAAGACATCTTTTTGATCATCTTGTCATATGTCAACTTTTTCGTGGGGTGCCAAGCATAAGAAGATGTTGGCCTTTTCAAGGCCTTCAGGTATCCAAATCCTTATTCGGGAAAATGGGTTACTTTATGCTAAGTTGCTTCTAAAATTTCCTTATAGGATTCCTTAGTGAAATCCTCCCCATCCCAAACCAATGTATCGTTTCCCTCATGAAATGGAGTGGGTAGAAGCTAGTAAATGATTTAGAACTTCTCTTGAGGGCCAATTTAGAATCTTTTATTCCTTCCCGCCCGTAATGTCCCTTTTTAATATTTTATTACCTCTGCAAATTTTCGAGTTTCCTATCTATGCAACACTTATGAAATACTAAATAACAATGACAAATATCAATATTGGTTATTGAACCCTTACACAACATTGAACATAAGCCAAAACTATCATTTACTGAATGTTGGACAACAACATCAAATATTAATATTAAATCTTTTATATCAAATGGGTAGCAACGGTTCTGCAAACCCCTTTTGCATATAATATTCAAAGATGTACAGCGGCAATCTTTGGTTCATTTATTATTCAAACTACCAAAATAAACAACAAACCCAACTCACAAAATATGTAGCTGTGATGATATTGTGGTGCGGAATTGTTGCAGGCATAGTTTGCATACTCGTTCTTGACAAATACTGCGGAACAAAAAAATTGACTAATAAGACGTGGCGAATACTCGACAACTTAAAAAATACACAAATTTCTTTAAAAAACATATATTTTAAGCAACATATAGCTACAAAATGTATCAAATGAGTCCATAAAATGTTGGAGAAGTGTTTTCTATTAGATTTGAATACAAATACAATACAAAATCGCATCATCATGCGCATACAACTGCCGGTTGATAAGTGCTATGAATTTATGATGATTGTCATTGAGAAATATCATCATAAATTTCATACCTTCTGCAATTTACAATATACAATAAGTTACATTTCCCTCTTCCCGCTCAAGAGAAATATTGGGAAGAGGGTCTAGTGCCTCTACTAGTCCCGACACTCGGTTGCGTCTCCTCACTCCTCCTGTAAGGTTGCGACTCGCCTCCAACCACGGTAGTGGATGGTGGTGGCTCCTCTATTGCATGTTGGAGATCACCTCCGGATATGTCATCCAATCCAATATCTTCTGTTAGTGCTTCTCCCTCTATAGCTTCCCTCTCAAAAGAAGCAATCTTGTCCTCTGTGAACGCAGGGATTTCCTCTTCTCTCCCAATCCACTCGTTGTATGGATCTATCTCATCCAAATCAATAAGCTCCTCTGATGTGGCCTCCGCTTTTCTTGAGCGAAGCTAGAGATTATATTGCACAAAACCAAGTCGTTGATCCATTTTTGAGTCAACTTGTTTCTCTTCTTTGTGTGAATGGCCTCAAACAAACTCTAGTTGTGTTCACATCCAAAAACACTACAAGGTTGAGATAGAATTTTGAGGTATAGCTTTTGAAGATGCGGGGTATTTCCTCCCAAACCCTCCCACCAAGAAACTACAAACAAGATAATTAAAAGTTCATAAGTAATTAATAAAATCAAATCTGTAACTAATAAGTAACTTAATAAACATTCTAATTTTTATTGCTTGGTGTTTACGTGGTTCTCCCTCGGATAGCTAACGGTGAAGAAAAGAGCCTCCCTCTAGCATGTTTGTAATTTTGCAGCTCTAAAATAATGAGGTCCCTCGTTTCAACATCTGCTATCTTCCTCTCAATACACGTTGAAAGGCCCTCAATAACCTCTCCGTTCACATCTATGAAGCCGTCGAAGAAGAAAAACTTGGGGTTGAGGTAGTACCCGCTGCATGAATAGGTTGGTGGAGTTGATTGTTCCACCTCCGATCAATAATCTCCCAAAAGGGACCATATCTGGCGATATCCCCCTATAATAGTTTTGGATAAACTCTTTGGCCCTATCCATGGCCTCATAAATGTACCCCATAGGATTTTGCTCCCCATCAACCAAACGTAAAACCCACCACAACTCTCGACACCTACACACAAATTAAAATGTAAGGTTACAAACTTATAGATAAAGTAAAAAAGTAAATAACGAAATATTTATAATTTAACAAATTAAACTAAATGTATCAACTTGAAATATAATCCGAAGTTTGAAATTATCTTGATGATCTCTATAGCTCTCTTTGCAAAGATATCATCAAAAACTATCTTTCAACCCTTTCTCCATCAACTTTCTTTGAATATTGTTAGTCTAACCATGTTTGACTCACAAACATTTTCTTCAAAGATGTCGACAAACTAGTAATACTTTACAACATCAAGAAGTTAGTTGCAAACCTTGTGACACCTACTCAAACAAGCTCTTTCTCCTTTGTGTATTCTCTCATCAAGCTTAGAATCAAATGGTGATTATATATGTACTTTGTTATGTTTTCGCATCTTCTACATCGAGTCTCACCCAATCAATTTACTCGCCTATGTCCTTCAAGAGAAGGTCAAGGCAATGAGCTGCATAAGGAGTCCAAAAGAGTGATGGATGTCTCTCCTGCAATAGTCTCTCAACCACCACATATGCTGCTACATTGTCTGTGTTAGCTTGCACAACATTCTGTATAGCCACCTCTAATACAACCGTCTCCAACATCACACTCAAATTCTCTACTTTTTTTACTATGTAAGAAGCATCAATAGACTTCAAAAACACCATCTCACTATTCAAGCTGCTTAAAAAATTAATGAGTGTGCTATTCCTTCCATCTGTCCACCCATCTGAAAGAATTGTGCATCCATATTTCTGTCATTGTTTCTTTTGATCTTCTAAAATTGTAGTGGCATTTCTTGCAATCGCACTGGAGCAATTTCCCACTCAAATCGTTTGGAGAGGGTGGCTTTTAACCTTTCCCCGCAATCGTTAATGTCAGAACCAAGTATTCCCAATACGAGACTCTTTCAAACATCAATGGAAAGTTGTTATAGTACCAAAAATTCGAACATGCTTTATCCGCTTCCTTGTGCATATCCTTGTTCCAGGTTGTACCTTGGAATGAAGGTTGTGCTCCAGGTATGTTCCTTGGCACAAAAAAGCCATGTATGCCTTTGCTCGAACTCGATGAAGATGTGCCTCTTCCGGTTTGTCAGCGTGGACCAGGAGTAGAGCCCTGATTGTTGCCGCATCATCCTCTCGAATCCTCTGTCATTGTAGTCCTAGGTCTAATGGCTTGTGTTATGGCTGCATGCACCTTTTCCTTCTCTAGTTTTTTCTCCTTTAGCTCCCAGCTTTGCTTTCATCTCTCGCTTTGCCTCTTCTGTAACATTGGGGCAAACCACAATGTCTAGGCAAACAATAGATGGAAGGTGATACTTGCACGATTGATGCCTCCAAACACCTTTGTTTTGCCACAAATTATAAATAATCGATTTTGAACCGCTCCACGTACACCATACTTCCAAACGAGGGCAGTACGAGCATTCGCAGAACGGTTCCCGCTAATGATGCCGACCTAGATGCCGAACTTGATGCAGAGCCCGATGCCATTGCTAAGCTCTAATCTCGCAACACAATGTACATTTTAAAAATTAAAAAAATGTAAGCTTAATTAAATTAAAAAAATGTGCCCGAATAACCATATTTCATCGTAATTTAATAAAAATGACATACCTAAGGTTGTAAATGAGTATTAAAAATTTAAAATGATTTGCAATCACATTGAATGCATTTAAATGACAAAATATATTCAATGAATCGATTACAATACGCATATATAAAATTTAAATAGTTTAGAACGAATTTGCGTTAAAAAAAAAAGAACATACCTCCGGCTGCAAATGACTATTAAAAAATTAAAAGCATTCGCTTTTACATTACATGTATTTAGAATTACAATATGAATCTATAAAACATAAATAATATACACCAAATTTGGAAAAACTTTAAAGAATTAAAAAAAAAACTTACCTCCAAATGCAATTCTCCAAATTCTTTCTTCGAATTTGCTCCAAAATCCGTTCAACACAAGCAATGCAAGCTCAAATGGTTGTGTGAACGAAAATGAAATGTCAGAGGGCCTTATAAATGGAAAAATTCACATTTTTAGTTTTTTTGAGTGTTTTTGGTGTGTTTCGCATACTTGTCTCGTCGAGGGCAAGTTAATGGCTCGAGACTCGCCGAGTTTTGGCAAGCACTCGCCGAGTAAACTTGGCGAGTACACGCTAAAACTCGGCGAGTCATGTTCTATGAGTATTTCTAGAGAGTATTCGTTTTGTTTATTCTTTGGCGAGTACTTGCAGAGTCTTCTTACTCTTCTTGCTTCACTAAAAATCTTGTAGTAGTGGTATGGAGTATGTAGAAGAACCGAGAATCTCCAAAATCCTTCTTACCCAGTTGGAATTGGACATAAACTTGAAGTTTTCAGCTGAAATGCAATCCCTTGATAGAATCACCTCAAATGAGAAGAGAGTTTTAGTCCTCCAAATTTCCGCACTCTTAGGGTTTTCGTCACGGGAGAAGAAATTGAACATAGAATGCTCAAGCTCTAAAATGGGGGTTCGATAAAAAAAATATGGATGTCTTCATCCTCCCAACTCTTCCTTTTAAAATCACTCTTTTTATTTGAATTTCCTTTTCCGTCTAAAATTCTGTCAAGAAGTGTCTTGAAACACAAAACATTACATTAGGCCCTTTTGTAATAATAATACATAAGTCGCCCTTTTGCAATGTTATGAAAATAAAGTTACTAGGACAACTTAAAATATTATAGTTAAATTATTTCCCTAACTTTATCCCTTGGCCTACAAGAAATAAGGAATAGACTACAAGTTTCCTAACTATGTTAATTTTGAAAATGGGACATGACAACCCACCTTCCCAAAATTGCTTGCCCTCAAGCAATTGCAGATTTGTAATGTCCCCAAATGAACATATTCTTACACCAGATGGATCGCCCACGATTTCCTTTAGGGCCAAATCTGATTAATCCAAAAAACCAAAAATCTCAATTACTGTTAAACTTAAATCTAAAATGAAATTAAGCCACAAACTGAATATTTTCCAGAAAACCCTAGTTTGCTGCCCTAGGCCAATGATTTGACAAAAATAATTTTTTCCACCTCAAAATACCTCCAAAAATTATGAAAATGTGTTTGCAAGTAAATAATAAATAATAAGAATAGGATCTCCTATCAGATTCGAAAAGAGGAATGTATTAGGGAAAAAACGCAGCAGAACTTGTAAATTCAATAATTTGCAAAATACTCCGAATTTCTAGGCAAATGATAGCTCAAATTGAAGCTTGCCAATGAACCCAAAATCAAAATTTTCCAACGGCTGAAAGGCATGCAAAACAGATATGCGATTCTAGAATAATGTAGATAAACCCTAGCTGTAAGTGAAAGATGGAAATACAATTTCTCCCCACTTAGGAAAGACCCAAAAACACTTCAAAAGTTATCAAACACTTCAGATCTGATCTCTCCTTGAATTTAGGTTGAAATCAATGCCCTAGCAATGCAAAAATGGAAATGGAAGCTTCAACAACACTCCCAACAAACATGCAATATTCATCCCTTGTAGGTCTTCAAACAACTCACAAATTGGCAGCAATAAGTCTCCAACAACTGCTGGAAAACTATTGGAAAACATAGCCAATTCCTCGAATTTTGATGCTCAATGGAAACCCTTGAATGAAAATCCTCACAACATAGAAGAAGAGTTTTCGTTCTCCTTCTAGATCTCTAGAGGGTTTTCATCCTCGAGAGATAATCTCTAAGGGTTTTTGTCCTTAGAAATTATTTTGCAAAGCTCTCAAGCTCAGACAAAAATCAAAATTTTATAAAATGAAAGAGATGCTTTACAAAGCCAAGTACACTTGCTTTTATAAGAAATCTTGGCTTAGTAGCCACCCACAAGCACCAATCACATGCTTTTCCCTGCATTTAATTCTTTTTTGGCCTTGTCACATCCCAACATGGGTCGCATTTTTCCCTAAGGGAAATAAAAACATAAAGTGACCTCTTTCCTTTTTCTTTTTCTAATTTCACTTTATCTTTTCTTTTCTTTTCTCTTTATTTTATTAAGTCATTAATAAATTAATATAAGTTTTTTTATAAATTTTTTTATGCACTTTATAATAATTTATTAAGACTATAATTCCCTTTTATCACCCCTTAGTTGTCGGAAAACAAAATTGGGCTAAGGGTTCGATTTGGATTATCTTACGAAGTGGGACATTTCAAGGATGCTCGAGGATCTCGCACCTTCCCATGTAGCATCTTTCGTTGAGAGATTTTCCCAAAGCACTGATATTCTATGTAATGTTCCTTTTTCTAATTAATCCAAAATAGAAAATTCTTGTCTTTCTTCTTTCGGGAGGCAAGAAAAAGATGAACAAAGGAAGACCTTGGGTTTTCTTCATTCATTAATTATGATTTTTATTTTTGTATTTCCCTTCCTAAGTGGGTCGGTTGAGTTGGAGAGCTTTTAATAAGCTCAAAATGAAGAAATAAGCTACTAAGGAGGTTGGTTGGGCTTGGGAGAGTTCCTAAAGGCAAATTAGAAGATAAAGGATGCTTTATGAGGTCGGTCTTGTCTTTTTGGCCTTTGGCGCCAAGCATGAGATTATAAGTAGATTGATGAGTTCATTTGCACACATCTATTTTGGAAAAGTTTATTTACATTTGTTTTTGGGCTGATTGTTCTTAGTGTTCATTCCACTTTTGGGCGAAAATCCAATTGTGTGGTTCTTTCCAAGAAGCACGAAAACCCTCCTTGTGGCTGGTTGGGGGACGGAAACCCTCCATCCTTGGTTGAAACAAAGATATCTTGAAGAACTTATTGGTTTGGACTCTAGAAGATCAAGGAAGACATCTAAAAGGGTTTGCATAAATTTTAGAACCCTTCCTAGTTGGAGTGACTAGGGTTTGAGGGTATTTGGGTGCCTTTTAAGGCACAAGTTGCAATTTGATTTCATATTCTGATTCGGTATAATTTATAAGGCCGAAATCTTCATTTTGATGAATTTTGGTATAAATTTACTATTTTTCCTTGTCCTCGTTTTGGTTAGATGTTGCTGTTATAAATAATTAATTATAGGTGGGTAATCAGATATTTCTTCAATGTTTTGATATATTTGTGATTTATAAATATTTTCGTTGTTAGATTAATTGTTTCGTGGCATTCTTTATTGATTTGCATAGTAAAAAGTGGACTCAATCCATAGACAGTTCGCTGCCCTAGGAGGCTGCTCTCTAGATTCTAGATTGGTTTTCAGTTATTATCAATTTGTTGTGTGTATAATTTAAGGTGTTTTCAGATAAGATTTGTTCAGACAGTTTGTGTGTAACCCCTTTTGTCCATTTTCAGTTCCAAAAGGACATTACAGTGGTATCAGAGCTTCGGTCTTCCCAACCTAAGGGTTTGAAGATAAAAAATGGTGGATAGAATTTTCAGCGATGCTAGGCTCGAAAGGCTTGCCCTAGGGAAAGAAAGATTGGCCAACACAATGGCCCGACTGATCCATACCATTCAAGGCTCCAATGGTGGAAGGATCTCTTCAAAAGAAGTCATTAATTCTCAGCCATCCAAAGGGAGCAACATCGGTACATGGTATGAAGAGTATAGAGCTCTTCCGGAGAAGATCCGTGATGCCCTACCTTTTGTAGAGTTCGTGAAGTTGGAAACAGAAAGAGTTGGAATTGGCATGGGGTCAAAACCCCAAGCATCAAGGAAGGGGTCAACCCTCCATAAGGACCCCACACTCAAGAGTGTGGACATTGTGCATAAAGAAGGGCTTGAAGGTAGAGGGTTCTCAAGTCCACATGACAAATTTTTGAGCTTCAATAGTCACACACATGCCGGGAAAAATCAGATCTGCATTTTGAAAGAGATGGAGCCATGAAGGATGAAGATTCAGCCCTTAATCCCATTATTGTTCTGGATAGTCATCATTATGAGGTAATTAGTGATCATTGTTTGGTTAATATTGATCATATTTCAGCATGTGATGAATCCAAGTTTGAAAAAGAAGCAAAAGGAATGATTGGAAACCATTTTTCAAGAGACATGATAACAATCAGCTTGCTGGTCTGTTTAGGACAGCAGCTCCTAAGAGTCAAGTTGAAGGTGTTCATGGCTTGGGAAAGGACCACAAAGAGACTCCATGCATGTGCCAACAGGGCATGGACAAAATCAAGAAGGAAAAGAAGATGGACAAGCAAAGGACAGCCTAAGATATGAAATTGGGAATCACATTTCAGTTTTTTGGTCTCCTCCCATATCGCTGCCATATTTGTGTCATCATGGACAACATGGTGGGAATGATGATAAAGTGAAGAACACCCAAAGTGGCAAAGAGTTCATGGATCCTTTGAGATACAAAGAAAGGGAAGTCTTCAATGGGTTCCATGCTACTATGGCTAGTGAGTGCTTCTTTCCGTGCATCTGGTTAGGAAGAAATTCTATAAGGAATCATATGGAGTTTGTTATGCATTCGAGCTTCCTTGTGAAGGGTGAGATGTTACAAGAGGGCCTCATCATTCCTTGCACCAAGAGGTTCCCACCTCTCAAGCTCACCTTGGAGAAGCACATGGTAAGTGATGATTTCCATGTTGTTGGTATTGAAGGTACGAATTTGTTATTTGAGATCCAATGGTTGCATCCTTTGGGTGAATTTACCCAAAACTATCAAGCTAGGGAGTTGAGATTCGAACTTGGTGGCATGACAAGTGGAGATCCTCAAGTTGCCACAGCGAAGAGATGGAAAGGATTATCAGAAGAAGGCAAGATCTATGGGCTGCTCTTGGTAAGAAAACCACCACACTTTCAGTTTTAAAACAGCAGTTGTATAGAGATTTTCAACTCTCAATTCATGCACATACTCTTAGAAGAAGCTTTCCAATGAAAGTGGGTGTAGAATTCATGAATTTTACATTTGGTAGTGAGCTTGATGGATGTTATCTTGTTGCCCTATGCATTATAACTCAGCGGGAAATCCGTGGACCAATGTAAGTAGTAAAAATCATGTTTTATGGGATTCAAGGCACGCTGTCATAAAAATTCCTACTGCTGTTATCAACATTTTCAGTTTGCTCAACATTGCTTTTGTAGCTATACAAGCAGCCCCAGCCATACAGGAGTAATTTTCAGTTCTTTGATGTTGTTAAAGCATTTTCAGTCCCCATATGGTTGATTTTTATGAAGAGTTTGAGGTATGACAACTGCTATCTTATTCTTTTTGCTGTTGTCCACATCAGAACCAGCTGGTTAACCCCTTTTAAGACAGTCACCAAAGTGTTTTCGATCACAAAGGGAAGAGTGTTCCACCTACCATCAAGGAGGGATTGTTTGTCGCTGTTTTAGAAGAGTTTCCAGCCACTATAATGCTGATTTGGAGCAAGAAATTGCATTGGTACAGCTACAACCATATTTGGAATAGCGTGAATGGAGCTTTAGAAGTTCATCATGTGAAGAATTACATAGATTGCTCACATCCTTGGAATCCGGAACTCAAAGTAGATGAAGGTAAAGATTTCAGTTTTGATTTTTCCTCTCTTTGCTTATGGAAAGGAAGGAATGTGATGAGTTTGTATGAAGCTAGGGAGAATTCTAGCATGACATGTTTAAGGCATCACAAGCTTGATAAGAATTTTGATTTTCTTTTCTATGAATTGCTAACCCATGGTTCCATGGAAGAACCAAAAGGAATATGGGAAAGGGAGAGCAATTATGATGAAATTGCAGTTGTCCCTATGTCAGTTATAGAGGGAATTTTGAAGATATGTCATGCTTATAACTGTTGTTCCCTCCTTCCATCAGTTGTTACAATTTTTCCATTTACTTGCCTACTTATAAGCTACGGGGAAGGAACTTCCAATCATATGGTTAAAGAAATTACAAGCATTTCATGGCTGTTGTAGACACTATACAGCCCCCATACAGTCACCATGGTGCTATTTCTCAAAAGGAATTGATTGCCTAATCATAGGAAGAAGGTGGGATGGCAAACACCTTGACCAAAGGGTCAATTTGAGGGTTGTTCCACCAAGGAGGCCTGCTGTTTGGTGTATTTTCAGATTGTTCTTCTCAAGGTTTGGGAGCATACAGAGACATTTCTATAACCGGGAGTTGTATTCACTACACACCAACATACTTGTACTATTTTGTGCAAGTAAAGGTGGAATTTTAGCCCCTCATTCTGATTTTTAAAAGAAAAATTCACAGTTACAACTATTTTTGGGACAACATCACTGAAGTGTTGGGAATCCATCATTTGGATGGAAATTATGAGATGGAGACAAGCAAAGGAAGGGAGCTAGCTATCAAGTCCCTAAGGCATGATGAGGAAAGTATAAAAGTGTTGTTAAACACTCTTGTTTTCTTTGATATGTTTGCTTCATGTGCAGGTACATCAAAGAAAAAAGCAGTGGAGATTCATTTGGGATCCGGTACTTACAATTGCTTGAGGACAAACAATTTCGGGAAGGGAGGACTGTAATGTCCCTTTTTTGAATTAACCCAAAATAGAAGACTTCTTGCCTTTCTTCTTTCCGGAGGCAAGAAAAGGATGAACAAGGGAAGACCTTGGGTTTTCTTCATTCATATTTATGATTTTTATTTTTGTATTTCCCTTCCTAAGTGGGTCGGTTGGGTTGGAGAGCTTTTAATAAGCTCAAAATGAAGAAATAAGCTACTAAGGAGGTCGGCTGGGCTTGGAGAGTTCCTAAAGGCAAATTAGAAGATAAAGGATGCTTTATGAGGTCGGTCTTGTCTTTTTGGCCTTTGGCACCAAGCATGAGATATATAAGGAGATTAATGACTTCATTTGCACACATCTATTTTGGCAAATTTTATCTACACTTGTTCTTTGGGCTGATTGCTCTTAGTTCATTCCACTTTTGGGTAAAAATCCAATTGTGTGGTTCTTTCCAAGAAGGATGAAAACCCTTCTTGTGGCTGGTTGGGGGACGGAAACCCTCCATCCTTGGTTGAAGTGAAGATATCTTGAAGACCTCATGCAGATTTGGACTCTAGAAGATCAAGGAAGACATCTACAAGGGTTTGCATGAATTTTAGAACCCTTCCTAGTTGGAGTGACTAGGGTTTGAGGGTATTTGGGTGCCTTCTAGGGCACAAGTTGCAAATTTGATTTCATATTCTGATTCAACATAATTTATAAGGCTGAAATCTTCATTTTGGTGAATTTTGGCAAAGATTTACTATTTTTCCTAGCCCTCAGTTTTGGCTAGGCTGCTGCTATTATAAATAATTAATTCTAGTTGGGTAATCAGATATTCCTTCAATATTTTGATGTATTTGTGATTTATAAATATTGTTGTGGCTAGATTAATTGTTTCGTGGCATTCTTCATTGATTTGCATAGTAAAAAGTGGACTCGAATCCCATAGACAGTTTGCTGGCCTAGGAGGCTGCTGATTTTAGATTGGTTTTCATTATTATTAGTTTGTTGTGTGTATAATTAAAGGTGTTTTCAGATCAGATCTGTTCAAGACAGCCGGTAAACCCCTTTTCTCCATTTTCAGTCCCAAAAGAGACATTACAATCTGTTATGCTCATGTTTCTCAATTTCTTCTCTCTGATGTCAATGATTTTCTTTGGAACCAAGATCAATTTACCTTTATCATCCAGAGAAGGAAACTTTATTGAAGGAGAGATGTGCTGCCCAAGTGCCCTTTTGAGGAAAGAAACATGAAATACATTGTGAATCCTGCTATGTTTTGGCAACTCAAGCTCATAAGCAACCTTCCCAATCCTCCGCCCGATAGTGGACACCCATTAACTTTATTTCCAATCCTTCTACACTTGTAAAATTTGAAGGGGAGAGCCTCTTAGTCCATGTCTTGCTTCAATACTCCCGGTGAACAAAGCTAGGTAGTAGAGTGGGATTGGCCAAATTCACATTTACACAAATCCTTGCATAGGGGAGAATTTCATCTCTTGAACATCTTGTCCTATACCTATTGGTTCCCAGTACTTCCAACAATTCTTTCCATTATACACACACACTCATGCATCCCCAAAATTCAAGGCGGAGCTTGTACAATCTGATCCACAATGACACCCTACCAATTGATTTTTGCGAAGAATAAAACAAAGACGTCCATGATTTCAAAATGAAATGTCCCTTTTTGGGGAAAAACTAAAGAACAAGGAATTAGCACAAATCCCAATTAATTCAAATCTGAATTTTAGACCAACAAACTGAAATTTAAACCCAGATTAAAACAGCGATCAGATTTTCTGAACAGCAGTATGAAAATGGATGAAAAACACTTGAAACTCTTCAAATAACTTTGCCAAAATATAAATATGTATTTTAGGCATCAACCAAAGCAATTTTCAACATGAAATCTGAAGGAAAACACTGTTGGAAATTAATTAAAAATCAACAAAGTACAACTGCAATAAAATTATGAAATGAGGGTTTACAAACCCCAAACTTCACAACGAATAGTAGATTCCGGCTTTATAAATTATGAGAAAGCCAAATATGAAAACAAATCTGATTTCCGTGCCCTAGAAGGCACCAAACTCCACACTAGGGTAAGTCGCTCCACCTAGGAGAGACCCAACAATGCATGCAAGAATCTGAAAATGTCTTCTTTTCCTCCAAATCTGCAATTTTCCTTCAATCCACACAAGGATGGAGGGTTTTCGTCCCCCAACCAGCCACAAGAAGGGTTTCCGTCCTTCTTGGAAGAGCCACACACTTGGATTTCCGCCCAAGCATGGAAATAACAATGAGCAACAGACTGAAAGTCCAATTAGAGAAAATGTGCCAAAAGTGAATGCACAAAATGAAGTCCTTCAACTCCTTTTATACCATATCTTTGGCGTCAAAGCCCAAAAAGGACAAGGCCGACCCATAAAGAGCTCTTTTACTCTTTTAATTGACTTCATTAATGCACCAAACCCAACTGACCTGCTAAAAAGAACACACTAATTGAAAGCAGCAGACATTTTGGCCTTCATCTTGAGAAAAGCAGCCTTCTTAACATTCCAATGAATTTTGATTTCATTAAAACATTAAAAATTAGAAAATAAAAGTGCAATGAGAGTTCACTTCCATTTCCCGCTCACTCCACTTCTTTGCCATGGAAAAGGGAATGGCAAGAAGTCCAAAATTATCCTCTCAAGTTGGAAAAGGGGACACTACAATCCCCCAGCCCAAAATTGCTTGTACGAGCAATTGCAAACTCATATGCCCAAGGATCATCATGTCATGGTGAAGGATCATGTTGTAGTTCTCCCATAATCTAGACCATGTGCCTAGTAGATGAAGGAGCTTTAACCCAAACAAACTCATACCGCTATTGCCCATTTCTTTGTTTATCATCTTCTCATAATTTCTATCCAAATGAATGTTTCCCAACACTTCAATAATGTTGTCCCAAAAACAGTTGTAATCATGCATTTTTCTTTCAAAAATCAGAATGTTCAAGTCTGAAAATAACACATCATAATCTGATTTTGTTCCTCCTTTCAGCTGAGATCTTCTTCCCTCAACATTCCATGACGGAATGCTCTTCAAAAATGGAAACACATTGTTGTTCATGGCTGTTAATGGCAGCCCTACATCTGATTTTTGCAAACTCAGCCCTATAACCATGGCATAACAACTACCAAACTGAATTCTCACAAAGAAAGGCAACTCCATGAGTAAAGTAGGGACTGAAGTTTGATTTACATATGCAAATAAATAAGAACAGGCCTACAATTGAAATCAGTAGACATTTTGGCCTTCACTTGAGAAAATCAGCCTTCTTAACATTCCTATGAATTCTGATTTCATTATTTTTCAAGTGGAACTCCAACTCCTTGTGAAGCTTAAGGGTGAATTCTTCTGAAATTTGGAGCTCTAGATGCCCACCAACATTGTGTGACTCAGTTGAACTGAAAACAAGGAAGTCAAAACAAAATTCATACCTCCTCATGGGGCCATAAAACTGAAAATTAGAATCACCATTCTCCTCTTTGGCGGTCATGTGAATAGCTGCAAATTCATAATTGCTTCCCTTTTCCCATACTTCCTTTGGTTCTCTCATGGAACCATGGGTTAACAATTCATAGAGAAAAAAATCAGAATTCCCATCAAGCTTATGTTGCCTTAAACATGTCATGCTAGCATTCTCTTTCATCAAATTCCTTCCATTCCATAAGCAAAGAGAAAAACTGAAATCTTTACCTTCACCCTTTTTGTGTCTCATGAAATAGCCCGGATGATCAGCCCATGGGGCATCATGAACAGCCCACACTATCATGTTCTTCACCCTTGATTTGGAAACCAAATAGACTCCATTCTTGTAGTGAATGATCCCATCCATTATTTTGAACCTTTCATTCCCAATTCCCTCCAAAACAACATTAGCAAACTTATGCTTAGCTGTAATTAAAGGCTTCCAATCAGTTGTCTTAGATAAAGAGCAAAAATGTGATTCCCATGGCCAAGTATCTTCTACCAAATACTTAACTTGAGGTGTGTTGGGAAGTTTCCATGTTTTGATAATTGAAGGTGAGCTCTACCAATGATAATATTTCCATTGGACCCTAAACACACTATTCATATCAACCATGTTAATAAAATAGAAATCAGCACATACCTCATTTTTCCAATGTAACATGGAGTTGGGAACATTTCTTTGTGCATGGCATAGAGTAACCATTTGTTGCCTTGATCGTGAAGCCTTGTCCATGGAGGGTAGAATCCTTCATAACCTTGTTAGCATACATAATGATTTCAAAATAATCCTCCATTAAATTTTCTTCTAACCATGTGCATGGAGTAACAATATCAAAGACTTCCTTTCTACAATACAAGAGGTGAACCGGAATCCAACTCTTTATGCCCACACAACCTTGCAAGGGAAGGTCTAAGTGCCACGAGTTATCCCACAAGTTCTTCATATTGATTTCAACATGGTGTCCCCAGGATTTCACCCTGAAATTTGGGACTACCCCTGTTTAAATTTTTCGTTCTTTTTAAGTGAAGGGTCATGTTTTTGTTTGTTTTTGCCTGCAGTTGCTCGCATTGCTCAAAGGTATCTCAGGAAGTCATAGAGTCTCGTCCGTCAAATACCCACATGCTAAAGCTCACTCATTCCTTTCCCAGACTTAGCCTAAAAGCGTTTTATTTATTTTTATATTAAATAAATAAAATTCTTTTAAAAATAGGTTGAGCTAAAACTAAGAAATTTGGGTTATATAAAGCACTTCACCCCATCATTATTACCACAGAGCATTCACCCGAGGGAGTTTTTGTAGACTAGCTAATTGGAGGAATTTTTCGAGCAATTGCCCGCACTTCTTTTGGGTGTTGTTTTTATTTTATTTCTTTTTGTCTGTGTTTTGGTCTTTCTCCGTTTTTCATCCGGCAATCCCCGTAGCCTATTCTTTCTTCCTGTCAGACCTTTTCCCGGGCCTAGGGTTTTGAAAAGCTATCCAGTGTTTTTAATTGCCAATCAATTTGTCTGCCAAAGCTTGTTTTTGAAGGTGACCAGATCAAACAAGAGGAAAGCTCATGGATTTTTTCCTTGTCTGAGGTTTAATCCAGGTTGAATGATTAAACAGATTACGGATCTGGAAAAGGTTGTCTTCCGTTTGCAGAGCAGTCATGGCCAAGGAAGAAAAACAACATTCTAGAGGATCATTTAACGGGTAGAATCACTCAGGAAATTGCGTCAATGATCAAAGCAGAATCCTCTAGAGCAAGTCGTGGTTTCTGGCAGCCAATTCTTCCAAAAATCAACGCAATTATCCAAGGAGTCAATACAAAGTCAGTTTAAATGCAAATTGTGGTTTTCCAGCCTGCTGTCTTCTATAGTGAATAATCCTCCACCTTGGAATTCCATGAAATTCATAAAAGAGGGGCAATTACTTGTGGAGCAGCTTGTCTTCTTTATTTCCATGCATTTCCTAAAGGAGAAATCACTTAAGTCATCGTGGATTCTCAGCCTTGAGTCTTCTAAAAGCAACCTGCCTTCTTGATTTTCAACGCAATTCTTGGTATTAAAAAACACAAGGAAAAGCTCTTAAGTTATCGTGGATTTCAGGCAGCTCTTCTTCTTGAGTTTCAATGCAATTTCAAGGGGCAATCACTCTTGAATTCCACGCAATTTCAAGCAGCTGCCTCTTATCAATTTCCACGCAAATTTTAGGAGAAAGAGCCCATGCAAGTCGCAAATCTTAGCTGCCCTTCCACTTGATTTTCCACGCAAATTTTAAAAGAGTCAAGTTTAAGTGCAAATCGTGGAAATAGAAGCTGCCTTCCACCTTAGATTTCCATGCAAATTTTAAAGAAAGAGTTTAAGTGCAAATTGTGGAAATGTTAGCTGCCCTCCATGTCTTGTTTTAACGCTGCCTTGACTTATGCATTTCCACGCAATTTTAAAGCGAGTTCACTTAAGTAAGCTGCCTTCCACTTCTATTTTCCACATTGCCTTCTTCTTCAGGTTTTCACGCAAAAATAGAAGTTTGCAAAAAATGAAACATGATTATTAGCTGCCCGCTGCCCCTTGTGAAAATCCACGAAGTTATTTTAAAAGAAGCAAAAGTAAATCACTTATAGAAATCGTGATTTTCAGCTGCCTTGTCTTACCAAAATCCACGCAATCTCTTGAGAGTGAATTGTGTGAATTTTAAGAAGATCATCCTCTTGTTTCTAACGCAGCCTTGTGCAATTCAAAGCAAAAGCACTTAAAGTTTTGCGTGAATATTCAATTGCCTTTCCACTTCAAAATTCACACAACTTTCCTCGATTTCCACGCAGCCCCTGAAGATGCATGCAAAGTCTCCAGTATATCCTTTTCCAAACTCATGCATGTTGTCTAAAATATCCCAGTTGAGCCCATATTTGAGCCTACTCATATCTGCTTTCACCCGGAATGTTTTCCAGAATTCAAAATTGCTCCTATGCAACAAAAAATAAAAGGGTGATGAGTTTTGTCTTAATTGTTTTGTAATATCCCACTTCCGGGATCAATAGGAAATATGCAAATCAATAACCCTTCAAAGCACCAACCAGCTGGAAATAGCAATACTCAATCAAAACTACTAGAACCAATCAAATAGATGACTCAATAAACCCAATGATAGGGGTTTAATGGCCACTATCAAGCAGCTCACACCAATATTCCTCAGCTGAACTAGTAATCCACATCAAACAAGTAATAACACAGCTGTAATGAATATTCTCAAATACTCTCAAAAAGCCTTCATACAGTTCTCAGTCATGCATATCCATTCAAGAGTACAGATCCAGATTTTAAACTCCTAATATCAGTCGCTGAATATATATGATATGATCTAATATATTTTATATATAGACCATATATAAACTAATATAAGATCATCAAATACCATGCAATAGTCAAACCTTCATACTTAGGGTTAATAGTCACATCAATCGCTGTTCTAGGAATTGCTCATTCACCCCAAACTCAGATTAATTCACTCCTACTGTTCGCTGCTGAAAAGAGACCCCAAACACCACTGAAATCCAAGTTTCCATACTCAGAATCAATGGAGTATAAATTGCCGATCAAAAGAGAGCTCTACACATGCAATAAACATTAAATATCCTTCCTAATATAGTCGCTGTTTTAGAGGTGAAATGACAGACTTTATTCATCCAAATAAAGTAGCAAAACTGAGTTATAACAGCTATATTCAATCCCACTAAAGCCATTAATCACAGGGGGCCAAAAACACACCACAAACATTTAACAAATGCCCTCAAGGAGTCGCTGCATAATAACACACTCAGATCGCAATTTTCAAAGGTCAAAACATGCAAAAAACTTAAGTTAGTAAGCACAGAAGTTAGCTGAGCAAATAAGACTGTGAATACCAATTGATTTGCTTCTAAAAATGTCCCAAAATAGTCACCAAACACGCCCAGGCGGTAGCTGCAATTATGGCACATAAGCATACAAAAATCTGATCATTTACCACTCTAAAAACAGTCCACAAACACCATAAGAAGTTCGCTAGGGCTGGGAGATATAAACCAATATCACAAGGAATATTATATCAGCCAAATCGATATGCAAGGAACAAAAACCCAGCTGCTATAGTGACGTCGCTACAGTAAAAGGGCAGATTTCCACTTGCAAAGTTAATCAAATACTTGCTAAAGCCAAAAACATGGATCTAACAAATAATCACTTCAATTGATTCTCAATAACCAGCTCAAAACAACCTCCCACGAGAGAGAGAGAGAGAGAGAGAGAGAGAGCATCAATGGGCATACATCCCAACTCCAAGCATGGAGCATAAAATAAATATCATCATAACATAATAATAATAATGATCCTAGCACTCCTTTTATAAGCAAGGAGGCACAAAATTCGAAAACCCTAGGAGAGGGAAAATATTAAATAAAAGCAGTTTGTTTTCCCTAGGTGTGGCGTCCCCTTTGCAAAGGGTGATTTTATCAATGAAAGCCACCTAACTTTTTATTTAATTAATTCCCCATTTAATTTTATATATTTTGGGAATTAAATTAAATAACTTTTATAAAATAATTAAATAATTATTGCTCCAGGCAATAATATTTAATTATTTAATAAAAATGTTCCCCTTGCACATCCCGAAGCCCATGGGGACGTATAGGCTAAGGGTCTTCAGAAATGGGGACATTACATGTTTATGGCAAATATTTCACTGGTGCACATACTTGAGAAGAACTACAAAAGTTTGAAGGATAAGAGGGGAAGACAGGTCAGAGGTAACACCCTCAAGGAAATCACGCCACTGCTTCTAGATCCAGTTTGGTGAGAATCAAAGGCAAAGAGTCAACAACATGTGGGAGAAAGAGCTTCTCAGGTTCAGGACAAAGATATCATTCATATCATTCATGAGGCGGAAGTGCAATACATTTGGATCAACATGCAGAGTATGGAAGAAGAACAAGACTGAGAGTGTTGCAGCAGGAATAACTTATTTTCTTCTTTTCCTCTTTCTTCTTCTTTCTCTTATTTTCTCCGACAAAGTAATTGAGTAATCAATTAAATTGTAAAACTTAAGTGATTGGTTTAAAAGCCATTACTTCAAGTTACTAGGAAGAAGTCAATTACTTGGAAATAGGTGGCAGACATGCAAAATAGAAGGTTCTATTTTCAGTTGTAAGGCATGCATGTCATGCAAAGAGGAATTCTAGGGGAAATACTGCCAATTGTTTCCTTTACGGCTTCCACATGCGGCAGTTCATTAAGAGTTTCCTATTTGTAATTGCCCTCTATGCACTATAAATAGAGGAAGAGCCTACGGGTTAAAGAATCACAATTTGTTCATCAGAATTTGTTTAAGGAGAGCATTCTTGAGTTTTCAGACTTTGTGTTGAAACCCTTGGTGTGATTTCTGTGAAAGTGGGGATTGAATAAAAGGTGGATTTCCGGAGAACTTTGTGTCTACGGTGCTTTGCTCATCACTTCTATTTAAGGTTTTAGATAAACTTTGTGTTATCTTAGATCTAGGTTAGAAGCTATTTCTTTCCCTTACTGCTGAATGTTGTGATTTTTCTCTGTTTATTTAATTTGTGTGGATGAGACCAACTCTGATAACTATTGGTTAAATCAACACATCTTCCTTTCTTCTTTCCCTACTTCTATTATTTCCCCCTTCTGCAAATATTCCAATCACAACTGCTTACTTGCTACCAAATTGCCTAGTTGTGGTTCACGAGGTGTGGGAATTAAAGTAAAACCCCGAAAATAGTTATTAGGATTCACCCTTACCAAATTGATAAACATCTTACACGGGAGCTTCACCGTTAAATGAAGGAGATTTATTTCATGACTACCTAGGTTTTACGCTATGCATAAAATCTAGCCAACACAACATGTTGCTTAAGGAAAGAAACATATTGCAGCGACATAGGGAAAGTTAACAAACATGAAATCTGATCATACCTTTAGTTGCCCTCCACATGTCCATCTTCCCATGCCGGATGAGGAGCGATCAAAACATCCTCTACACTCCCAATCTTGTGACTCAGAATTTCTGAGTTGGAATCAGCCTTCTTCTTCTCCTCAGATTCAACAAATGAAGCTCTTTCCGCCTTGGCTTCAACAATATCTTGATGGTGTTCACATGGGGCATCTTCATAGCTCTTGCCGTAGTCATGTACACCATCAATCTGCCTCTTATTGACTGTTGTTTTGAAAATTCCAGCGAACTGAAAGTGATTGTAGTCACTCGGAAGAGCACCTTCTTCATCCACATGACCCTCAACAAGGTCACTCAAAAGTCTTGGTCCATGGACCCTATGCAAATCAGATTTTTCATCATTCGTAGCATCATGAAGAGTCGAGACTATCCATTTGCCGTGGTTTGCTTCGGAGCATCACATTATCCCTTTCAACAAATTTCCCATGATCATAAATTTGAAATGGCATGGCATAAAGAAATAAATCTGAATTACCTCCAAACCTTCGGTTGCCTTGTTTATGTGTGTTTGAAATGTCTTCATAGCTCTTACCAAGGTCTAATCCATCACCACTTTGCTTTTTAGTGACTGCTGCTATAATCAGACCAACAAGCTTATTGTCATCATGTTTCTTTGGAGAAGGGTTTCCAACCAGCCCTTTCTCTTCCCCTTCTTGCTCCACACCCCTTGTTTCATCTTTGGATTCATCACATGTCAAAACATTTTCAGTATTAACCACAGAATGAGAAATATTTACCTCATGATGTTGACTCTTTGGAATGGGTGTAAGTGTCATGGCCTTAGGTCCTTTGATCACCAACCCTTCTTCCTCAATGATTCCATCTTCTAGCACTTTCCCGAGGCATGTAAGAAAAACAATAAAGGGTTGCTTCTAAGGCTCCCAAGGGTTGCTTCCTTTTAATAACCAACTCTTTACAATAATTCTCCCCCCCTCTTCACCTTAGGGAAATAGGCATTTCCATCATTGCATGGCAAACTTGGGGTTTTGACTCTATCAAACTTCCTGCACTCTTCATGTTTAACCAACATGAAGGTGCTCCTTTCTTCCAGGGTTGGGATATCGTTCTCATGACCCTTGTGCATGCCTCGAGACTTGGACCAAGTTTGAATGCCCACTCTTTCTGTTTCCAATTTTTCAAACTCTGAAAAAGGTAGGGCTTAATAGATTTCCTCCGGAAGAGCTCTATACTCTTCATACCATGTAACGATGTTGCTTCCTTTCGGTGACGGAGAATGAATGATTTCCGTTTAAGAGATCATGGTATTGATCAGTCTTGCCATTGTGTTGGCCAATCTTTCTTGACCTATAATCAACTTATCAAATTTGTCTTGAGGATCTTGATTAGCCATATTGTCTTCTTCCCTTGGCTGATCCGTTTTCCTTCTTCTTTGGTAGTATAGAAAACCCTTGTTGCCTTCTTCCATTGAAACCCTAGGCTGTGAAGATCTGAGCTCTGATACCACTTGTAATGTCCCTTTTTGGGGGCAAAACTAAAGAACAAGGAATTAGCACAAATCCCAATTAATTCAAATCTGAATTTCAGACCAACAAACTGAAATTTAAACCCAGATTAAAACAGTGATCAGATTTTCCAAACAACAGTGTAAAAATGGATGAAAAACACTTGAAACTCTTCAAATAACTTTGCCAAAATATAAATATGTATTTTAGGCATCAACCAAAGCAATTTTCAATATGAAATCTGATGGAAAACACTGCTGGAAATTAATTAAAAATCAGCGAAGTACAACTCCAATAAAAATTATGAAATGAGGGTTTACAAACCCCAAACTTCACAAAGAATAGTAGATTCGACTTTATAAATTATGAGAAAGCCAAATATGAAAACAAATCTGAATTCCATGCCCTAGAAGGCACCAAACTCCACACTAGGGTAAGTCGCTCCACCTAGGAGAGACCCAACAATGCATGCAAGAATCTGAAAATGTCTTCTTTTCCTCCAAATCTGCAATTTGCCTTCAATCCACACAAGGATGGAGGGTTTTCGTCCCCCAACCAGCCACAAGAAGGGTTTCCTTCTTGGAAGAGCCACACACTTGGATTTCCGCCCAAGAGTGGAAAGAACAATGAGCAACAACCCAAAAGTCCAATTAGAGAAAATGCGCCAAAAGTGAATGCCCAAAATGAAGCCCTTCAACTCCTTTTATACCCTATCTTTGGTGCCAAAGCCCAAAAAGGACAAGGCCAACCCATAAAGAGCTCTTTTAATCTTTTAATTGGCTTCATTAATGCACCAAACCCAGCCGACCTGCTAAAAAGAAGAACACACTAAAAGAAAACATTAAAAATTAGAAAATAAAAGTGCAATGAGAGTTCACTTCCTTTTCCCACTCACTCCACTTCTTTGCCATGGAAAAGGGAATGGCAAGAAGTCCAAAATCATCCTCTCAAGTTGGAAAAGGGGACATTACACATAAATAACCCAACTTTTTTATTAACTAGGGTGCTCCACAAAATTTTTCTTCCTTTCAGCTGTTGATTGAGAGGTAAGTTGAAAAAATTGTTTGGTTATAAGTATGATCACTAGCCTAGGGCAACTTTTCCAATTTTTTGAAGCCAATTTATGAGTTCTTCCTTGCGGGCGACACCCCATTGAATTTACAAAATAAATGCCTTCGGAAGAGTCTTCCCTAACTCTATATTTCACAATCCTTTAATTGTATATTTGGAATATCATCAAAAATTTTAAGGGTGATCTCCCATATTTTCATTGCCTACGCTTCTCTTTGTTCCTCCTCCGATGATCCTTGTATTTCTTCTTCCCTATTGAGATCCGAAACCCGTTGTCTTTGTGCCCTTTCCACCTATGGGCAATCTTGTGTTTTCTGTTTTAGGTTTCCTTTGCTTCATTCGCCATGCACAACTGTGATTTTTCTTCTTGTTCCCTTACTTTCTTCCCACCTTCCATTTACCAACAAATTCTTGTAATAGCTCTAAAATCGCTGTATTTTGTTGATTCGTAACCACCATTAAATTGATCCTTTTCTTGCCCTTTCACATTCTTTGCTCCTATTCACTCTCTCATTGCTGCTATTATTTGCTCCATCTTTATGCTATTATTTTAAGCCTACGTTACCGATACAAGTAGGGGTGGGGGCTTCAAACCGTACGAAATGTTCCGGTGCGGTATGGCCCTAAACGGCGGTGGGAGCGGGAAAGATCGACGGGGTATTTTTCCAATCAATAGATGGAGAAAAATAGAACAAATATACTTTTGAAGCTATACGCATATGATTTTAACCGAATCTTATTAGTCCTAGGAATACGTGGAAGAATATATCAATTTGTGGAAGTCTTGAAGAATATATCAAAGTTTAATATTTATTATAGACTATAGTGAATGATTTTAATATTATATATATCTTAAAATAACATCTGGAAAATATTAATAGTTTATAAAATTTCTAATTATATACATATATATATATATATATATATATATATATATAAGGTTATAAAATTGCTTAATATTATATATAATATTTTATATTATATTAGTATTATTAATTATAGTGTTATGATAGTATTATAATTAATATCTTTATGATGTCATTTTAATATTTATCATGCATTATATTGTCCAAAATCGGATATTATTAATAATCATATAATGTTATTATGTTAGTGAGGCAATATATCTATAGGAATATAATGATATAATGCTATTTTGATTTATAATGTCGTATAATGTTGTAGTGTTAGAACTTTATAAAATGTATATAATGTAATAGCAATATAATGTAATAGAATATAAAAAGTATAATAGTTATAAAGTTTACTATTATATCATTTGTAATACTTATAATACTATTATCTAATATATTTTAATTACAACGTTTGGCATTATTATATTTATGACCTTCACTTATTTAATATTTAGCTTAAAACTTACTTATCTTGTCTTTCATATGCATAATATGTGGTTAAAATTTAATTCTTATTTAGAAGGCTAAAATTTATATATTTTTATATTGCCGTATCTAGGGTCAATTTTTTTAGTTGTATCCGCGTATTGGATACTCAGACTGCATGCCGTATCCAAAACGTATCGGCTACTTAGTTTTAAGTTGTTGATTATTGCAAATATTTGCCAAGTCTTGCAGAGTTTTTGTCGAGTCAATTTATTTTGGGTCTTTCAAGTATTTGCCAAATACGAGTATGCAAACTATGTGTGAGACTATATGCTTGGGGTAGTTGTAAGCATAGTAGGAAAACTTGGCGAGTACTCGCCACTTGTTTGCTCAAACGAATATTCGCCCATTTAACTTGGAAAAACAGACTCGCCGAGTTAACTCAGCAAGTCTGTGCCTAGAACTCGTCGACGTTGCTCATATGCAGAAACACGGTTTTGACACTAAAAAAACGCTGAAAAAACATAGTTTTTTCTCTTTTTTAAGGCCCTACACTACATAATTTTCACTCACAACCATTTGAGCTTGCATTGCTTGTGTTGAACGGATTTTGGAGCGAATTCTAAAAGAATTTGGAGAATTGCATTTGGAGGTAAGTATTTTTAAAAATTCTTGTAAGTTTTTTCAAATTTTGTGTATTTTATTTATGTTTTATAGATTCATATTGTAATTCTAAATACATGTAATATAAAATTGAATGCTTCTAAATTTTTATAGTTATTTGCAGCCAAAGGTATGTATTTTTTTAAAATGCAAATTCATTCAAAACTATTTAAATTTTATGTATATGTATTGTAATCGATTCATATTGTAATTCTAAATACATGTAATGTAAAATCGAATGCTTGTAATTTTTTTATAGTGATTTGTAGCCAGAGGTATGTATTTTTTTAATTTTTTTACTCAAATTTGTTTAAACTATTTAAATTTTATGTATGCGTATTGTAATCGATTCATTGATTATGTTTTGTAATTTTAATTGCATTCAATGTGATTGCGAATCATTATAAATTTTTAATACTCATTTGCAACCATAGGTATATCATTTTTATTAATTACAATGAAATATGGTTATTAAGGCACGTTTTTTAAAATTTAATTAAGCTTACGTTTTTTTAATTTTTTAAATGTGCATTGTGTTGTAGCTTAGAGCTTAACAATGACATCAAGCTTGACATCACTAGAACCGTTCTCGCGAATGCCCGATCTAAAGCTTGGAAGTATGGTGTACGTGGAACAACCTGGAGGAGATGTTACTTGCAATTTTCGTGGCGAGAAAAATGTCCGGAGGCATCAATCGCTTGAAGTATCACCTTGCATGTATTTTTTGTCGGGATGTTGTGGTTTCCCCCAATGTTACGAAAGTGGCAAAGCGAGAGATGAGAGTAGAGTTGACAGAGCTAAAGGAGAAGAAACTAGAGAGGGAAAGGATGCAAGCAGCCATAGCACAAGCTATTAGACCTGAGGCTGCAATGACAGAGGATTCAGAGGATGATGCGGAAACAATTGTGGGTTCTACTCGTGGTCCACACATACAAACCAAAAGAGTCGCATCTTCATCGAGTTCGAGCAAAGGCATATAGAGCTTTTTTTGTGGCAAGGAACTCACGGAGCACAATCTTCATTACTGAAGGTACAAGCTGGAACAAGGATATGCACAAGGAAGTGGATAAAACATGTGCAAATTTCTGGTACTACAACCTTCCATTCAATGTGGCAAAGAGCCCATATTGGGAGTACTTGGTGACAACGTTGACAGTTGTAGGGAAAGGGTACAAGGCACCCTCTCCAAAAGATTTGAGTGGGAAATTACATGGTGCAATTGCAAATGCCACTACAATTCTAGAAGAGCAAAAGAAACAATGAAACAAATACGGATGCACCATTCTTTCAGATGGGTGGATAGATGGAAGGAACCACACCCTCATTAATTTTTTAGCGGCTTCAAATGGTGAGATGGTGTTTTGAAGTCTATTGATGCCTCTAACATAGTAAAAAATGCAGAGAATTTGAGTGTTATGTTAGAGACGGTTGTATTAGAGATTGGTGTACAAAATGTTCTTCAGTTGTCACAGCATAAGGCAACAACATACGTGGGGTGGGAGACTACCGGGAGAGACATCCATCACTCTTTTGGACTCCTTGTGCAACTTATTGCTTTGACCTTCTTTTGGAGGACATAGGCAAAATTGATTGGGTAAAACCGGTTTTAGAAGATGCAAGAAACATAATAAAGTACATATACAATCACCCTTGGGTTCTGAGCTTGATGAGAGAACACACAAAGGGGAAAGCTTGTTCGAGCCGATGTCACAAGGTTTGCAACTAAGTTCTTGATGTCGCAAAGTATTACTAGTTTGTTGACATCTTTGAAGCAAATGTTTGTGAGTCAAACATGGCTAGACTCACAATATTCAAAGAAAGTGGATGGAGAGAGGGTTGCAAAGATAGTTTTTGATGATATCTTTACAAAGAGAGCTATAGAGATCATCAAGGTAAGTTCAAACTTCGATTTATATTTCATTCCTTTATTTTAATTTGTTAAATTATAAATATATTGTTTTTTCTTTTTTACTTTATAAATTATTTGTAAGTTGTAACCTTACATTTTAATTTGTGTGTAGGTGTCAGAGTTGTTGGTGAGGGTTTTGTGTTTGGTTGATGGGGAGAAAAACCTTATGGGGTATATTTATGAGGCCATGGATAGGGCCAAAGAGTCTATCCAAAACTATTACATGGGGGATATCGTCAGATTTGGCCCCTTTTGGGAGATTATTGATCGGAGGTGGAACAATCAACTCCACCAACCTATTCATGTAGTGGGGTACTATCTCAACCCCAAGTATTTCTTCTTCGACGGCTTCATAGATGTGAACAGAGAGGTTATGGAGGGCCTTTCAACATGTATTGAGAGGATGATACAAGATGTTGAGACGAGGGACCTCGTCATTTTAGAACTGCAAAATTACAAACGTCTTTGGGGAGGCTCTTTTCTTCGGTGTTAGCTATTCGAGGGAGAACCACACAGACACCAAGTAATAAAAATTAGAATGTTTACCAAGTTACTTATTAGTTACAAATTTGATTTTATTAATTACTTATAAACTTTTGATTATCTTGTTTGTAGGTTCTTGGTGGGAGGATTGGGGAGGAAATACCCCTCATCTTCAAAAGCTAGCCCTCAGAATTCTATCTCAACCTTGTAGCGCTTCTGGATGTGAATACAATTGGAGTTTGTTTGAGGCCATTCACACGAAGAAGCGCAACAAGTTGAGTCAAAAACGGCTCAACGACTTGGTTTTTGTGCAATACAATCTCCGACTTCACACAAGAAAAGTGGAGGCCACATTAGAGGATCGCATTGATTTGGATGAAATAGACCCATACAACGAGTGGACTGAGTGAGAAGAGGAAATACCTGTAGAGGACGAGATTGCTTCTTTTGAGAGGGAAGCTATGGAGGGAGAAGCACTAGCAGCTGGAGGAGATATTGGATTGGATGACATCTTTGGAGGTGATCTCCAACATGCAGCAGAGGAGCCACCACCATCTACTTCCAGGTTGGAGCCAGAGTCGCAACCTTCTAGGAGGAGCGAGGAGACGTAGCCGAGTGTGGGGACTAGTAGAGGCACTAGACCCTCTCCCCAATATTTCTCTAGAACGGGGAAGAGGAAAATGTAACTTATTGTATATTGTAACTTGCATAGATATGAAATTTATGATGATATTTTTCAATGTCAATCATCATAAATTCATATTACTTATCAGCCGGCTGTTGTATTTGCATGATGATGCGATTTTGTATTGTATTTGTATTTAAATCTAATAGAAAACACTTCTCCAATATTTTTATGGACTCATTGATACATTTTTGTAGTTGTGTTGCTTAAAATTTATGTTTTTTAAAGAAATTTGCGTATTTTTTAAGTTCGAGTATTGCCGAGTTTTTGCCAAGTCAATTTTTTTTTGGTCTGCTGAGTATTTGCCGAGTACGATGTTGCGAACTATGGTTGTAAGTGTGTGAGTGAAAATTGAAAATATATTAGTTGGTAGATAAAATAAAATAATATATGTAAATGAGTTGTTGAGAATCAACTCATTAGATAAGAATGAGTAAGAGTTGTACTTGACAATAGTGAAGTGTGAGTTATTCTAGTAAATAATGTAGTTTGAGTGATCTCACGGATTAAGTGAGTTTATGTAGGGGATTGAGAGAGATTATAGAGGTTTAGTTTATGAATATCTCCTTGCTTGTAGAAGATCAAGAAAACCTATAAATTTGTAATACTCTCATATGAATAATCAACAAGTGAATTATAATTGAGTGTTATTATTTGTGCAATCGAAGTATTTTTGTGTTGAGCTAATGTGAAGCTCTTCCGAATTTAAAATTTAGTATCAGAGTAGGTGAGAGCCAAGGCAGTGAAAGTTTTATGGAAAGAATTTGTTTTTGAAGAAGATCAAGGGGCAGGTCAGTTGTACTCTTGCCTCAAATAATGGAAAGATTTAGTTGAATTAATATCTTTTTTTTGGTCTATATAGTTTGTAGCTTGGATATTTTGTAAGGTATTTGAGTTGCTTCCTGCTCCATATCAGATCAGCTGTGCCTGCTTTGCTGTTTCTGTTCTTCTCACCATGCACTAGTATTTTCTTATATCAAACTTTGATTTATTATCGCTGTATATGACAATCGTATTCTTCCTGAACCGTGCATGGTGACATTTCCTTGTCAATGCGTCGGTATCAATCAACGAGGGTTCTATTGTTTATAATCATTCTGTGCAGTCCCAAGCCCTTGAAAACAGCTTTTAGCTTGGTGTGATGATGCAGAAGTGGCGTTCACTGACCAAATTGCTCAGATCTGTTGCAAGTGAATAATTTGAGGAAGACTTCTTACTCTTTCCTGTGGAGTGTTCTAGCATAAAGAGGAGGGCAATCACATTTGAGCTAAAATTCCAGCTCCATCTACTCTATATTCCATGCCATGTTTCCCTATGCAAAGCCTTGAGAATGTGTTTTAAATTGTGCAATCACCGCCAGCATAAAATAAAGTATAAATGCCATATTCTGCCACTCTATGACTCAACATTCAATGTCATTGAATGTTTATAACTTCCAAGCAGGCCTGACCGATCTGTGAGCAGCTTTATCCATCATTCTCAGCCAGCAAGTGCAAGCTTGGTGGAATCTTGTGGTTTTCAAGGTTGTATGTATTGAAGTAATCGATTGTTGCTGACTTGCAGCCCATTTGTGTTTGTTTATTATTGTGCCGTGCTCTGTTGACAGCATCCACGAGTTATTTGGTCAAATACGATACAGATCTGGCCTTGAGACAAATTTGCATGAAGTCCTTTGCAATATGTTTTGTTGACCTGTCCATATGCCCACCGTCAATCGAATCATTGTGCATTTGTAAGTCACTGAGCCATCAAAGAGAGCTTTGATAGTTATTGGCACGGGAAATGTTTAGATAGTCAATTTAAATCTTTTAGAATCAAACATGGGAAAGCGGCAAATGCTTTTGTGTTAGTAAGTCCATTTAAGTATTCCACATGGTTTTTATTGTGTCAAAAATTTATATTTATTAATGTTTTTAATTAAGTGTCAAAATCTGTTTTATTATAATGGATGCATTTTCGGAAGAACCCGATATCCAATGGTTGAGTCGGGGGGCAAGAGGTTGTTGAGCACAAGATAATACTGAGAGGGGGTGAATCAGTATTATGAAATTATTTCAAACTTTAATACTTGAACTTAGATCTATAATCACGAGCAATGTCAATATATCAAATCAATCAAACAACACAAAACTTAATGCAAGTAGACACAGATATACGTGGAAACCCTTTCGGGAGAAAACCACGGAGAAACTTCTTTCTTTATATATATTTCTCAAAAATTTGTAGGCACCAACCTACTGGAGACACCAATCCCCAAATTACAGTTTTGTAGGCACCAACCTACAGGAGCACCCACCCCTTTTGCTAAGCACCAACTCAGCAAGAGACACCGATCTCTTCGAATATGAAGGCACCAACCTTCCTTACAAAATTTGCTTTCCACTTTTGAACTTGTTGCTTCCTCAACGAATAATGGAAAATTCTTCTTCTTACTTTCAGATTTGCTGTTCTAAAATTCTGCCCTTACGCTTCCTCTTCTTCTTCTTTTTCCTTAAGATATTCAACTTGAATCCATGCTTAATAAGTCTCATATGAATCTTCTTATATAGCCTTTCGTACCTTTTCGAAAAGACACATTGTTCCAACCGACACAACCTTTCCATTAACACAACTTAATTAAGTGCATTAGTCGGCTAAAACCAAAAATAATTAATGCAGCCCATAATTATTAAATGCACATTAATCAATGCAATTAACCACTTGATAGGAGTGTTGCCCCTCCTTAGACAAATCACTGTTATCATTAAATTGCTACCAGCCATCATTAAATCTTCTTTTTCACCATAAAACATTGCATATGAACACCTTAAAATGCGGATATCTCTCTTATGTATAGCTGTGTATATCTCGCTTATACCATGATAATCCTCATGCAAAAACGCTTCTTTTCATGTATTTAAACTTTCGTTTTCTACCCTTCTATACTGCTGGTTATTTCCGTTACTTTCTACCATTTCCGTCAATAATTCCGTTACTTTCTGACAGATTTCCGTTTACCAGTTCAGCACCTCTTTTGACATCAATGACAATATTTCCAGTATAGGTAGTACTTTCTCACTACATGCAAATGAGGCTCATGACCAAATCCATTGAAAAAGCAAAGAAACACTAGAGGACAGAGAGGCGAAGGGCAATCAACTTCCTCGAGTTCGTCACTACCTCGAGGTTGCAAAATTCCTAAGTGACAAATTAATAGTGCAAAAACGACTAATGCCGAGATTGGTGTCCGGTGGCAGTGGGTACCAATTATAGTGTGTTCGGGTGGCAATGAGCATGAACAAAGGCTACAAAAGAGACGAGGATTTAGTCTATAGCAATCATGATACTTGAGAAGCAGTTGGTCATTTGTTTAAAACCATTAGTATGGAGGATGAACAAATGTGTGCCCTTGTTCATACCTAGGTTGTTGGTTAGTTCCCATGTAAAACCCTCTGTCAGTGGAGGATGCACGGATGTGTGGGGCACCTGTTCATACGTGGGTGGTGGTTGTGTCCATCCATGAAAGTCATGTGCAATGTTACAATGTACATTTGAGTATTGCAAGCCTGATGTGGCACATTTGTTTGTTTACGCGAGCTTCAATACGATGTGTGCGAGTCAAGATCATGAGCAAGCTTTGTGGTGGCACACTGCCTTTAGTGGTGTTTCTCCCATATTCATAATGGGGGCACGCGTAGGGGAGGAGTGGTGGAATGTGACGTGTTAATACTCACATTTGTATGTGAGATTATATGTTTGGGGTAGTCGTGACTCGTGGGTGAGTGAAAATATATTAGTTAGTAAATTAAATAAAATAAGTATTTGAGAAACAACTCATATTAGATAAGAATGAGTATGAGGTGTACTTGAGAATAGTGAAGTGTGAGTTATTCTAGTAAATAAAGTAGTTTGAGTGATCTTAGGGATTAAATGAGTTTATGTAGGCATTGAGAGAGAGTATAGGGGTTTAGATAACGGATATCTTCTTGCTTGTAGGAGATCAAGAAGACCTATAAATATGTAATACCCTCAAATGAATTAACGAGTGAATTATTATTGAGTGCTATTATTTGTGCAATCTGAGTATTTTGTGTGTTGAGCTTATGTGAAGCTCTACCAAATTTAACACTGCTTTCGTTGTGGAGACAATGGTCTTCTGCTTGATGGCAAGAAGACTTTTTATGAAGCTGCATTTTAAAGATTTATTGCTTCTATTTGTTATGTTAATTCGTTTGAAAGTTTCGTGTAGAAAGCAAAGAACTCCAATTTTTTACATTTGGTCATTTGGAATTTTTGCAGAGATAGTCATCTGCTTTATAACGGGAAGACCTCTATGAAATTGCATGTTAAAGACGTATTGCTTCTAGTTATTATATTTGCTGGTTTGAAATTTTCTTCATGTAGGAAGAAAAAATAGCAATCTTTTATGTTTGAACATTGTGAAATTTTTCCTGGGTAGTTTTCTTACTAAAAGTTAACACTTTGTAAAAAGACTAGCTATTCTTGAATGTATCAGGAGTGACATATCTACACTTATGCTAGTAGGACATCTTGAAATTGTGATTCTTATTTGCTACCAATCTTGAAAATCTTCAATATAGGAGTTTTATGCTATCAGCTTTGAAATAATGTAGGCCATTATACTATTCTATTGCTCCATTCTTCATGTGCGGCTTCTTACACTTTGCACTGATAATTTCCTTTTGTTGTTTATAATTCTCTGTTCACTCAAACTAATAAACCTTGGATGAACTTTAGATTTAATTGTACTTTATATAGGTTTAGAATTTTCAAACAGTGTTTAGAATCTGTGATACATCTTCTGCAAGCTTCCTTATTTTGAAGATGTATTCTGCCAAAACCTAAGATCAAGAGTCAATTATCTTCTCCTTCAATTGATAATATCTGTTAATATGATTTTCCTGTACCTGCAGGATGCCACTCGATATGGAAATGTTTCCAGATTTGTGAATCATAGGTAATTTTTATTAGTTTAATTTTAAGAAACCATGAAAGGGTTCTTTGTTATAAAATAAGTTTCTTCGAATGTTTGTTATTCTACTTTGTTTCTAGATAATGCTGCAGTTGCCACCAGTTGCTTCCTCAACACATCAGTGGAATATGATTACAAGTTGTTATACTGCTTCTGATTCGTTTCTGGTTCTGCTCTGTTGACGAAAGTAATAATTTTCTTAGTGGTTCTGTTTTCTGAGTATCTGCTGCCTATTTCAGGTGTGGAGACCCCAATATGTTTTATCGGCCTGTGCAAATTGAGACAAGAGATACTCATTATTACCATGTATGGCTTGCTATAAAGATTTTGTGTTGTTTTTAGATTTCTTTCATTCTGTTTACTGTTTCAGGAATGCTTGACCTAGTTTTCTTCTTTGCACGAAACATCATTCTCAGGTTGCATTTTTCGCTGCTCATGATTTATCTGAAATGGAAGAGCTGACCTGGTATGCATCAGTGTAACACCTTTTGTTTTTGGACAAATTAGTTTTTGTATGGTTATCCATCTTTTGCATGTCCTTGATTCTCTGACTAATTCAAGTTTGAATTATCGCGAGTATTTCATAGCTAATGTAGTTTGAAATTAATTTTGTCGGTGAATTTAGATAGAAATTAATACGTAGTCCTTGACATCACATCGATTGACCGTGATACAGGGATTATGGCATCAACTTTGACGACAAGCATGAAGTTAGAGGTTTCCGCTGTTTATGTGGTAGCAGTAGTTGCAGAGATCCCGCAAATAAAGCTCTTTACAAGGGCTGAATTGTTCATTCTTGCAGAGTAAAGAGAGTCCTGCAAAGTTGAAAAAAAAGACTGTAGAAAGGGCAAGCTTAATCCTTGGGGTAGAGCCCAATTGCCTCCGTAGTTTGTATTTGTAAAATATTCTCTCTCGATGCTGGCACCCTGCAGAGTATTTTGTAACAATGCATTTATTCATCATCTCAAAGCACCAGCACAATAATTCGCCGAAGAGGAGGTATCACAGAATCAATGTTTTCTTCCACAACGAAGTTGATTTGCAATATTTTGACCAGGCTGCTACACAGTTGGTAAGCTTTCCTTGATAAAGAAGGCGGAGCTCGTCCCATTTGTTGAAGAGGTTTTTTCTAATGCTATTATTCGTTCCGTATCTTCTACCATGTAGATCATATAAATTATTGAAAACAGTTTTTTTTTAAATGATATTATTCATCCAGCTCCTTCCATATTTTCTCTATTCTATGGGAATGCAAAGAGGGTATTGAAAGGTTTTTATTTTTATTTTATTTAAGCGAGTATCATTTGTTTTTTTTTAATTTTAAGTGCAGATCTGTAGTTTTCCTTTCGCGCATAACACCTCATGTCAGCACATGAAAGCAAAATATAGGTTTGTTGTGTACTATGGATGATTATAAGTTTAATTGTTATTCGACACTAAACTAGATTGGTTGCACTTATGATTAGTATGGATGCTGATTTGGATTGAGGTGCAACCCGGTGGACAACACACTAACGATGGTGCTTAATGTGTTATAACAATCAATTCACAATGAAAGAGTTGTAAATAAATATTGATTTTATTACAATTCAAAATGTATACAAACTGGCAAACTCCATAAGAGAGATGTATGTTTGAAGATGTATTTTTTATTCAAAACAAACTGCTTTATAGTTATACAAAGGAGAATATGGAAAATTGTTAATGATAGAAAATGAAGAGTTTCGGATGGGAAGCAAAAGGTCATCCTACATGGAGACCATTCATATCATTTTATTATTATTATATTTAGTGCTCCTTGTTGGGTTCATATCTCTTAGCTCGTTGACTGATTTGTAAATTGCAAGAAGCTGTTGGAAAGAGCACAAAATGAGCTTGACGGGGAAGCTCGATAATGATTATATTTTGTTTATCGCAGCTAATGTCCAAACTCTAAAAATACTATAGAGACCTTTAAATTTTCAAAATACTAAAATCATTGAAAAATTATTAAAAATAGATTTCAAGACTCTAAAAACAACTATTCAAAAATCTTGTTTTGGATCATTCGTTCCTCCTTAAGAAGTAATGGGCTCTATTGGTCCTAAATTTTGGACAAAGTGCGGAAACGACCTCTCAATTTAGCTCTTGATGACCCACTTCTTTTGGTGTGCCATCTTTCTAGCCTTCACTACTCGATCGAGTGTGGTTTGTCGATGTTTCATGTTTGACCACCATGTCAATGATTTGATCGAGTTCATTGATGTCACTTAGTTTGGGTTCAACTTTGTACTCTACAACTGTTCTCCAATGTCAATCGTATCCAAGAGTAGCAAAAAGTATGGGTGGAGCAACTCAACATTAAAAATTGGATGCAACCCAAGGTATGGTGGAAGATTAAGCTCAAATGCATTCTTACCAATTTGTTTGGTGATGTTGTATGGCCCATATGGTAGAGGTATGAGTTTTTGTATAGTTCTGTTGTCATTGAAATTCGCACCCCTATTGAATCAGGAAATCAACATCTCAGTGAAAACATAAATGATCTTAAAAGTGTGGGGGAAATCAAGATCAAACCTCAAATGAGAGGGTTGGTTCCTCTCACCCTAGCTTGTCGCAACTACTCTAGCTAGTTTCTACTCGACCTATCTAATCCTAAGCTAAGAGATTGAGAGAGAGAGAGAGAGAGAGAGAGAGAGAGAGAGAGAGAGAGAGAGAGAGGGGGGGGGGGGGGAGGGTGAGGGAGAGGGAGAGGGAGATTTTAAACGCAAAGCATTCAAAGAAATGAAGTCGCACTTGCATTAATGTCAACACTTAATTGTATGGCGAGGCCAAAATGTTTCTCAATAACATGCACTCCTAAACCATCCATTCAAGGGTTTTGAGGCAACGAGTAAGAAACACACATAATCGACATACATTGGGTAGACTTAAAGGGACTACAACGAGTGCTAGGGTCGCATATCTAGAGGGTAGTAATCCCTACACTAGGCCAACCTAGGGTTTTTAAGGCCCATGAGTTAAGATAGAGGAATGAGCCCTACTGAGATATTAGTAGTTGGGTGAGGAGAGGTATGGACCAACAATAAATGAAACAAACATGCATAATATAATTGAAATTAAAGTAATGATAGCTAAGGAGCTAATAATGAACAAGAGTATTATGCCAAATAGCATCCAAACATGTGTAATACTAAGCTAACATAATACAATGAGGGAAGGAGATGAACTTATCTATGCAAAATGACAAGAGATGGTTAAAGCACTCACCTTATACCTATAGGGTGGCCATTGATGCACCCATTTCTTCAGAGAAACAACACACCGAGAGAGAGAATTGCTATTAGGTGGAGAAGGGGAACACTTGTTCTTGTCCTAGACTCACTATAGGTGACCTAATAGTGCAAGCAACCATCCAAGAAGAGTATCCAATCCAATCCAAACAAGATATAAGATGAACCAAGAGCTAGGTGAGCAGATGTGAAGATGACACAAAAGAGTAGAGCAAATGGTAGTTTGAATGATTTTGGCTTCTTTTTATATATGAATGTCAAATGTGTGGCAAGTATATACGACACCATCACTCGTGGGTGATGGCGTTAGGCAAGGGAAAATATAACATCGACATAATCGCCTACGGGTGACGATGTGGCCAAGGATACTAAAAAGAGGTAATGTATCATGAAAAGTGAAAATAATGTGTCATAGATCATGGATGTGGATAAACAAGGTGCAAAGTGGTGAGATGCAAACAAGAAGTTGTGAATGTAATGTGCATGAGACCTAGGAGGACAAGGATAACTAGTGCAAAGATAACTAAGGCTAAGACCAAATAACAACACTCTCTCTATGTATTGTCTTTAACCCATAATGATTATGTGAATAACCATTTCCCATTCCTTGCAAGCCCCTTTAGGCACCCGCTCTAGAAATATATGCATTGGAGACCCTTATATGCACAAAGGAAATTGTTAGTAACATGTATGAAAGATGAAAAATGAAAAATTAGGTGTATACATATGCCCTAGCCATTGATCACCACATGTTGCAATAATGAAACGTAGGGTGGTCAACGGAAAAAGAAAGTTCGTAACATCAATACTGAAAGTAAGTACATAAAGAAGTGTTGAAAGGACTCGGTAAAATGAAATATACCTATCAATGTGTACGTGATATTGTCCCTCGTCTTGCCACGTGTGGGCGTAATGCTGCAAGAACCTTGAAGAAGCAAAATTGAAAGGAAACACTAGAGGATCATCAGTAAAATAAGACATAAATCACCTAGTTAGGGGTCCATGGGAAGGATGTCGTGATATCGTGTTGAGATAGTGTGACGGTATGGTGTCATAATAAAAGGCGAAAATAGAAGATTGCCAAAATTATGTGTAATAGGTCGAAATAAACGGGTCGAGGTTATGGTCAAGATGCAACAAATGACGTGTGTTGCAGAGTTTGGGAGTAAAAATAACGGTCATTTGAAGATTTAGGTTGATTGCGACCGATTTTGAATGGAAAATTGAGTTTATATAGTGATTTTGATTTTGATTTGGTTGTTACTAGTTTTGGAATTGAAAGAATCAAGCTTTCAAATTCCAAGTTTGTGTGTGTTTTCGACATCATGGCACGAGTACGAAGTGGTGATGGAGGACGGTGAGGTGAAGCATGCGGTGGGGCACAACCATGGGTAAGTCATTACATTTAATTTTTAAAAGTATATTAGGTGCGATTTAGTTAGTTTGCATTTTGGAGTCGTTAGTGCATCATTTTTGTTAAAACTTACGTCATCAAGTAGGTTAGGACAAAATGCAAGTGGGTTTCGGAGGGTTTTAATTTGTACTTTGTCATTTTGTTGGATTTCGAAAGTCGATTTTTAGGATTTGTGGATCGCTTTTGGCCAAACACCATCGACCCCTTAAAAGCATGAGGATTGATGGCATCGAGATGGGGAAACTTGGAGCCAGTGGTCAATGGCGTCTATCGAGGGCCGATGGCGTAGGGGAAAGTTTGCCAGGGGACCGATGATGTAGGACATATGCTAATAAAGGTTGCATGCTTTGATTTTTCACTCGAATTGGTTTTCGAGTTCGATGTTTGCTTCTTGTCATTTTGTGGATGCAGGTAGAGTGCAAGGTTGACCTATGACGAAGCATAGATGTATCATGGTTGAGTGTGATGATTACCGAATTGTCACAGGTAGAGGTTATCGAGTTGTAGGTTGGGGTTTTGGGGGCATCATGCAGATGCCCAAGATACCATTAGATTTGGATTTGCTACAAATGTTCTTAGCCGCATGGGAGACTATGTACAACACCTTTCGGTGGTGGACAAGACAAAAGACCATGGAGACAACGTTGACCTTGGAGGATGTACATGGTATTTTAGGGTTACGGATTAGTGGCACCCGCATGTATTGTGACACGAGTTCGGATGCCATAGAGCGGAGATCATTGGTCATATGGGCTCTTTGGGAGTGACACATATGACCGAGCATGCTCTGTGTTTGACTCATCGCGGTGCGAGGCAACATGGATTCCAAATATCCAGAAGGTGGTTATGGGGATCATGGTGGCACATATAGTGTGTCACAAGGCAAAGTGGAGCCATTCTATTATTTATGATTGTGGTATGTAGAGTTGTAATTGATCATAGGGTATTGTTGATAGGGGCACCACCATATGGGTGCATTTGGTGCACAATTTTTATCGTGCATGATGTAGAGGATAGAGGGTCGTGGGACTCATGATTTTATTGACGTCCTCGATATATGAGAGATTCCCTATGTATAGGTGACAGGAACATAGGCAAAAGCGGCGGATGCTCGGAGCGCGCTTCATTGGGCACATGGGTCGATGTGAGAGCACTAAGAGCTTACCGCCACTCGCACATGTGGATCAGGTGATGTTACATGACAACCCTACATATGGAATATGGATCAATGGCCTAGTTGGCCCAGGGCACATTTCTTGGACACCATCACAGAGGTGACATGACACTACATTTATTGGGAAGAGACCCATGCAGTGAGCAGGGTCCTGAGGTAGTTTGGGTGATCGACGCATGTGGTGATACCAACATTGTCACACTAACAACGTCGTCATGCTAAAGAGGCTACATGCGCAGAGGTGAGGGTACTGTAGTGCCCACTCTCCTTACACATTGTTTAGATAACTTTTGTTCCATATTATAATTCCATCATATGGCTCTTTGTATACATTGTATCGACATGGGGTGCTTAGACTCATAATTATATAGACTAAGTTCCTTTTTGTGACATTAAGTTGGCACGGGGTGCCAACTATATGATCCAACTAACTTAGAAACGCCATGAAATTTTGATATAGTGTTGTTTTGATAGATATACATGGTTGATGTTGCATGATTGTGAATTTCAAGCACGAATTAGATTGGTAGTCGTTATATTATGAAAACTTATTGACAAAAGTTAATTGTTAGAATTTGGTATGTGTGTATGTTTTTATTGGCTTGAATGATGAATAGAAAATAACAAGTAGATGGATAATTGATGCAAGTGAATTAGTCTTTACGACAAGTTTTCATGTTCTATTGGAAATATATAACCATGGGAATTTTGGTGAACTTAATTGATGTTGAGAAATTGATCTTGAAAATTATATATATGAATTATTACAATTTCACATAAAAGATAAGATTGTGTGAACATTGCGTTGCACTAGGCGATTGCTTAACAAACTAGACATTATATAGACGAACTATGCACCCAACCAACATTGCATAATGGACTTTCTTGCTCAACAAAATGTAACACTAGACTCCATGACTTGATATAAACACATTTCTTCAATATGTGACCCATAAAATGCTCCACAAAATGCAAACACAACTAACTTATACTATTTAAGTATTTTTGGTTGATACAAGATTTCAAGTATGAAACTATATGATCATGCATCATACACCTTGGGTAGTTTTAAAAAGATTAGCTCCTTCTCAAGGAACTTGAATGCCATGTTACATAACATCCACAACACTTAGCTAACCCGCATATTTAGTCTTGTTGTCTTTCCACTTAACTAGATACTCACTATACTCCTTCATTATGTCTTCCCAATCTTGGTTTCTATTATCCCTTCTATTTTTTCATGCCCCTTTTCGGCATCTTTCTCCTCCAATCGACTCCACTACCATCTTAATTTCAATCTCACCATCACCTTCTTCTCTTGTGCAATATGGATATAGATCCACCACATTAAATATGTTAGAGATATCAATGCCTTCAGACAAATCAACCTCATAAGCATTTTGCGCAAAACTTTATGTTGATTTTTATGGCCTTATCTTTCTCCGAGTTAAGCTTATTGTATGTCCCTTTAGGAAATCTTTCTTTTCGTAAGTATGTTAAGACCATGTATCTAATATGATATTCAAATTCTCTTTGTTCCTCATCTAAGAACTTTTGTATTGCATAATTATGTTTTGTGATTGATTGTGCACTTCCTTCATGTGTTCGCAAAATCTCCTACTTCAACACTCCTTCCTTATTTATGCACTAAGTATCTCAACTCTATAACTCCTTCTAGGTTATTCCCATTTATAATTTGAAATGGAGATTTCCTTGTACTCCTATTTGTTGAATTGTTATGATAAAATTATGCCTACACTAAATTCAAATCCTAAGTTCTTGGCTCATCTTTAGCCAAACATTTGAACAAATCTCCAAGGTTTCTATTTACAAATTATATATTATCCATTAGTTTGTGGATGATATGCTCAATTGAATTGAAAATTAGTGTTCAAATTCTCCCATAACGTTTGCTAGAAATGACCAAATTTTTGTATCTTTGTAAGACATTGTCTTTGCATGGTAATTGATGCAATCTCATGATCACCCTAAAAATGTTTTCAACATACATTGCATCATTGGGCTTCCTACAAGCAATAAAATGTGTCATCTTTCAAAATGTATACACCACTAAGAAATGGAATTAACACCCCTATGTGTCGTGGGAAAACCCGGAACAAAATCCATACTTATCTCTCTCTAAGAAATATTTGGAATGGGTAAAGGTTGATAAAAACATGTTTTTTAAAATCTTCCTTTATCCAAATTTAAAATGTGACATATTTGCACAAACTTGCATACATACACACTCATATATGTCCAAATGTAATCATCCCTTATTTGTAGTAAGTTTTCATCCAAGTAAATGGGCCATGCTAATCCTCCACAACATTTTTCTCGCATGAAGGTTTCCCACATTGATCCTTAATTCTCTCCTTTGAATAGAAATATTTCTTGCACAAATTAGTCCGGCCCAAGGTGTCCTGTCACCTCTTGCAGATATTGCACATACTTCCCATGCTTATTTTAAATCTTCATCTTGTGCATACAAGTCCTTCATGGATTTAAAACCCACAACTTCTACCTTCATCTCTATCAATAGACAACTACAACTACTAACCTCATCAACTACCTTGTTAGATTTTCCAATTTTGTGCTTCAACACAAATGTGTATCCTTGTAGGTATTCTACCCACTTCATGTGCCTATGATTCAATTTTTCCAAGGTACTAATAAACTACAACTCTTTATGGTATGTGTATAACAAAAATCCTTCATCAATAGGAAATGTCTTCACTTCCTCAATGCTTACACAATTACTTAAAAATATTGATCATAAACACTATATTGTCTCCTCACATCCTTATAAATTTCACTTAAATACACAATATAAGTCTATCCTCTTGACCTATTATTGCACCAATGACTATACCGCTAACATCACAATCAACCTAAAATGTCTTTGTAAAATTCCATAATGCCAACATTGTTTGGTTATTCTTACATTCAATTATCCCAAAAAAATTATGCACCTTTGTTTCATACAAAACTCTTCCAAACTACTCTCATGGCCTCTATAATCAGTGCACATACACTAGTGAAATTCCTTATGAATAATTACTAGCCAACCCATGAAAATTATGTGCCTCTAAAGCACTTCGTGTTGATGGCCATTACGCAACTATGTTAACCATTTTGATGTCCATCTTTTATCCTTATCCGAGAAAAAAATCCTATATATACCAATTCCTCCTACATAAAATTGCATTTCTTCAAATTAATCAACAATTTTTCTTCCCACAATCTACGTAACACATGTGTAATGTGTAGTAAATGCTCCTCACATGTCTTGCTAAATATCAAAATATCATCTAGGTACATGATCACAAACTTTTCTAAAAATAGTTTTAGGGATTGATTCATCAATCTCATGAATGTACCTAGTGTGTTATTCAATCTGAATGGCATCACAAGCCACTCATACAATCCTTGTAGAGTCTTAAACTTTGTCTTCCTTTTATATCCTTCTCTTATGCGAATATGATGGTATCCAATTTCTCCACTCAAGTAATCCATAATGTCGCCCATGCACAACAATGGGAACTTGTACTCAATGGTGATCTTATTTATGGACCTTGAATCATTACACATATGTGACTCACCATATTTATTTGATGCTAAAACTATTGGAACTATACATGGACTTAGACTCTCTCTAACAATTACTCTATCAAACAAATTTTGTACTTTCCTCTATATCTCCCTATTCTCTTGCTATGTAATATTGTATGCTACCTTGTTATGAAAACTTGACCCTGCAATTAAATCCATGCAATGACTAATATCTCTCAAGTGGAAACCATCTATGTAACTCATTAGACAACTTTGACGAAGTCTTCCAACATTTTTCACTTCCTACGACATTGATTTCTCTTCCTCGACCACTTTTTCCATGCCTTTTCTTTGCATGGTCCTCTTTGTGAATGTAAAACGTGCACCATCTTGATTCAATTCACTTAGGAACTACTTACCCAAGAGCAACAAATATTTAGGTGTTTTTTTCTCTTCTCCCACAATGGGTTCATGGCATGTTTATTTCCATTATTCTCCACCATGCAAGCATTTGCATGACCATCATGTTGTGCCTTTCAATCAAACTACCAAGGCCTAAAAAGTAGTGCTTGATATGCATCCATGGGCATGAAGTCGCACATCACTTCATCCTCATATTTCCATATCTAGAATTTGTCCGGATATATAAATTTTACCAAGCTGGTGTGCCTTTTGCCTGCAGATGAAAACTTGTATGGATTTGGATGCTCAATTCTCTTCATCTTCAACTTATCCACCATATCTTCTCGCCAACAAATCATTGGTGCTCACACTATCCATTATCACCTTACAAACTCTTCCCCTTAACTTATTTTGTCGTCAGTAATCAAATTTATCCTTTACTCAAAGCCAATCTCTTCTTTTTTTTACGCTTTCAACAATATGCTCTTGAACATCATCACTTTTACCATTTCATGTTCTTCTTGTGACTTAACAAGTTCCTCTCCTTGTGTAATGTGCACACTACACTTAGCACCATTTTAGGCATGTGAGAACTCATATGCTCTATGTGATGTTTCTCCACACTTGTAACATGTATCACTAAATCCATGACCTCTTCCACAACCAAAGGATCTTATGCCCCTTGATTTGTTTCCACGTCATCAAGATGTCCCCTCACTTTATGGTGTCCTCATGTCCCTTTTGAAGGATGAAAGAAAGGCCAATATCTGAATTATATTTTTGTTGTTATTTAGATAGTTCTTTTATTTATTATCATGTATCATATTGGCAAGCCTAACGCTCCAATAAGACTTAAGTAGTTAGAAAATAAAGGTATTATGAGGATGTCGGCTCCAAATACCATTATTATATTTAAAATAACTTACATTAAGGGATCGACTATCATTTTTATATTGTGAAGCACTCCTTGTGGTTATATAAGGAGGTTGCTTGCCCATTATTGAATTATGCTTTTGGTGAATTTTCATATCTTGGTGAAGGATTGCTTGTGAAGCACCTTTTCCATCTCTCTCAAGGATGAAAACCCTTGTGGAGAAGTTGGTGTGGATGAAACCCCACACTACACTTGGTTTTATACACTTCATTGTTGGTTACAACTGATTTATGCCCTAAGCGACTTGCTTGGGAGAGTGTTTTGGGTGAAGTGGCTGGTTTTTATGTGAACAAATTGCATGATTGGATTCTCTATAATTTATAAAGGTGAAATCTTCCGTTTTTATCAATTATTTGAGTGCATATGAGTGTTATTTCAGTTTCGAAATTAATATTTAAATCTGCAGTGGAAGGGTTTCATGATTAATTTAAAATAACACTTGTGGGCTTCTAAAAATTAGTTTCCTTGCATTTAATGATTGTTGGTTATTTGTTATAAATTCGAACATTTTTCCTTGAGCGAGATTTGTGCCTAGGAAAGTGTGTTTGAATTCTCCTAAGAGGATATCACCCTAGGAATAAAGTGTTGGCAGAGTTTGAGGGTCTCAAAGTAAATTTTCAGTCATCTACAGTTTGCACTAGTTCTGATTTCAGTCCTTCACAACCAGCTTTGGGTCATTTTTTAAAGTCCCCCCAAAAGGGACATTATAGTGTCGAACACAACTTGCCTTCACCTTGTGTCAATTTATCTCGGCCCTTACTTTGCCCACAACCTCGTGTGACCTTCCCTTTTATACGATCAACACTTTGTTTTTTGTTCACAATATTATAGGATTCTTCCATGGAGTGATCTTGTAACATACTAAAATCATCTTGAATCATAATATAGAATCCAATCATATATTTGGATATATTCTCCACATTGTCCTCCATGTGTTCTACTCTAAAGGCGAATCGGTAAAATTCCTTAGTGTATTCTTTCTCACCAAGTTCTCTTTATCACAAACCTTGGAACCTTCTAAGCAAGTGATCTACATGTAAAAAAATTTCCTTGAGCTTCTCCACCATCCCGTCCCATGTCATGATTTTTCTTGCTACACATCACTCAATTGGTTCGGATATGCTCCTAGCAAAGTGATACATGTCTTTTCAATTTCATGCATGTAAGCTTGAACTTACTAGGATATTTCATAGCTTCATGCTCAACATATTTCTCTATCTTTGTTATCTAATCCATGAGTTTCACTATTTCCAAACTATCAAAATAACAAGAGGTATCCAATCCAGGCTTCTTCCTCACTATATGAATTATGTGAAGTATTCTCTCTTCTAAACTATGTTGCATTTCATCTTCTTCTACATTTTTGTTCATGTTTCCATTTACATTCGTGACCTACACTCCGGGTTGTATGGGTTTACCTTCATCATCGCTATGATCTTCCACAACAACACCTTGACATTGTGTGACTTCCATGGACTCTAATAGATCTTGTATAATTTGCATCATTTTGGTCAAGTATTCGACTCTCGTGCCCTGATTTATGTATCCTACTTTGAAATTCCTCCAGTGTGCCATTTTTTGTTTTCTTTCTCTGAAAATCGAGTTCACAATCTCTGCAATCTTTTACCCAACAATCTTGTTATTTAAGGATGCCTTCAATGACCTCCTATCTACAACTCGTACTATGGAAAGCCGCAAACCTTAATGTTTCACTCTCCCACACCTTCTACCCAATATTTACCTAATGGAAGATGTTTGCAATATTTTTCTGCCCAAACATGCACTGTGAAAAGAGTAAATATCTGTCGTGATTCTAATTGCAAGGAAAAAATCTTTGCTTTAATACCAAATGATGTACATTGGGTCATGATGCCAATGAAGAGTCACTTTACACTTTGCAACCCTCACATCAACAAAAAGAAAACATGCATTGACAAAAATATCAAACGAGCACATATTCAAACAAAACCAGATGGAGGTGGTGTTCGGAAATGTCATAGACACAATATAAAACGACAGTTTTCATATCTTCTATGAACTCCCACATATATGCTAAAAGAGCCGACATTACAAGCGAAACACGCCAACAATAAAATGTGTGGATGAGGCTCCCAAATCGCTGGCAATGTTAATGAGACGAGTGTATTGAAGTTATATGGTGGCACATATTGATTCAACCTCGATCAGTTGATAATTGCTGTTGGCGTATAATGGGGGCGTTCATTGAATGCTTCTCGCGTGGTATCACAATTTACAGGCATGACTATGTCACATCTCACGATATAATCAAGAAGTCCACGTGAAATCACATGATCATGGACTGCAAATAATTTGTGTATCTTTTCCATGTTGATGAGAGTAAGAAAACATTTCTAGATTGTATTTGGTAGACATGTGTGGACAAGGTGAATAATCTGAGATAGTTCATACATTTTATAACAAGCCCGAAAGAGATGTTGTATCATGGAGTGCAATGATATCGAGCTATGGAACACACATGAGCATGGGATAAACACAGTTCTGTAAATCAAGTTTGTGGAATCTTACCCAGAGGGGAGCATAATTCTTGCATTGGTCGACCTTCTTGAACCTTGGCCATACATGATTTCTAGATGAAGCACTTGAATTTATAAATAATATGCCTGTAAAATCTCTACCAAGATTGTCAATAATGTAATGAGTGTATAGTCTACATGATGCAGCTTCCATGTTGACCCATCTCTTGAAAATGGAGGCATAACTTGTTGCTAGTTCAAATGTTGAGTTCTCTCATGATATCTGACTATGGAAAATGGTAAGTGACCATTTGATCATAAAATGGATTTATCTTTCAAGTCATATCAAATCATATAAATTCTTCGACTTAATTCAAGACATAAAATCAAAACCATTTCGATCATAAAATGTAATTCATCTATTTGAATTAATTAAAAATTGGAGTGATGTAAATGTATGTTGAGTCAACTTGAGATCAAGTTCAGGGTAGCTCAAAAAGTAGTTATATAACCACTTTTGTGAAAAAGAGCCTATAATTTAAGGTTTGTAAACAACATGCTTCTCTATTCTCACAACTATGTGTACATATTCTTTCCTAATCTCATGGAGAAAGGAATGCAAGCAAATGGAATGACAACCATTTATTGTGATATATTTGTCTTTTGATTATGAAATATATATTTTTGTTCGTTAGCAAAGATCTATTGATATTCCAGTATTATCGTGTTTTATGTGATGCACTCGATAGGAAAAATCTATGCCACATATCGTTGTACACAGACTTTATGCCACATCCATGCAATTTGTGAACCATGAAGACTTTTTGTCTTTGGTTGGTTTTTATACTATGTGCAAAAATTTTACATGCTTTCTTTTCCTCATGTGACAGAGAAGATTCCGTCTTTGTGTTTACCTTGAGTTATCTTGGTATCACTTTGTGTTTATTTTGTTGTGGGTTTCTCTTTTCATCCTTTGTTCTCCCTTTCCTCTTTCTTTCTTTTTCTCATTTTGATTTCCTCTTGTGATTTTTGGATAGACACAGAAGCACCACAAATACAAAAGAACCACGTCATAGGAGGGAACCGGCCCTCTCAAACTTAATGGAATAACACCTTGTCAATAGGTGATTTTCCCTAATGTTGAAGGTTTTATTCCATTATCATTGGGCAAGTCATTGAAATAATTGAATTCATGAACAATAAAATAAAAAACTACCAATTTTTTGTGACGACTCTCTTGGGAATTTGATGCAAGAACATCCTAGGTTCAAGTTTATCTTGCACAAGTTTTGACTAAGTGTGGGTGCATGAGAGGATGGAGTGTGTGAGTAATGAAGAGAGGAGGCATGACAGAGTGAAGAGGTGATTATGCATAGGATTTGCACAATAGATATAGGAGGAGAGTGAAGTGCATGTGTAGTAGTATAAGAGCATGCAATAGTGCACGAAAGTTTGTGAGGAAGGGAAGGAAAGAAGTGACAAGAGAAAAAATGGTGCGCAAAGGTATTTTGGTGTAAAATGGATTAGTGGAGGAATGTGAGGAGTGCAAAGAAGAATATGGAAAAAGGAGATTGCAAGGGACACATGCGAAGATGAGAGAAGGAATGTCGTAATGGTTTAGATGGGGAAGGAGGGGGTGCAGGTGTTTGAGGAAACCCAAAAAGAAATACTACATGGGAAAAGAGGTGAAGGTGTAACTCGAGACCATGATTGCATGGAAGAATGAAGAATATGTTAGGGGTTAACACACACTTGTTGTACAAATCTATAATCAAAATTAAGCATACAAGCAATAAATATGGAAATAAACCAGAAGAACAATACACAAGATATAATGTGGTTCACCTAGTGTGGGCTACGTCCACCAAGAAACAACCAATCTATTAATCTTTGCTTTATAGAGGAAATACAATGAAGATCTGCAATCTTCCACACCTCTTTGGATGTACAATACTTTTCCTTCACAAGATTCTCTTTTCTCTCTCTAAGAATTCCTTCTTACAATTCTTCTAATTCTAGCTTCTAACCCTAGCTTTCTAGCTTATATAAGCATATACAAACTTAGGGCACTATAGCTATGCAATTACAACCATTAGATCACATTTTAATCAAAGGTTAGATCTAATCCTGTGACTTAAATAAAAACATTTCATGCACAGGGAGACCGACGCCGGTTACCCCAACCGATGTCGATTCTAACTCGTTAACCGATGTTGATCAACCGACCGATGCCGATTATTGTGTAAACCTACAAGTTGTAAAACATGCTATTTGTGAAGCAATTAAGCTCCACAACTCAACAATCTCCCACTTGGAGATAAATTGTTTCACTGTACCATACAGCTCCATCCTTAGATCCTTTCTTTGGCCTATTTCTCCCTCTTCAAGTCTCAAACTTGAAGACCAATAGAAGTGGAGTGTAGCTCCAACTTCTTCTTTGCAATGGATTCGTTAGCATATCCGTAGGGTTTTATTTGTATGAATTTTCTCCAGTTTCAGTTGCCCATCATCCAACACTTGTTGTATGAAGTGATATCTCAATTGAATGTGTTTCGTTCTGGAATGAAACGTTGGGTTCATTTCCAGATGAGTCACACTTTGACTATCACTGTATAATCTGCAATCCTCTTGCTCATTTCCCAAATCTTCCATGAACCTTCTTATCCATATCATCTCTTTGCTAGCCTATGTAGTCATGACATATTTGGCATTTATAATAGACAAGGCCACACCATATGCAATCTCAAAATCTAGCTAACTTTTTGTGCCACCTACGTGAATGCATATCCGGTGGTGCTTCTTTTACCATCCAAATCACCAGCCATATTTGAATCAACATAGCCAAATAAAGAAGTATTTGACCTTCCATAACATAAATGCATGTCGGATGCCCCTCTCAAATATCTCGAGAATCCGTTGACTGCTTTCAATGCTCTTTATTTGGATTGGCCATAAATATGCTCACAACTTCCACCGCCTATGTAATGTTTGTGCAGTACAAACTATATCATACATAAGACTTCCAACACTGAATCACATGGAACTAGTACCATGTATTCAACCTCCCATGTGATGTAGGACACGATATTTTATTAATTTAAAGTTTCCAGCCATAGGTGTACTTACAAGTTTTGAGTTCTGCATATTAAACCTTTCCAATACCTTATTGATATAGTGTTCCTGAGAAAAATATAATTTCATGTTCTTCCTGTCTTTATGAATTTACATGCCAAGGATTTTCTTTGCAGCTCCTAAATCCTTCATTGCAAATGTATGAGCTAACTTTTCTTTAAGCTCAACAATGTCTTGCATACTAGATCATGTAATAAACATATCATCCACATACAATAACAAAATAATATAGCTTCCATTTTCAAGCTTCTTGAAATAAACACAATGGTCAAATTCACATCTCATATAAACTGTGCTCATGCATAAAACTATCAAACCTCATATACCATTTCCTTGGGGCTTACTTGAGCCCATATAAGCTCTTTTTCAACCTACACACAAGTTTCTCCTTACCCTTGACTTCATAACCAAGTGGTTGTTGCATATATATCTCTTCCTCCAAATCACTGTGAAGAAAAGTCGTCTTAACATCAAGTTTCTCTAAGTGTAAATCTTTTATTGTAACTAAATTCAAAACAATATGCATAGAAGTCATTTTTACTACAGGAGAAAATATCTCACCAAAGTCAATACCTTCTTTCTGTGCAAATCCTTTTACCACAATCCTTGCCTTGTATCTTTTCTGTCCACCCTCTTCTTCCTTGATCCTATAAACCCATTTGTTTTGCAATGTCCTTTTATCTACTGGTAACTTGACCAAATTCCATGTTTGGTTTTGTTCTAGGAGTCCATGTCATGCTCCCATTGTATGTGGGTTTCATCCGCATTCATTCTTCAAAACTTCTTGGTTCACCACTATCAATCAATAATAAATAAAATAAGGAAGGTGTAAATCTTTCTAGAGGTCTACTTACCATTTGTGACCTTCTTACGAGATCTATGGGGTGTCGGAGGCTCAATCTGTACATCTTGTACATTAGTATCCACCTTTGACAGTGATGACCGATGTTGGTCACCTCTTCGCCGCGTCGATTCGCTGATCCGTAACTAGCGTTGGATCGGAGCTTCCGGCGTCGGTCCCTCGGATGCCGACACTAGTTTCCCGACCGATGCCGATACCGATACCGGTAGATGACTTTTGTAAATATGAGAATACATTTTCTTCCACAAACTCTTCCACGGTTCATCCTTGGGCATCAAAATTTGATCCATGTACATTCTCTTTTCATTCCATTTAATGTCATGACTCCTAACAATCTTATAATCTTCTAAATCCCAAAAATGGAATCCGAAATCACTAAAGCCATAACCAATAAAATTGCATCTCTTGGATTTAACATCAACTTTTTCTATTTTCTTTATCAATATGCACAAAAGCTTCTGAACCAAATACTCTAAGAAAAGAAAGATCTACCTCTTTTCCAGTCTAAGCTTACGGCATTCCACCATCCAAGTACACTTAAAGGCCCCGATTGATCAAATACACCATTGTATCTCTTTGTTTGTGCCCAAATCTACAAGGGTAATCTAACATGTATCCTCATGCTTCTTGCATGTTCCATAATAGTCATGCTCATTCTTTCTACAACACCATTCTCTTGTGGTGTTCTAGGAACCGTTCTTTCTCTATGTATTTCATTCACTGAACAATAATCATTGAAAGTCTTGTTACAATACTCACCACCATTATCGGATCTAAGACATTTTAATTTTAAAGTTGATTCATTTTCCACAAGGGATTTCCACATTTTAAAACTCTTAAAAACATTAGATTTACGTTTTATACAATAAACTCATACCTTTCTTATGACATCATCAATGAAAGGAACATAATATTGGTATTCTCCATGAGAAACTACATAGACTGGTTCCCACACATATGAGTGCACAAGATCCAATTTTGCTCCTTCTTACTCTCTCTTGCTTTCCAAATATACAATGCTCACGTAAATCAAAATCTATATATTTCAAATATGATAAATTACCTTTTTCCTTTAAGATTTGTATTCATTTTTTACTCATATGGCCTAGCCGATCATGCCACATGCTTGCATCTGAATTTGAAATAGATAGCAAAAAAATAAATCGTAATACAGGTAGACAAATACAATGTTCCTACCTTCTTTCCTCTTTCTACAACAAGATATCCCTTGGTAACTTTCTAAGAGTCGGTTGTGAATGTAACCATGCAACCAAATTCACCTAGTTGTCATGCAGAAATAAGATTTCTCCTAAGGCTTGGCACATGCCTCACATATTTCAATATCCATGTATTTCCATTCTACAATTTAAGATGAACTTCTCCTTTACCAATAATATTGCATGGTTCATCATCTCCTAAATAAACATACCCAAAATTACCTGGACATAATTTCTGAAATAACTCTTATTAGGGGTAACATGGAAATAAACTCTTGAATCTAAAACCCATGATTCTATTTAATTATCCAAGGAGAGAACAAGTGCATCTTGCATTACCCCAGAAGATGCAAAATTTTTCTCTTTACCTTTCTCTGGTACATTCTCTTTGTTTTCCTTGAACCAACAATCGTTATTTGCATATCCTTTCTTTCCACAATTCCAACAAGTTATTCATCTACCTCTAGATTTAGATCTGTCATTCTTAGAATTTGATTTCCCATTATTCTTTCTCTTGGATCTCTCCTTCTACTTTCTCATGCTTTCTACATTCAAAGCATTTCCAGGATGATGACTCTCCATTGTACTTTTCTGCGTATTTATTCATTCAAGATTATACCAACCACATCATCAAACTTCAAAATATTAGTAGCAGACGTTGTATTACTAACAACCATAACCAAATTATCCCGACTATCTAGCAAAGAACATAAGAATAAAAGTGATTTTACTTCATCCTCAAATGGAATATTAATTGATTTTAATTGATTTACAATAGACCGGAAATCATTTAAATGGTTTGATACATATCCACCTTCTTGCATTTTAGAATTAAATAATTTCTTCATCAAATAAACTTTATTGGAAGCACTTGGTTTTTTATATAAATTAGCTAAAGATTTCATCAACTCTACCGAGATTGCTACTTCGGTAATATTCGAAACCATAAATGCTACTAGGCTCAATCTTATAGATCCCAAAGCCTTTCTATCAAGAATTTTCTATTGTTCATCAATCATCTTTGTAGGTCTTGCCTTCTTATCCAATGGTAAGAATATATCTTTCTAATACAGATAATCTTCCACCTTCATCTTCCATAATTGATAATTACAGCCATCAAATTTCTCAACTCTATATTTTCCATTGTTATAGCTCCCAGTCAATCAGAAATCCCTCCATGAGTAAATCTGTCAACACACAAAACCCTCAAACAAAAATATTTGATACCAGTTTTTGGGGGTTAGTACACACTTTTTGTACAAATCTATAATCAGAATTAAACATACAAGTAATAAATATGGAAATAAACTAGAAGAACAATAAACAAGATATAATGTGGTTCAAGGAATACAATGAAGATCTACAATCTTCCACACCTCTCTAGATGTACAATATTTTTCTTTCGCAAGATTCTCTCTTCTCTGTCATATAATTCCTTCTTACAATTCTTCGAATTCTAGATTCTAACCCTAGATTTCTATCTTATATAAGCATATAAAAACTTAGGGCACCATAGTTATGCAATTATAACCATTAGATCACCTTTTAATCAAAGGTTAGATCTAATCCCGTGACTTAAATAAAAATTTCACGCATAGGAGACCGACGCCAATTACCCCAATCGATGTTGGCTCCTACAAGTTCATTGACACCGGTCATCCGACTAATGTCGGTTACTATGTAAACCTGCAAGTTGTAAAACATGCTATTTATGAAGAAATTAAGCTCCACAACTCAACAAAATAGGAATGGAAAATGATTACACAAAATAGGGTTCATAGATGACTTGGGAGGTAACATGATGTGTCAAGTAAAGAGACAAATAATTTTAAAAGGAAGTTGATGAAATGTAGTGGTCGGATAATCCCACCTACTATACTAACATGGCACATTCTTGCAAACATCTAAGTGAAAGAATACTAGAGAAGCTAAGGACTTAGGTATGCAAAGGAAAGACAAGATGAATATACAAAGATCTATCTCACTAAAGGAAACCTGTAAGGGGAGAGAAGTGGGAAAGAGGGGTTTTTAAGGAGGTTGAGTTCATCATTTGGGGTTGTTGAACCCATAACATGAGCAATTAAAGAAAGAGCCACAATTTTCAGTTTTACACACGCAATGCACTAACAAGATAGTTTAGGCTAGGTCCATAGGAGAGACACCAAAGACTATAAATCTCCATGAGAAAGTATTAAGTGCTCCACAAAAAGTAGCTACATATAGATGCCATCATGGCAGTGAAGAAATAGAAGAAACCTTTGGTGTTTCTTTCGCTTTGTTGGACTCGTAAATGGCACTAAATCCTCTCGATCCAATGTTCTATATCAGGATTAAAATGCCTAGTGCATTCAATTTCCATATAAAGGAACCTCCTCTAGAACAAAGGTTGGCGGATTTGTGTGAAGTTCGTACATGAAATTAGAATGTTGTCTGGAAATGAAATATGAAAAGGACACCCTATGTAGATGGTGACAACAATAGTGAAGAGGATGAAAATGATCCTTTCTTTTAAGAAATCCAAGCTCCATATGAACTTGGGGAAGTGCATTTTTGAAGAATTTTTATAGAGACATGGAAATAAATGTGACAAGAGTATCTCATATTTTGGTTTAAACTTTGTAAAATATTGAGAAAGCATAAGGGAGGAATATTTTCACATTTTCTCACTACCATGATGACTCTTTTTACATTGAAGAAGAGGATCCATAATTCAAAAATGTCGATGCACGATTAAGTAGAAATAAGGTTATTATCATGCCTCTACAAGTTGTAGAAAAAATCAAGAAAGTGCATATATAAAATGAAGAAGAAAATCTTGGTAGATGATCTTCCTTCATTTGATAATCATATAATCAAATCTCTATGGGAGCAATTCAAAGGAGTGTTTTTGAAGGGATAAGAATGAGGATAAAAACTATTGATGATCATAAATCTAAAAACTTGATAAAATAAATGAAGAAGAGGTATAGAATCCTACAAATAGAAAATATATCGAGATCATCTCAAGGATGAATCTATTGTTGATAAAAAGTTCCAAGACCTTGAGGAACTCCCAAGAAAAGAAACAAATATCAATCTACTAGATGTAATTACTAAATAAATAAATAAATCAATAGAGTTTATTGCTTAAAACCAGAATACATTAACACAAAGTCTAAGTGCATACATTTAACAAGTACATGCTCGTGAAGTGTAGTTTCGATGGAGAGGAAACATAGAAAAAGGAGTTAGAGTAATTTGATAACTTGTTCCTAGAAAGAATATGAGAGCTAATAAGAAAGAATAACCATCCTTTGAAATGAGGAGGCTCTCCCAATTTATAGCTTTACTATGCAACTCTTCATCTACCCCCCACATGAATCTTCATGTCCCATCACTTGTGAATTTTCAATTGCCCTTAGAAGAGACAAATTAAGTACCTATTTTATGATTTGAAAGAATAATTTTACATTTTATAGATATTTTATTGTCACTTAAGTAAATGGGACAAAATTTCATGATTACATATAATGAGGAATTATAAGGGGGAGAGACGAGGAGAAATAATGAAGAGAGGAGATAAAAAGGTGCTCCAAAGAATGGATGAAGGTGTCTCCGCCCTTGGTGGAGACCAGATCTGATGATGATGAAGATGAAATATTGATCAGTGATCACCATCCACTATGATGCACCAGTGAAGAGCTCCAAGGAAGATCCTTTGAAAAAATTTCCCCTTTGAAAATTCATGAAATGATGAACCTCAACAACATTGTTTGGACACACCGAGAAGAAGAGTGACGAACACTTGATAGGTAGACCATTGAGAGTATTGAAAGATAAATTCACTCATTGAGACAATCCTTCTACTTCTTGAGACATTGTCATATTTTTATGATCAATCATTCTCATGGGGAGAATATGGTTCATTTTGCTCAAACAACCATGATCATGATTCTGTCACTGTGAGAGCACTGATGGTGAATGATGAATGAAGTCGAATCATTTTGATACCATAGTAAGGGAAGGATAAATGGGCCAAAATCAATTTCATCCATCTTATGATCATGCACTTTGTGTGAGATGAAGTGAAATGGTTTTCGGGGAAAAAATGGTAGTTTCCCATCTAGGCACTTTATGCTCACCACATCAGGGAATGTGGGAATTCATTTGAGAATTAAGAGAGAGACTCGTGTGAGTGCCAGGGTCATTAGAAAATGCATGAAGGAATAGTATGTGATCATGTTGAGCTCATTTCACCTATTTACTATTTTTAGCATGTTCATCATGATTGTCTAGTTTTTGCCAGTTTCATCAATATGCCTCTTTTTTAGTGTCTTTGAACATGGGGGAATTAAATGAGGTAACTGAATTCAATTTTTTCTTGGACTTACTATTATTATTAAGTTCTCTCGTGGATAATTACTAAAAATACAAAGTTTTCTTCCAGGTGTTGGATTCGAACTAAACCAATTGCAAAAGTTTTTATTTTGCATTCGAGGCCTTTGCTCCAATTTTGGAGGATTTCAATCACCAAGTTTGTGTAGATCTGAAAAATGGATATATTTACCTAAAAATTTCATATGGATGTTGAAAATTGAAGAGAAAATCAATGAAGGCTTGTAGATACTCAAATTAGAGGTGTTTTTATAAGGATTCTATAGTCCATATTTCATGGCAATTGGAGCGGGGGTTTGGTATAAATGAGAAAATTTGTGTTTTGGAACATGAGGGTTTTAAAAAAAAATCGAGAATAAATCAAGGGATCACGTGACAGGTAAGTTTAAAACATGAAAGTGGGCTTGAAAATGAATAAGGACAACCTTTATACCATCCCTCCTTCATTTCTCCTTTTGAAACCTAGTTAACTCACCTTTTAACTCACCTACTTAACCCGGGTCAACCTAACCCAAGTGGAACCACACACTATGGTTTGTCCCCTAAAAATAGGGGAAAATGGACAAGGGAAACCAACTTCCCAAAAATGCTCCATGAGTGAGGGCAACATGAGAGGGAGACATAGAAAAACTGAGTTTGTGAGGGTGAAAACAACATGCCTAACCACCAAGATTTCCATTTAAGTGATGTAAATTGTGTTAGTGTAATTAAATTAATATAATTATTATTTACAATAGTAAATAATAATTTATATCGTAGTAAACTCATTTAGGGAGTTAATTCATTTGTTATTTTTATATGAAACAAATTTATTTGGTTTATATTATTCAACCAAATTTGTTATATAAATTTGGTCTCGAGTGAAAATTCGTTCAAAAAAGTTTTTGTTTGAACATAGTTTGTAAAGCCTATTTAATGGGCATTGTATGTAATGAAAATTAAGTTTTGGGGTTTACGTAAACAATTATGTCCGCGTTTTTCTTGCATTGGTTTAATGGTTGAGGTAATGGATCTGCTGGAGATATCCTTGGCTCCATAATGTTCACACTTTTGTCATGGTATCGGAACCAATCCAACAACCATTACTCGGACATAGGCTCAGGTTTCTGAGAATTTGATCTATGAAGAGTTCTTGAGTCTTTGGCGTGCTTTTTTGGATGTGCATTTTCACGAGACATGGTGATTTGGTTTGGGCTCCTTCTGTCACCCCCTTCGCGTCACTATTCTCTTCTCGCGCACTTGGAGGCTTGATTCATTCATTGCCTTCGATTTATTGACCGGGTGCCTTTCTTCTTTGGGTGTTGGGCCCGGTATTTCTGCTTTTTTGGCATCTTGTTTTGGCATGTCCTTGCTGCCTCACGGTATCTCCTTTTCGGCGCCTAGGTTTGCCTTTTGCAGCTTATTTTATCGCCATGCCACCTCGCTACCTTATGCAACCTCTTGGGCACCATTCTTCACACGTCCTCTCCTTGCGGGTGCCTTTCACACAGCCCCATGAGTTTTTTTTTTTTTGCAAAATGAACAGTCATTTTTTGATTGGCTGATTTTAATTATTTGCAAAATACTATAGTTTCCAAAAACAAAAAAAAAAAATTCTATAGTTTTCCTAAATAATTATTTTTGGGGGAAGTAATCTTGTTTTGGATTAAATTAATATATTTTTGGAGGGTTGTTTATAAATGGAAGACATTATTAGAATCTACATCTTCTCCCGATTCCAATGAGTGGTCACACAACCACCTTGGCTTTGTTTAGTCTAATTTTTTAATAGGCGGGTCCTTCTACATCAAATTTGGCCTATTTTACGGGAATTTGAAAGCTTAATAACTTTTTTCACTGATAACTCGAAATCAAGTTCCGGTTTTTACAAAAGTGCATGATATTTTAACCTCGTTATGTTGATTCAATTTTTACTACCATCCGAGGAGTTCCATTTTTTCTCATTTGGGAGGGACCCTGCAGTGTGAGCACATTATTTTTGGCATGCAATATATTTTGCTCACTGATTTTAGATGGCACAATCCTTCTTCACGACGGAAACATCTTTGGCACTAGTGATGGATCAGAGGTATTTTGAGCCACTAAATATGAAAAATTACCACATCTGGAAACAAAAAATGCAACAGTTATTACAATCCAGAGGGCTATGGAGAGTTTTTCAAGATAATGTGCTAGCATTCACATTAGAAAAGGATAAATATGCTTATGGTTGCAAGCAAGATGAATCTCTCAGCTTAATTGGATTGAATGTATCCGAAATCTTGCAATTCCATATTGTCGGTGCAAGACTCCAAAAGAGGTATGGGACAAATTTGATGATCTGTTTGGTAAAATCAATGAATTTAAAATACTACAGTTAGATGTTGAGTTAACTTCATTGTCTCCATCAAACTTTCCGTCAATTGAAAATTTCTTGACAAAATTTAAGTTGGTTAGATCCCAGTTAAAAGTAGGTGGGAAAGAAAAAAAAGACAATGAATGCATTTTCTTGATTCCGTCAAAATTAAAAGGTCCTTATAGTATTTTTGCTTCTACTTTATATTCTACAATGGATGCCCTAGGAGATGAGTTTAAAATGCCATCATTTGAGATGTTCTGTGAAAGGTTAACTCGTGAGCAAACAAAATTACAAACACTTGATGCCTTACCAAGCTCAAGCCATGCTTTAGTTGCTAATAGCTTCAAAGGAAAGTCTCCACCACCTCTTAAGGGACCTCCGGAAAGTCATCTCAATCTCCTAGGATCACTAAAAAGAAGAAAACATATGGCCCATGTAATTTTTGTAGTGGTCCAAATCATGATGAGAATAGATGCTTTAAGAAAATGGAAGCTTTAGAGGTAGCATTGAAGCAACATCGGATCACTATTCCATCTTCTTCCACAGGAAAAGGCAAGGCACTTTCAGCTTGGGTCACTCCTGCATCAGATGATGAATTGGATTTTGGTTTTGGAACTCCTCTTTGAAAGTACCACACATAACTCCTCTTGCCACTTTAACTCTCTTGTGTTTTGAGCTTTGGGTTCTTGGAAGTGTTTTCTTAGGAGCTACTCTCATGTTCTTTAGATGGCATCTTCTACAGATTGATTGCATTCTAGTTTTATGCATCATTTGGTGTGTTTTTTATGGGATTATTTTGTAATTGCATTGAGTTATAAAGTGTTATGGAGGATTTTCTACTTTATCCTCTTTTACCTTCATGTGTTTGTGCTCTAATTAGTTAGGAACTATTTCACTATTTCGAGTTGTTGGATTACTCCATCACCACCAAAGTCATCTTCTTGAGAGTTTTTGTATCTATATTTTTAGACTTGAATTTTTGGTAGGTGACAGTATCCTTCAACGTGTTTTTGAGGTTGCCATCCTTCTAAAGAGTAGGGTGAATTCCAGTGTCATCTTTTCCTTGTTTGACGGACTTGTTTTGGCGAGTGATAGTCTCCTTCAACATGTTTTTGAGGTTTCCTCCTTCGAAGAGTACCTATTCGGTGAATTCCGGTGTCAACTTGTCCTTGTTCGAGCGGTTGGTTTCTCCACTCATACAAATTCTTTGAAATCACTATACCCATTTCAACATTATGGGGAGTACGTGTTTATATTGCTTCAGTGTCATGCTTATTGCAGTTCTTAGTGCACCACATTTTCTATTTAAAGTAATTTATTCTAGTAGATTGATTATGTTTCTTCGAATATTTGTACGAGTACCTTATCAAGCTAGTAGTTGGGACTCATTTTTTTTTTCTCATTTTCTCCTAATATTCGTTTAAGGGAAGGTGTTAGTGTAATTAAATTAATATAATTGTTTTTACAATAGTAAATAATAATTTATATCGTAGTAAACTCATTTCGGGAGTTAATTCATTTGTTATTTTTATATAAACCAAATTTATTTGGTTTATATTATTATAACAAATTTGTTATATAAATTTGGTCTCCGTGAAAATTCGTTCAAACAAATTTTTGTTTGAACATAGTTTGTAAAGCCTATTTAATAGGCATTGTATGTAATGAAAATTAAGTTTTTGGGGTTTACATAAATAATTATGTTTGATATTTTTCTTGCATTGGTTTAATGGTTGAGGTAATGGATATCTTTGGAGAGATCCTTGGCTCCACAATGCTCACAATTTTGTCAAGTTGAACTCTTCATGTGGTGGTACATTTTTGTATCTCCCATGTCCCCTTGGACATTGGGAAAAAGGGACATGATCATGCCAAAAGTGTGCCAATGAAGATGGGGTAGGTGGGATTAGGTGAGAGGAGACTCCATTCTAACCACCCAAGTTGTTCTTTAATGACACAAATTATATTTTAATTGGGGAGCACACTTTTTGTCCCCCATGTCCCCTTGACTTATTTAAACGAATGTCAGGGGTGAAAATTTGTGCATTTACCCAAAATAGATACCTACCTTCACCGAATATTGCCTGAAATAGCCATCCGAGTCCATTTCAAACCACCAGAGCTAGGAATAGAATTTCAAGGGAAATTTTTTTAATGATTTTGACTCCAAAAATCTTGTGAGAACATTCCCACCATTTTCAAGAGCTAATTCTACCTCGCAATGTGTCATTTTGGCCCTTTTCAAGTCTTCACAAGCTTATGCATTAGTGAAAGAAACTGTCACCAAAGTTCATGATGATCAAAAGAATAACCAACACCTTGGATGTGAAGGGGTGCTCATATATGTCATATTGTACTTCTAATGAGATCTTAACTCTTTTTGAGGTTTCCAATATTTGTTGGCCAATCTCCCTAAGAAAAAGGGACCTTTTCTTGCCTTGTCGAACAAGTTGTCAGTGCTTCTCACTCCCAAAAGCGTAAATGTGATACTCTATCATAAAGTAGGCCTCATAATATTTCCAATGAGTATCTGATTACCTTCCAAAACCTTTCTAGGATTCTAATATGTCTGCAATAAGCCAAATAGCTTTTTCATCACTTTCATTTACTTATACCATGCTAAGAATAGCCTTATATTACATAACTTGCTCATAAACCTGATTTTTCTTCTAAAAATTTCCTAAAATACCTCATATGATTATATAGATCTGCCACACACTTCTTGGGAAACTTTATATTTTCTTTGTACGCTCCTAGAGGGTGTTCACTAGGTGCAAAACGAACAAAAATAACCGCTTTAGAGCCTCGGAAGCACTCATCTTCTCATGAATCTCCAAATATTCATGAATAAACTTGAATAATTTCCCTTACACATGAAACAAACTTGAAAATATCACTATCACATTCCTCCCGGCCATTATGAGGATAACATAGTAATCGAGATGGCTCGAGGACATGTTTACATTTATCGGAGAGGGATTTTCTAATTGTCATGATATTTTTTTGAATTTTTCATGCTAAACATTTTACATGACAGTTGGCTCTAGCTTGGGGAATTGTTTTGGATCAAACACAATGAGGACATGACAAGAAAGAACTCAAGAATCTCAAGACACTACATGGACTAAGTGCCTTATCCATTGTGCTTATATAGAGTTACAATAGGAACATACAATGAAACTTACTTTATTAAACACACACACACACACACACACACACACACACACACACACACACACACACACACACACACACAACAAGAAAAAAACACAATAGGAAAGGGTAACACACCACACGAAAGGGAAAATAAACCTATATCACCTATGGTACATGCAAGGAAAACTCACTTTCACCGTAGCACTTTCATCTTTTGGAACATGTTACCCTTGAGTGGGTAGCATCGGGTGATGATGCTCTGTGAATCCATTGAATGGTTCAAGGAAGTATCCTCCTTTCATTATCTAGTTATGAAATCCAAGAACTTTCATGAATTTATGTATACTTGGGAGGATTGAGCTTACATAATTACTCTAATGCTCAAAGCTTCACCGAAAGAGTATCTTTTCATAATTACTCTTCAAATGGGAAAGATAAAACTTCAATTTCATCATCACATCCATCAATCATTTTTTAAGAGAGATATCATATTTTTATCTTGATCTTTTCATCATGACAAATTTTGAATCAACAGAGGAGCCAAACTTGATTCATACCTATCTTGTATTTTCATGGCTTGCATTAGGAGTTCAAGGATGAGTTGGGGTCTTTATTTCTTCTGCAAATCTCAAAATTTCTTACATAGATTCTTCTTTCAAATATTCCAAAGGATCATCACAAATTATCCTCTCTTCTTCATGGATGAAATCCTCAATGAGAGGCTCAAAATTTGTTTTATCAATACATTGATCACCAAGAGAATCTTATTTTCGAATGGAAATAAGAACACCTATTCTTCATGAACATATACATTGTCTAATTTTCTAGTTAGGAACTCATCAAGAATAACTTCATATTCCTCGTGGCCTACATCGTTTGGAAATTTCAGACTATTTTTTTGCAATTAAATATCTTTCCACTTTTCATCATTACCAATATCCAAGTGGAAAGAAATTTTTGGTCCTATCAAGATAGGAATTTTAGCCTCATCTTCGGATGTTACGAAATGATTTCCATTCCCGTTATCCTAGTACGAGATATTACCTCTTGGATCTTCTAACTTTTGTGTTGTGTATTTCATATTTTTACGGAAGAAACTTTTCTATTTTTCCCTTAATCGGTATGGTTGCGGTAGACCAACTCATTTGGATTTTACCTCCCAAGTCCCGACAAAAACTTCTACTTAGAAATATTCGAATGATGCCAAAATATCTGCTACCAAAATAGTCAACAATACTTTCTTATCCAAAAGTCAGTGAAAGACACATGTGCATCCTTGATTTTCCTCACAAGTGGGACTTCCTTGGACTCCATGGAGTAGAAATATCGATTGTTTTGTGTCAAGGTAAGTCCGAGAGCATTGAAAACTTTAATGGGCATTACATTATCAGAAGCTTTCAAAGCTATTATGCAATTATTTAGTTGTTATCCTCCAATGAGAAGGGAGAGATAAAATGGATCAATATTATTGGTCTTTGATGAAATCATAGGGAGCATATCATAAGATGGAGGAGAAGGTGGAATTTTTAGTAGTCATTTGGAACTAGGAACCATAGTATTAGGCTTTGAACTACTACCTTTGATATAATGGACATGTTTATCAAATTGTCTGCAGGATGAGTTCACAAGAATTCAGATTTGGAAGTATGAACTTTAGAATTATCTAATTTTTCTATGATATCAAAGGAGGTGGATGTAGATGAGGTATATACCCCAAGACAATGGGTACTTTGGGGGGAGAAGGAGGTACTACCTTTGGAATAGGAACAAACTTATCAATGGGAGCGAGATGTTTGAAGAAAAAGTGGCTGATTTTGTAGATGCACTAGAAGATTTTGAAGGACTATATTTTGTAGAAATAAAATTAGAACTAAGGAGATAATTGAGAAACTTGTTTAGAATAACGTGTAACCTCTTTCTTGCCAAAATATATCTGGATTATCCTTTTATAGACTCTATGGAAGTTGGAAGTGGAGATCCTCGACTGATTATTTTATTCTATAGAATCACCAAAGGAGGATCATCAATCGTATTCTTTTTTGGATCAAGTTGGAGGAACTTCATTTCTAAGATTGAAAGTAGATGAACAATGTACATGAGAAGCTAGGTGCATCATTATCATCATCATCATCTTCTTCTTCACCTTCTGAATAGTCAAGGAATCTAATTTGTGCATCATCCTCCACTTCTTTAATCTCTAGGACAGCTTTTTCCTCACTTTCTTGTTTCGGTTCTATAAATTCTTCTTCATCTTCTTTAGTTCTACATATTACATTGACTAATGGATCCTCCAAGGAAATTATTTGGGGGCTCTTGTGATATGATTCCTATTCCGGTTTAGGTGGGATTCTCGTTGAGAAACTTCCTTATTCGACATTGTAAAGTCATTAGCGAAGCTCTACAACAATGAATCAACTCTCTCATATTTGGAATTCTGAACCTTATCCTTCATTGAATGATTCTTGATCTTTCATAACAAGATGGGGTCATCTTCTAATTCAATGGAAATTTCTTGAGTGTTGTCCAAATATCTTTGTTTAATTCTTTGTAGAAAGAAACTCACTTTAAGCAATTACGCATTCATGAAGAACCTTTTTATATTATCTATAGTAGGATGGGAAATGGTCGGACTATTATTGATCAACTTATTGAATTTTTCCATGATGTCTCTCATGGACTCTTGTTGTTCTTTATTCATCTCAGTTAATTGAGAAAGGAGGGCATGCGAATCTTCTACTGAGTCTTGAATCTTTTTCAAAATTGCTTTTCATTTTACCCCAATCAACAATTGAGTGTGATGGCAAATAGTCAAACCATCTGCAACGACATCTTGGAATTTTTCCATGAATATTTTTTCTGTAACATCTTCATGTTGTACCCCAAGAATGCCACATGTTGTGATGAAAGATGTGATATGATCATTTGGTCATTGCTTTCCATCTCTGTAGAATTTTGGAAAGTTCTTTCTTGACATTTTGCACAATAGATATAGGAGGAGAGTGAAGTGCATGTGTAGTAGCATAAGAGCATGCAATAGTGTAAAGATGTTTGTGAGGAAGAGAAGGAAATAAGCGACAAGAGAAATAATGGTGCAAAAAGGTATTTTGGTGAAAAATGAATTACTAGAGGAATGTGAGGAGTATAAAGAAGAATGTGGAAAGAAGGAGATCTGCAATGGACACATCCGAGGATGAGAGAAGGAATTTCATAATGGTTTAGATGGGGCGAAAGGGGTGCAGGTGTTTGAAGAAACAGAAAAAATATTACATGGGAAAAGAGGTGAAGGTGTAACTCGAGACCATGATTGCATGGAAGAATGAAGAATAGGCGTGGCAAATGATTACATAAAATAGGGTTCATAAATTATTTGGTAGTTAACATGATGTGTCAAGTAAAGCGACATACATAATTTACAAAATGAAGTTGATCAAATGTAGTGGTCAAATAATCCTAGCTACTATACTAACATGCCACATTCCTGCAAGCATCTAAGTGAAGGAATACTAGATAAGTAAGGGTATTAGGTGTTGAAAGGAAAGACAAGATGAATATAGAAAGATCTATCTCACAAAAGGAAACCCGTAAGGGGAGAGAAGTGGGAAATATGGGTTGTGTAAGAAGGTTGAATTCATCATTCGAGGTTGTTGAACCCATAATATAAGTGGTTAAAGAATGAGCCAAGGCTTTTTTTTTTCATGCAAGACACTAACAAGACATTCTAGGTTGGGTCCATAGGAGAGATACCAAAGTCTGTAAATCTCCATGAGAAAGTATTAAGTGCTCCATGACAAGTAGTTGCATGTAAATGCCATCACGACCACCGGAGAAATAGAAGAAACCTTTGTGCTTTTTTCGCTTTGTTGGACTCTGCGAATGGCACTAGATCCTCTCGAGTCCAATGTGCTATATCAGGATCGAAATGCGGTGCATTCAATTTCCATATAAACGAACCTCCTCTAGAACAAAGGTTGGCAGATTTGTGTGAAGTTCATACATGAAATCAGAATGTTGTCTGGAAATGAAATATGAAAAGGACACCCTATGTAGATGGTGACAACAATAGTGAAGAGGATGAAAATGATCCTTTCTTTTAAGAAATCCAAGCTCTATATGAACTTGGGAAAGTGCATTTTTGAACAATTTTTCATAGAGACATGGAAATAAATGTGACAAGAGTATCTCATATTTTGGTTTAAACTTTGTAAAAGATTGAGAAAGCATAACGGAGGAATATTTTCATATTTTCTCACTACCATGATGACTCTTTTTACATTGAAGAAGAGGAACCATAATTGAAAAATGTTGATGCACAATTAAGTAGAAAGAAGGTTATTATCATGCCCCTGTAAGTTGTAGAAAAAATCAAGAAAGTGCATATATAAATGAAGAAGAAAATCTTGGTAGATGATCTTCCTTCATTTGATAATCATATAATCAAATCTCTATGGGAGCAATTCAAAGGAGTGTTTCTAAAGGGATGAGAATGAGGATAAAAACTATTGATGATCATAAATATAAAAGCTTGATAAAATAAATGAAGAAGAGGTATATAATCCTAAAAATAGAAAATATATCATATCATCTCAAGGATGAATATATTCTTGATAGAAAGTTCCAAGATCTTGAGGCACTCCTAAGAAAAGAAACAAATATTAATCAACTAGATGCAATTACTAAAAAAATCCATGTCATGAAGTCTTTGTACCTAAGAAATAAATTGATGCTTATGATAATTACACTCTTTATGGGTCACCTACTTTGGAAAAATAATTTGTCACATGGGAAAATCAGAGGTCTCTTACCAACATTTTGTGACTAAGTCCCTCTTCTTGAGTGGGATAGCTCCATTTATTGAAAACAAGAAAATTATGTACACTATTCTAATAATCGGGGGTAGTCTTTAGACCGGGATCACAAAGGCGTACTTCCCTACACTTGTGGAAAAATTCTTGTAGATACTACAAGAGAGGAAATAGCTTGAAAGAGAGGTGCGAAGAGAATAGTGAGAGAGTTCGAAAAATAAATAAATCAATAGAGTTTATTGCTTAAAACCGAATACATTAACACAAAGTCTAAGTGCATACATTTAACAAGTACATGCTCATGAAGTGTAGTTTCGATGGAGAGGAAACATAGAAAAAGGAGTTAGAAGAATTTGATAACTTGTTCTTAGAAAGAATATGGGAGCTAGTAAGTATTAATAACAATCCTTTGAAATGAGGAGGCTCTCCCAATTTATAGCTTTACTATGCAATTTGTTCATCTACCCCCACACGAATCTTCATGTCCCATCACTTATGAATTTTCAATTTCCTTAGAAGAGACAAATTAAGTCCTCTTTTATGATTTGAGAGAGTAATTGTTTTTTAACAAATATTTTACTCTCACTTAATTAAATGGGACAAAATGTCATGATTAGCTCTAAAGCATGGATGAAGGTTTCTCTACCGTTGATGGAGATTAGCTCTGATGATGATGAAGATGAAATATTGATCAGTGATCACCCTCCACTATGATGCATCGGTGAAGAGCTCCGATGAAGATCTTTTTCAAATTTACCCCTTTGAAAAATCTTGAAATGATGAACCTCTGCAACATTGTTTGGAGACACTGAGAAGAAGAGTGATGAACACTTGATAGGTAGACCACCGAGAGTATTGAAAGATGACTTCACTCATTGAGACAATCCTTCTACTTCTTGAGACATTGCCATATCTTTATGAACAATCATTCTCATGGGGAGAATTTGGTGCATTTTTCTCACACAACCATGATCATGATTATATTACCGTGAGAGCATTGATGGTGAATGAAGAATGAAGCCAAATCCTTATAATACCAGAGTAAGGGAAGGATAAATGGACCAAAATAAATTTCATCCATCTTATGATCATGCACTCCATGTGAGATGAAGTGAAATGGTTTTCAAGACAAAACTGGTAGTTTCCCATTTAGGCACTTTATGCTCACCGCATCGGGGAATGTGGGAATTTACTTGAGAATTAAGAGAAATAATCTTATGAGTGCCAGTATCATTATAAAATGAATGAAGGAATGATATGTGATCATTTTGATCTCATTTCATCCATTTACTATTTTTAGCATGTTCATCATGATTGTCTAGTTTTTGCCAGTTTCACCAATCTGCCTCTTTTTAGTGTCTCGAACATGGGGGAATGAAATGAGGTATTTGAATTAATATTTTCTTGGACGTAATATTACTATTAATTTATCCAATGGAGAATGACTAAAAATAAAAAGTGGTCTTCATAGTGTTAGATTCAAACTAAACCAATTGCAAAAGTTTCTATTTTGCATTTAGGCCTTTGCTCCAATTTTTTGAGGATTTCAATCGCTAGGTTTTTGTAGATCTGAAAAATGGATATTTTTAGCTGAATATTTCATATGGGTTTAGAAAATGGAATATAAAATCAATGGAGGTGCATGTAGAGACTCGAATTAAATGCGTTTTTATAAGGATTTATCTTTGTCCATATTTCATGGCAATTGGAGCGGGGTTTGGGAGAAATGAGAAAATTTGTGTTTTGGAGCATGAGGGTTTTTGAAAAATTTGGTAGGATAAATCAAGGTATCACATGATGGGGAGTTTAAAACATGAAAGTGGGTTTGAAAATGAATAAGGAAAACCTTTATAACATCCCTCATTCATTTCCCGTTTGAAACCTAGTTAACTCACCTTTTAACTCACCCTGCTTAACCCGTGTCAACCTAACCCAAGTGGAACCACACACTAAGGTTTTTGCCCCTAACAAAAAGGAGAAAATGGAAAAGGGGAAACCAAATCCCCAAAAAATTTCCAAGAGTGAGGGCAACATGAGAGGGGGAGATAGAAAAATCGAGTTTGTGAGGTTGAAAACAACATGTCTAACCTCCAAGATTTCCATTTAAGTGGTGTAAGCTGAACTCCTCATGTGGTTGTACATTTTTATGTCCCTTGGACATTGGGAAAAGGGACATGAGCATGCCAAAAGTGTGCTAAGGGTCAAAGCATCATAGAGAGGGGGTAGGTGGGATTAGGTGAGAGGAAGACTCCATTCTAACAACCCAAGTTCTTAGAGTGACACAACTTATTTTTAATGGGGGAACACAATTTTGTGTCCCCCATGTTCCCTTTGAATTAGTTAAAGGGACATCAAGGGTGAAAAGTTGCACATTTACCCAAAATAGATACCTATGTTCACCAAATACTCGCTGAAATAGCCATCCGAGTCCATTTCTCACCACTGGAGCTAGGAATAGAATTTAAAGGGAAAAATTAATGATTTTGACTCCAAAAATCTTGTGAGAAAATTCCCACCATTTTCAAGAGCCAATTCTTCTTGCAATGTGTCATTTTGGCCCTTTTCAATTCTTTGAAAGCCTATGCACTAGTGAAAGAAATTGTCACAAAAGTTCATGATGATAAAAAAATAATTAACACCTTGGATCAAAACCTCTCTCCAAGTGTGGGACTTGTAAAATGAGAGAGGAATCTCTAGATTAGAGGCTGGTTCCTCAAACTCCTCCTCGATCGATCGATCTAGTTATTTGCACAACATCACAGAGGTTTGAATGTGTTGTTGCGAGAGGCTCAATCCTAATCCTACTCTAAATTCCAAGGAGACAGAGATAGAAAGTGCAAAAATTGAAACTAAACTAATAGGTGATACACCAAAGGAGTGGTGAACACTTCTTGTTCATGAAAATTGACACAATTTCATAAAATGCAACATGAAACATCATACACAAGTTGATAAGATGCAATTAGAGGTCTGAAATGAAGCAAGACAATACAAACAAAGGATTGAAAATTGATCACAGAGTCTGCACTGTCATTTTTCACTGTCAAAATCCTTGCATTTGCAACATCAAAGAGGTAGAAACCTGTTACAATCATGAAGAAGGTCTGATACTTGCAAAAATCACTTGTTGAAGGTGAAAGAAGAAGCTTGCTATCCAAAAAAATGTTCAACCTCAAAAATGAGCCAAATCTGGCTTTTACAATGCATGGGTCGAGCCCAGGAGAGAGAAAACATGTAAAAAACGTGGAAGCCATTCCCCATTGAATGAAGATGCATTAAAACAGCATGGGCATCCTTACAGACCCATGCCCTGACATTTTTGGCCATGCTGAAGAAGAATGCGACCCATTTTGCATTAAAACTGGTTGTTGAAACGTCATTTCTGGCCATTACCACGTGCCAGAGGTGTTTCTTGATTTTCTCTCTCCAAACTCAACCAAAATGAAAAATTGACCCCGAATCATGTAGATAATTTCACCAGCTTTCCATTGATATAAAGAACGTGAAAATCCGAGCTCTGGATCGAAAGATATGGCGATTTGAAAATTTAGGGCAAAAAAAAGGCCAAAATCGGATCGGCGGGCAAAAGTTTGAATTTTTACCCGTTTGGTCTTTGGAAAAATTTTCAAATTTTCCCCACGCTCCACCACTCCAGGTGCCACGTGGCAGCTTCCTATTGGCCACGGGCCTCCTAAGGGAAAATTTCCCACAAAAACTCCGCCGAGCCATAACTTGAAAAATATGAGGAGTTAGGAGGAAAACTTTACCTTTTTGGAAAGCTGAGAGAGAGCTCTATCCAATGGTGCCATTTTTAGAAAGATTTGAGTGCCTAAAAATAAAAAATGGAGACTGAGGCACAAGAGAGGTAAGAACACAAGGAGTTAGCCACAAAAATGAGCAGGGGCACATTTTGGATAACAATTTTGGTGACTCAGAGGGGTCATCTGCCTGCTAGATGAAGATACCAGTTGCTTGAAGCAGCCCATTGGGCATGGAGTCATAAAATTTTCTGTTCAGAACCCCAACTGACTTAGAATGTTGCAAGGAGGAAGATGGAATATCACCTGATGGAAGCAAGGACTGCAAAACATCTCCAGGGACAGCAAGCCTGTGCCAAAGCACTTAGGGAAAGCAAAACAACCTACAACAAAACAATGTGCACAAGCACTTGGAGGAATGAAAACCTAAGCTAATATTTACAAGGTGGAGAATTTCCCTTTAGTAGCAATGCTTTAGATAGATTCCATTGACTGGAATCTATAGTTCTTCGCCATCCAATGAAGACAATTGGAAGGCATTGTTGTCCTTACACTTTGTGACCATGTATGGGCCACTCCAAATGGCATCAAATTTTGAATGCCTTCCCGGTTTTGCTCTATCTGCATCCCATTTTAACACTAGATCTCCAACTTGGAAAGATCTACTCTTGGCCTTCCTATCAAAGGTCTTCTTGATCAAAGCTTGATCCTTCTCCATTGCTTGGGATGCCTGATCTCGATCTCTCGAGCTCCATCAACTCGCATATCTCACCTCCATGGGCCCAAACTCTAAGAACTCTAATCGCTTCATGAGTTCCAATGTTGGCAACTCAAGTGACATGGGCAAGATTGCCTCTCTTCCATAAACAAGCCTGAATGGAGAGTTACCTGTGGATCTCTTGGGAGTTATCCTATCAGCCCATAAGGCTGATTTCAGTTTGGTATGCCAAGACCTCTGATTCTCATCAAGAGTCCTCCTAATGATCCTCAACAAGTTCTTGTTTGTAGATTCACTCGGCCATTACCCCGAGAGGGTAGTAGTTTGATGAAGTACTTAGGTAGATCCCATTCTTGACAGCCCACTCAGTCACCTTGGATCCAATGAATGCTAATGCATTATCTGAGATTATTGTAGCAGGTATGCCAAATCTAGTTACTATCCCCTCATAGAAGTCTAAGATGCTAGACTCATTTGCTTCCTTGAGTGCTACTGCTTCAGTCCACTTGGTGAAGTAGTCTCGTGGTGTCAAAATCCACTTATGCCCTTGGCTTGAATTGGGATTAATGACTCCAATGAAGTCCAAACCCCATTGCATGAATGGCTGGTCAACTGAAATTGGATGCAATGGAAGGGAAAGCAAGCCTCTCTTTACCTCGTGAAGAATGCACAATTCTTGCACCTTTTGATCCACGCAAAGCAATCACTGAAAATCTTGGGCCAATAATAACCAGCCTTCATGATTTTTAGAGCTGTCACTCTTGGTGCAAAATGACCACCACTGGTCCACCATGGAACTCTTCCAACACCCTATGAATCTGATTTGTGCTAATGCATCTCAAAAAACACTCCATTCACATCTTTTGAACAAAACACCGTCTACTATGGCATATGGGACAACCCGCAATCAAGTGTCTTCTTTGGGTTTTGTTCATCTCTGGAGGGCATAGGCCCGTGCTTAGGAAGTGCATTATACCTTGGGTCCAGCAAGGAGTGGGGACAACATTATCCTCTTCTTGAGTGCTACCTTGCACATGGCTGTCTTGAATCTGTCAAAACAACTCTCTTCTTTATTGCATACTCTTTTTGCTTGCCTTAATCAGCTGCTCACACAATCCTTTTCCTCTTACCAGCTTGGTGACCTTGATCTCAATGTCATACTCCATGACACGAGTGATCCAACCTGCCCTTTTCTCATTCAAATCCTTGTTGAGGAGGAAGTCCTTTACTCCCGCATGAGAGACCAACAACTCGAACCTTGTTGTTTGAGACTAGATGCTTGAATTTCTTCAAGCTTCGACACGCAAGTACATGCTTCTCAATAAAAGAATATCTCACCTCATAGTCATCTAGGCTTTGGCTGAAGAAAGCAATTGGCTGCTCATCATTGTCCTTGTTCTGGCTGTACCAAAATGGAAGAAATGGTATCATTACCCCCAAATGCATAGAGGATGAAATCCTTGGAGAAGTCCGGGTTGATGAGAGTTGGTGCTTGAGAGATGGCTTCTTTGATTGCTTCAAAACTCTCCTTGCCTTCTGCTGTCCATTTGAAAGCCATGCTTTTCTTCAACATCTTGGTGATAGGTTTGACAAGGGCTGCAAAATCTGGGACAAACCTCCGAACAAAATTTATTCTCCCCAAGAAACTCTGAAGTGCCTTCTTGTGGCTTGGCAATGGTAGTGCTCTTATGGCTTCAACTCTCTCTGGATCAATTGCTAATCCTTCTTTGGAGACAATATGGCCAAGGAGCTTTCCTTCATGTGCTAGGAAGATACACTTCTTAGGATTCAAAGACACTCCAAATCTCCTGCACCTTTGGAAGACTTGTCTCAAATGAGAGAGGTGGTCTGCTGCATTCTTTGAAAAAAAAGTGATATCATCAAGATATATCAGCACCATGTTGTTAATCAAACCTTTGAACGCCATGTCCATTGCTCTTTGGAAGGTAGCTCCAGCATTGGACAGCCCAAATGGCATTTTCCTGTATGCATAAGTTCCCCATTTGGTTGTGAAGGCTGTCTTGAACTGATCTTCTTCCTTCACCATAATCTGATTGTACCCCGAGTAGCCATCAAGCAATGAAAACCTTTTGAGCCAAAGCAACAACTTGTAAAATCTGCTCCATAGAAGGAAGTGGGTAATGGTCCTTGAGAGATGCTCTATTCAAATCTCTGAAATCAACGCACAATCTGATCTCTCCACTCTTCTTTCTGGCTAGAACTAAGTTGGCAACCCAACTAGAATGCTTGATTGGGAATATGATTCTTGACTCAATCAACTTGTTCAATTCCTTCCTCATGAGAGGTTCCATGTGTGGATTGACTGCCTTGTTTCGCCCGATGGGCTTAGTATTTGGATCCAACTCAATGGTGTGCCGAGCTAACTTGGGATCAAACCTTTCAAATCTTCGTAGCTCCAAGCAAACACATCATCAGGAACTCTTCGACACAACTGTATGAACTCATACCTTTCTTTGTTCAGCTTGTCATCTTTCCAATTTGCAATGGTTTGTTCTCTTCCACCAAGATGGATACCGAAATCTCTCTCTTGACCTGAATGTTTGCTTTCTCTTTCCTAAACTGATCATTGGGATTGAAAATGGACTCCAAAGTGATAAGTCCCTTGGGCAGCTTGTTAGTTCTCAGCTGTACCACTTGGTCACCATACTGCTGTTCCAATTTTTCCTGATTTTTAGCTGAGAACTCAGCTTCTTCTTGTAAGAAATGGATGATTTGCTGGTCATTCTCAAACACTTGCCAACTTACATTGTTATCCGGCACTGAAGGCCTCACAATCACATGGATGTTTGGCTGTACCTTGTCCTTTTGAATGCTTTCCACAATATCAAAGGCTGCCCCAACTGCTGCAAGCCTGTCAGCAGCTTGGTTTTCTTTTCTAGGAATGGATTTTATGCTAAAGCCCTCAAAATCTTCAATGAGGTCCCACACCCTATTCTTGTAGCACTTGAGCAGATTATTCTTGACAAAGCATGCTGCCCCTTAACTTGGTTTACAATCAATTCACTATCACCAAAGACTTGCAAGTTCTTTATTCCTCTCTTTATTGCCCAATGCATCCTCGCACCAAGGCTTCATATTCAGCAGTTGTTATTGGAGCATGCAAACTGAAATCTAAAAGCTGAATAGTACTTTACCCGAGGTGAAATAAGCATAGCTCCACCTCCTGCACCTTGTCTACTCCTTGATCCATCAAAAAACAGCTGCCATACCTCATTGTCATCCTTGTGGTTTGGCTTGGTGATGCTAGGAATGGGCTGATCTTCTTGATGTATGCAATAGACCCCTAGCTCGATTCTTCTACTCTTGATAAGGATCAAAAGCATGCACCTTGTTTGCCCATTCATCAAGAGTTAGATCCGGGATGCTTCCAACCTTGGTGTCACCTTCATCGTTGCTTGGGTGATCTTCTTGATCAAATGCCCAAACAGCTTGGCATTGATCCGACTTGGAGTGTAGGGCTCAATGTGGAAGTTTGCAATAGGTTCAGACTGATTGTAGCTTTGGTTCCATACCTCATTCTGAACAGCATGTGTGACCAATCAGCAGACAAATATCCTCCAATCTTGGCTATGAAATCTCTTGACAAACATAGGGCAAAGAGTGGTGGAAGGTCTATAACTGATACATCTTGTAAAACAACAACATTTGGACATGCATGCAAGGTAAGACTCAAGTTTCTAATCACCCCAACCTTTTGTTACGCTGTCCCATCCAACCGCACTACCCTTTGGATATGGTTTCATATTGAAGTCCTAGCTGATCAGCTATTTGCTTGGGCATCACTGAGCTACTTGCCCCGGAATCAATCATGCAATTGTGCACCAATTGGTTTCCAATGATTAATGAGACATAAAAAGGAGGGGGCTTCAACATTTTACCTTGCTGTCCTCCATGATTCCCTTCAGGCTGGGCAGCATTTGTGAGCACCTTCTCTTGCATTTGGACTTGCTGATTCGAAGTTGGCTAGTCCTTCATGGCAGCTTGTAGCAAATCTCTCTGGCCTGGGATAGATAGGGATTCCCACATTGATATATTTACATTTGTCTTCTTCATCTGATCAATGATACTAAATGGTGATGAAGGATCTCTTTGTTGTCCCTTGGTTTGCATATTCATCCCTTGCATGTGGGCAACAACAATTGGTATTTGAGTTGGTCTAGAGCTGTTCTTGGCTGCCCTTGTGCATTTACAACTGGATTTTGTTTGCCAACCATTTGTGGAGCCATAAAAGGTTGTGGATTGGTTGAGCTAATGGTTGTTCTTCACCCAAATTCCTTCTTTTTGACCTTGTGTTGGCTGAACACCTTGAGAGACTATTTGATTTATGCCACAAAATCCTCTCGCCCGCGCAATTCACAAGTGTGGTGTCATTTGGAGCTGATTGCTGCTGGAATGTTTCTTGTTGTTGGTTGTTTCCTTGACTGCCCTCACCCTCCACACCAGTAGTTGTCACCATTAATGCTTGATTCAAGGCACCATTGAAGCACATAGATTGGTTGTGAGGTTCATTGCATGGAAAACACCAATCATACTCCTGAGCAACGTTGTTTTGTGTTGGCACCAATGCCTTAGAGGCAGATATAGCATTTGGATTATAGGGCTGAAATGGTCTATTGGCAGGAGGCCTTGCTTGATTTAGATTTGCAGCTGGATTGGGTGGTCTATGAGGTTGATATGGCTGCCTGTTAGGCTGAGCTTGAGGCTGGAAGGAAGGTCTAAAACTTTGGGCTTGTTGCCTCTTGAGAGTAACCAGCTCATTACCTAAATTTTGCAATTGCTTCATGACTTCTCAAGCTCATTTGGGGCACTTGGAGATGAAGTAGAAGCTTCATTTGAACTCTGATTTCTAGGAGTGGGAGAAGGAGCCAAATTAGGTGCTTGATTAGTGTTTGGGCTCTCTAAACTTGGAAACAATGGCATGGGAGGTCTAGGGGCTAGTTTTGCCACTGATCAAACAATTTTCAGCCCTAATGGCAATGCTATAAGCCATAGGGATAGTTATGCCTCCCATGGACTGAATCAACATAGAAATATCAGAATTTAGAGCTTTGAGATAGTAAAGAAAAGCACCTTTCACGTTGTTGGCCCGACCGCCACCGGAATTCTCTCCCAAGTCCTTTGAAATCTGAAATTAAAATCACCACCGCTCATTGGGAGCTCTTTTGATAGTTGTCACCTGCTCCAAAAGGGACAAGTTGTCTCCTTTTCCCCAAATCGCTCATGGAGGGCTATACATAGCTGATTCCAATTTTGAATAGAACCCGAGGCAAGACTCGAACCATCGCAAAGCTTTCCTTTGAATGAAGATGATGCCCAGCAGTTTGACAAAGAACTTGCATCTCATTGATCTCATGGATCGCACAAATGTTAGCAATATCCTTAACATGATCACCAGTGAGGTCCGATTTTCTCCAAAGTGAAGTATGGAATGTTCTTCAATGCCGCAATCGGGATTGGATTTTGTGCATTGAGAGCAAGTGGGCTGCACGCAAAGTGAAATTGACATAGGGGTTGTTTTGTGCCATTCTAATTGGTCTTAAACCCTTGTTGATCGAATGAAAGGCCTACCTGTGGAGGAGTTGAGAGAGTTCTGTTTGGTGGAGATGGAGACCTTGGATTCTCCTCCCACTTTGCCTTATTCTTGGAGATAATCGCAGATATTCAAACAACACTCTCTTCCTCTCCTAGCTCTTGACCTTGTGTTGATTCTTCTCATGAGTTTTCAGTGTCTCAGCACCGCCAAAACCAGCCGATTCTTCCCTCGAGTCGCCAGATGTGCAATTTATAGCTCTTTTAAGCAAGAAAATTGCAGCAGATGCACATCAACTTTGTTGCAATGAAAATGAGACCTCTAAGGTCCCACCGGGCGTGCCAAAACTGTTGTTGCAAATCAGCAGCACCCCTGGATGCAAATCAGGTTTCTAAGTTGATGTTTCGTGCATCCAGCAGTGTGATTGCACAACATGAAACCTCTCTCCAAGTGTGGGACTTGTAAAATGAGAGAGGAATCTCCAGATTAGAGGCTGGTTCCTCAAACTCCTCCGATCGATGATCGTTATTTGCACAATTGCAGAGGTTTGAATCCTAATCCTACTCTAAATTCCAAGGAGACAGAGATAGAAAGTGCAAAAATTGAAACTAAACTAATAGGTGATACACCAAAGGAGTGGTGAACACTTCTTGTTCATGAAAATTGACACAATTTCATAAAATGCAACATGAAACATCATACACAAATGATAAGATGCAATTAGAGGTCTGAAATGAAGCAAGACAATACAAACAAAGGACTGAAAATTGATCACAGAGTCTGCACTGTCATTTTCACTGTCAAAATCCTTGCATTTGCAACATCAAAGAGGTAGAAACCTGTTACAATCATGAAGAAGGTCTGATACTTGCAAAAATCACTTGTCAAGGTGAAAGAAGAAGCTTGCTATCCAAAAAAATGTTCAACCTCAAAAATGAGCCAAATCAAGCTTTTTACAATGCATGGGTCGAGCCAGCTCAGAGAGAGAAAACATGTAAAAACATGGAAGCCATTCCCATTGAATGAAGATGCATTAAAACAACATGGGCATCCTTACTGCACTCCATGCCCTGACATTTTTGGCCATGCTGAAGAAGAATGCGACCCATTTTGCATTAAAACTGGTTGTTGAAACGTCATTTTGGCCATTACCACGTGCTAGAGGTGTTTCTTGATTTTATCTCTCCAAACTCAACCAAAATGCAAAATTGACCCCTGGAATCATGTAGATAATTTCACCAGCTTTCCATTGATATAAAGAACGTGAAAATCCGAGCTCTGGATCGAAAGATATGGCGATTTGAAAATTTAGGGCAAAAACAGGCCAAAATCGGATCGGCGGGCAAAAGTTTGAATTTTTACCCGTTTGGTCTTTGGAAATTTTTTTCAAATTTTCCCCGCGCTCCGCCACTCCAGTGCCATGTGGTGGCTTCCTATCCTGGAAAATTTCCCACAAAACTCATGGGCCTCCTAAGGGAAAATTTCCCACAAAACTCCGCCGAGCCATAACTTGAAAAATATGAGGAGTTAGGAGGAAAACTTTACCTTCTCTTGGGGAAAGCCGAGAGAGAGCTCTATCCAATGGTGCCATTTTTAGAAAGATTTGAGTGCCTAAAAAACACACACACACACAAAAAATGGAGACTGAGGCACAAGAGAGGTAAGATTACTTTGATGCTCATAGCTTCACCCAAAGAGTACCTTTTCATCATTGAGAGAATCTTCCTCTTCAAATGGGAAAGAGAAAACTTCAATTTCATCATCACATCCATCAACCACTTTCTTAATAGATATATCATGATTTTATCTTGATATTTTTTATCATGACAAATTTTTGAATCAAATGCGAAGCCAAAATTGGATTCATACCTATCTTATATTTTCATGGCTTGCATTAGGAGTTCAAGGTTGAGTTGGGGGGGTCTTCTTTCTTTAGTAAATCTCAAAATTTCTTACACAAATTCTTCTTTCAAATACTCCAAAGGATCATCACAAATTAGCCTCTCTTATTCATGGATGAAATCCTCAATGAGAAGCTGAAAAGTTGTTTTATCAATACATTGATATCCAAGAGAATCTTCTTTTTTGAATGGAAATAAGAACACCTCTTCTTCATGAACAAATACATTTTTGGTTTTTCAGTTTGGAACTCATCAAAAATCACTTCATCTTCCTCATGGCTTGCATCATTTGGAAATTTCAGTCTATATTTTTACAATTAAATATCTTTCCACTTTTCATCATTACCAATATCCAAACGGAAAGGAATTTTTTGTCCTATCAAGATAGGAATTTTAGCCTCATCTTTAAATGTTATGAAATGATTTCCATTCCCGATATCCTGGTATAAGTTATTAGCTCTTAGATATTTTGAATTTTGTACCATTTATTTCATATTTCTTACCGGAAAAAACTTTTTCATTTGTCCCTTAACCGGTATGGTTGTAGAAGACCAATTCATTTGTATTTTACCTCTCAAGTCCTGATAGAAACTTCTACTCGGAAATATTTTGAATGATGCCAAAATATCTGCTACCAAAATAGTCAAAAATGCCTTCTTATCCGCAAATTCGGTGAGAGACACTTATACATCCTTGATTTTCCCCACAAGTAGGACTTCTTTAGACTCCATGGAGTCGGAAGATCCATTTTTCTGTTTCAAGGTAAGTTCGAGAGCATTGACAACTTTAATGGGAATTACATTATCGGAAGCTCCAGAAGATATTATGCAGTTATTTAGCTGATATCCTCCAATAAGAAGAGAGATATATAATGGATCAATATTAGTGGTCTTTGATGCACTCATAGGAAGAATATCATAAGATGGAGGAGAAGGTGGAATTTGTAGTAGTCCTTTGGAACTAGGAACCATAATATCGGGCTTTGATATAATGGAAAAATTTATCAAATTGTTTAGGATGAGTTCACAAGAATTTAGATTCAAAAGTATGAACTTTATAGACTTATTTACATGTTCTATGATGTCAAATGAGGTGGATGTAGATGAGGTATATACCCCCAAGACAATGGGGAGATTTGAGGGGAAACGAGGTACTACCTTTTGTGTAGGAACAAAAGTAGGAATGGGAGTAGATGTTTGAAGAACATTGGCTGATTTTGTAGATGCACTAGAATATTTTGAAGGACTAGCTTTTGTAGAAATAAAATTAGAACTAAGAGGAGAATTGGGAAACTTACTTGGAATAACATATAACCTTTTTCTTGCCACAAGATCCAAATTATCCTTTTCGGACTCCATGGAAGGTGGAAGTGGAGATCCCCGACGATTATTTTATTCTATAGAATTGCCACGGGAGGATCATCAATCTTATTCTTTTTGGAGCACTGGTGGAGGATATTCATTTTGAGATTGAAAGAAGGTTACTAATGGACATGAGAAGCTATGTTCGTCATCATCATATTCTTCTTCATGTTCTTAATATTCAAGGAATCTAATTTGTGCATCATCCTCCACTTCTTCAATCTTTATGATAGTTTTGTCCTCACTTTCTTATTTCAGTTCTATAAATTATTATTCATCTTCTTTAGTTCTATATATTGCATTGATTGATGGATCCTCCAAGGAAAGTATTTTGGGTGCTCTTGTAATAGGATTCCTATTCGGTTTGGGTGGGATTCTCGCTAAGAAAATTCCTTCTTTAACATTGTCAAGTCATTAGCTAACCTCTGCAACAATGAATCAACTCTCTCATATTTGGAATTATGAACCTTATCATTCATTGAATGATTCTTGATATTTCCTGATAAGATGATGTCATATTCCACTTCAATGGAAATTTCTTGAGTGTTGTCCAAATATCTTGGTTTAATTCTATGTAGAAATAAACTCACTTCAAACAACTAGGAATTCATGAAGAACCTTTTTATATTATCTAAAATAGGAAGGGAAATGATGGGAATATTATTGATCAACTTATTGAATTTTTCCATGAAGTATCTCATGGAATCTTGTGGTTATTTCTTCATTTGAGTTAATTGAGAAAGGAGGGCATGAGAATATTATACAGTCTTGAATCTTGCTTCAAAATTGCTTTTCATATTACCCCAATCAACAATTGAGTGTGATGGAAAATAGTCAAACCAATTCGCATCAACAACTTGTAATGTTTCCATGAATAGTTTTACTATAACATATTCATGTTATACCCCAAGAATTCCACATCTTTGTCATATTATCATTTGGTCATTGCTTTCCATCTCCATATAATTTTGGAAATTTCTTTCTTGACCCTTCGCACAATAGATATAGGAGGAGAGTGAAGTGCATGTGTAGAAGCATAAGAGCATGCAATAGTGGACGAAATTTTGTGAGGAAGAGAAGGAAATAAGCGATAAGAGAAAGAATGGTGCACAAAGGTATTTTTGCAAAATGGATTAGTGGAGGAATGTGAAGAATGTGGAAAGAAGGATATTGTGAGAGACACATGTGAAGATGAGAGAAGAAATGTCATAATGGTTTAGATGGGGAAGGAAACCCAAAAATAAATACTACATGGGAAAAGAGGTGAAGGTGTAACTCGAGACCATGATTGCATGGAAGAATGAAGAATAGGCATGGAAAATGATGACATAAAATAGGGTTCATATATGATTTGGTAGTTAACATGATGTGTCAAGTAAAGCGACATACATAATTTACAAAAGGAAGTTGATCAAATGTAGTGGTGAGATAATCCTAGCTACTATAGTGACATGGTACATTCTGCAAGCATCTAAGTGAAGGAATACTATAGAAGTAAGGGTGTTAGGAGTGGAAAGGAAATACACGATGAATATAGAAAGATCTATCTCACATAAGGAAACCATGCAAGGGGAGAGAAGTGGGAAAGAGGGGCTGTAAAAGGAGGTTGAGATCATCATTTGGGGTTGTTGAACCCATAACATGAGTGGTTAAAGAAAGAGGAAAGGTTTTTAGTTTTTCATGCAAGGCACTAACAAGACAAGTAAAAGTTAGGTCCATAGGAGAGACACCAAAGTCTTTAAATCTCCATGAGAAAGTATTAAGTAGTTGCATGTAGATGCCATCACGATGTGAAGAAAAAGAAGAAAACTTTGTGTTTCTTTTTGCTTTTTTGGTCTTTGCAATGATGACACCAGATCGTCTTAGTCCAATTTGTTATATCGGGATCAAAATTCCCTGGTGCATTCTATTTTATATAAAGAAACCTCCTCTAGAACAGAGGTTGGCGGATTCGTGTGAAGTTCGTACATGAAATCAATATTTTGTCCGGAAAAGAAATATGAAAAGGAAACACTATGTAGATGGTGACAAAAATAGTGAAGATGATGAAAATGATCATTTATTTTAAGAAATCCAAGTTCCATATGAACTTGGGAAAGTACATTTTAAAACAATTTTTATAGGGATATGGAAATAAAAGTGACAAGAGTATCTCATATTTTGGTTCAAAATTTGCAAAAGAGTGAAAAAGCATAAAGGAGGAATATTTTCACATTTTCTCACTACCATGATGACTCTTTTACTTTGAAGAAGAGGAACCATAATTCAAAAATGTTGATGCATGATGAAGTAGAAAGAAGGTTATTGTCATGCCCCGAAAGTTTTAGAACAAGAAAAGAAAGTGCATATATAAATGAAGAAGAAAATATTGGTAGATGATCTTCCTTCAACCGACAATCATATAATCAAATCTCTTGGGAGCAATTCAAATTAGTGTTTCGAAGGGATAAGAATGAGGATAAAAATATTGATTGATCATAAATCTAAACACTTGATAAAATAAATGAAAAAGAGGTATAAAATCCTACAAATAGAAAATATGTCCGATCATCTTAAGGATGAATCTATTACCAATAGAAATTTCCAAGATCTTGAGGTGCTCCCAAGAAAAGAAACAAATATCAATCTACCAGATGTAATTACTAAAAAAATCCATTTCATTAAGTCTTTGTACCTAAGCAATACATTGATGATTATGATAATTACACTCTTTATGGGCCACTTGCTGGAAAAATAATTTTTCACATGTGAAAAATAGAGGTCTCTCACTGCAGTTTGGGACTAAGTCCCTTTTCTTGAGTGGGATAGCTCCATTTATTGAAAACAAGAAAATTATGTACATTATGCTAATAACCTGGGGTGGACTTTTGACCGAGGATCACAAAGGGGTGGTCTTTAGATAGGAAGTCAAAGCCAATGGGCTAGTGTTCTATCCCCATGGCATAGGTGCTTGTGTTTCCATTTCTTCCTCTTCTATTTCTTCTTCCGGTGGAGTGAGGACTAGTGGTTCGATGGTTGGTTCTTCAATATGACCTTTAATAGGTTTTATTAGGAACTTTTCTTCTTTCTTGTACAATGGGAAGTTGTTAATCAACTCCTTGTTGCTCCTCGAATGTGGGATCAATAATGACACTCGCATGATCAACTCGGGTATACCTTCTTTTTCCAATTTGTTTAGAGCATTAGAGAGGGATGAAATTTTAAAAATGTAGTTTTTTCAACAAGATTGCAACAATGATCTTTGAACATTTGGATGATATTTTTAGTATTTTCAGTTTTAATGGATTTTCAAATATATGATTTTTAAAAAATTTTCAGAGATATTTATGGGTGCACGGCGAAAAATCTCTCCCCAGTAGAGTCAAAAAAAAATGTTGGAAAAATAATTTTTCGCATGGGAAAATTAGATGTCTATCACCAATATTATGGGACTAAGTCCCTCTGTTTGAATGGGGAAGATCCATTTATTGAAAACATGGAAATTATGTACACTATTATAATAAACGGAGGTGGGATTTTGATCGGGATTACATAGGGGTACTTCCCTACACTTATGGAAAAGTACTTGTAGATACTACAAGGGAGGAAATAACTTGAAAGAGAGGTGTAAAGAGAATAGTTGGAGGGTTTTGCACAATAAATAGCACAAAAGAGTTTATTACTTAAAACCAGAATACATCTATGAATTCAACGAGAAGACACCATCAACGTAGAATATTGAACATGATACAAATAACACAAATTCCCGGTGCATACATTCAAAAAGTACATGCTCATGGAGTGTAGTTGATATGGAGAGGAAAGATAAACAGAGGAGTTAGAGGAATTTGATAACTTGTTCCTAGAAATAATATGAGAGTTAGTAAACAAGAATAACCATCCTTCGAAATGAGGAGGCTCTCCTAATATATAACTTTTCAATTGTAACTCTTCATCCGCCCCCACATGAATCTTCACTTCCTATCACTTATGAATTTTCTATTGCCCTTAGAAGAGACAAATTAATTACCTCTCTTATAATTTTAGAGAGTAATTTTACATTTTACAAATATATTATTGTCACTTGAGTAAATAGGAGAAAATGTAATGATTACATAGAATGAGGAATTAGAAAGGGGGAGATAATAGGAGAAAGAGTGAAGAGATGAAAGAAAAGATACTCCAAAGCATGGATGAAGGTGCCTCTACCCTTGATGGAGATCAGCTCGATGATGATGAAGATGAAATATTGATCTATGATGACCCTCCACTATGATGCACTGGTGAAGAGCTCCGATGAATATCCTTTGAAAAATTTTCTCCTTAAAAACTCTTGAAATGATGAACCTCTCAGTAACCTTTGTTTGGACACACCGAGAAGAGGAGTGAGGAAACATTGACAGCTAGACCACCAATATTAGTGAAAGTTGACTTACCTCATTGAGAAAATCCTTCTACTTCTTGAGACACTACCATATCTTTACAATCAATCATTCTCATGGGGATAATTTGGTGCATTATTCTCACACAACTATGATCATGATTCTCGCCACCGTGAGAGCAATCGATGGTGAATGAAGAATGAAGCCAAATCATTACAATACCATAGAAAGGGTCCAAAATAAATTTCATCCATCTTATGATCATGCAGTAAGTGTGAGATAAATTGAAATGGTTTTTAGGACAAAAGCCGGTAGTTTCCCATCTAGGCACTTTATGTTCACTTTGCATTGGGAATGCGGGAATTTAATTGAGAATTAAGAGAAAGACTCTGTGAGTTCTAAGATCATTATAAAAATCATGAAGGAATGATATGTAATCATTTTTAGCTCATTTCACCCATTTACTATTCTTATCATGTTTATCATGATTGTCACGTTTTTGCCAATTCCACCAATCTGCCTCTTTTTGAGTGTCTTCAAACATGGGGGAATGAGATGAGGTATCTCAATTAAAAATTTTCTCAGAATTACTATTATTATTAAGTTCTCAAATGGAGAATTACTAAAAATATAAATTGGTTTTCCTGGTTTCGGATTTGAATGAAACCAATTATAGACGTTTCTATTTTACATTCTAGGACTTTGCTACAATTTTCAAAGGATGTCAATCATCAAGTTTGTGTAGATCTAAAAATGGATATTTTAAGTTGAAAATTTCATATGGCTGTATAAAATGGAAGCTATAATAAATGAAGGCATGGTATATACTCACCTTAAAGGCGTTTTCAAGGATTCTATAGTCCATATTTCATGGCAATTAGAGCAGTGTTTGGGAGAAATGAACAAATTTGTGTTTTGGAGCATGAGGGTTTTAGGAAAATTTGGTATAATAAAATCAAAGTAACACATTATGGGGATTTTAAAACATGAAAATGGGTTTGAAAATGAAAAAGGACAACCTTTATACCATCCCTCCTTCATTTCCCCTTTTGAAACCTAGTTAACTCACCTTTTAACTCACCTTACTTAACTAGGGTCAACCCAACCCAAGTGGAACCACACACTATGGTTTTTCCCCTAAAAATAAGGGAAAATGGACAAATGAAAACTAGATCCTCAAAAATGTGCCATGGGTGAGGGCAACATGAGAGGGGGACATGGAAAAAATGAGTTTTTTAGGGTGAAAACAACATACCTAACCACCAATATTTCCATTTAAGTGATGCAATTTGAACTCCTCATGTGGTGGAAAATTTTTGTCCCTCATTTTCCTTTATACATGTGGAAAAGGGACATGACCACGCTAAAAGTGCACCAAGGGTCAAAGTGTCATGAAGAGGGGTATGTAGGATTAGGTGAGAGAAAGACTCCATTTTGACCACCCAAGTTGTTTTTTAAGTGACACAACTTATTTTTTGATGGGAAAGTGTAGTTTTATGTCCCCCATGTCCCCTTTGACTTATTATAAATGAAAAATGGACATTAGAGGTGAAAATTTGTGCATTTACCCAAAATAGATACCTTTCTTCATCGAACACTGTCCGAAATAGCCATTTGATTCTAATTTATCACCACCAGAGATAATAATATAGTTTTAAGGGGAAAAAATAAATGATTTTGACACCAAAAATGCTTGCGAGAATATTCCCACCATTTTCAAGAGCCAAAAATTCCTGAAATGTGCCATTTTGACCCTTTTTCAATTCTAACCAAGCCTGTGCGCCGGTGAAAGAAATTGTCATTGATGTTCACGATGATAAAAATAAGAACCAACACCATGGATATGAATGAGGCATCATAAATGTCACATTTTCCTTCGAATTAGATCTCAATTCTTCCCGAGGTGTCCAATATTTCACTTGACCAATCTCCCGAGGAAAAGACCTTTCCTTTCCCTTTCGATAAGTTGTTAGTGGTTCTCACTCCAAAAAAATGAAATGAGTTACTCCATCATAAATTAGGCCTCATAATATTTCTTGTGAACATATTATTACCTTCCAACTCCTTTTAAGTCACCCGATATGTTTGGAGCAAGTCAACTAGCTTTTTATCGCTTTTATTTACTTATATCATGCTAAGAATAGCCTCGGTATTACATAACTTGTCCTTAAACCTGATTTTTATTTTATAAATTTCCTAAACCACCTCAAATAATTTCACATCTCTTCCACAAAATTTTTGGGTTCTTTAACTCTTCCTTGTACATTCCCAGAGGGTGTTCATCGGGTGCAAAAAGTTCAAAAATAGCCGCTTTGGAGCCTTAGGAAGCATTTATCTTCTCATGAATCTACAAATATTCATGAGTAAACTTGAATAACATCCCCTACACATGAAATACACTTGAAAATCACATTATTACATTCCCCTTGGACATTATGAGGGTAACACGAAGAATCGAGTTGGTGAAAGGACATGTTTACATTGGCCGGGAGAGGGATTTTTGAATGTGGGCTAAGTTGTCATGACATTTTTTTTTGAAATTTTCATGCTAACATTTTTCATGACAACACCAGCCAATGATTTCCATTTAAAATCTATTATTACTAAGAATTAAAATGTTAATGAATGCAAATGAACATAATTATTTTTATTTATATAATCGTCTTATCCCATGAAAAATCTCTTTGAAGAAGTTACTTCAGTAAGGGAAATGTAGCCCTCTATATTGAGAAGAATGATCTCGATTTCACATTATTGTTGTTCATTATGAAAATATTCAAAAGAAACAAATATTCATCAAGATAAATTCCCACTCTTCAAAGAGACCATCCAATAAAGTGAGGTGCAGCAGTGATCATTAATGAATTTCTTACATTCTTTAACCCTTCATTTAATGTGCATAAATACAACATTAGGGAAAGAGAAATTAAATATCTCAAAATTGCTTCAAGAGCTTTTATGTTCATATGTTAAAAATAAATCTTCTTTTAAGTTTCTTCCTAAGTCATCACATAGTAAAGAAGAGAAGGTTATTCGAGAAACAAATATGTTGTCAACAAGAAGAGTAGGGTGTCTCATATCTTCTCCCACTTAAATGGGAATTTTGAAATTGGATGATGATGATCGTCTTATTAAATAATACACATGCTTTATTTTTTATGCAAATGAATCAACATGTGAGTATGTTGTTAATAAATGCTTTTCCATCGTCTCATCTCTTAAAGATTTAAGTGATGCTTGGTTCAACTCACAAGCATGTGAAATTAATGAACACACAAAGATGAAGTAGGAAGATTGTGTTTTGCTGATCAAATTTTCTTCTAAGGAGATGAATCAAGAATAAATAATTTATAAATATCATATAGTTGTGATGGATATTCATATAGGTTAGTTGATACAAAGGAAAAGTGATAAGTTTGCCTCAATAATTTCTTGTTGCAAAATAAGTAATGTTTTTGAACAAATGTCAAAGCAAGCATTGGGATTGATAAAATTAAAATTTCATTATAAATTTTTGGTTGAATTTATAGTTTATATTCTTCTTCTTAAGGGATGTCTAATTACAACATTTTATTATGATCATCGAACCTTCATACATTCAATCCACTACTATATAAAGGTACCTACTTTTCTCAACATGTTGTCGGGTTTGCATAAACCTTATATTTTCTCCTTCCATCCCTATCAAAGGAAGTTTTAAAAACTATTTTTGAAGTGTCTTAATATTTCCTATGTTATGCATGGTATGGTTAGGGGGAACACATAAAACGGATCCTCCATTCCATATATGACGCGATGTCATGATATGATCTTGTACATCACCCTTAAAGATCCCAATTTTTAAATGATTTTGGAGACTTTTTATTTGTAAAGATTGACCAATCAAATCCAAATGAGACAATTCTTCCTTGAAGGAGGTCAACATTGAAGTATGTAAGATCCAGGTAAGATGAGACATAATGTTTATAATAGAGGTATACATTTATTAAGATTCATATAAAATTGATTAGTTTATCTCGCTTTAAATTTTTAAAAATAAGGTCTTAAATTTTCATGCACTTAAGCACAAGTTGAAGAGAGAAGGGTCTCTCCTCATATGCATAGATCTAACATCCCTAATTATGCATCTAGGTTGAAGAGGGTAGATTTATGTAGTGAGATTGAGCAACCAAAGAGACAATTACAAATATAGTTTTAGATCTAGTTGTACATAGCTAGGTTTAGAGCTATTTTTAGTGATAAAGAGAAAAATGGACCATTTTATGTACATATATGGCTCATGATGTATGTTCGTGACAAATTTTTTATGTTTTCGTTGCATATATGATACATATACATGTGTACATTTGACTTAATTTTTATCTCGTACGTACAAAATTTTAATTTATGTATTTTGTCTTACTTTTAGTTTTCTATTAAATGTTTTTCTCCCACTAAACTTAGTTCTTATTTTAAAAATATATTGGGTAATGCTATAAAAAAGTACTCAATATCAAATCATTTCTAAAACAAAAAGTTGTGATAATAGTGAATTCATCTTTGATCCCTTTTATTATTTCCATTTTAAACCAATATGGCACACTAAGTAACCAAAAATTCAAATGTAGAGAATAATTAATAAGAAACCAACATGTTCTCACTAAAAATTAAAACTTGAGCCGAAATGATAATTACCACTTCTCACAAAATAATAATAATTTAGGATGGAAGTGTAGAGGTAACACATATTCAAAACATAGTAGCCCTCTTCAAAACCCGAGCTCATCGAAAAATACCAAGGTGGTCACAATAAGGTGCATAAGTGTGGAAAGTGACATAGATTGAGTCCATGGTCTTCACCCTTTTAGGGAGAAATTGGACTAAGCTTGTGACAAAGTTTTTCATCGAAATAATATTGGGTAATGATCTTTCTAGTGAAAACATTGAGTTCTCTAATGAGGTATGAATATGGACAATGACAAGTGACCAATTGATTATAAAATCGGTTTATCTTTCAACTCGTATCAATTCATATGAATTATTTGACTTAATTCAAGACATTAAGTTAAAAACATTTTGATTGTAGAATGCAATTATTTTATTCATCTATTTGATTTAATTAAATGTTGGAATGATGTAAAATCGAGTTGAGTCAACTTAAGATCGAGTTTAGAGTAGGTCATAAAGTAGGTATATAACTAATTTTGGGAAAACATGCATGTAAAAGGCTTGTAAACAATTTTGGATTTTTCTTTGCAACTTTGTATGTACATGTTATTTCCTAATCACATGAATAAAAGAATGCAAGAAAGTGGAATGATACTTATTATGTGATATTACTATTTTCTTATTATGAAATATGCTTTATTATTCATTATCAAAGATCATTTGATATTCCAATATTATCTTATTTTATGTGATGCATTGACATGCTTAATTTATGTTGCATATCGTTATACACAAACTTTATGGCATATCCATGCAATTCGTGAGCCATGAATAATTTATGACTTCGGTTGGTTTTAATTCCACACATAATTTTTACATGCATTCTTTTCCTCATTTGAGAGAGAACATTATGTATTTTTGTTTACCTTGAGTTATCTTGTTATCTTTCTGTGTTTATTATGTTGTGAATTTCTCTCTTCGTCCTCTATTCTCTCATTTACTATTTATTTCTCTTTACCATTTTGATTTCCTTTTACAATTTTTGGATAAAAGCACCAAAAATATGAAACAAATCCATCATAGGAGAGAACTTACCCTCTCAAATAAAGAGGAATATCACCCATTCAATAGGTGACTTCCCCTATTGTCGAAGGTTTTATGCCACTATCATTGGGTGAGTCATTGAAACAAATAAATTCATGCACAATGATATTAAAAAACTACCAACATTTTTTAGTGACTCTACTGGGGATAAAAATTCCATTGTATTTGATTTCTATATCAAGGAACCTCCCTTTGAATGGAGGGTTGTAAATTTGTGTGAAGTTGGTACTTAAAGCTGGAATATTATCTTGAAATGAAATCTACAAATTGGCACCCTATGCCAATGGATTTCAACAATAGTGAAGAGGAAGAAAATGATCCTTCCTTCCTTTCAATAAATCCAAGTTCCACATGAACTCTAGAAATATCATTTTAAAGGAATTTTATAGAGGTATATAAATCAATTTAACAAGATTATCCCTTGTTTTGGTTCAAACTTAACAAATTATTGAGAAAACAAAAGGGAGGAATATTTTCACATTTTCTCGCTACCATGATGAATCATGTTTCATTGAAGAATAGGAAACATCATTTAAAAATGTCAATTTACGATGAAGCATAAATAAGGTTGTTTGTCGTGCCCCTACAATTTGGAAAAAAATATGAATGTGCATATTAAAATGAAGAATAAAATCTTGGTAGATGGTCTTACTTCATCCAATGATCATATAATAAAATATCTCTAGGAGAAATTCAAAAGGAGTGTTGCCGAAGGTTGAAGGATGAGGATCAAACCTATCGAAGATAAGAAATTTAATCACTGAAAAATTAAAATTAAACAGAGGTATAAAATATTGTAAATAAAAAATATATCATATCTCATAGATGAATCTATTGATGAGATAAATTTCAAAGAGCTTGAGGCAATCACAATAAAAGAAAAAAAAGTCAATCTACTAGATGTAATCCCTAAAAATTCCATGTCATGAAGTCTTTGTACTTAAGAAATACATTGATGCTTATGATAAATACACTCCTTGTGGGAACCTTATGCTTTCCATTTCAAAGCTATAATTACGAGAATTAATATTCTACGGAATGAAAAGGAAAAGAATTTCTTATTCTTTACAACATCATATCATCCGGTGATAAAACTCTTTGAAGAAGTTGTTTGTAAGGAAAATGAAGTCCTCTATCTTGAGAAGAATGATCCTATGCTCACTAACATGGTTTTTCTTCAAGAAAATTTGCAAAAGAAACAAATACTTATCGGGATAAATTCCTACTATTCATAGAAGACCATCCGAAAAAGTGAGGTTTAATTGATTATAAATAAATTTCTTATATTCGTTAACCCAATTCCATTTAATGTGAATTATTCAACACCAATGAAGGAGAAATTAAATATCTCAAAATTCAAAAGGAGTGTTGATGAAGGGAGAAGGATGAGGATCAAACTCTTGAAGATAAAAAATTTAATCACCGAAAAAATTAAAATTAAAAAGAGGTATAAAATATTGTAAATAGAAAATATATCATATCTCATAGATGAATCTATTGATGAGATAAATTTCAAAGATCTTGAGGCAATCACAATAAAAGAAAAAAATCAATCTACTAGATGTAATTCCTAAAATTCCATGTCATGAAGTCTTTATACTTAAGAAATACATTGATGCTTATGATAAATACACTCCTTGTGGAAACCTTATGCTTTCCATTTCAAAGCTATAAATACGAGAATTAATATTCTACGGAATGAAAAGGAAAAGAAGTTCTTATTCTTTACAACATCATATCATCCAATGATAAAACTCTTTGAAGAAGTTGTTTGTAAGGAAAATGAAGTTGTCTATCTTGAGAAGAATGATCCCATGCTCACTAACATGGTTTTTCTTCAAGAAAATTTGCAAAAGAAACAAATACTTTATCAGGATAAATTCCTACTATTCATAGAAGACCATCCAAAAAAGTGAGGTTTAATTGATAATAAATAAATTTCTTACATTCTTTAACCCAACTCCATTTAATTTGCATGTATTCAACACCAATGAATGAGAAATTAAATATCTCAAAATTCCTTTTAAAGAACTTGTATATGTAGATGTGACAAGTAAATACTCTTGTAAGTTTCTTCCTAAGTCATCACAAAGTAAAGAATAGATGGTTATTCAAACAAAAATATTCTATCAAAAAGAAGATTGGCGTCACATTTCTTCTCCCACTTAAATGGGAAGTTTTGAAAGTGGATGATGATGATAATGGTGATTCTCATAGTAAAGAATGCACATGCTTCATTTTTGCATAAATAAAATAAAATTGTGAGTATGATGTTAATAAAATATTTTCCATTGTTTCATCTCTTAAAGAATAAAGTGATGATTGGTTCAACTCACAAAGATACAAAATTAATGAACACACAAAGATGAAGTATGAAGAGTTTTCTGCGATGACCAAATTTCCTTTTGAAGAGAGAACTAAAGAATAAATGATTTGCATACATCAAGATAGTGGTGATAGATATTTATGCGAGTTAGTTCTGGGTTGATATAGAGAAAAAATGAGAAGTTTTCTTCAATAATTTCTCATTACAAAAGGAGTAAATTTTTGAACAAATGTTAAAGAAATCATTAGGCTTGAAAAAATTCACAATTCATTATTAGCTTGCGGGTGAATTTGTAGTTTCTATTCTTATTCTCAAACAATGTGTAATCGCCACACTTTCGTATGATCTATTGATCTACTTATATATTTAGAGTCTTTGTACATTCAATCCACTACTCCATAAAGGTACCTATTTTTCTCATCTTTTTGTTAGGTTAACATAAAATTGTATTTTATCCTTTCGTTCCTAGTAAATATTTCTTGTTTTCCCTCTTTATTTTTTCTCCCTTTCTTTGTGAGTGTGTGTGTGTGCGCGTGCACGTGTGTTTTTTACATTCTTGTGTGTGCTTAATAAATTCAGCAAAGTGGTCTCTTGTAAAATTTGTCATGAGTCTAACTCTTTAGAATGAGTTGCTAATAAACACATAGATTTTGAAGTTTGTGTTATGCCTTGTTTATTCTTTAAACTAGTTTATGTGTAATCCAAGTCTTGTCCCTAGTCAGAACCATCTGTTGTCATATGAAATAAATCTAAAAAATTGGCTCAAAATTTCCAAAAGAAATTTTCACTAAGTTCATATGGCTACTTTGCAAAAATTCATTTTGGGACTCGATCAAAATCTTGCAATTTTTTTGTCCTTCATTGAAAAAAGGAACCTGTGGAGTCCTTAGGACGAACAATAAGAATTGTTCCTATGTTTTTTCATTCCTGAATTGGCACCAAACACAACGTGCAAAGGTAGTTGAAAATTTTCTTTTGAAGTCTATTAATACTACCTAGTTCATGTATGCCGCACTTGGGAACAATTCTTCAATTACATATGTGATGTGATGCCAAAATATGGTGATGTGATGTGATGCCAAAAGATCCTGAAATTTTCAATTATTTTAGTCGCATTTCATTTGCAAATCTTGACCGATCAATCCCAGGTGAGATAAGTCATCCCCGGAGAAGGTCAACATTGAAGTACTTAAGACTCCAAGTAAGACAAGACACAAGGATATTGCAATAGATGTATAAATTTATTAATTTTACATTTCAAAAAAATTAATGTCTTAAATATTCATGCACGTAAGAATAAATGGAAGAGAGAAGGGTTTTTCCGCATATGCATAAATCTGGCACCCCTAGGTCTACATCCAGGGAGAAGAATGAAAATTTATTTAGCAACTTTGAGCAGCCAATGAAATAGTTGCAAAATATATATATATATATATATATATATATATATATATATACACACACACACTTAATATCAAATCATGTTTGAATAAAATGTGATTATGGCGAATTTATGTTTGATCCCTTTTATTATTCCCTCTTTGAATCAATATGTCACATTAATGAATAACAAAAACTTTTAACATGTATAGAAGAGGTAATAAGAAATCAAAAGTCCCACTTTGAAAAGTAAAACTTGATCCGAAATAAATATCACAAGATCCCCACAAAGTTATAATAATTTAGGATGGAAATTACAAAGATAACATAGTTTCAAAACATATTAGACATCTTCAAAACTTGAGCTCATTGAAAAATACTAATGGGTCATAAAAAGGTTTATACGTTTGTAGATTGACACATATGCGGTCTATGGTCTTCAACCTTTTGAGGAGAAATTGGGCCAAGTATGTGATGTAATTTTACATCGAAATAATATTCTGCATACAAAATACTCACGAAACTCATAAAATGTATTTTAGCAAACAAATATAATATTAAATAGATCAAACAAATATCGATCTCCAATTATACAACCTTATAATAATTCTCTCCAATATCCCTGTGGTAACAATTATTCAATATTACATTTTTTCTTACAAAGAAACATACTTACACACAATCTTGTACTTAGAAACACTTCCAACTCCAAGACACCTAATTTGAGCTTTAGGCTCATATCCACTCTTATGAAATATTTCTCTTACTCACCTAAAAAAGAGAACCATTTTAATGAGGAAAATGGCTTTACTTATATAGATAATATAACCAAAAACTTAACTACCAAAACTAAAAATGAAATTATGGTCCAAATGACCCATTTTAGACTTAGCCAACCATTTCATGGTTTTTTGGTTTTAATTGATCTTTCTCCAATGATTTGTAAATTTCATACAACTTCATGGTTTTCATTCACTTCTAACAATATTGCACACATATTATTCAAACTCTATAATGTTGGATGAATTCCTTTGCATGGATCCTCTAGTTTTCCAAAGCTCTCGATTAAATTTTGTGGCCTCCTTAGTGTTCCAAGGATCTTGATAAACTTGTACATGACCTCCTTAATGCTCCGCATATTTCACCAATGTTAGTAATACTTTCAAAAGATTATGAAGGTTGTAAAATGACTCCATCAATATGCAAGGAATATGTAATAGACTAAACATTGATCAATATGAATATACACAACATAGATACTTTCAGAATGGACTTGTACACAACCCAAACAATAAAAATTGTAACACTAGTTCTCTGTGACCATCCAACAACACATTTCTTCACTATGACATCCGCCAACAACAAAAACATACCAAAACTAACTCAAAATGTTAAAACTACCTTTAAGTTGAAATAATATTTGTTGTGGACTTGGATTCTCCTACATCATACACCCCAAGTAATAACAAATGTGAATATGGTGTTCACATTAATAGGCTGATTTCTAGAACCGCCATTTCATCCTCTAAGTAAGGATTAGTGCGCTAACAAGAATTGTCCATATTCCAACTATGAGAGGAATTTGGGCATGGAACCATCCTCCTCATCCTATTGTTTTTCGATTCTTATTAATGTTTACTCTTATCAAATTTAGGTTGATGTCCTTATTTATATGACCTACATATTTCCTTCTCCATAATTGCTTCCTATTCACAATATCTATGCACAATACATGCAGCTATAGTTGTCATTTCTAGTGATTTTTAATCTCTATGGCACATTCCTAAACTATCATATCCTTTCACCAAGTCACTTTCAATCGTTGTACAAACATTTTCATGATGTCACATTGTCACATGTGTTACATCTTCACTAGTTGTGCATACCTTGTGACTCGGGTGTGTTCCCTAATTCCCTTATTTCAATGGCTTCATAATGTAATTTTATCCTTCCTTCTATACTCTCATATTATTTTTTCTTCCATCATACAACATATGTTTTTCAAATTTCAGTGTATTCCAATTAATACACAACTTTTATCTATTAATAAACTATGATAGAAAAAGTTTTCCACCAATCAAAAAATCTATGTTTGCACCTCACATTTTTTCTTCACAACACTTACTTGTCCTTCCATCAACCAAATTAATATGTAATGATTTGTATGTGGTTTTCTCTCCAAACCTAGCTTCGTACCATCTCCACATATACCAAATTGTTTGTGCTTTCTCTATTGACCACCACTTTTTATCATCTCATATTAGTATTACACCTTGTGTGGAAAATATGTCACCTCTCGTGTTACAATTCATCCTTCTCTCTCACACCCTTCAATCCACTATTTTATATCATCAATACTTCACATGTTTTTGGTACTTCTACCTCATCAACTTAGTCTTCTTGAGAAATATGTCCACTTGCACCCTTACTATTCCCATCATCCTTTTGTAGAAACTCATAGGATTTTTTTCCCTACCTCATGACACAAAAGTGATTACTCTCTTGATCATAGTATATTTTTCACTTCTTGTACACTCTTCACCCCTATGCTCAAGCATCGTTAGCTATTTTTCACCACGGGGCCTCTCTATATTCTTATTTGAACTATTTATACATGTTTATGTATCCACCGCCATTAGGGAACAATAGTATTCCTCTTCCACATTATGCATATTTATTAAAATAATCTCATCTGGATCATCCACCATAGTCCACCGATGTATCACACTACCTTTTCTCGATACATATCGCTATGATAAACTTGAATAATGATCTTATAAAACTCCTATATATACTCTTTCACACTTAGCTCATTCTTCCAAAATTTATGCAACTTCTTCAAAAATCCAATCCATAATATCTAGGTTGAAAATTACCTTCATCTTCATAGCCATTTCTCTCATTTGATTCTCTTATCCTTTCCTTTCATTTTGCACTCTAGCTAAAATTACTTCTACCATAATGCCACTTGGCCCTTAAAATTGGTATGTGCGGTATTTACTTTGCATTCTTCCACAATCTCGTCAAATTCAAATTATTCCCCCATATATATATATATATAAAACTTCTGAGAAAAGAATAAACTTCCATTTTCATTCCTCTACTAGCTCTCGACACAACCTTAAATAACCTATTTTTTCTATTATTTATGTTGTCCTGCATTAGAACTACCATTTCATGCCACCCTTCGGTGATTTCAGTGGTATTACCTCTCCTTCCACATCAATTACATCATCCAATGGGATTAATCCTCTTCATTGGTCTTATTATATTACCATTAACCTTCCCTACATTGCCCACAACATATTTGTAATCTCCTCTAGCCTTACAACTATGTTGTTCACCACCACACTCCCTTTCCATATTGTTCTTGGCAGCATCTTATTTCATAGAGATCTAGTATAATGTTTCACTCACTTGTAAACATCCTACTAGATTCCCTTTATTCTCTACCCACCTCACTAAATGGAGAACTCAAATATTCACTTCCCAATTGTGCCTCACTATGATACCAAATGACACATATTGTGTCCACGGTCTTCATATTTTGGGGAGAAAAATATCAATTTCATGATAGAATTACTAAATGGAAATAATTCTTAGTATTAAATTCTCACACCAAATCATAAAATGTATTTTAAATAAAAAATATTATATAAAAAAATGACACAGATTGATCACCAAGGATAAAACCTTAAAATTCTCTCCAATTCTTGCAAACTAACATTCACTCAACACCATAATGTTTCTTACAAAGAACTAGAATCGCACAAAATCTTATGCATAGAAATCACTTTTAAATCTAAGACACATATGTTGAGCCTTATGCTCACATCCAAAATTATGCCTTAGTTATCTACATCACCAAAATTTGAGAACTAACTTGATAAGGAAATACAACTTCTCGATATATCTAACCAAACCAAAAACTTAAATCCAAAAAATAAAAAATAAAATTATGGTTCAAAGGACCCATTACATAATCAATTGACCTTTCTACACTTTCATAGTTTCAATTGATCTTTCTCCAATGCTTTATAAATTTGAATCACTCCCTAGTCTTTTGTGGCTTCAAATGATATTGCATTTCTCTAATTCAAACTAAATATTATTGTGTTCCTTAATTTACTTGACTCCTTTTAGTGTTTTATTTCTCTTGATAGAATTGCAAAACCTCTTTAGTGTTTTGCATACCGTGATAGAATTTTTAGCTTCGTTAGTGTTTCATGAATTTTGCCAAAGTTGGTAAGTATACATAAAATTGCACGTTATATGCAATGACTCCATTGATATGGGCAAACTACACAATATACCTAACATTTTGCAATAGAATTGCACACAATATTGACATTACACACAAGAATTTTACTTAACCCAAACATTATAGAAATACAACACTAGTACTTCACGACCTAAAAGCGACACATTTCTTCACTTTGTGGTCCACCAACAATTACAAAATGTAAAAAAATGACTCAAACAATTCAAACTTTATTAAATTTGATACAATATTACATATGGATTCAAATTATCCTACACCACATAGCCATCCAAAGAAAACCTCGACCCATATTAATTATAAATAATAATTTCTATGAATAATCACCACTAGTCCTCATTCCTCCTGAAGAAGAAAGAGAAGATGAATCGGGGAAGAAGGAGAAAGAATGGCTACACCTTTGCTATGGGGACAAAATATTAGTATATTGGCCTTAGTTCCAAAGATTCAAGAAATTTCCAAAAGGATTAAGAAATAACTTTCCAAACTTCTATGGAGATGAAAAGAAACAACCAGATGATCATATTATAGCTTACATCATAGCCCATGGCATTCTTGGAGTGCAAAATGAAGATGTTTTTGTTCCGTTGTTCATAGAATAATTACAACATTCCACTACGAACTGGTTTTATTACCTCCCACCACTCTCCATTACTGATTGGGATCATATGAAAACCAATTTTGAAGCAAGATTCAAGAGTGTAGAAGATGTCCATTCCCTCCTTGCTTAAATTTCTCAAATGAAGAAAGAACTGAAAGAGCCCATGAGAGAATTTGTAGCAAAGTTCAATAAGTTAATCAACAAGATTCTTGCTAATGCTTGTATGAACGCGGACAATCAAAAAAATTCTTTGTGAATGCCCATTTTCCTGAAGCTAGCTTTAGCCTAAGGAGAGCACAACAAAACAATTTGGAAAATGCTCAAGAAATTTCCATTAATGTGGAAGATGGCCTCATCATGTCAGGAAATATCAAGATCTATTTAATGAAGGATAAAGCCCAAATTTCCAAAGATGAAAGAGTTGACCCATTGCTACAAAACTAGCTAATGATGTGATCTCATCGAAGAATAAAATTACACAATCCACCACCCCAAGGGGGTTATTTAAATCAATACCAAAATCACAATCGAATAGAAAAAAATAGGTGGAGGAGAAAGAAGATTAACTCTTGAAGCACCTCCCATGAATGCCACATGTGAAGTAAGGCCTGAAGGATAATTTGATGAAGCTCAATTTGAATATAAAAATGATGAGGGAATTTTGGTTGTTCATGAGATTGAATTTTTGGAAAAATATGATTTTTTGAATATAACCCTTCTTAGGATGATGAGGATGATAAAACCCTTGCTGATATGAAGATTCATTCTTATGTGGTGTTCACCCATTCGAAGGCTCAAGAGAGGGATAATTATTACAAATTCAAATATCCTCAAGTGGCGAATCTACCAAAAACAATAACAAAAGGAGGATAATTTTTCCCCTCCCATGAAATCAACAAAGAAGAATCCCAAAATATCCACAATTTCCTCCACAGCTTCAAATGCAGGTAAGTCTACCTATTATTTTCTAAGTTCCACTCCAATTTTTGCATTCCAGTGTAATGATATGAATAAAATACTAGCATTGTAATTAAAAGAAGTAGTCACCCTATTAACACTACATCCACTCCAATAATATCAAGTGACGAATTTTACCGGATGGAGTGTCATACTAGTGAAAACTACAAATTATGTGAAAATAGCAAAATCTATGAAAAATGCAAAAAAGGCAAAAAGCTTGTTTTTTCAAAAATAACAAAGGTCGTGGCGGGAGATGGGTTTCCCACACCAGGGTGTCGGGGTCCTCACTGGTGTGAACAAGATCCCAGTGGGAAATGGTTGGTGAGGCGGCACCGTGGATCAGCCCGTGAACTTGAAGCGAAAAAGGCTATGCTTGAATTGATAGGACAATTCGGCGCTAGCTTGGTTGTCAAAACCCTAGTTTCTTTGTTTGGGGAGTTGGTACTAGAAAACATGGTAGTGGAAAAAGTCGGTGTAGGTGAGCCATCATTAAGGTGATACAGAGGTCCCTTTCAATCCATCCCTGGTTGGGTCTGATAGGCTGAAGAGCTCGGAAGACTTCAAGGTTGACGGAATCAATTTCAAAATCGTTGCAGAAAGTTTACATCTCTTGGTGCCTCCTCCTCCTAAAGCTGATTTTTCTGATTCGCAAGTGAAAAGGGTGATTTTCTACGAAAGTTTGTAGGCACCCATTTCTCTCGGAGGAGGATTTCAAGTTGGGTCGCGCGCTTCTGGGGCTCAAATGCTAAACCAAAAGTCAGTTTCCATGCCAATAGCTTTTTCCAGGTATGTTTCCCCTCCCTTGATTTGCTGAATTTGGTGCTTAAAGAAGGACCCTAGTTCATGAACTCTTCCAGCCTATACTTTCGTCCTTGGTCACCAAATTTCGACCCCTGGAAGGAAAAATTTCAAGGCCCCACTTTGGTTAAGCATTCATGATCTGCCTTTGGATCTCCGCAAATGGTCTGTTCTGAAGCCAATTGCGAACTCCCTGGGGACCCTCGTGCCCATCCATAATCTTGCCCTAAATTTCTGGCACAAAATCTCGGTGCATCTTTGTGTGGCAATGGACCTGACTACCCCTCTACCACCATCTTTGACTCTCCAAACAAATTCCAGCCCCAAGTGCTTTACCATTGAGTATGAGGGTCTAAATGCAAAGTGTTTTTATTGCGGGCAGTTGGGTCATCTAAGTAAGGCCTGCTCTTTGAAACTGGCCAAGGCTTCCAAGGAGTTGGATTCTCAGAAGGTTGGCTCTATGATGAAAGGGCTGGAGGAGAGTGAAATGGCATCACCCTTGGTGGGTGATATTTCACCTCTTTCTCTTCTAAAAGAAACTGAAGAAGTGCATAAAAACTCTGGGGAATTAATTTCCCTTATTAAGGAAGGTTTTGATCAAGGGCAAGCAACTTCCCTGAACTCGCTACAATCTTGGCTCTTGGATAAAGTTGAGACAAATAAGCTTCAGTCCCTTTTAGGTGATGGCATCTTGGAGGAAGGAGAATTTGAGCTGGATTTGCTGGTACCGGCTTTAGCTTCCTCAAAATTGGCTTTGGTTCAAGCAGGGTTGAAGGAGGCCATATGCGGCTTATCCAAAAAAAAAGGCAGAAAATCCAAACAAGAACTAGCACTGTTGGAAGTGGATGTTGGCAAACAAAGTGTCCTGAACTTTTCCAAAGCTGTGTCCGGGAAGGCAAATTTCCTTCCCTCTTGTAAATGATAATACTTTATTGGAATATCAGGGATCTCAACACCCCTGATAAACAACGCTTGTTTAAGTGTTATCTCTTCTCTTATCGGAGGCGAGTGTGGTGTTGTTTCAAGAACAAAGATGGTCATGGAAAAATTTGTTGTGCTCTGGAAAAATTCAGTTAAGGGCTGGAATTTCTTCTTCTACAATGGCACCGGGGCCTCAGGGGGCTTGGGATTCTGGTGGAAGGAATTTCAAGTTGAGTTGATCTTATCCACCAAAATCATAGCTGGCACTTGGGTCGGGTTTGCCTAAAACATTCTCATTTGGTCTTCTACCTCCTTAATGTGTATGATTCGAATAACATAATTAGCAAAAGAGAGGTTTGGTAAGAAATCTCCAGGTCTTTGCTCCCCCTCGAGGATCAACTCTTTCTTCTTGGTGGTAATTTCAATTCTATCACCTCTGAGAAAGAAAAAAAAGGTGGTATTTCTATAAATCGGCAATCCTAGGCATATTTTTGTTCCTTTATCTTTGATAACTCTCTTTTAGATATCAAACCCAAGCAAGGTTGGTTCACCTGGAGTAATCATAGGAAGGGCTTCAGTAATATTGTTGAAAGGCTCAACAGGTTCTTAGCTAGACCTAAGTGGTCTCTGAATAATTTTGTCTTAGAATTCTCGATTCCACCCTGGTCTGGATTTGATCACTTCTCGGTTTCCTATTAGTCAATATCGACTTTGCCCCTCACAAATCCCCTTTTAAGTTTGAGCTTATGTGGTTGAGGGATGCCTCTCTAGAAAACAACATTTTGCAATGGTGGCACTCCTATCAGGTTGAAGGTTCAAAAATGTTGGTGCTTGCACAAAAACTAAAACTTCTCAAAAAGGATCTAAGATCTTGGAACAAATCTTGTTTTAAGAATATCTTCCAAGAAAAGGCTAGAGTGGAAGCCGAGTTGAAAGCTCTGAATGAGTTAATTTTTGTCTCTGGCATGGGGGAGGTAGAGTTTCTTCTGGAGAAGTCTTTACTAGCCAAACTTGGTGAATTGCTTCTGTGCGAGGAGGTCTTCTAGAAACAAAATTGCGGGAATCATGGCTCAAGGATGGGGACATGAACACAAAGTTTTTTCATTCATCCGTAAAAGCAAGGTGGAGCTCATATTTCATCTCCGAGATAAAGAGTCATGATGGTATTTTCCTCTCTGATAAAAAATAGATTTCGATGAAGGGGTCCAGTTCTTTACTTCCCTCCTTCAAGGTGACATTGCATCCTTTGATTCAGAGCAATCCTCTTTCCTTGACAATATCCCGATGCTGGTCACTGATGCTCAAAATGTGGCCCTTCTTAAGCCCTTCACTATGAGTGAAGTGGAGAAAGTGGTTTTCTCTATGGCCAAGAACAAAGCTTTGGGTCCAGATGGTTTTCAGGCTGATTTCTTTCAGAAATTTTGGAACATCATTGGCTATGATGTTTGGGCGGCTGTGGAAGAATCTCACAGATCCCGTTTAGTGCTTAAATCACTAAATTGTACCTTTATAAGTCTCTTCCCGAAGATCCCTCAACCCTCTTCATTCGCGGACTTTAGGCCGGTTTCTCTATGCAATACCTCCTACAAAATCATCTCGAAAGCCATTGCTTCTAGACTCAAAGGGCTGCTGGAACCTATGATCTCTTCGGAGAAATCTGGTTTCTTGCTAGGGAGGTCGATTTTGATGGTATTTTCTCTCTCTCATGAACTCATTCATTCTCTCTCCTACAATAAATCCCCAGGTATGTTACTAAAACTGGATATCAGCAAGGCCTTTGACAAGATCAACTAGTGTTTTCTAATCAGAATCCTTAGAAAGTTTGGTTTTTCGGTTCAATTTTGTAATTAGGTGTTCAATTACATAGCTAGGCCTTCTTTCTCCATGTTAATTAATGGTAATGTTGAAGGTTTCTTTGAAGGTAATCGGGGTATAAGACAGGGTGACCCTCTCTCCTCCTTTCTCTACATTTTAGTGGCTAGCTCATTTGAGTAGGGCCATCAACAATAAAGTTCGGGAAGGAAAATTATAGGGATTAAGAATTACGGAGGGGGTGGATCCTATTTCTCACTAGCAATTCACGGATGACACTTTCTTGTTTGGAAAAGCCAACATTCAAGAGGCCAGAGAACTGAAGGGGTTTCTCGATGCTTATGCATTCATTGTTGGACAAGAGGTTAGCCATGTCAAATCCTTCATCTTCTTTTTTAACGTCCCCTTCTTTGGAAGCTAGAATTCTTGGCATCTTCAGTTTCAAAAAAGGCTCCCTTCTAGTAAAATATCTTGGCATGCCTTTTTTGGTGGCTCAGGTTAGACCTCGATGTGGAACGATCTCCTCTCTTCGGTTAATTTGAAACTCAACTCCTAGAAAGGAAAATGGCTATCACTAGCTGGAAGACTGGTCCTCATCAAATCTATTCTCAGTGCCTCCCCCTTATACATGCTTTCCATACTGAAAATCCCCAAAAGTGTTCTATCAAAGCTTATCGGGATTATGTGAAAGTTCCTATGGCAAGGTCCCTCTATGGAAAGGAAAATCCCATTGATCAGCTGGGAAACTTTTTCCAAACCCAAAGATCTAGATGGGTGGCATTCTCAACTTGGGTATTCAAAACTTGGCCCTAGGCACCAAGCTTGTCTAGAATCTCCTCACAAAACCTTTGTGTCTTTGCAGCCAAGTGGTGGAAAAAAAATATCTGGGGGCCCATCTTTGAAATCAATTCTCCGCATTGTTAATCCCCCTCATGGTTCTCATATATGGAACTTCTTAGTTGAATGCCGGAGATCTTCTTATTCAATGTGGCCTGGAAAATCGAAAAAGGTGACAGGGTGTTATTCTGGGACAATCCTTGGAATGGTTTTCCTATGCTTGGGGAAAATCCTGAGTTTGGGAAATCAAGAGGCTCTTAGTTGAAGAATGGGGACCATATGTTTCCAACTATGGGCTGATTCTGGAAAAATTTCTGCTCTATTGGAATGGAAAAGTATTGATCACCTAAATCTCTCTTTGGAAACTAAGGATAGTTTTCGCTCGGCTCTGCAGGAACGACAGATAGTGCTTTCCGGGGGTAATGATGAAATTTTCTAGACTGTGGCCTCTTCTAGGAAATACTCCCCACGTTGTGGCTATAAATTATTGCATGCTAAGCAGGAAGCTGAGGCTCTAATTTGGAAGGCATGTTGGTCCCCCTCGTGTCCCCCTAAAGCTGGCCTTTTCACTTGGATGGCTTTCAAAGGAAAAATTCTCACTCAAGAAAGGAGGAAGAGATTTGGTTTTCATGGTCCCTCAATGTGCTTTCTGTGTGAGAAGCATGAGGAAGATCGTGATCATCTTCTGCTTCATTTCCCATTCACAGCTGAATGCTGGAGTTGGTTGTGTGCCAGGCTCAATCTCCTGTGGGTCCAGCCCTCTACACTCCCGGCAGCCATTTTGGCTTGGCCTGTAAACCTCCACTCTAGCGCTCTCTCCTCGATTTGGCTATGTGGTATCATGCTACTTCTCTGGCACATCTGGTGGGAGCGTAACAAAATAATATTTAGGGAGGAGCAGAACTCGGTGGATAGGGTCATTCTCAGGTTGGAATGGGCTATCTCTGAGGTGGTTTCTGCTAATTGGTCCCACTTTCATCACTTCTCCAACATTGACAGGGAAATCGAGCAGCGTTGGCCTAGAATCATCAAGCCCGGAGCAAGTGCTCAGCGCCCTTCGATCTCCTCAGCCTCACTCTGTCGGTTAGCCTGTTGGCTCCCCCCCACCATGGGTTTTCTCAAACTAAATTTTGATGGAGCGGCCAGAGGTAACCCGGGCATCTTCGGCGTTGGATGCATTATAAGAAACAAAAAGGGATTATTGGTCGGTGCCACCTCCTACAAGCTCAAGGATGGCACTTGTAATTCAGCTGAACTACAAGCTCTGAGAAAAGGTCTAGATCTAGTGGCCTCCTTAAAGATAGAAAATATGGAAATCGAAGGGGATTCACTAGTAATTGTGAATGCCATAATTAAAAAGAAAGCCCTATCTTGGAAACTAGACCTAGGAGTTAAAAAGGTCCTTTGGAAACTCGGGAATTTTAGTGCCTGGAACATTAAGCACGTGTTTTGGGAAAGTAATAATTGTGCGGACAAGCTGGCAAATGCAGCGATCGAGCAAGCACAACAGGAGATAGTGGCATTCAATTCCAAAGTGTGGGAAGGATTGGGGATATTGATCTCGCGCATGAGGTAGATTTCAGAGCACACGTCGTCTAATGATACACTTGCAGGATGTGAAGGGTCTATTTAATGCTTTGGATAAGGGCTTATCCTTTTTTTCTCCCTCATTTTGCTAGCTATGGTTTCCCTCATCTGCCGTGAATTTCCTTGAGTTGTGATCTGCATGAAATGGCAATTCATTCTAGGATAACATAGACAACCGACTGAAAAGAATTTTTCATCTCTCTTGCGTTGAAGAGTTGGATGCCATTAAAGGATTCTGGGCGAAGACTATCTATCTGTTGTTGGTTGGCCACGCGTCAACAATGGCATTGCCTCTGTATTCGTTGAGAACCTACTAATAATCCGTCCCTCTAAAGCGAGATGCCGTGATTTTGGCTGCAGCGGCTTCGATTAACATACTATGGTAACCTGGCCTTGAAGGGGAAAATTGATGTCGACATTACGGGTTGTGCATGAGTCTTTTCCGAGTGCATCGGGGGTGGATGTGGGTGTCTTCAACGAACTCAAAAAATGGTTCGGCATTCTCCTGGCCTTCACTGAGCAGTTGGTGGTGTATGCAGGACCGGGCTGCCAACCGTGCCCACCTGGTGCTTCCTAATCTGAAGACCCTCTATGCTCCGTTGGACCCTATCCCGCCTGGATGGACCAAGCTGCGGCTGTCTGCGGCAGGGGCCTATGACTTTCTCTGGCTAAACTGGGTGAATTTTGAAGTGAAAGTTGAAATGGAAGATGATACCAGCCTTGGTCGGGTGTCTCAGGTTGCTAGTGGTTTTTGTCACCTTGGGGTCTGGAGAGTAATCCCTCTCTTGCCTAGTACTATAGTTATAGTATATCTCGGATAATGTTGGCCTATGTTCGTGTATATCCAGCTACTTTTTTGCTCTTATGATTTTGTTGTTTTTCTTTGAAATCTTGAGGCCAGGCCTCTGTTTATGTAAATAGGGAACGGGTCCCTTCAACCCGCTTTATCTATCAAAAAAAACACTACATCCACTCCATCATCCTCCTCATCTGAGTCTCACTAAAATAATCAAACATTTTACTAATTCCAAAGTCCAGATATTTGAGTATGAATATTTGAGAACTCATCCCAAGTAATTTGATAAACTTGTCCAATTTATCAAAGGAAGTAGTAATTCAAGTTCATGTTCCACAAATCTCATTGCAAAAGAGTCAACTCCTTCAAGAAATGTTATATCTCAAAACCTTCTTGCCTCCACACCCTCCACTTTTGGAAAAATTGAATTGTTATATCTTTCTTTGTTGATCAATAGATATAAATTGAATAACTATATTAATGAATCTGGTTCCTTGGATGATAACACACCTACAAAATTTTTGCATGCTCTTGGTCTCACTCTTGTCCTTGCTATTGGCCATTGTTATTCCATGGAGACCAAAGAAGTACCTCTTATTGGTCAAGTCAAATATATTCAAGTAGCACTTGTGGAATTTCCTAATAAGAAGATCCATCTCAAGATACTTGTGGTAGAAATTCCCATAGTATATGAGATGTTTGTAATTTGAAGATTTTGCAAAGACATTGGTGGAGTTATAAAGTTGGACTGGTCATTTTCCACCATACCAGTCAAGGGTACCATGAAGAAGCTTCTTCCAATAAGAAAAATGAAGTACATTGTTCAAAAGGAAGATGATCTAAGGGAAGACGTTGTATATCAAGGTTCAAGAGGCTGCAATTATTTCATTTCTTTAGAAGAAAGTGTTGAGCTTCCCATTTTGATGGATCGAATGTAAACTAACCAGTTGAGGAACATGAGGCTGATTTAATGGACCCTAAATTACACAAGACACCTTCCCATTCGACATCGATATTGGTTATCTTTTTCTTGATGATGAAGACCAGGTATTCCTTGACTTGCGAAAAGGAAACCCTCAAATGATAAGGTATGCAGATCATGAGGAAGATGATTTTTCAAATCAGTTCCAAAGAATAAATTAACTAATGAACATAATTTTGAAAATGAATATTTATCCTTTCCATTTAAAGAAGATTATATGGATAAGAAGGTACTGAGCCTCTCAAAGATGATGCCACTCGTGAAGAAGAAAGGGTGATAGTTGGTTAAACCTTGTGAAAGTGAACTAGTCTCTCTTAGCCATTTTATCGAGACCCAATGTGAAGGTAAGTATGTGGAAAATTTGAAGAAGCAATCCATACAAGAGATTCTAAAATTTGCGGAAGAAAGCGAAGACCCTAAACTTAGTCCGTAAATACTTGGCCTATCTATGAATATGCAATATAAGTATGAGTCTTGTTTTGATTCTTCATTTGATGCAAAAATGTTTGGTAATGAAATAGAACAAATGGAAGAGATCAATGTCTCTCTTGAAACATTGGTTGATGAGTTTGAATGTGAAGATGAGTCCTTCTCTTTCCCATTTTGTGAAGAAGATTGTATTCATGATGAATGGAGGAAAAGGAAATGCTTGAATCTACCATGGATGTCTTCATTCATAAGGGTAATACCTCCATCACAGAAAATGATATAGAGGTCAACAATGATTCAAAGTAGGTGTGAAAGAGAAACACTTGAATTAGTTTTTAAAGAGAAATCAGTGAGAGATGCATGATGATGGTGAGAAATTTGAACTATCTATCGAGAATCATCCCATAGAAATGACAGATCATAGAGAACACGAAATATTAGGAGCGAGTTTCCCAATGGAGAGAATGAGGCCAATTATGAACATGGTGAACTTGACATAGTTAATAATCAATATTATGATAGTGGTAAAAGAAAAAATGGAAAATCAAATATGGGAATGGATTCGAGAAATAAATGAGAAAATAGAAACAAGATTTCAAAGTAATAAATGAAGTGAGATGTCTAGATGGAAATTCACTTACAAAATAAAATATACAAACTTACTCTAGAAATTAAGAAAAGGATACTACTTCATTGAACCTGTCAATGGGTTTGTAGAACAAAATCATTTGATGTTACCCATGCACATGTAACATCCAAAGGAGAAAAGCTTCTACATTAAAATTGGGTTGTCCCTCACATGTACCATAGGTGATTTAGGTTCTTATTTGTTGTGTGGTATTTTCTCCTTTTATTATGTGTTTCCTTTCCATCATGTGTTAGTTTTGGGTTTCATTATTTGTGTGGCTTTTTTGTATTGCAGGTGTGTTGTGTGACTCTATTTACCCAATAGATAAGGAAATGGTCTACTCCCCAAGAGACAAATGAGGTGCTTTATTACTCTATTCGTACTTTATCCAATCCAAAACAAATCCACAAGCCAAACCCAACTATTGAAATATGAAATTTCATTGAATTTTATATGACAACCCCATTGAAAATTCTCCCCCTTTTGGTCAAATTGGTCAAAATAGCCCGAGTTTTCAAAATTGCCAATATTACTTATTTTCAAAGATCAAATTTAGTGGAAGGTTTTAGGAGCCTCAGAGAACTTCATAATTCCTAATTATAGTCATTGAAAATGTGTCGAGTATTTTCCGATATGGTGTGACTTAGGAAGCATCTTGGTAACTTTTGGATAGTGTTGGGAAACATTCCAACATGGGCACTTTTTGAGAAAAATGAGTGTGCATGCTTCTTCAAAGATTTCACTTCAACATGAGGCTTCAATATCCTCGTGACGTGTTAGGAGCTCATATCCTAGGAATTGGAAAGATAATGGAGCCTACTTAGCAATGGAATAATTTTGGTAAAAATTTGGGGACATTGAAAAGTAGAAATCTTTCGTACAACGATACAAGGTAGCCTTTTTGCACAAGATTTTTGAACGGGAGATTCTGGACACTTCTAGTAGATTTTGAGCCTATAAAAATCTCAAGTGGGAGTATTATAAATTCTATTCATGAACCATAAGTTGTTTTAGCCTGCACTTGTTGAAGCTGCTTTTGCAAGTTAGCTCACAAACGCACTACTCTAGGTGAAAGGGAGGGTGCAAGTAAAAATTGTTGAAGAAATCATTTTCAGGCCTTAAAACTTTGATAATTTGACACATTGTCCCTTTTCGATGCAAATTGATATATAGGATTGCTAAAATCCATCAAGTTGTGATCTTGGGATGAAGAAAGTAAATTACGGAAGTCAGTCAAGGGTTCAAATCATGATCTAGAGAAGGACTTAAGTTCTTGGGCACGCTTTTGGTGTCCTCTTTCACCCTTGGAACACATTTGAGTTGCAATTTCACCTCAAATGTGTACCTTACTCTCATTGGTCCAATTTCCCAACTCAAAAACATAAGATGGAGGCTTAAAAGTGCACTTTATGACTTGTTAAGTGCTTTAAGTGATGGTGGGTCCCATATCTTCCTCAAAGCACACATTATAACCCATGTTGCACCTTGGGCATAATTACGAGGTTCAATTTCACCCCAAAATTTCACCATTCTCGATTGGTCAAAAAATGTTTCTCACCATGTCCACCCTCCATGGCGCACTTCAACCTTCACCATGCACCTTGGACACACATATGAGGTAAATTTTCACCCAAGAAGGGCACCAAGGTGCAATGGGGTACTCAAACTCCACTTCTCCACTTCCCCCATCCTTCCATTTCACCATGTGTTTCCTCCACTCCAACTTCCACCATATAAGTGCATCCACTCTTGCCTCCACAACTCATAAACACATAAAATTAATTAAAAACTCAAAATAAAATCCTCGGCATCCATTATATCCCCTTTTGAATCTGGTTTCCCCCTCAAAATAGCATGAAATCTCATTTGATGCCCTAATTATCTCAATCTTATTTCCTTCATATATCATGACCCGTTGCTATGTTTGCCACCAAATTCTAACTATAAGTTCCTTGTGTGGATGCCTTCAAGATGATATACTTTTCATATCCAATGAAAACCATGTTAAAAATATATGGATGACTATTTTTTGACAAACTTGGCCTGGCACTCCAAAAAATCAAGATTTGCAAGTTAGATTTCTCCCAAATCTCACGAAGGAATAATTTGAAACTTGGAGCACTATTTCCTATCATAAAATGCATTGTTTTGAACCATCATTCATGATATCAAGTGGAATAAATCGAAATATATGAGAAAAACTATCCTACAACTCCAAAACCCCTTCAAAACCATGAGAAATTCATCTAACTTGTTATCTCAAACCCGGAGAGAATCCCACATCCATTACTCTCCCCAAGAGCTTCAAAACGATCCCAAGATCAGATCAAATGGATGAGAATTTCTCATGGAATAATCAAATGAATTTTTCCCTATCTCCCATTTCTATAATTTACCAAGCTTTTCGCATAACCAAAAACCAATTTTTATTTTCTTGTTGATTTCGACAAGGAATCTCACCAAATTTGGAGCACTTTTCATCTTGGGAATAGATTTCGATGAATTAAGTCATGTTAAATTTGTATTTGATTTGCTTAAAATTTTTCTATATTATGGAATCAACATCTCGTAGCACAAAAATCATCAAAGAAATGCATTTTGTCCGGAGTATTTACTTTTATTATATACTCACTCTCAATTGACTATAAAGTTTAATTTATTTCTATGCTAATCCATCCTCCAAACAATAATCATCAGCAAATCTTTTATTTGATGTTGTAAAACCTTTACATTTAATTTAACATTCTGAAAAAAACATATTCTATATTTTTTAATATTTATATTGACCTCCGATTGTATGTTGCGAGATGAAGGATTGGGTTAACACGACATATCAATATTTCCTCAAATTGTGTTAAGTTAGGAATTTATTGAAATTCATGTGTTGAACTGAAATTTATCGATTATGGAATCCACTTTCCTTTGTAACAGATCATTAATATCAGTTTATAGGGATCATAAAAATGAAATATGAATCTTCACAACTCCAAATACGGGCCCGCTTCAATTTTAGTGGAGCACGTGAAGTTCAATGATCTAAAGTAAAAGGTGGAAGAAGCAAAACTCATTTATGGACCTGATTCAACATACGCGAGAGGATTTTTAATCACAAAAAAATAAATTGGATTGTTTGAATGATTTCACATTAGGATCCATGATTGTGAGAATTTCCATGTCTCAAAGTGAAAATGCCAAATTTAGAAGTCTCAACCTGTCATTATGCAATGATCTTTCCTCATGTGAGTAAGGAATAAGAATTCATGCTTGTGGGGATTGGAAATTGAACTGTGAATTAGAAAAAGGGAAGCTCTCTCGATTCCCAATTTTGGTGTCAAAGTGTATTTTGGTCTTCAAGGAAAATTTTCTTCATCCCATATAGAGCGCTTGACCGTAAAGTGAATCACATTACATTAAATATTTATCTCCTTACTCCACCTCGGTGTTGGAAGGATCTGGTCTTGTATCTCATTGGTTATCAATATGCTCAAGGTGAAAGTATCATCATGGTTGAATTGTGCATGCAATTGTCTCATTTTACACAACAAGTGCATCGAGTTCATTTCATGTGGATGGTTGGTCAAAGAGGCATGGTAGTGTTTCATGGATTGGGAAGATTGTTTCAAGTGAATGAGGGAATTATTCCTTTGTCTTAGTGGTCTTTTGATCAAGTGCTTCTCACTTCTTCTCTTAATGTATTTGATGAGCTACAATTGTTGATCATTCAAGAGGAGACTTCTTTCAATGCAAAAGGGTCAGAGTTCTTCATCACTGGAGCATCACCACAAAGGTCATCAAAATTAGGAGTGGATCTTCTTCATGATCAGAGATTATTCATCCTTCTTCATTCAAGTTTGGAGTTTCTCTCTCTTTTGTCCTCTTTATTTTGTCTTTCTTTCTCCATAATTTTATTCCTTCATTGAGAAGAAAGTTTGTAAAAAGTGACTTAAGTCACTTAAAGTTCTATTTCTTCGTTGAGGATTGCACTTTAAGTTGAAAAGTCACATGGGAATGTGAAGAGGCACATTGTAAAGCTATATATTGTAATGCTCTCTCTATTCCAAGGGATCATTTTTTTCTCCTCTCTAGCAAGATGTGTTTCTTCTATTTATTGCTTAACGTTTACTCCAATAGATCATTGCAATCTTGCATAACTAGGTAAAGATTATGTATTTTGATGAATATAGCACAGTTAAACTTTGTGTTAATTGTGTTCTTTGCCTTGCTTTGCATATTGGTGTCTTCTCTTTGATAACCTAAAAATACGCTTGTTTTAAGTTAATAAACTTAGCGGCTATTTATTGATTAAAACCCCATTCTCACTTTCTCCCCTCTTAATATGCACTCACAATTACTCCTTGTACTACATAAAATACCTTTTCCATGGGTTTAGTGGAGTTTTCTCATGTGATTCCTAGTCGAAAGGCCACCCCCAATGGTTATAGTAGTGTACATATTTCCTTATTTTCAATGAATGGAGTTGCCCCATTCTTAACCAAAGTGACCTAGTCCCGGATCATTGTTGAAAGGCTCTAATTTTCCCTTAGGAAAAATCATTTCACCAAAAAAATGTACTCATTAGATCAAGTAACTTTGAAATAAAATAAATAAATTTTCTTACACATTATGAAGGGAATAAATATGATAGATAAACCTTCCTCCTACCCCCTTTGAATTATTTTGTCTAGTTGTGCTCATTAACATTCTTAAAAGAAGCTTCATAGTACGAAGGCCAAATTCACCATGAAATTAGGCACATTGGTAAATGCACATTAATATGTGTGGATATAAGTGATGAAGACATATAATTACATTCATTTATTCTCTAGTCATTCCCTAGAAGGTTTCTCTCAAGTCAATGTTACATAAATATGGTAGCAAATTTTCTCTCACTTCCAATTTGTGGTTCAAAGACCCAAAGTTGCTCAATAGATCAAAAATTATGATTGAAGTTCAAATCAATGAAATAAAATTGAAAATAAATTTAGATAGGCATAAATTTGTTGTATGAACATTCCTAAAGCCCCCACCTCTCTAAAAATTGTTGGATAATCCTATCTAGAAGTGTTCTTTAGAGGATTTTTGCGGTTTAAAAATCAAATACGGGAAGAAATTTGGAACTTTGGTGTACATACTCTAGGACACATGGAGATGAAAAATGAGCTCCAAAGGTTATATGCATAGGTATTGAAATCATTTAATGAAGGGTTTGTATGAAGTAAACATGATTCAAACACAAAAATATGCTTTCTCTCACATCCAATTCATGGTCTAAAGAGATAAAATTTCTCATTAGATTGAAAGAATTCTTATCAAAGCACCAAATAAACAAACCAAAATTTATAATGCATGTAAATATTCTATACATACCTCCATATATTCCCCCACACCCATACTTATACTAGATAGTTGTGCCTAAAATCATTCTTAAGAGAAACATGACGATTATAAGACCAAATCCCTAAAAAAATTTAGGTACATTGGTGTATGAACACTAGGTTGTGAGGAGATAAACCATTAGTTCCCACAATTTCATGTGTGGATCTTAAAATAATTGCTTAAATGGTTTCTCTTAAGTTAATGCAACATAAAAATGGTAGGACATTTTCTCCCACGACCGATTTGTGGTTTAAAGAGCTCGTAGACACCTAATTTGGAACTAAATTGTTATTGCATCATGTTTTTAGTAAATTGTATGCACATGAGGATTGAATAATGAAACTAGAGCTTAATGACAAACTCATTTCTATACCATACTAAATCCAATATACATTCCAAGGAAACAAACAATACATTAAATTCCATTCTACTAAAAATAGTCAAGAGTAACAAGAGGGATTACTACTTACAACTATATCCCACCTTATTGGCTTATAGAACCAATATACACAAACTTATAGAACTACTACATTGTTATCTCTTGTCTTTGGTGCTGAAGTATTCCTTTCATTTGAAGTTCATATCCCTATCCTACGAGTATCATTTAGGGTCTCCTAGATGAGGATGTGTACAGAGAATCATCCTTAACTTCAATAGAAATGACTTATACAAGAATTGTCTCAAGACTACACAACACCATAAGGCATATGTTCCTAATGTAGTCCAAAGATATAAAAATAAAATTCACAAATGTTCTATTTAGGTTGGAATTTTTTTGCTCCACCAAGATAGTCATATAGATAAGAAAACTAGTGAAGGTCACAATTTTAGGCCAAATTAGTTAGGAACCTACTCAACTAATTAGGACTTTCAAAATGGGTATTTTATCCTTTGCATACTTAAAGGTGATTATTTTAGTGAATCGTGAATTCTCTCCACCTAAAACACTAATATGCTTAGTTTCATATTTTACATGGACATTTGACTTGGCATTTTTTTGATTTTGTACCACATTTATTTCACCATATATTGCATACCTCTCAAAAAATATTTTAAGTTGAGATCTAGTTTTCCTTTTCACACAAGGAGTTCTTTGCATATTTCACTATTTTCTATTATTTCATTACCAATTCTTATTTTATATCATTCACCATATTATATTCATGGTGAATATTTAATGTCTAATCACTTAAATGGCACAATCCCTTATTCCTCCATAGACCTTAGCCGAACATGAATATTTTGGTCGTATAGAGTTATAAAACTTTCTTGTAACACACCTTCATTCTCTCTCTTCGAGCATAAAAATAATGGTGTACTGTTCCATATATACCTTTATTTCCTATCCCAATTTTCAGTGATGATCCCTTACATATTACTAGTTACACAAGACTAGGGATAAGAGAAATCTCTCATCCTACTCTATAAAAATAAAAATAAAAGAAAAAAAAGAACATGTATAAAAGAATAAAATTAAAAATTAAAGAAACATCTGATCTACTATGTTACTCACCCTTGGTTTTGGTGTTGATCTCGCACATCATCTTAGTCGCATGAGTTTGATATTCAAGTGTGATGCCCTTACTCACATGTATCTATCCGTTGGTGATGAGAAAATTCCTCTTCATGGTTATATGAGGCTAAGTATAGGGGTTCATATATGATTCTAAAAGAGAAAAAAATCTATATTGATGAAAATAAGATAAAAAGTTGAAATAATGAGATCTTGCCAATCCCATAGAAAAACTAGTTATTCCCGATAAAAAGAGATTTTTAATCCATATCACCTATTTTTTCACGACTAGCCACCAAAAGGTTTAAATCTATACCTCTACATAGTTCCACTATCTTTATCACTCCCTAAGGGTTTCCTAATCCTACATCGTGACTATGTTATGGGTTTCATCTACATCATCATCCTCCGGATGGATGTATCTCCATGGTCACTCGATCAACCTTGAAACACCTCTCTAAGTGTTTTTACCTCAACCTCTAGTGATGTGGTCTTGGCCCTCTCAATAGCTAATAACTATTATTTATGGTAGGAAATGGAAAAAACATATACATGTTATATTAAATTATGAGGAATCCCAATATCCACTTATAACTCATTTAGAGTCTTCCTCAAGGATAGGGAAATCATGTCCACCTAGGTGTCTCTTATCAAATTCTTCCACTCAATGGAAGTATCTACACACACACACGTGCATGCATGCGCGCACACACACACACACACAATACCATGATAAAGCTATTAAAAAACTCTCAAAAAACCACTAACAATAGAAATAGGAAATCTACTAATTATAACAACATGAAATATAATATAAGTGTAAAAGAAAACAACTCAAAAACGGACCTACCTAGATCTCATGTTTACCACTTTGGTTCAAAACCCACCTCGGAATGATCATATTCATCCTCCTCCTCTCCATCATATCCCTATCCATCTTCACTTCGATCGAGTCCTTGCACTTCTCCATTTCCATGTAATATTTACCATGTGTGTCATTTGGATTGAGTCCTTGCACTTGACCATGTCCAATGACTACTAACATTAGATTATTTTATAAAGTATACTAACGTGGAAATTTTGGCTATCATGGTGGTGGTGGGGTATTTCCCCTCTCATCCTTGACATCTCCTATAAGGATGCACTACCCCTCCTACATCTGTAACAATAAGGGCGCCTTTTGTTAAAGGTGTCAATTGTAGTCTATCGAGAGAGTATCTTGTCACTTGTGTGTACCACGATATACAAATAGAATAGTTGGGAGATATATTTATAAATGTTGTCTAAACTATTAGGGCACCTGCTAATTGAGTGTGTATCTATGTACCCCAATTTATGTTATACTTTCCTTATGTAAGCGAACATGACATCATCAAAGGTCCCTCTCTAAACCATGATCCCCTCATAGGCAACTACAAATATGTAATTAGGTTGGAATATCTCAAGGTAGTTAATGCCTTGGGAGTATATATGAAGAGGGATATGTTTCCCTACTAACATGATCTAATTTCTTCATCTTTTTCCATTGACACTATCCCGACATATGGCATGAACATCTCGTAAACCATACTCATCACAAGAGTGGGGAAAATCAAACAATAACTCCCCAACCCTATCACCTAGTAAAGATCAGTGTAAGTGTGGGATAACATATCTTGTGCCTAACTAAATTGGCTATTGTATTCCTCAATCTCTCTCACAATGGGGACCCAAAAATATAATTAGTGAGATATCCATTTTTCCTTGAATATGTATGAGAAAAAGATGCCTATGATAACATTGTGAAATTTGGGAATGTATGAAATCATCAATCCATTAGTTTGACCCCTACTTGGTGGTCCTAATGGGTTCTTGAACATCTCAAAAATAGTTAGCCCACTCTGTTTGGGATTCCCATGTAGTAGCTATAATTGTCACCTTCTTTTTCTTGTAATGAAGAGACTTTTGATGTATTATATATCCTCTAGAGTGATGTTCCAATCTCTTGACACAAAAAGAAACTAAAAGGTATGATGGTTTACATCCCAATATGCACTAACATCACATTAAATCTTACTTTCCAAAGAAGCCAAGGGTGTCTCTGTCGCCTTCAAGAGCCCCGAGTGGTCCATAAGTACACTCTTCTATGTTGTAAGATGAATAATGGATCCTTGCATCCAATAAATCACTTTAGAGTGGTCCCACCACACATAACCTCACCGTACCCAACCAAAACACAAGAATATAGAGGCTAGTTAGTCCAAGTTTGAGCAAAACCAATTTTTACAAAAAAATAATTTTCTACTACGCAACCACCTCTATATGTGCTAGTTTCATGCTCGCCACAAGTGGTTATACATTTGACAAAACAACATTGTACATATGCCAATGATAATTTTAACCTCATTGTGATTATTAAGCATATGATACTATCAAATACATAGTTTCTAATTTATCTATCTTTGGAGGTTCTCGTCCTAAAGATAGAATCCCTCTAATTGCTTGGGAAAAGGTTTGCGCCCCAAAAACTTGGAGGTCTTGGTATCAGAGATTGGACCAAAATGAATAAATAAATGCTGTCAAAAATGAGCTATGGTCAAGGAAGAGAGTGTTTGGAATTCTATTATCAGAGGTAAATATTGGCCAAATCTATCTGCCAACGAATGGTGCTTCTACATCCAGGATTCTAATGGTTCTTGTTTCTAGAAATCTATAAATTGGGCTAAACACATAGTCTCTGAGGGTAGAAAATGGATGGTTGGCAATGGGTGAACAATCAACTTCTAGGAGGACAAATGGTTTGGAGACTTTCCTCTTAAGATCATTTACCCCACGGTCTATAGAGATTCTATGACCAAATATGGGACCAAGGTCAGATATTTTTTCAACTTTGATGAACCACTAGGACAATGGAAAACCATTTATCTGGATGATTCTAACAACATCGATATTTCTTATATTAAAAGAAAATTAAGAGGTGTTATTTTCAATAAGGAGAGCTTAGAAAAGGATAGTATTTACTGGTCTAAGGAGGACAGTGGAGTCTTCTTGGTCAGAAGTGCCTACAACTCCCTCTTTTCTAAGGCGGGGAAACAAAAACTTTAATTGGGGAAGTGTTTTGGTCAAAGAGTTAATCCCTAAGATTAATATGTTTTAGTGGTTGGTTATCCATGATAATATTCTAACTGTCCAAGAACCTAAACAAGAGAAATTTCCATATGGTTAATAGATGTGTGTTGTGTGAATCGAGTATGAAAACTCCTCACACCTTTTTCTCTCATTGCCCCTTCTCGGTCTTGGTTAGGAAGACCATTCTCAATATTTTTGAATTCAATTGGTTTTTCCCGATTCCATAAAACTATTGTGGTCCCAATGGTCTAATCCTTTTAAGAGCCAAGGGTTAAAATATTTGTGGACCTTTTCTATTATGCATTTAGCTTGGGAGATATGGAAGGAGAGAAATAGAAGAATCTTCAAAGGCAAGAAAGAGTCTTCCAAGAAAGTTGGAGCCCGTTGTGTTAATACCATTCTGGCTAATTTCTCTAATCTGAACCCTCAAAAGAAGTCTATCATTTAGAATGAATCCATATTTTCCTTAAAGTGGGGTTTGGGATCCACATCTACTAGTACCCCTTCTCTAAACCCTAGACTCAAAGGATGGGTGAAACCTAGCAAGGAGTGTTTTAAGTTGAATTTTGATGGTGCATCCAAAGGAAACCCTAGTAGAGCTGGTTGTGGTGGGGTTTTCTAGGATTCTGAAGGAATATTTATCTTCGTGTACCGTCACAACCCGAGCACTCAAACAAACCGTGTTGCCGCTAGAAAGCAGCGGGGGGTTTTTTGGGGGTTGTCTATGGCTCTCTAATACAATTTTTCCAATTAGGAGGTGGAAAGAGGCTCTTTGAACATAATTAATAGCATAAATGGGAAAGGTTCCATCTCTATTTCCATCCATAACTTTATTAAGAGTATTAAGTAAATGTCAAATTTATTTGAATTTATTACCTTCAAGCATGTTTATAGGGAGGCTAACTTTGTGGTGGATTGTTTTGCTAATATGGGGGTTAATTGTGATGAGTTGACACTTATCAATGAAGTGGAAGCTCTTGATCCTAAGGTGCAAGCACACTTACATAATGACATAAATGGACACATTACAAAATAATGTCAGATCATGGTGCGTCAAATTCATCATGGTCATCTTCTAGGAATAGTGTGCATTTATTTCTAAATAATGCAAAGATCAGGGAGAGGATCTGCTCGTGTGTTTGGAAATCCTTTGATACCTCCCGTGTCTGAGAAATTTCATTTTTGGGCCTGCGTGTAATCCTCTGGCTACTTGGAATTTGGGATTTTTCGTGGAGGGTTTTTTGTGCAGCCAAATGGGTGGTGATCTGGTTAGAACGAAACCTACTGATCTCAAAGGGGTAACGCCTGAAGCCATGACTTTGTTTGATAGCAAGGTTTTTATGCCCTTCCTAAAAAAATTTGAAGGCCATTTTGAAAATCTTAGCAAATATTTTTCTAGCACCTAGAATACTAATAAAAAAGGTCGGTGGTTGAAATGAAGTTGATAAGCATGGATATTACTGTGGATTCGGTCGCCAAAGTGATGGGTATTTTTTTATCGGGAGGGAGGTCTATAAACCTAAAAAATAAGCCTCCAAAGAGCTGAACCTATTTCTCAAAGGTAATGAAAATCTCACTTCCCATTTTGTTGGTTATCTTTGTTTGTCTTTACCTAATCCATATGACGAGGTGGCTCTCACCCTTATCCAATTTCTCACTCTTGAGGGTCACCACAAATGTATTTACACCTACCACCTGCCTATGCTTAATCATTTTAGACATGGCCAAGCTTTTAGCTTCCCTACTTTCTTTATCATTCCCTGTGTGCCTCTATCTCTTAGTTCAAAACCAGAAGGGTCTCTATCCCACTCCATCAAGGCTTTATTCTCTCCCTTGTTAAAAGAGTTTCCCTAGATATTGACAAGACTGGATCCCTAACTAAAGCTTTGGAAGCTTATGTAGATGGAGTTGACTTGGACTCGGAGGAAGAAGACTTGAGTGAAGATTTTGACTCTCAGGAAGGTGACTCGGAAGAGGATAAAGATGAGGTTGAGATTATGGCGGCCCATAATCTTAGGGAAATGAAATCTAAGCAAGCTCCTAGTGTCCCTTTGAACACCAAGGGGGAGTCTAGTAAACAGGATCTTCGACTCCTATCAATGTGCAATTGGAACAACAATTTGAGGCTATGGGACATGTTGGACCTGTGAAAGGGGAGAACTATTTGGTTACGATGATGGAGGATATTGAGGAACTCAATGGAGATATGCAGCTCACCAAGAGATAGGTTCATGTTTTTTCAATGATTGGCATAAGATGAAAGCACATGTTAAAGAATTGGTCAATAATGGGCATGTCGGATAGATTGAGGTTTTAAAAGCCAACTATGGTTTCATAGCCAACGATTTGGACCATGTTTTTTCTATTCTCCACATCTACATGGAGTGGAGTGTAGTCACGGTGAAATCTACTCTTCGGCACCTCCAGACTCTGGGACAACTCGCTAATGCATATAATGCTATGGATAGTCAGGGAAGGAAACGAAAGGTGACTCCTGATGGTTTCAAATTGGTGTCTTTAGTTAGTAACATAAATGCTTTGGAAAATAAACGGGCTAAGGTGTTGGAGGGGCTTGAAAAATCCTATAAATGATCTGGGGAGGGGTGTTTTTTTTTACTGTCTCTGTAGCTTTTTGGCTGTTAGTTTATTTTTTTGTTGTTGTTTCACTACTCTAGCTCCCTGGGGAGATAGTATTATTATGAATTGTTATATTATTAGTTTTTTGATGGTGTGGTAATGTATTTATTTTCTCTCATGGAGAGGTGAATTTTTGGGGTAGGGTCCCCTCAACCCTTTCTTACCTCTAATCAAAAAAATAATGGAGGTTCTGTGATGGTGAACCACAAAACAAACAAAATTACAAAATACCCAAAACCCCTTAAATTTTCATTTTTTTCACAACATCTCAACACTAACACCATACAAAATAATGCCCCTAAAATATAGATATTATAAAATTTAATTTTCACCCCCAAATAAAAATGTAACTTGTTCTCCCACCCCGCTTATAGCCAATGGTATCCCCGATATTTTGTTATTGTCATAGTTGTGTAGCATGTCTCCATTTGTCAAGCCATCATAGTTTCTCTAGAGCTAAAATATGACCACTCACATATGCACAAATAAATTACATATTGGGTAAGTTTTTTAATATATAGGAGTTTTTTTAACACAACAATTTGAAATATTTCTAATTTTTGTATGTTACATTGTTTTAACTAATTTTGGGATACCTCGGAAGTTACAAACATCTTGAAACTCATTTCCTACTTTCCTTTCACATTTATTTTCAAATTCACAAGTAATACAAGTAACAGGAACGTAGGTGAAAGGTAGTATTTCTCAAACCTTGCTAAAATGGTAAGTCTTCTTTTTCAATTCTAATTATGTAGCCATTTATTTATTTTTCTCCCTTTTACTACAATTGATCTTCCCTTTTGTTTCATTATAGGTGGAAGGGACCCTCTTTGGTTTCTCTTCTCCACAAGGAAAGGAAGGTAACAAAGGTAGGTTCTCTCTTTATTTCCCTTTTTTTTAGTTGAGTACTTACTTCTCGTGCATCACATCTTATCCCATTCATGGCACAACTTCTTCCTCGAGGAGGCAATTTGTACACAACCCATTTTGTATGATTCAATATTTAAAATACTTAATGACGATTACGAGGATCTCCAGAAATATGAAAAGATGTTTCAAAATGTTCAGACCACTTACACAACCCAAGACTTCTCAATTTTACTTGTTTTTCCCATTTTCCACTCCTTCTATCCCCTTTAATGGGATTTTTATTTCTTCTCCTCCTTTGGACCCCATTTTCTCATTCAACATGTTACCACCATGGCAGTTTCATTTTCCACCATAGAGGTTTTATTCCATGTTGTGATTTTAATCTTGTCCATGGTTTTTGTGTGTTACTTGCAGTTGTCCTATCTCCCACCTTTGTGGTGTTACATCATTATCTCCTGCTAGAACTAGAAGTTACATCTTATAAAAGTCTACATTTTCCATGTTGATTTCATACTTGATTTTTGGTCCTAATTTTAGGCTACACATATGTTTTACCTCATTTTAAACCCCAGTTCACCTTTCCTTCCCGATTCCACTTAAGTTCACCACTTAATGATCTAATCTAAACCACATATCTTTGTTTTGATCTAGAGTTATGTTTTTTTAATCTCTAAGAGTATTTCCTATTGAGGGAAATGTGTGCTTATTTTATAACCCTAACTTATGATTTTTTTCTAGAGAATATTGTTGATACTATTTTTAAATCTTGTTACCATGTCAAATGTTTATGCTCAATTTATCAAAATATTCTCAAGCATGTTTTCCCTTGCTTTCCCTTCTCGTGATTCCCATAATGGAAAATGTTTTCATTCTTAGATTATATTTATTATGATTTTCAATGCATTCCTTTTCTTATTTATCATATAAATTTATGATTTGTAACTTTCCTTTAACTTGTGCAGAGTTCTACCTTGCATACACAAGTGTATCTTGGAGTTTGTTAGTTCTCGCGCGCAAGGCAATGGAAGCCCGTCTCACACACTTTTTGAGTTCTTATTTCATATTTAAAGAAACATTGATTTTTTTTTCAAAAACTTAATTTTAGGCATTTCCCCCTAAAATAATCATTATGAGGCCACCCATGCACTTAAGTGATTCCAAAATATGCACTTTTGTTCGCAAACTCATAAATTGGAAATTTTGTTCCCAAAACCTCTCCTAAGGCTGCTTTTATGTAATTTTAATTTGAAAACCCCACTAGATGGGTTATTAAGTCATTAAAATGTTCCTAATGCACATATAAAGTGCACGTGGGTACTAAATGTTCTAAAAATCTCTCAAACATCCGCTCATAGGTGTAGAAGCGCTCCTGAGATAGAATTATGGAACCAATCTTGTTTTGATCATAAATTTTGCATCCAGATTCCAATTTTATTTCCATTTAAATCCTTGGAAATATATTGAAGAAAATATTAATCTTTTATAGTTTCATAATCTCAAAAATGTATACAATTTTCATGAGAATAATTTTGTAGGTGTTGTTTTGTTTCCTTCATTTTGAGAGGTAGTTTCACTTTTTGGTTATAAAAATTCATTGGGAATGCACATATAAATTAATTTGGTTCCAAAATGTTCAAAATTGGTAATTTTGTTTCTAATATAAACTCCTAATTGTTCCCAATTTCTTAATGAGTTCAAAAGTGTGCTCATGGCTCAAAAGCTGAAGAGATCATGAGATGGAACTCTAGAATTGTTTTTGTTTTGACCATAAATTTTGCATCCACACTCCAATTTGAGTTCCATTTAAATAATTGGTAGTATATTGAAGTAATATTTAATATTTTTTTAGTTTCTAAAATATAAAAAATTGTATACATGTTTCTTGAGAATCATTTCTCAAGTGTTGTTTTTGCCTTCATTTTAAGAACTTGTTTTCTTCATAGTTTGAGTTTTCTTGAGTGAATCTTGATAAATTTTTGTATATTTTAGAATATTCACCATGGATCCACCATTTGAAAGTTTATTCACAATATTTTTCCATTTTTGATGAAAACATTCATCATGTGAACTTCAACAACATCGAAGCAAGAATAGTCAGTAGAAAGTGAGCGTATATTAGAGAAATATTCCACCATGTAGTGGATTTCCTCAAACAAAGGTATTATCCATTTAAATATTCAACACCAAATTGTTACTCATGTGTGTTTATGAATTTTTATTCTTCATAATCAAGGATACATTTGTTAGGCAATACTCTCATCTTGAGGAAGAAGAATGTATCGAGATTGTTACGAGATTCAGGTTACACGCATCAAAGGTGAAGTTATTGAGTGAATTAGGAAAGAGAATTCCATGGATATAAACCATCATTATTATTCTCTTATTCATTTTATTTACTTTCTATTTCTCCATTGGGAAAATTTCTTTCTATCACCTAAGTAACATTTCAATTATTTCATTAGCAAAACTACTTTTTGTAAAACTTAAGTGACTCAAATATAAATTCAATTTAATTTGTAACTTAAGTGAAAGTGAAAAGGTAAAAGTTATATTATTACCAGGAAGGTGGTTATGGGATATAATTATTAATAGGGATGGAATTTCCATTGTAATGGTTTGGTTCTCTCTTTTATCTCTATATGTTGGAGAGTTAATTGTAACTTTGAGTACATATGTTATTCCACACCACACACACACACACACACACACACAATACTATATTGATTTGTTCCTTTCTACCTTTGGTGTTTATACTCATAAATCAAAAACTTTTCTTTACTATTTTATGAATGATGTTATAAAAATGCTTTTCTCCCTTTTTGAATGCAATGCCCCTGATACTCAAACTTTGTGTTAAATGTATGTGTACGTGAAACTTGTGTCATATGTGTATGGATCAGGTGGTTGTGAATAATTTTTCTTTTGGTTCTTATTCACAAATGCTAGTGTATTGTTATCTTTCATGTGAAAAAGTGAGAGAGTTCTTGCGTTTTATTTACCTCGGAGTTATTCGGGAAGATCTTTGTTTCTAATATTTTGTAGGGTTCTTTTTGTATGAGAGGTAAAATATTGGTTCTCGGTCGGGTCCTCAAACATAGGGATCCAATATAGGAATAGACACATTATGTAGATATAAAGGTTCTTAAGAAGTGTTAGTTTCATAAATCTAAAGGATAGTAAACCTAACCCTAGGATAGCTATAGGTTTTTAAGTCACCTGTAGCTAAAATAAAGATAGGTATCCTACTAGTAGCTAAGAGGGTCGATAAATCCAAGTGGAGTTAATAATAATAAGACAATGTTCTAAATCAAAGAAAACATACATCTACTCTTCTTTATAATAATTATTGATCAATCATCCACACAATAATAAGAATAATATAAAGGAAAAAGAGGGTAAGAAATAAATACCTAAAGAGTGACCTTTGATGCATAATCCTTCCTAGAGACAATGACAATGAGAGAGAATCACTATGGGTAGAGAAGGTGGAATACCAACAAGAATACCTCCAGTCCTAAGTCAATATGGTAACCCAAATACAAGAGAGTATGTTCCAAGATCTCAATTCTCAAAAGTAAATGTGAGCTAATGGGAATATTTTATAGGGATCCAATATAGGAATAGACACATTTTTAGATATAAAGGTTCTTAAGAAGTGTTAGTTTCATAAATCTAAAGGATAGTAAACCTAACCCTAGGATAGCTATAGGTTTTGAAGTCCTACAAATAAAATAAAGATAGGTATCTTACTAGTAGTTAAGAGGGTTGATAAATCCAATGGACTTAATAATAATAAGATAATGTAATAAATCAAAGAAAACATACATCTACTCTTATTTATAATAATTAATGATCAATCATCCACACAATTATAAGAATAATATAAAGGAAAAAGAGGGTAAGAAATACTTACCTACAGTGTGACCTTTGATGCATAATCCTTCCTAGAGACAACGAAAATGAGAGAGAATCACTATGGGTAGAGAAGGGGAATACCAATAAGAAGACCTCCAGTCCTAAGTCATTATGGTAACCCAAATACAAGAGCGTATTTTCCAAGATCTCAATTCTCAAAAATAAGTGTGAGCTAATGGGAATATTTTAAGTGTGTAATTATTAATGAATGATGATGATCTTAAAAGAAAATATGGAGTGGAAAAACCCAAGAACATTGACCGTGGGTGATTTTTTCAGCCCCAAAATTTGATTTCCATTTACCATGTTCAATGGTGTTGTTGGAAATGAAAATCACAAAAAAAAACACCACCTACCATGGTCGATGGTGTCAAATTTTGGGTGAATCCTATGGTCAAAGTTATAAGAACATGGGAAATGGACTCCAAAGACATAATATAGTTATGAAGAAGGTCCAAGATGACCACAAGTAGTGGAAAGACTGTGAATGAATGAGAGAGTGAACATAATGGTGGTAAATATACATAACGATAAGAATGTGTGATTGAAGGGAAGGAACGAGGAAAGGGTAAGGGAACTAAGGATAACAGAGACATCTCTCAAATTGTGTGGTCTAGTCCACATGACCATGCCTAATCACATACCAACCCTTAAAGATCCCTTAAGGCACACACTCACAAGGATAATTCATCACAAACCCCTACACAAAGGAAATGGTTAGCGAGCTTCAAGAATATGGTGTATACATATGCCCCAACTAACTATCATCATGTGTCACAATATTGAAACATGATATATTCCTTGGGAAAATATCTATGCAACATGAAATCTAAATGAAATACAAAAATTAAAGTGTTGTAAAAAAGTAATAAATGCTAAATGAAATACAACTACCATATACTTTGCTTCCGATGTTATTTAAATTTCCTATGATCGCGCAATATCTATTTGGAAACCTAAATAAGCAAGAATAAAAAGTAACGCTAAAATATAATTAGTAAAATAAAATGTAAATCACCTAGATAGGAGGTCATGGGAGGGTAATCGAGAGGTGGATAGAAATTTTGAAGAGCACAAAAAACAAATGGGTAGATTCTATAAGGATGATAAAGTGTGATAAAGATTCTAACCAAGACGCAATGTCATGGATTTAGTGAGACTGGAGAGATAAATTACCAATTATCCAAAGTAGGAAGCCATTTTTGTAGAAACCCAATTGGGAAAGATAAATCCATGTGGGAAGAACAAAAATAAAATACTAGTTTGATGAAGTAGTTAATTTGAATAATGTGGTTAAAGAGGTATTATTTTGTGAAAAATTCTTAAAATTTTATTGTTGATTTGAAGAGAGGGTGGGCATTGTGATGTTCTAAAAATATGATTTGTCAAGAAAAAGTGGCATTATGAGATGCCCCAAAATAATTTTCAATCATGTGGGTATTATGGTTAAAGGTATGCATTATTTTGAAGTTGTGTTGGTAATGAAGAAAATCTAAATAACACAATTCGGCATGAGATAAGATGTAGTCTTCATTAATGACATGTGAAGTAGAATTTGTTTTCATTTCATCATATTCAAGTCTCTCATAATCAAATGTATCATCATGGGATATGATCCACATTGTACAAAAAGAGCACATAGACGAAAAGTTTGTAAAGAGGTGCATGATTATGACTAGAGGAGGAAACATTAATTAGAGTTTCCTCATATTCTAAAACTATAGGAAATTGATCCCAAGATAGTATAACTAGAGGAATATGGATTGTAACTATATTTGGTAAATGGTTTTATTGACTATTTTTGTAATTCATTAGGTTCATCATCATTTGAGTGAACTAAAATGACCTAAATATCAGGTATATTGACATAAAAATCAAGGTATGGGATGTTAGGCACTATAGCATTAGTAGGAATGTGAAAGGATTTGTCAAAGAAAAGGGGACAGTTATATTCCAATGAGTTGGATCAACATCATGTCTATGTCATTGGTTATTATGAATGTCCTTAATAATTGTACCTAGATGACACAATTAGGCACATGCGATGTGTCCACGGTCAACCAAATAAGATATTGTAAGAAAGAGGTTAGTATAAAACCATATTCTTGTTGAGAATAGTATTTGGTTGCACAATGATGGGAAAAAATTACAACCAATTGGTTTCTAATGAGTTTTATCAAATTTGTGACAAGTGAGTTGGGTGTGCTTAAGGTCATCTATAGAAAATATGAGTTATTATGAGAGATAAGGAAAAAATATTGATTATATAGCTTTCATCTAGTAATTCTTGTCTCACTTGTGCATCATGAATGATGACACTAATAAGGAGTAGAGGATCATCGACATGGAAAATAATTTGGCGTTGAGCATGTCATCTTGGAGAAATTCCATGCTACATATTTTGAATTTTTCAGAGAGGAATGGTTGTTTTGATATTATGGATATTTGAGTTATGAAAAGGTGGGATAAAGGGATATTTATCCACCTCATCAAAGGCTTCCTCTAAGAAATAGAGTTGGTGCATAAATACATTTCAATGTTTTGGAGAAGAACACATGAGATTCATTAATGGGATTTTGTAAGTCATGGAATTAAGCTCATTTAGGATATTTCATTGTAACCTAAAATAAGTTCCATAATGGTATTTTGGAGGATGATAAGTGAAGGAGGCCCCATAGCTAGATGAGGCTTATAGGATTGAGGAACTTTATTTGAGGATGGAATAATTGATTCCATAAAGAGTCTTTCTAGTGTGGTTTTTGGGTGAGGCTCAACTAAGGTAGAAGGATCATCATTAGGTTACTTGTGATAAATGCCAGTGAGATTTTGATCATTAAGAGAATATTTTTGGGTTTGTAGATAGGGTCCTTACGGGTGTAATTTTGTCGTAGTTAACTTTAGGAACTTTTAAATGTTTGGAATTAATGTAATTATTAGCATAATACCCTTCAATAGTATCTACAAATTGGTTCATAGATTCTTATTATGGCTGGTCCTTGTGAGATTTCAAGAGGGATTGATATTTATCATAACATTCTTAGATAATATGATCGGTATCGAGTTGGGGGTCAAGGGAAAAATAAAGGAAACCTTATTAATATCCCTACAATCCTCATGGGAATGGTCAATTGTGGTGTGCCACCAAAAAGAGGTTAGTATTAAAGGAACTTGATTTTTTGGTGGGAGGAAAAATGTGAGGTGTGGAGATAACTTGTAATAGATCATCATGTGACAAAGGAAAGTGGTGTTAATTATGAGAAATAACACTTTAATTAAATTTTGTTGAAATAGGACTATGTGATATATTGTCTTTTAGAAAGGGATTTAGAGTTAATGATACATGGATTTGAGGTTATTTGATGGCTTATTTAGCTATTCAAACTCTTGCATAAGATAATCCTACCACTTGGCTTGCTCAAAATCCTCTTCCAACATGGCAGGGGTGAATGATCGAACTTATACTGGAAACTATGAACAAGGGCCTTAAGGAAGAGGTAACAAAGGTTTTGATTATCAAAATAATAGTTGGCTTGATTATATAAAAGGTTCCATTACTTGATGAAATACTAACATGATTCGTTAGGAGATTGTTTCAAGTTTATGAAGTTTTAGAAGTTGTATTTTAGGAATTTCATGTTGTTAAAACTCCTTCAATAAATCGGGAGCTAAAGTTTCTAGATCGATAATATAATGTGAAGGGAGTTGATTGTAAAATTCTAAAGCATCTCCTATAAAAAAATTCAAGGATCTTGGTCATTTATAGGTATTGGTTTGAATCCATTCCTTATAGATGTTCCCAAATTTATTAATATAGATGATTGCATCTATTAACCCATCTTGAGAAATGGTAGGATATATCCCCCTATATCAATAAAAGATATGTAAGAAGCTAGGGGTTCATTTTGTAATGTTTAAAGGACTGTATTGTGTATTGGAGGAGGGGATATGAGATTCTCATTAGCATAAAAAGGAAAAATAGGTATTAAAGGTTGATTAGGATCTATAAGGACTTATATTGGAAAATAAGCTATTTGTAAATTTTGATTTTTCATTTGAAGGATATTAGACATGGTAGATAATTTTATAGTGGCCACTTGATCTAACAACTTGATAATCATGAGATTCAGATCAAGAAGTGTATTAGGGCCACTAGATTAAGAAGCCTTGGTATTACTAATTTGTAAAGGAGTTTTTGAGAATTGATTAGGGGTTGCTCCATTGGTAAGAAGATTGTCATTCTGATAGGTTTTGAGTGATGTTTTAGGATTGTATCTTCTATAGGACATATGTCGTGAGTTACTTTGATTAATTTCCCTTCCTTGTTGTGTGTTTAGAATTCATTATTGTTCATAATTTTGATGTTTTGTCTAAGATTGATTTATTAAATTTATACACATTATAATCAACTTTAAGATTAATCTTCAACAATATTGGTCATGTTGAAGCATAGGGGCTAATGGATTCACTACGGGAAGGATTTTTCTTAGAAAATATCATTCCTATAAGAACAAGGTATCCAATTTTGTCAATTTGGATAGGTGAGAGGTTGGGATCAAATGATATCGGTTGTGATCTATGACGTAATCTAATGAGATCGTGAGGATAATAATATTTATGGTAAAAGTGATTAATGGGGTCAATCTTGATGGAAGTATGAATGGTTTCAAGTAGTGGTAGTTGTGAAATGAAACTATCTAGCATAGAAGAAAGAGAGAAAGAAAAACCCATAGGAAACGTGAGTGGATTGAGATAGGAAAGGAAAATACTAAAAGGATACATTATGATAATATGGATATGGATCTAAAAGATATATTTTTCCAAAAATCCTAACAAAATTGGGCATGTATAGATGCACAAGGTTCGATGGTGTGAGAGATATGGGAATGTGAGGTGGGATAAATAACTTGATAAGATCGGTCGTGGGAGAGTTCAAAGGGACGATGTCATAAGGGATGATACATGTGAGCATCTAACTAGATTAGCCATGTAATAGGTTCTGCATAGGGGTAAAGTGATTATAGTTCGAGATAAGTTCATTCATGTAGTAGGGTTTTGCACAAGGGATGAAGGTGTTTAGAATAATAGGAAAATAAAATAGAGTGAATATGACCTAATTTGAAGTAGATTAAGAGTCATGTTAGGTTCATGAGAGTGTAATGAAGTTGATGAGAAAGAATGGGTAAATGAAATGTGAAGATAAATTGTGAGAATAAGAGATTTTAGACAGGATCGACCATGTAAAAAGTGTTCATAGGGACCAATGGAATCTACAAGGATTATCCTAATAATAACATGATCATCTATGTAGTAGGGTCCTACACATGGGCCAATGGTGTAGAAAAACTAGGAAAATTTAGAGAGTTGAGAAAATGTAACCTAATTTAGGGTAGAGTAATATTCACGTTGGGTTCACCAAAGTGTATGATGGGTAAATGATAGGTTTCAGTTGGGTTCTTAAATGTGATCAAGGAGCGTTAGTGTCATAAATCTAGAGAATAGTAACCCCAACCCTAAGATAGTTATAGGTTTACAAGGTATACAACCAAAATAAAGATAGGTGTCCTCTTGGGATACATAAATAAGAGTATCTAAGAGGGTGTATAAATCTATGTGGTGTAATAAAAAGAAGATAATGCAATAAACCAAAGCAAACATGCATATACTCTAGTTTATAACAATGAATGATCAATCATCCACACAATGGTAAGCATAATATAATGAATAAAGATGGTTAGAAATAATTACATGTAGTGTGACCACTAATACATAATCATCCTCGTAGAAAATAACACCGAGAGATAATTGTTATGGGTGGATAAGGGGAAAGATGAGAAAGAAGAACTCCTATCCTAACTCGCTATGGTGACCCAAATGCAAGAGGGTAAGCTCCAATACCTTAATTAAAAATAATAAGTGCGAGCTAGTGTAAATATGTGATAAGTGATAATAAATGATGATGATATTTAAATGAAAATATGGTAGATCATAAATACTCAACAAAGCAACAATCATGATTGATGTTTTCGATCCTAAAATTTGAATGACATCTACTATGGTCGATGGTGTCAACAATGAAAAATCACAATAACAAACACCATATATTATGAGAAATGGTGTTGGATTTTGGGGCAATCTTACATTTAAATTTATAAGACAATGGGAAATTGATGCAGGGGCATCCTGGGACTTAGATAAAACCTTCATTGGAGAGGGAAGATGCGTGTAATAATTAAAGAACACGCAAGAGGAAAAGAAAAGAGAGTGCAAGGAAATGAGCGCAATGATGAGAGTACCATTGAAATGAGGTGAAGGTGTTGTCTCAAAAAAATAATGTAGAGAAATAACATGAAAGGCTATTAGAGTGCACACAAAACAAGGTGCACCAAAAGAAAGAAGAGGCCGGTGGAAGGTCTCATGGTAATAGTTTGTACAAAAGAGCACACAAAGGAGGAAAAATGAAACAAAGAATCATGCAAGGAAGGGGTTTCCCAAAGTAAATTCAAGGAACCAACATGAAGATAAATCTAAAAATAAGGGTGCAAGGAATGGAGTATGAGGTAAGGAGTGGAGGAGAGTGAGATCCAAGTAGATATCAGAAGGTGAAGGTAAAAGAGAAGTCACCAAGGAAAGGATGAACGATGTATTAAGGGCTACCAAAAGGGTGGATGATAGTCACGGAGGCGAGAAACCAAGGAAGATGGGAGAAGTGGTATAAATCCATGAATACATGTGTAAAATAGTGAACATAGGTCGAATATGTCACACATGATTGGGTGTGTTAAATGGGGAGAAGGCCAAAAGACTTGGTCAAGAGAATATGGAGAGAGAAAGGGAGTTTCCCATGATAAAATGGCATAAATTGTGCAAGTAGGAACCGAAGGTGTGAAGGAAATGAAGTACATGGGGATATTTAAGGGGACCGTAGGTGAAGATGCAAAAAAGTGTAAGGAACAATGCTTGAAAGATAAGAACATGCGAGAAAGATGACAAGAAGATAGGAAAAACAAAATGAATTTGTGGGTCATGTGGTTGATGGTGACCAGATGATGGAACAAATGATAAGGAGGACCCAACCAATAGGATATGTGGCACAAGGGTATTAGTCAATAACATTTTGCGAGGATAAGGGAAATCAATGAGCTAGATTCAAATTTGAAGTTCTAGTAGAAAAGTGGAGGACCCAACATAGATGAGAGAGAAGTAGTAAATGTTTGGGAATATGGTTATAAATAGAAGAGGATTCGCCCAAGTTAAGGTTTTTGAGGTGGTTAAGGTTGAGATGGTATGATTAAATATTTTGGGATTGACCACAAAGACAAAGAGAGACTGGTTATCCCTAGGAGACACCAAAATTGTAATACCCCTTTGAGGGAAGAGATTTTAGATGTTGTAAATTACTTCAAAGAAATATAGATAAACCTTGGTTTTTCATCCGATGTGTTAGACTATGGAAATGGTAGGATAAGGAGTACCTGAAGAGGCCTTCACTCACTATAAAATACATAATATAGTTATAACAAAGCTCCAAGATGACTGAAATTAGTGGAAATACCATGAATGGATGAGATAAAGTAAGCATAATGGTGATAAGTATATATAATGAGTATAATGTGCGAGAAAAGGGAAGAAATGAGATAAGAGTAAGGGAACCAAGGACAATAGAGACGTCTCTCAAATTTTTTGGCCTAACCCATGTAACTAAACCTGATAACACCCCAATTACAATATGACCCTTAAAGCACCCACTCAAGAGGAGAATTCATCAACATCCCCTACAAAAAGAATTATTTAGAAAATCTCAAAAATATGGTGTATACACTCCCTTCCTCTTGTATTTCTCTTGAACTTTATTTTCCTTTTTCATTCTTGTTAGAAGCACAAAAATATAAATACCACCCATCATATGAGGGAACCAACTAACCCTATGAAAATTAGTGATTAACTAAAATTTGGATTATTCTAAGTTAATCTAATATTAAGAGCAACAATAAATAAAAGCTATGTAAATAAATAAAGTAACCCAAACCACTAAGAAAGTATAAATGTGAAACCCTAAAGAGAAAAGAGGGTTAGGAGGAGCTTAGTTGGTTCGGCAGATATGTTGGGAATGTGTCACAGAGAAGTGTAGATAAACAAAATGCATGAATGATCACACAAAAAATCCAGAAAGCACATATCTGAAATAATAGGCTAGACTTGGGTGCCGGAGAAGGATTGGGGCACCTAGGGTTCTCTAGTCTCGAGATCTAGGTGCCCAAGTCTGTGAAGAATATTTTCAAACCTCCTATGAGGTTTCATTGAATGAATTCCTTCCTTCATTTCCTGTCGCATTGATGTCACTGGATTGCATTGGATGTAGTTGTAAATTAGAAATGAAGATTCCACCTACAAAACCCCAAGAAAAGAATCAAACCCCTAAAAATAAAGATGCATATGAAGGGGTTGGATTTTCCTCGCGACCATAATGGTGGACTTACTAACTGAGCAATGTACTACATCTCAAACCTAATTTGGTTTTATGGGGGTGTGTGTGAATATCATGCCCTAGGTGCTCTTATTTCAATCGCACTTTGTGAAAGTAGTGAGAAATTATTAGATGTAGAAATGTAAATAGATGGTGTATGGAATATAATAAACTTACCTCCTATGTAGTGTGATGCAAATGAACCAGCTTTGTCCCTTGTGAAGGAGCTAGATGGGTGTAAATGGAGCCTTTGATGGATGAAACCTTAGGTGAGGATAGTAGTGCCTACTGTTTGGTCCCTCATTATGGTCTCATAACTTTATATGTATATGGTTCTCTTGATCTAATTTCGTAATTAACCCCGAAAAGGCTGACCACTAAAAATATGGAAAGCTAAAATAGTTAGAAAGTGCCAAAAAAGTGGATGGAAAGTGTAGAAAGGATTAGGGTTCCCTAGTCAAAGATAAAACGATGCCAAATGGAAATACTGACTAGGCGAGTACATACAAAAGGTCGGTAGTGATGACAAAAAGTAAAGTAAAATGGCCAAAAGACATAGGTTAATTAGTATTTTCTTCACTCAAAAACCATATGAATAATAGTATGAGACCGGGACTAAATAATACCCAAAGTGTGTGATTTTGTGTATCAATTAGAGGAACATCACCTAGTTGATAGGTGATCTTCCCTGATCTGTTGCAAATTTTATATTGCCTCTATGGGACCATTTGAGAGAAAATCTAAAGTGACATAAAATCTTTGCCAACATTTTTTGGAAACTCTACTAGGGATAAAAACTTCTTGTTATATTTGATTCTCATATCAAGGAGCTTCTACTAGAGTGAAGGATGGAAACTTTGTGTGAAGTTGGTACCTTAAATCTAAATATGTCCACAATATGAAATCTATAAGTTGGCACCCCATGTTAATGAGTGAAAATGTAGTGATGAAGAAGAGAAAAATAACCTTTCATTTCAAGGCATTTAAGTTTTAGATTCTCTTGAATGGGAATAATTTTGAAATATTTCTACATAGGTATGGATATCAACACGTTGAATATATCTCCATTTTTAGTTGAAACCTTATAGTAGATTGAATAAGCAAAAAGAAAGGATGTTTTCTCACTACCTTACCATCATGATGACCCTTATTTCATTGAATAAGAAATGTCATATCTTGATATTTTTATGCTCCATGAATAATAAATAAGGTTTAACACGCTCTACAAGTTGCATAAAATAACAAAAACTACACGTGAAGAAAAAAATGGTGGACTAAATTTTTGCTTCCACTAATTCTATAATCAAATCCTTTTATATGAAATTTAAAAATAGCTTTGCTAAAGGAAGAAAGGTGAAGATTTAACCTACTTATTATCATAAGTCCAAGAATATGATGAGAGAAATTACGAAAAGATATAAAATGGTGAAAACACACAAGATATTGAAAATGAATCCTTGGATGAGGTAATTAATGAAAAAACATTTTTAGAAGATATATTTCTTGAAAGATATAACTTAGATCATTTACAATTTGATGAAAAGATCAAATATTTCCATTCCTTTGTCTTCCCATTGATGATTTCTCACTTATGGGGATGAAGATATCACTTCCCTAAAGGAGTACGTAAAAATATTTTAAGAATGATGGAAGGTATTTTATATCCCTACCACAATATTTAAGTCTTACACTTTTATGATGATATGTAGATGAAGTTTGAGTAGCTTGAGAAACTCTAGAGAAAGAAAGAGAACTATATTCCTAAATATCCTCCGAATTTGAAGTATTTTTTTTCGTAAAAATACCTTGATGCCTCTAGTGCATACATTATTTGTGAATCTCCTTGTGATTTTTAAGATGACATCACTTAAAATAATGAAGAGAGAAAGGAAATGGAGTTTTCATCCATGATTCCATCTTAGCTTGAGACTGATATTTTTGAAGAAGTGCCTTGCAAATAATGTGAATATCATTTTCTTAAGAGGGGTGGTGTGATGATTATCTAAGTTTCTGCTCATTATTAATATATGAAAATAAATCTTTTCTCAAAATGAATTCCTCTTCTTCACCAGAGACCCTTTAAGAAAGTGATGTTGAGGTAATTGTGAATGAATTTCTTGTTTTTTTATCCTCAATATAATGCACAAGTGTTCAAATTCAAAGAAGATAAAATTGAATATCTCAATGTTCCTCCTAAGACATCTATTAATGAGAAGAGAGAGAGCATGATCATAAAAATATTGTAAATGAATCTCCTTACAATTTTTCTTTGTGTCATTACAAAGGGAATATAGAAAATAATATGTGGAATAATTTAAAAGCATCAACATAACTAAGTTTTGGCTTCAACCCATTATACTAACTTTAAAGAAGATGATGATAGTTTTTTTGACTTTTCTCTTCATGGTATCACTATTTCTAAAATCAAATCCATCAAATAATCTCATTCTAAAGCCCATAATCTGATGAATTTTGAATCAAATAAGGTGGTGAAATGTCTATTACAGATTTAAAACATGTTGAAAATGAAATAAGAAATGCAGGCTTGATTGAATCCTCTCAACCGTGTTTCACTTGTTGATAGACACTCTAATGATTTTGAAATCACTTTGGTTGAACACACTTTGTTTAAAGATCATGATTTGACATAAATTTAAGTCAAAGTGGTTGGTTTTTTTAGACCAAATAATGAATTCCCATAGTCATTATAAGTGAGATAGAAACCAAAAATTTATAATAGGTAGAAGTTTATGACAACCTATTTAATGTTCAAGTAGTGCGATCTATGATAAAAGTCTCATCCTATCCTATATTGAAGAGATGCATGATATTTAATTTATTCTAGAGTTTTATAAATATAAATATGCTTGTGATAAATCTTCATACTAAGAATAACATACATTATGTTACCAAAACGAATGGTGTTCCATGTATGTTCCATTGAAATGGGAATTACGAAAGTGGATAATGATGAGAATGAGAAAATCCTCATGATGAATAATATATGTTCTCCATTTTTGTAATGAAAAGATCAATTTGTGAATGTGTTGTTGATGAGTATTATAATTTTTCCTTATTTCCGGTAAGAAACGAAAAGTTCTTAGTTCAACCCACATATGTGTGTGTGTATTCAATGAGGGGACAAAATTGAAAAAGAAGAGTGTATTATAGTGTTCAAGTATTCTCTTGAGAAGAACTTTAAAAACTAAATAGTTTGCAAACATAAAATGGATGGTGATGAATTCACATCTAGGTAAATACTTTGTGTGATCCACAAAGAAATTAATAAGTCCATTTCAAAACTTTCTCGTTGTAGGAAGAAAAAATATTTTGAATAAGTGTTGAAGTGGTCATTGGATTTAAGTAAATTCATAGTGTGATATCAATTTGAGGGTGGATATATTTTTCCCTTGTTCTTCTCAAGCCTTGTGGATCTATCATTTTTTTTTTTTGGGTATAGTCAACTATTAATCTTCAGTCCTTAAAATATTAATGGTTTCAATCCACCGCTCGTAATGGTACTTACTTATCTCATATTTTTGTTTGTTTTGTATAATTTTTTTGTATTCCCTCCCTTCTACTTGTACATAGTTGTATTTTACCATTTTTGGTTTGTTCCCTTTATATTCCCCGTGTCATGTTTGTGTGTGTTTTCAATAAATATAACAAGAGAGAGATCCGTTATGTATTTATGTTGAACCTAGGTATGCTTCCCAATGGATAAGGTACTGATTTATTAAAAAAAGATATTTTGGAATTTGATCTATGACTTGTTTGTGTTTTTGCAAATTCAAGCCATGTCCCCAATAAGATCTAACTGTTATCATGCCAAATTTGTATCCTCATTTTTCAAAATATTATCGATATGTTTTTCCTTCTTGTGATTCCTATAATGCAAAAAGATTGCATTATTATATTATATTTATGATGATATTCGATACATGATTTTTTTTTTTCTCATCTTGATTTTTTCCTTGTAGCTTACTTTTAAATTGTGTATAGTTCTATATTGTATATACAAGTGCATCTTGCACTTAGTCAGTCTTTTGTAGTTAAAGGAAGTCTACCTCACACACTTTTTGAGTTATTCTTACAATTTTAAAGAACACTTGATATTTTCTGCGAGGATAAATACAAAACCTCGTGCACATCGAAGAGGTTGCACTCCAATGGTGATGTGAACGCTCCAAGTAATCAACAAGTGAAATCAAACAAAAAGGAAAATCATGCATAGAATAAAATAGGTCTAATCATTCTCATAGATAAAAAGAAGGGTACACATATGAGTGTTGTGTAACTCCCATGCCTGGGAAATCATTCCCTCCAAGAGAGAAAGAGGATTTATAATTCCAAAATAGAATATAACTCCTATGATGCTACCGATGCATAAATCAATGACATATTCTATGACGGAATCTTCCATGTGTCATATAACTCCTACAACCTATGATTTTGGCTAATTTATATGAATCACCATATGAGGTGGAAAATACATTGATTGATGATGGGGTAAGTAGCACACACCAACATCCCCTTCGTCGAAGTTAAAGTAGAAGTTATGGAAATTTAGAAAAGAAAGATAAATCCCCTAAACAACTAAGAAAGATGTGTCAATGGGGCCCAAAAAATAAATTTCAAATAAGGTACCAATGTATAAACAACATATTTATGGAAAATAAGAAGAGGAATAAAAATCCAAAAGAATATGTGTGGATATAGAAGACATCATCCCAAGAAGAGACCACAAGTGAAGAAAATTTTCCTTAGTGAAGGGCTCGGTGAAAATTTCACCTTACTCCTAGGACGAGGGCCTCTATAGATGTATGGCCCTTACTCCTACTCCCGGGCCAAGGGCCCCTAGTTCCCCAGGAGATCCCTATAGATATATCTAGCAACTTGATCATAATTCTGATAATACTACAGGTTGATGATGTCTTCATGTATCATCTCTCAAATGAAATGTATGTGGATCTCAATGTGATTCATCCACTTCGATGCTGAAATAAATTTTGGCAAATCAGATGGTGTTCATGTTGTCATAGGAAATCATAGTAGGTTTTGAAAGTGAATACCAAACTTTGTTAGAATCCTCTCTGCAACAAAACAACTTATGTGACAACATTAACTACACTTCTATACTCTACCTCTATAGATGATATGGCAATCACATTCTGCTTCTTGATAGACAAACCGATAGTACCCAAAACAAGAGATAAACTATAGCTTGAGGTACATTTTCAATAATCTATATCACCACCCCAATTAGAGTTTGTATATCTAACCAAGTCAATATTTGTCCCTCCTAGATAATGAATTCCATCACTATAAATTCCACAAACATAGTGAAGGATATTTTTTTCTTTCTAATGAAACTCATGAGGCTCCTACATAAATATACACATGATCCCAATAACATACGTATGATCCGGATGAGTGTGATTCGGAGTAAATCAATCTCATCACCAATTGAAGATAAAGTGTGCCATCAACCATAAGAGTAGAGAAATCAAAAACCAACTTAATCCTGGGAAGGAAAGGTGTAAGAGAAGGCTTACAATCGGACATACGAAAATGAGCTATAAAATCAAGGGAGTAATTAGGCTACGAAATTACAATTCTTGAATCTGACCGGGAAATCTAAATCCTAAGAAAGTAATGAAGCAAGTGCAAGTTAGACATGGAGAACTTTTTCGTCAAATAAATATTCACATAATCAATGATAGAGGAAGATCTTCCCATGATCAACAAGTCATCAACATGCAAAACAAGGATAAACATGGAGTTATCTTGCACCATAATGTAAACATTAAGGTCATAGTGACACCGAGTGAAACCTGATATGAGTAGAAGGATTCCATCTTAGCATACTATGCTCAATGGGATTATTTAAGGCTATAGAGAGACTTATTTAACTTGTAAAAAATGGAGGGATCGTGGACATAGCATGGGGTTGTTCCTTATAGATATCCTTCTCTATGTCCCCATGAAGGAAGGAACTCTTCATGCCCATTTGGTGGACTTCAATCTATTCATAGTGATGATGGAGGGTCGGTTGAATGGAAGTAATCTTTGAAACCATAGAAAATGTTTCTAAATAATAAGCCCCAACTACTTGGGACAAACACTTAGCTATAATTCACACTTTTTACTTCGACCTCTCCATCAACACCACACTTTGTTCAAGAAGCCCAATTATACTAAACGATTGTTCTTCCTTTTAGAAGAGGGGTGAGATCCCAAGTATCGTTCTTCATGAGTGAGTAATACTCCTCATCCATGGAAAAATATCACTCAGGAATCCCATAAGCCTCCCAGAAAGACTAAGGGTTAGAATAAAAGGTGAAGAAGGAGTGGGGTCTAGTGAACTCGAACAAGTTTGTCTCTCATCCAAAGGATCCCTAATCCACTCTTCAAAACTCTATAAAGTATTCTTATCTCAATGAGGAACAAGTGGTGATTTGATCTCATAATCTATAGATTATTCACTCAAGTGAGATGGGAAAAATTTATCATCATCACTCACTATCGCGAATCGAATAATTTGAAGCATGAGAAGAGGGAATATTATAAGGACCGAGAGGATTGAGTAGAGGAGAAGGAGGATGCTCGTGACATGATCATCATCTCGAAGAGTTATAGTCAAGTGTCGAGAGCGGGACTCGTGAGGGTGGAGAAGTGGATGTCGATGATGAATCACCGGATTTCACACTTTTCTCAATATAAATTTAATTATTAGTATGGTTCAACAATATATACCCCTTCATGCCAGTAGGATATGCTACAAAAATACAAGGTATGGGTTGTTGTTCTAAGGCCTTGTATTTTTTTGGGAATCCATGCCATAACATTAGATCGAAGATGTGAAAGTGCTCGACATCATGTTTGATTCCAAACTAGGCTTCAAAGGGTGTCATCCCTCTTACAGATTGTGTGGAACATGATTCTACATGTGCGAGAACAATTCATTGCTTGACCAAAAATTGCAAAGTAAGGGATTTCAAGTAAACTATACAAGTGGCCATCTCCTTAATTGTTTAGTTATTTCATTCGAAAAATTTGTTTTGTGAAGGGATATATACAATTTTACACTACAAAGAAATCCCTTAAGAGGTACAAAATTCTTTGAACCTATTACTCACATACTCACCTCCATTTTCAGTTCGAAGAACCTTGATAGACATTTCATCTTGTTTCTTAGCAAGAGCCTTAAAGTCTTGAAAGTGATCAAAACTTTTATTAAGAAAATACACCTAATTGTAACATGAAAAATCATTAATGAAGGTAAGTATATATAGATCTCTAGTAAAAAAAGGTGATGGGAAAGACCTAGAAATGCCACTATGAAAAATCTCTAAAAGATAAGTAGCTCTCTAGGATTTTTATTTGCAAAAAAATTCTTTGGGGTTCTTCCTAAGGGCACAACCCCGATAAAAACACTTAGAAAATTTGACGTGGGGTAACTCGTTGACTATTTCATTTTAGCCCAATTGTTCAAGGTAATGATAGTTAAGATGACCAAAATTCTCTTGTCATATCTTTCTAACCTCATCTTCATGAGTGAGAAAGGAAGTGGACATAAAATCAAAGGTAAAGTGCAAGAAGGTGTATAACAATAAACAATGATCCACCTTTCCCTCAGCCATGATGGAGTCGAGTGAATCTCATAAACAATCATCAATTTAGGACCAACATCCACTCACATTCCTTCACCAAGATGAGTGATTTCATAAATTGATAGGAGATTGGTAGAGAGATTTGGAACACTCAACACTTGGTTAAACATTCCATCGTCCATCTCTACCAATCCACTACCAAAAACCAACACCGTAGTATCATCACCCAACATGATTTGGGACATGCCAATTGGATTGATGTTGGAGAACTCAACATGTGAAGAGGCCATGTGGTTCGAGGCACTAGAATTAATAATCCACATCGACGAAGGAGTTTCTCTTGTTATAAGTGCCTTTCCTTTCTTCTTCTTAGATTTAGACTCATTTTCTTTGGAAAACTCACCCTTTAGATAATTTTTTAATATATTGAGAAACACTTATTTTATTCTTCTCAAGTAAATGAGTTAGGTCATAAATTTGCTTTCTCATACGTTGATGCTATTCATGCCCAATCTTTTTGCAATAGGCTCGGATGTAGAAGTGTTCGAGTTAGGTTTGGTTTGGGTTTGGTTGGTCTTGGTTTCCTTATTTATTTGGTCTTTTTCTCTTTCTTCTTTTAAGTTTTATTTCCCTTACCATTAATTACTACAAGGGCATGTGACTTGGATTTGAGAGTCCCCATTTGAATTATTTTTTCCTATTCTCGAATGAGTTAGGATGAAAAAATGTCAAATGAGGGAATTTTCAAGTACTTCCCAGAGTGGCTTTCATGGTGTGGAAATTCGAAATGAAGACGGAGTATTCGGGATCTAACTTATAAAGAATCGACTAGATAAACATGGAATCTTTTTCTCCACTTTACATTCCTTTAAAATCAATCTAGTGTGGATGAAATTTTAGAAGAAGACCTATATGTTTTCAAAGTCACTAGGATTTAATCCTAGCAGTTCATTTTCCAACTCATGTGCTCTCATGTCATCTTGTTGTCTGAACATACCGTCTAAATTTTTCCATGCTTCATCAGGTGTTTCAGAAGACTCAATGTGGAAGAGAAATCCAGGAGAAATGGACATACAGAGAAGTCCCAAGGCTTCCTCACATCGGTTCACCACTTAGATTTTTTGATCTCATCATCAAGTTTAGTCTTATCTCCCATGGTGATGCAAAATAACCCTTTACCCCTTAGTTTTATTACCATTTTCTATCTCCATTCAAAAAAATTGAACAACATGAGAAAAGGTACTAAAAGAGAATCCATCGCAAAGAGAGATAAAGAAGAAATGTAGAAGGAAAAAAGAAGCACAACCACACCCCAAAACAATATGTTTACCCCTATTTGAGTAATTTTAGTTTAGTGTGTTGATTACAATCAAGTGCAAATTTTAGTCATGAAATATTTAGTCACTCACCTTGCAATCAATGTAAAAACATGAAAGTATGGATACCACAATCAAGTTTCTGCGATTTTGTCAGTTCAATACCATAAACAAGAACAAAATGATGCTAAAAACAAGAGAAAGGAGGAAGAAACAAGCCTTATGTGATAAATAATGTCTCACATTACAACAAAACCCCCTTTCCGTAAGGTTATGGTGGGCGTGCTCACTAACCCGCAAGCAACAAAATAAGTTATACAATGAAAAAATGGACTCAAAACGATCCCGAGAGGACCTCCGGGACGTAGAAAAATCTCTCGAAAGGAGAAAGAAGACTCCAAAAAGTGCTACACACTCCATCACGAATTAGTAGCAAAAACGTTTAGTAACATTGTATTTCGTACTTTAAGTTTTCCCAATTAATCTAATTTTAAAATTGAAGGGATTAAAAAATACAAAAAAATAACTCTAATTAAACAATAATAAGACAATAATTAATAATTTAAACCTCCTAAATAATTAATTAACCCCTAATTTAATAAAGACCACCTTACCTTTTAATATACCTTATTTTAATTTAAAAATCCCTTAAATGATTTTAATAAAACTATAGATTAAAAATAATGTCTAAAAAGTACAAAGCTTTTTTGAAAGGGTCATAAAAAGCTAGAGGAAAGGTTGGCTTGGTGGTCAAGGTCAAAGGGAAGTAGTGGGGAGTGCCACGTGCAAGGCACTTAGGGCACAAGGTCGAGCAAGTAAAAGTCAAGGATAAGCTCAACAAGATGATTTGTAATGACCGGAGGGTTTAATAACACATACGGTTCCAATTTGTCTAGGCAAGAAAGATGAAGGAGATGAACAGGGGCCATGAAAAAGAAAGGTAACTCAGTCAAAACGGATGATCACACAACACAATGACATACACAGTTCAAGCAAGGCTGAGGCGAGAGATCATGTGCAGAGCAGAGGTGTAAAGCAAGTAGGGTCGTGCGAGCATATCTCAACTTGACTGGGCAAGCGGAAAAAATTTTTGGGCCAAGGAGAGGATCAATGGTGAGGCACGGGGAGAAGGCACGAGAAAATGGTTAAACTCTTCCAACATGTAGATGCCGAGGAAGTCAAGGATCCATAGAAAGGAAAATAAACTTGTTCACATGGACGCGTCAACAAACAACCACCCCGACATCCAAAGATAAAGGATCAAATCGTAGGAAAAATGAACTTAGGAAGGAGCTTTCCAGGGGAGAGGATCATCTCTCCAGACAGGAAACCAACTTACTAGGAGAGTTAACTCGCCAACACGACCCAGGGGAAAATAGGTCATCGAGATTTTCATGAGCTCAATTAATCTAGGAGGAGGCTTAGCAAGTAGGGTAAACCAAAAATGCAAGACAACAGGGAAGATGGAATGAGTAGGCAAGACAAAAAAATCCATAAATTTTGCACTTTTAATGAAAAAAATTGATAAACCAATAAATAACCCGCCTCCAAATTAGTTGTAGCTAGATAAAGTTGGTATAGAAACCCTTTAAACACCGCACAAGCAAAAATCAAGGCAACACAAACTATAAAAATGAGATCGTTAAATCCATTTATCAAGATTCCAATAACCATCAAAAACTTACATGAGAAGCATGAATAACAAAACCAAGTAATTAGCAACCAAAATAAAACAATTACATGTTTACCAAAAAACCACTTTGATACCGTGTGATATTATTCTATGAGTATCAATACGTAACCCTACGCACATCGAAGAGGGGGCATCGCATGTGATGACGTGAACATTCCCAAGACTCAAAGAAATGAAATCAAACAAGGAAAATCATGCATAGAATAAAATAGGTCTACTCATTCTCATAGATCAAAATAAGGGTACATATGGGAGTGTTGTGTAACTCCCGTGTCTAGACAATCATTCCCTCCATGAGGGAAAGAGGAGTTACAATTCCAAAATGGAATGTAACTCCTATGACACTACTAATGCATATGAAAATAACATATTTTATTACGAAATTTGTCATGTGTCATATAAATCCCATGACTAATGATCTCTCTTAATTGACATGACTCTCCATGTGATGTGGAAAAGACGCCCTGAGTGATGAAGAGGTGAGTCACACGCACCAACAAAGTATATACACAAGTGCACCACACACTTTGTAAGTTTTTACAAAGTGCAAGACAAGCTTACTTCACACACTTCTTGAATTATTATTACAATTATCAAGAACCGTTGAGTTAATTTTGATCCAAAATTTTATTTTAGGAAATTTTGTTCCAAAAAATCATTACGAGGGAACCTAAGCACTTAAGTGATTCCAAATTATGTACTTTTATTCCCAAAATCATAAATTGGAACTCTTATTCCCAAAACCTCTCCCAAGACCAATTTTATGCACTTATTGTTCTAAAAACCCATTAGAGGTGCATATAAGTCATTAAAAATCTCCTAAGGTGCACCAAAATTACACTTGGGTATTAAAATGTCCTAAAACCTCTCAAAAGTCCACTTATAGGAGGAGAAGCGCTCCTAATATGGAACTTTGGAACCAATATTGTTTTGATCATAAATTTTACATCTGAAACATTATTTCATTCTGTTTAAAGTGTTGGAAATATATTTAAGAAAATTAAATCTTTCATAACCTCAAAAGTCGTATACATTTTTCATGAGAATCATTTCTCATGTGCTATTTTGTTTTCCTTCATTTTGAAAGATTGTTTCACATTTAGGTCCTATAAAACTCATTTAGAATTCGCATATGACTTAATTTGGTTCCAAAAAGGTCCAAATGGGGAACCCAAGGTTCCATTAACAACTCCCAAGTTTTCCCAAGTTCTTAATGAAATCAAAAAGTACACTCATGACTCAAAGGTGTAGAAACACTCATGAGATGGAACTTTGGAACTGATTTTGTTTTGATCTCAACTTTTGCATCCAAACTTAAATTTGAGTTACATTTGAAGAGTTGGAAATATATTTAAGTAAGGATTAATATTGTGTGGGTTTCAGAACATAAGAAAATGTATATAGGTTTCTTGAGAATCATTTCTTAAGTGTTGTTTTTACCTTCATTTTAAGATCTTGTTTTTCTCATAGTTTGAGTTCTATTAGTGAATATTGATAAAAAAATTTTATAAATAACGTCTTCACCATGACACAAATATTTTGAAGTGTATTAAATATTATTTTAATATTGGTGAGGATTAATATGATCATATGAACTTTAACAACATCAAAGCAAGAATGGTCAGTGGAAAGTGAACTTTTATCAAAGAAAGATTCCACCATAGTGGATTGTATCAAGTAGAGGGATTATACATTTAAATACAACACAAAAATTAGTAATCACATGTGTTGATGATTTTGGATGATTCATAATCATGGTGGATTCATCAATAAATATTCTCATCCCGAGGGATAAGAATTTACTTGATATTGTAATGGGACTTAGGCTACAATTGTTAAAGGTGAAAGTTCTTGAGTGAATCAAGAAAGGGACCTCCATAGATAAAACTCATAATTATTAATCTCTTATTCATTTGAGTGAATTTATATTTCTTCGTTGGGAAAAGTGATTTTCCTAACTTAAGTGGAATTTTTATTTTTGTGCTTCCAAAAGTGTTATATTTTTGTGTTGACAAAAGTGTTTTTGTAAAACTTAAGTGACTTGAATATATAGTCACTTTAAGTTATAACTTAAGTGAAAGTGAAAATGCAAAATTTGTATTCTTACCATGAAGGCGGTTATGGGATAAATGTATAAGTAGGGATGTCATTTCCATTGTAATGGTTCGGTTCTCTCTTTTCTATCTATATGTTGGAGAGTTTGTTGTAACTTTGTGTACATATGCTCTTCAGTTTCCACACACACACATACAATTTTGATGTGTTCCTTTCTAACTCTAGTGATTATGCTCCTCAATCATAAAAATCAACTTTAATATTTTATAATTGAATGATGCTACAAACACTTCTTTTCTACCTTGTTGTATATGATGGCCCACTACTAAGACTATGTGTTGAATGCATGTGTACATGAACATTATGTTAGATTTCTATAGTTTGGGTGGTTGTGAAGACTTTGTTCTTATGGATCTTATTCACGCATGTTATTATATTTTATTACTTCATGTGAGATATTGGGAGAGTTCTATCCTTTTATTTACCCTGGATTTATCCGGGTAATTCACTATTTCTAATTTCTTACGGGGTTCTCCCTTCCTCCTCTATTCTCTCCTTTCTCCTCTCTTTTTCTTATCAATTTTGTTTCCTTTGTGCTTTTTAATTATAAATAAATATAAATATAAATACATTCATCATACAAGGTAACTATCCCTCTCAAAATTAAAATAACATTAGGGTATGTGCATGGAAATGGGGGACCAAAATGGGGTCAAAAGTGGCCATTTTTTCCTAAAATCATAAAAATATGAACTTCAACAAGGAATTTTACATGCCTATGCTCAAAATTTGATAATTTGATAAGAACAAGAATTGTATTTCTCGGAATCTAGTTTCTAAACTACTTTTAAAAATGGTAGAGATTAAGAGGGTCAAATGTGGTACGCAAACAAAGTGGTCGTGTTTTCTGTCAAAAATATAACATAGTGTCACATGTGTGCCCCCATTTTTGAGTTTCATAAATTATTTTATAAATCCCTTTAGTAGAAAGTTAGCTAAGATCATGTATTAGATCCCACTATTTTTTCCTAATTTTTCAATGAGTATATTATTTTTTACTAATTTTCAAAGAGGAAACATCTTGAAAATGAAACAATCATGTGTACACCCCCTAATTTTGAGAAAAATAATCAAAAATCAAATTTTATTTTTTGAATGTGTGTAGAATGGAGTGTAGATTGTGTGTTGTATTTTTTAAATTTTGGATGAGCAGATAAAAAATTACGTAGAAAAAATAATACATGTGTTTTGGTGAAAATGAAGACACTACTAAAAGAAATTAAGGATGAAAACATTAAACTATTTATATTTTAGAAATAAATACATAAACACAAATATAATACAAAGCATAATGTTGTAGTTGTGGTTTTTCTTTTGAATATTATCTTAAAACATGTGAGAAAATGGGGCATATAGATTTTTTTATGTTTTTTACAAAACACATATTCACTCATGGAATAGATGGTCCAATCCTTAGAATTAGATATCCAATCCACAGGTGGGTGGTTTCCAAGCCAAATAAGAAAAACAATGCTCACATTATTTATTAGTTAAAATTTATTTTTACATAGTAAAAAATATGTTCACAGTATATAACGTGCTCATGTTTTATCTTGATCATGTTATAACATAGATGATCTATAACGTGGGCGAGTTACGTTCAAAATACCTATCAAACATGTTTTTGGATTCTTTTTGGTCCCTCATTTCCATGAAAATTCCTATCACCCTATTGATATGTGACATTCCCTAGTTGTTGTAGATTTTATACCACCTCCATTTGGCCAAATCTGAAAATCTAAAGTGACATAAAATATTTCCAATAGATCTAGAGAAAAAGGCCAAGGAAAAGGGATATTTCTTCCTCTACAAATCACCCCCAAGGATCTTGTTTGTTGTGGTTATCTACGAAGATAATACAAGGGTTTCCAGACCATAATTATGACTCCCTTGAACTAACCATATATCTATTTTCTATTATTCTTCCACAATACATCTAGCCTCCGATTTCTTCCTGTTTCATTATTACCATCATATTGATTACATTTTGCATCAATTAGAGTAGTTTACTAAGAGTATGGACAAGAAAGTTCAAACTAAGATCTCTTTTGTCTATGGAAAGAGGTTGGATTTATATTCAATTATTTATTTAGATATAATGTTTTAGCTCACATCTCATTTCTTCAATTTAATTATAAATCAATAAAAAGGAAAAAATGGAAAAAAAATTGGATTGATCATGCAAGATAAAATACTTGGGATAACATGGGATTTTATTCAAAGTGTGGGATGTTTCTCCTTGATTAAAACCTCTAGAGTGTAGTCACAAAATCATGCACTTTAGTCATTATTTAGTTCCAGTCTCATACTACTATTTAGAGGGTTTTTTAGTGAAGAAAGTACTAATTAACCCCCGTATTTTGGCCATCTTAGTGTGTTTTATTTCTTTATTCTCAATCTCTTTCACCCATATGCCCACTCATCTTCTATCTTTAAGCATTATTTTATCCTTGCCTAGGGTGCCCTGAGGCCAATATTGGGGCGCCCACAAGTGCCCCGATCCTTTTGAACTTTCCTGCCACCTTTTGGGAACTTTCTAGCCGTTTCAACTTCTTATCTTTTTGGTGGTCGGCTTTTTCAGAATTAATTACAAAATTAGATCAAGAGAACTCTATAAATATAAAGTTATGATAAAATAATGAGGGACCAAACACTAGTCACTACTATCATCCACCTAGAGTTACATCCATTTGGAGATCATTTGCATCTATTAGCTCCATCACATAGGAAAAAATTGGTTCATCTCGCATCACACTTCATAGGAGAGGATTCTATTGTTTCCATGCACACATTATATTTTATTTTCTACATATATTTATTTCTCACTACTTCACAAAGTGTGACTGACACAAGATCACCTAGGGCACATGATGCACACAAAAACACACACACCAAAACTACATTTGGGTATGAAATGTAGTGCAATGCTTAGTTAGTAAGCCCACTATTATGGCAGCTAAGGTCAGTTTGACCCATTAATTTTCACTCTTTTTTAGGATTTTTATACTTCTTTTGGGATTTTATAGGTCTTATATACATCTTGGATTATCAACAACATCTAGATCAAGGAAACAAAATTAATGTGATACACAACGAGGGTTATAGATCTCTTGTTGGACCTCGTGAAACTCGGGCCTGGATATTTTGCATAGATCGAGTGCCCATTCTACGCAGACTAGAGTGCTTGTAGGCACCCTAGTCCCTCTCTAGGCACTCTAGTCTAGCTAGATAGTTTGACTCCATCCTTTTCGGGACCTCTACACAATCGTTCCTTCTTTCTATTTCTCCAGTCACTTCTTCGACACAGTCCAACGAGCTCCTCTAATAAGCTAAGTTCATTATAACTCTCCTTGCACTTTAGGATTTAACATTTCGATTTTCATTGTTGTTTGGGTCATTTGTATACTTTTTTACTACATTTTCCTATCATTCTAGATCAGATTAACTATCATACATTCCCCATTTTTAGTTAATCATTTTGGTGAACCCGACTCGATCATTCACACTTCTAAGTTCTTCATTAATTGTTTTTCATCCTAAGGTTTTGTCATCATGAGTATTTGCTTGCAAATCCTAATTTACTACATAGATTCCAAAATTTTTTGCTACTACTCACATTCATGTTGATATGCATCCAGACTCAATTTATCAACACTTTTTTATGCTTTCTCTTCGCAAATAGTATACAATTCTAACCTTCCGCTGATGTTCACACTTTTGATAACAACCCGCCTCCGCATATCATATATCATATTCATAATGTAGTTAAGTGCACTTTGATTGATAATAGATCTGAACTTAACTTGTGCCATATGTCATTCCTTGAAGCTTTAGGTATTTACGCTCATGGAGTTAGTCCATATAGTGTTTCACTACGCTTTTATGATGGTTCTTTCTATCCATGTCTTGGTCACATTGCATTCCTCTCACTATTGGTCTAAAGACTGTCCACACTATCTTTTTCATTGTGAATTTCCTAGTCTCCTACAATTGTCTACTTGGTATGTCATGGCTTCACACCATGAAAGTTGTCACCTCTATTGTACATAAATATTTCAAATTATTACATGAAAGCCTTGAGTATGCCATTTTTTTTTGTCGCGATCCATTCCATTATCATGCACGGGATCCTAATACTAGTATTCTTGTTCCACATAGATATTACAAATGAGCCCCACCCTATCAAATAATCACCTCACTTACAACCACTTGATGGTACCATTTATGTGATAGATGTAGTTTCTTTTGAGCCACTTCATACTACTACTGCTATGATTGCATATTAGGGGCATGTCCAGTCCTTAGATGTCGCTCTATCACCCGCACCTTTTCCTATACCATCTACATCAATACGCCGACCATTTACTTACATGTTCTTCATGAATGAATCCTATTGGGAACACATTCCATTTGATCCTACATACAATGACACCATATGTACACATGAGGACTTGACTTGCCTAGGTTTTTCTTTTGAGGATCTCTATCCTACACCACACATTCCTAATATTTATTATGGATTTGTTTGCATTATTGTTTCTTATGGCTTACGTATTTTTCATCTCATGCTCTATCTATCATGCACTCCTCGCTCTTCCCCACTCACATTAGGGAAATCCTAGCTTGATTATGCTCTGGGCACTCTAGATCTTGATCATATAGATATCTCTTTCCCTATACCTTTTAGATGCATCTTCATCTACAATATCTCTTTCATAGGTCATACACAAAATCTTACTCATTGGTATGTGTATGGTTTTCCTCTTCCTACATTAACCGATGAGGATTATGCTATGGGCATGTATAACTTACTCCTTCATGGCTTATCACGCGATCAACCTGACACCATAGCCTACCAAGTTACTAATGCTTATCCATTGATTATGACCTAGAGGATGACAATATTCTCAATGAATTTACATGATCTTCTTGCACACACTTGGGGAAGCATGACACTTATACATTCCCTCCCCCACATTCATCATTGCATTTTTTCATCTATCATCTTTTCATTCAAGTAATGACACACTCTTGTGCTTCGTTTCACACTTGATTGTTGAGGGATTATTACACATGAACCCCACACACTCCACAATAGTTACTACACACTGCGTTTATTCACACATCTCACATCTTACATCCTACATTTTACATTTAGTCTACACTGCGCATCTCCATATCACACATATTCTACATACTATACTAGTCTTCATCACATATGAGTCTAGCATTACATCATTCTACATACTACATTACTAGTCTATCTACATACATTACATGCCACTTTATACATTACATCTTGCATTACATTCTACACATCACATATTTACACATTCTACTCATCATATGGTCATCTATCATCATGCATATTACATACTCTTTCACTCATTACCCTATGATGCACTTTAGTTCCTTAGTCCATACTCGATTGCCAAGGGTTTACCAATCAAATGGACCTTCTCATACTTACATGTTCATCCTTCACCCTTATATCATGTGAAATTCTAGGATAGTGACATATGTTATAGGCTAAATCATCACTTACTTTATTCATGTTGTAGTGACATACGTTATAGGCTAAATGGTCACCTTCTCTATCATCTTATAGCGGTATACGCTTTAGGCTATGCACCACTTCCTACTATTCATAATGTAGTGATATACGCTTAGGGATAAATCATCACTCATTTATTCATTGTTTCATTATATACGCTTAGGATATAAGTCTCATGCATGCATCACTTCTTCTATATGTCGCATTTCATCATCATTATTCATACATACTCATCACAACACGTTAGACACTATACACACACTTTGACTATTTCCGATGATGTAATCTCATTTACGATTCATTCTTAACTACTAAGGGGGAAAACCAAATGAACATCACTGAATACATTTCCATTCACTCAAGGGGCACATAGATCCTATCACTCCATATTGCATTCCATTCCATCCATCCACAACATATTGCATATTATGGTTGTTTTTACTCTTTCTTGCATTTGCTTGTTCATGGTCATTTTATTACAAATGCTAGTTATATGACTTGTTTGTCATTTATTTATATCATCCACACATGCACATTCATTCCTTTTTCTATTTGTGATTGAAGATACATGTTTGTTACATCTAGCATGTTTTCTTTCCTTCTACCATCCCTACACTCGGTCACTAGAGGCATTCACATTCGTCTCTCGCAGTGTTATCATTTCATTTTGTACTTAGCACTTTACATCACTTGGTTATACAAACTTTTACATACTATATATCTTTCTAACATGCTAATGGGTGCTTCATGTGCAGCCTTTGTTATGCAAGGATATATTCTTCCATACTTGTTTGTTATTATTTTCTCTTGTTTGTAGGCCTTTCCTATGTTTTTAAACTTGTTTATTCAGACGCGCGTCCATGATGTTCTTGTGTGTCTTGCGACATCATGAGTGATTTCCCATGTTTACAACCCACTTTATGTAGCTTCCTTTGTCTTATGACATGTTTACATTACTTTACTTGGTAGATTATACACTGTTTGTGTACCTTCTACATTATCTTCTATATGCATGCTTGTTTGTACTAACACTTGTCTTTAGCTAGCCTTCTTGTTTGTGCATGCCTTGGTTTCTACCAAGAACATTCCCTTCCTCTGCAGGGTAGAGTTTCAAATTACATACAATTTGTCCTCTTTTTGGGTTATATTCTCCTATCAATGACGTCGCATGCACCCCCAAAGAGGGGGCCATCATTTGGGGTTTTATATACTAACACAATACATTTACACTAGTTCAATTCAAGTACACTTTCTACCTTTAGAACTGTGGGTTACATACAACGATTGGGTTAAGAAAAGTCTAAAAACCCCGTACACAATGTTTGTTACAAGACATGGTGTCCTTAGCATTTTAGGAAGTAGTTACAGCTCGGAGATTACAATGGGTGTGCCTCAATACACTACTTCGCCAAAGTGGCGTCGAGATCACCCAAAAAAACATGTCGTATAGAGATCTCTTCACACCCTTTCGGGAAGAAGTTAAAGGTTTCAGGATACAAAAAAGCATCCCTATAACTCTTCGGACTATGGCATTAGATCGCCCAAAAATCCCGATAGTACACTCTCTTTCCTTCTACACCCTCTTTCTCGACATGGATCAGGTGCACATGTTCCATTTTCACTTATTCATTTGCATACTTTACATTTACATACTTTTACATGCATCTTTTACATTTCATTTTTACATACATACATATTTGACTACTTGATCGTTTTCTCCTTGCAGGTCTAGCCATATGAGAAACAAGTAGTCAAATGGGGAAAAAACAATAACAATAACAACATAAACAACAACACTTCATGAATACACATTCTATACTAACCATGCAGGTATATCACACACATCAGTAGCTCCACACATATTTCTACCCTAGGTTCACTCTCATCACCTTTTTTGCACTTTTTCATCTATAGTTTCTACCGTCCATCATCTTTTTCATTTCATGCTTTTTCTAGTCCATCTACGCAATTTCTAATACAATATTCATGGACATGAGGTACGCATATCTATCTACTTTATCTTATTGAGCTTTCCACTCACCAACATAAAGTGGGGGCCAATGTAGTCACAAAATCATGCACTTTATTCATTATTTAGTTATGGTCTCGTACTACTATTTAGAGGGTATTTTAGTGAAGAAATTACTAGCTAACCCCCATATTTTGGCCATCTTACTCTGTTTTATTTCGTTATTCTTGACCTCTTCCACCCATATGCCCAGTTAGCTTTGTCATGTAGCATTCTTTTAGCCTTGACCTGGGGCACCTGGCAGCAAGATCTTGGGCGCCCATGGGTGCCCTAGTCCCACCAGGGGAGCCTTGATCCTTTTTGAACTTTCCCACCACCTTTTGGGAACTTTCTATCCATTTCATCTTCTTGTCTTTTTGGTGGTTGGCCACTTTGGGATTAATTAAAAAATTAGATCAAGAGAACCCTATAAATATAAAGTTATGAGACTATAATGAGGGACCAAGCACTAGTCACTACTATCATCCACCTAGAGTTGCATCCAGAGATCATTTACATCCATTAGCTCCATCACATAGGAAAAATTTGGTTCATCATCGCATCACACTTCATGGGAGAGGATTCTATTATTTCCATGAACGCATTTTATTACATTTTGTACATCTAGTTATTGCTCTTTACTTCACAAAGTGTGACTCGACACAAGAGCACATAGGGCACATGTTGCACACTCACACCAAAACTACATTTGAGTCTCGAAATGTAGTGCAACACTTAATTAGTAAGCCCACTTTGTGGTAGATGAGGTTAGTCGACCCAATCATTTACATTCTTATTTTTTTAGGGTTTTGATACTTATTTTGGTCATGTTCATGTCTTCTATACATCTTGGATTATCAATGACATCTAAATCAAGGCAACACAGCTTAATGCGACACACAAAGTGAGGGTTTCGACCTCTTTCTGGATCTCGTTAAACTTAGTTCAAGTTTTTTTTCATAGACTAAGGTGCTCATTCTCAGAGACCGAGCACATGTGGGTGCCCCACCCCTCTCTAGGCACTCTAGTCCAAGTAGATAGTTTGACTCCATGCTTTTAGGATGTCTACATAGCCATTCCTACTTTCTGTTTCTCTAGTCACTTCTACAACACAGTCGATCGAGCTCCTCTAATTAGTTGAGTTCATTCTAACTCTCCTTGCACTTTAGGGTTTAGAATTTCCATTTTTATAGTTTCTTGGGTCATTTCTATATTTGTTTACTACATTTATTTACTACATTTACATGTCATTCTAGATTATATTAACTATCATACATTCCCCATTTTTAGTTAATCATGCATAAGGTTGGTTCCTTCTCTCCTAGATCAACACAAACTAACCTAAACTACTCAAACTGCAACTAAATCTAAAGCTAAATCTAAAACATATAGGATCTAGGGTTGAGAAAAAGGGAAAATCTAAAAAATGAAAGAATGATGATGCACCAACACTAAGATAGGGTTCAAATTTGACCAAAAGGAAGAAATATAAATGCACATGTAGATATTTAATTGAAACAAAAAGTTCTAAAGGAGATGAATGAATAAAAATTAATGAAAACAAGAGGGTAAACATCCATAGAAAATTAAAAGCAATCAAAGGAAAACAACCACATATGTATAAAATTCGGAAAGTATTCATCATGTTATGGAGAAGAGGTTTGAAATATCCAGAAATGTGAAGTTGTAGAGATATGAAGGTAAGAGAAATTTGTCACTCCAAGGAAAAGCATGAAATTTTGGCAGAAAGGAACCCTTATAATGTGCCTATGCATTTACATTTATAGAATATGAGAGAGAGAGAGAGAGATGAGATGAGATGAGATGAGAAGGAAATTTGAACTTGTATTTTTAATAAATGAAGACAAATATCCCATCCATAGATCTTGTGACCATTAATATCCCCGGAAGAACATCATTTTCCTTTGCAATACATGATCCATTTAGGAATTAAAATGGGTAGGTGAGGTGGTCGAGCACTTGAAATGAGAAAATTACGTTTTTATTTTTTCGCCGTCTTTCACATTTTTCCCTTCAAATGGATTCAATCCTGAAATTTTATATTTGAATGTAAATCCCTCGATGAGATGAAGAAAATGAAACAAATCTTGATGAAAATGGTGATCTAGAATGAATTTTATGGCAAAAACCAGTCTCCTTTGGCGGAACTCATATGTGTTTCTAGTTTTGAACTTTTACACATGGTGGCTTTTCATTTGGCATGAATTTTAAACTTCACACACTTCTGTGGATTTTGCAATATTCTTTTTCCATTTGAATGTGAATGTTTCCATTGATTTAGAAACCCACAATAGAATAATTCTCACATATCCATGGGAATATTTACTCAGAATTTTGTGGATTTCCAACTCTTCACTCTCCCACTCACACATGGATCCTCACGCCAAATATGCAACATATTTTCTCCTTCCCTTCTAAATTCACTCATCCACAGACTTTGAAATTCCACGAAACATTGCGTTACGAAAACCCATGGAACATTGGGATGGTAATACTTATTCGCTGTGGGACATATGAATCGAGACTCCAATATTTCAAATATTGGAAGAAATCCATTTGCTTTTACGTATATTGGATTCCATTTTTGGCTATACTTGATTCCATTTTTCAAATTCCTATAGCAATATTGGATTCCAATTTCCCTATTATTGGACTCCAATTTCACTATTTTTGGATTCCAATAATGCTATTATTGGATTCCACTTTCACCACATAAACTAGATGGCCACCCACTTACATAAGCCAAGTGTCCGCTAACTTACATAAGCCAAAACCACTAACTTATATAAGACAAGCGCCGCTAACTTCAAGATAGTGCGTAAGTGATTGTTGTCATTTATGCCACATATCAATCTTAATACCATCATACATATACAACTATTCATGCATACCTTATTCAAATCAATAAACGTTGACATTGAAAATCCCTTCCCTGAACTTCCTTGAATGGTGTTAAATTTGATGGTTGTTTAGACATTTTTTCATGATTTTAGACGTAACATACTTTCAAATATTTTATAGAACTGGCACGTGTGACTCACATGTTTAAAAGGTGACCATCAATATTTATATACATTTATATAAATAATTTATTTGTATATATTAAGCATAGTTAAAAAATATGGAATTATCATTTATAAATTTGGTAAGTAGTGTATAAGTGTGAGTGATCGCACTTACAAGTGCGATTGGTCACGTCTAAGTGTGAGACTCGAGTGCACATCTCTCGACTCACACTTTAAGTGTGAGTATTCGACTAGCAACTGCTAAGTACAAGTATCCACTCACACTTCTAAGTGTCAGTCTCGACTCACACTTCTAAGTAGTCTTGACTCACACTTCTAAGTGTGAGTCTTGACTCACACTTCTAAGTGTGAGTCTTGATTCACACCACTAAGTGTGAGTCTTGATTCACATAGCTAAGTGTGATAACTCACCTGTCAAACAATTTTTGGGTAACGGTAATTTTCAACACTGCCCTTTAAAAATACAAAACAATGTTTATTTATACCAATTATTATGTATAAATTTCATTATTTTTAATATATATTGATATATGTTTAAATTTTATATAATATAAATATATATTAAATCTATATTAATAATCATGTGTGATGGTTAAATATTAAATAGTCGTGCGTCGAAGTGCACAGTGCTTTATTACCAAGGGATTTAATTTGTATAGTAAAAAATTATAATTTATTCTTACAAATTATTTACAAGTATTTGCAAGTATTAATGATAACCATTTTGTAAGGAAAAATGCTAATTAATTAATGTGTTTTCCTCAACATTAATTAGCCATTAATTTGAGCTATGTAAAATTTTCCATTTAAAAGTACATGCGTCATTCAAAATATGTGCACCTTTTGGAGCATGTAACTATTGTTGTAGCCATTAATTAACCATTTAATGAAAAGAAATGTAAAATCATACGCGTGCCCTCTTAAATTTACACGCCAACAAAATTGGTGGTTGGATTTGTTTACATATCACTATAAGTAGACAATTTTTGAGTTTATATTTTTAACATTTTCCTTTCTATTCTCTTCATCAATGCGTAAGCTTATTCATCAATAGAAAAATCTCACTAGCACAAGCATAAAATTTTATGCTTGAGTTCTAGAAACATTTTGATTTCCTCTCCGTGCCAAAAATTGGTATGCATTCTCACCTTCAATCCCTCAAAATTACAAATTATGTTAATGTAAAATTTTCCATAGCTGATTTTTTAATGTAAAATTTTCCATAGCTGATTAGGGCTTATATCCATGTAGGGATTTTGTAGATAATTAAATGGAAGCAAGTTTGTTATTCAATATTTTGTAGAAGGTAGTTTTGTTTATCAAATAAATAATTTTGTAATATAGTGAACATTTTTAGAGCAGTGAAAGAGGATGGAATGGAGCACATCTTGATAGAGTGAAATGACATAGCTTAATATGTAATAACATGAGAGGAAGATTTGTAGAATTTTTAAAAACCCAAAACACCTGTCAAGAACTTGTTTTGTTGAGTCTTGAAAAAGAAGCCTGGTGGTATGGATGGTGGCTCAATTTGCACAATAAAAAAGTGAATATCGGAATGATTTATGGACATGGTGGTGGTGCAGGAATAAAAGAGCAGATGTTTTTATAAAATTGATATTATTTTTTGGCCTTATTGTTGTCCGCAAATAGTCCTCCGTTGCACATACTCAACAAAATTCAATGGCTATGACATCATTGACATTGTCAATGACAATATTTTAGAAGATATTCATGTTAAGAATGAGTTTCCATTGAATGTGTTGGTGATGGATTACAATGACCTATTTGTGAAAAAAATATGGTAATGCAAGAGTGGGAGAACCAAACAGATTTTGGAGAACAAAAGAATGAATACAGATTTGTGAAAGGAGAATTTGAGGAACAAGGAAACTCTAAGATGTTGCTACTATGTAAGAAACAACTATCCTCAAAACATTTCACAAAATGTAAATTTTTTTCTCTGTTTGCGTCGTGGCTATGTGGCTTTTTTTGTCTTTTGCTGCCTATGGATTTCTCTTCTATGCTTCAATGTCATATTCTTCCTTAAGGACCTTTTTGTAAAAGGATGCGGGTACTTTCAAAACCCCCATATTAACTCTTATACAAAAAAATGGACATAGTTTTTGTACATCAAAATATGTTGTTGTGGCATAACGTAGAAACTCTATGATGACAATATCTTACTTTATTTTGTTAATTCCTTTTGATCGATAATATCCAATTACTATGGTGTCGCATAAGCTAGTGGATGCTAAGCTAAAAATAATATTCTTTGACTTGTTAAATGCTAGTGATCCATAAGCTCAAAATTTTATATTGTGGAAGTATTAGGTTACCTTAGTGGGTACTAAGCTCAAAACATCTTACTTAAAATTTCTCCTCAATCCACCAATCAAAGTAAAAAAATTCTATAACTTTTCAACTTTCTAATGTTTGTAATTTATTTAAATAAATTTTTAAACTACGAAACTTATTTATATTTTTCTTTATTTTCTAGTTAGTATTGATTTGAAAAATATGAGGCCTTGTTGCAACATTGATTTATTCTATTTAATAAAAATCATAATTCTATGAAAACAATCACACAACTAGCACATCTCCCATCCGTGAGGCATGAACTTGTTGCTCTGTCTTGTTTAATTTAAAATGTCATTAACAAAATTACTATTAACAAGGTTTATTAAATATACGTGAACATAATGATTGGCTACTTTATATAGGGATTAAGGCACCAGAAACCTTACAATAGAATGCATCGTGAGCATCACCAAGAGTGAACAAAAAAGAAACAAGACAAAAAGGGCTAAAACAACTTATCCCAAACTATAGTCCAACAAGATCAATACAAGGATAAATCACAAAACATGGAGGGGAAAACATCCCAAATGATACAGTCCACAAATAGTCAAACAAAATCTCCAAGAACCAACGAACTAGTTAGTCTTCAAATGTTTCATATTATCATCTTGCTCGCTCATGATAGGGATGTCATCTTCAACCTTGCTCTTCCTCATCAGAACTATTGAGGTGGAGATTATACTACAAACTTTGTGTCCCTGCTCTAGCTTGACCACATGCCCCTGCAACTCCAAAACCAAACTTTTGATCTCTACCATATCGGCCCTGATAGAGTTTTGGGTGATGCAAATTTTCTTAGAGGCATCGATGTAATGCATGACATTGTTTCCCATATCCTGTTCCAACTTCACCTAAGGCCTCCATATCCATTTCCACCTGACTCACCTTGAGAGAAATTTTATCAAAATCCACATTCCAACCAAGCTCTACTCTCTTTCCTTTAGATGACTCCCCTTTCATATCAATAAGAGAACTTGTAGCCCCAGTACCAAGATTGCCATTCCCCTGAGGTTCCTTTCTATTCTTTCTCCTCAATTTGTTCATATGGTCCACAAGAGTACAATTTTCATCTGAATCCCAGGATTTGGGCTCTAATTCCTTTTCCACCACTGGTTTACCATTCTTAAAAAGAAAAAGAATTATTCCATGGTGTATCGAGGAATCAATCTTTCCCTTGTTGAAAATCATGCACCGACGCAGAGTGACATAAACAAGAAAAAGGAAGGCTCATAGAAATCTTATGCCTAAACATATTAAGCATAGTAAGATGGTGAGTAAATATATTTCTATAATTCACCTCAAGAGTAATGTACCTCATAAGGTGGAGGCAGACCATATTCCAAATATCAAGGATGTAGAATCTAGCTATATATCATCTACCAAAGGTAAACCATTTCTTTACCGAGAAGAAAGTCTCAATTTTGTGCTTGCGTCTAGTGTGGTATTTGAATATATTTAAGCCCTCTATCTCCATTCCAGTCACCTATGCTATCGAATCCTCTAAAACCTAAATTTCCATGTCACATGGATCACCATGTTGCCATTGTTCCATGCCCGACCAAACTCCAACGCAAGATAAGGATCAGACCCCATGATTTTTGAGATGAAATTCCTAAACCCCCAATTTTCAGAATGCACCACAAGGAGGGTTTTCCTTCAGGGCACCATAGCTCATGGGCTTGGTTCTCAAATGACCACCTCCCATGGTTTTAGTTGATCGAGATTGAAAATGGAAGAAACAATGGCCAAAATGAATTGTAAGAGAAAAATTAATACAAATCCTGCCATATATCCTGCACGTGGGAAGGGTCTGTTAACCATAAGTACAAGGATGACATCCCAATGAGGGAAAACAACCACCACACATCAGTACTTAATGTTCTTAATGAGATTAATAACATTGGTGATATCATCTCCCCTCTCACACACTTTAAAATTACTACCTTTAGCCCCCAATTTGGCAAGATAATCCACACATTTATTACCCTTTCTCGGGGTGTGAATAATTAATTACATTTATCAAACTCTTTCAAAAATTTTCTTTAGTATCTTTAAGGATATTTCTTATGGTCCAATTATTAATTGTATCCTTTCTCACATTGTCTAGTGTTAAAATCTTGTTTTGAACAATAACTAGAAAAACATGTTGACATTGGTGAGTAAATCCTTAATCAAAATTTTCCTCTACAAATCCTTTGCAAGACAACATATGTTTGGAAATGAATATGGTTGGTCCAAGAATGTATATTTCAAGGTGTTATACTTAAGCATTATAGTCATTGATCTCCATAAACGTATGTAGGAAAAACATTTATGTGAAAACAATTGATCTAGGATGTTTAAAAGACATCAAATTATTTTAGAAACACATTCAATATTTTTCATTCAAACAACAACATATTATAAGTACAACATAAAAGGTATTTTGTAGTAAGTAACAAATATTTCAAATAAATACAATTTTTGTCCTCCAATCTTTACAATTCAATTCCAGTTTAAGGTAGCATGGTCTTCATGTTGTTGACCTTGGGGAGTAAATCCTTAGTCCAATTTTTCCTCCATAAATCCTTTGCAAGACAACATATGTTTTGAAAATGAATATGTTTGGTCCAATAACTGATATGTCACATGTTATACTTAAGCATTGTAGTCATTGATCTCCATCAATGCATGTAAGCAAAGTGTTTTTGTGAAAGAAATTGATCTAGGACGTTTAAAACACACCAGACTATTTTAGAAACATGTTCAATATTTTTTCATTCAAACAACAACATATTATAAGTACAACATAAAAGGCATTTTGTAGTAATTAAAAATATTTCAATCCTTTCAATAATAAGAACTTCTAACATCCATGATGTTAGTCACACTTCTATTCGAGTAGTAACAAATTTAAAAATAGGTTACAAATTTCACTTCAATCCCAAACTACTATACCTTTTTTTGTTATATCAATTCAATACTCCAACTAGGAGGAAGTTCATTATGAGATTAACACTGGAGATACTAGTGGAAACTAAACTCAATATGTCTTTCTTTAGCTTGTTAAATGGTAGTGACTCTTTAGCTCAAAATATTATATTCTTCAAATACATTCACCCGCTAAGCTCAAACTAGGTTGATTTAATTTGTTAAATCCAGTGACCACTAAAATCATAATAATATCTCACTTTATTTTGTGAAACCTTGAGACCGCAAAGATCCAAATATTATGTTGTGTCATAAGCTAGTGGATGCTAAGTTCAAAATATCATTCAATAACTTGTTAAATGAAAGTGACCACTACACTTGAAGTAATATAAACAACCAATTGTTGATTATACTGTAAAAAAACAATATTGATTCAAGTTAATATATATACCCACACCAGTCTAAAGTCACGTAAGGGTTCAATATAAGAAGAAATTTTAACATCCATGAGGCTAGTTAAAAGATGAAAAAGTATATTATTCTTGTCATGTACCTATAATTATACATATAATTGTGAATGCAATTGTACCTGTAAGAGAACACAAACCCAATAAGGATATTATTCTTTCCACGTACATGTAATTGTATCTACATTTAATTTTATCTTGGTATGAACTAAACACGTTGCTCTCCATTGAAAAAATTAGACCCCGGGATGGAGAGGACTCGTGGGGATGCATTTTTTCCAAGAAACATTGTCCCCATCTTATTAGTAAAAAAGTGTTTTTGAAATCACCTTACCAAATCTCACAAACAAATTCCCATCACAAGTATTCTTGTGCTCCCTGTAACATCTCTATGTGCTTACCCACTTCATTTCCATGTGTAGAATGAACAACCTTGGAGAACCTAAATGTAACAAATAGAAGTGTCAATAAAGAAATTATAATAAGATATTGCTTTATGATTTTTTTTCTGATAATCTATACAATATGAAATCATGTCTAGAAATGTTAGTTATTTCACCTTGCTTCATTTTTTTTTAGATTCTTCCTTTATAATATATATTAACTAAATACATCTAATATTACTAACATTCAAACCTTCAACCTCCACTAAATGTAGTAATTGTAAGAACATTAACTAATTAATTTTGGGGTTGGCTAAACATTAACTAAGATTAAAAGTTGTTAGGTTATGTTGAGGCATAACCTCTTTTGAAGTGAAAAGAGGATAAGGCATTTGTGGATTTTTTGGGAATTTATGACATTCATAGATTGTGTTCATGTGATGGATGGGATCAATTAATGACTATTACTAATTAGGACATAATTCAATTAGAAATCTTGGAGACACAAGTTGAAGATTGGAATGAAGGTGCTCGACATCTCTATTTAAGCATCATCTATATCGGGCCTTTGAAATCACTGTCAAAAAATCCATGTTCACTATGGGTAGCACTAAAATTCATCGAGCCTTATTCCTATGAAGGTTTCAAGGTCGATCCGGTAGTATGGAATATTTTTGCATGATGGTGGTGTTACATCATTTATGGAAAGATTGTCTAGTCACTGTAAAAGTAACATGTAGTGTGCTAGAAAAAGAAGAAAGGAAGAGTCAAAGTGGGAAAGAATAAATTTATTATTTTGACAGATTCCATTTGGTGTTTGTGATGGGGTCTCCCTTTAGAGGGAGACATTTATTTTCAACACTCACTTCAAGAGGAGATGGATGATTTCTGTATATCTGATGAAAATTTGACAATGTATCACTCGGGCTATGAACGAGACTCACTTCCACAACCTTAGGATAGGGTTGTTGAGAAATTGAGGAGGTACTTCATCACACAAAAATGCTACAAAGTGATATATGGACCTCATATTTTTATTCTTTTGCATCTTTAACATGATCGGAAGGTAAACTTTGTGGATTTTCTATTTCAATTGCTTGAGAGGTCCCTTAAAATGGCTATAGAAGATGATGGTCCTTTCCTACACCAAGGCCTTTTATATTTTCTCTTTAAAATGGAAGCTTCCCAAAAATAAATCTCACACTTCCCCTCTAAGTAAGGAATCAAGTAGCATCATTTCCCCTTCCTCTTCCACAACCAGCTCCCTATATCTTTCATCGTTGCCGCCACCTTAGTCTCTCTTCTGACTCCAATTTGGACATCATGATCATTATCCCTCGTTCTTTCACTCTTGGGTCTCCCTTGTCTTCTCTAGTGGCTCGTAAATAGAATGGACACCTTGGAGCACTCTCTTAAGGTCTCGAACCGTTTTGGATAGCCAACATATACTTCACTCTTCACCTCTTAACGATGCTTCTCTGGATTCTCCTAATCATCTCCATTGAAGTAATTTTACAGGAAGAGTCAACTCAGTGGGACGATCTAAATTGAATATGTGTGAATGCCCTTGACTTGAACCATGCTAAAAAGTGGAATTACTATGTCATATCAAAATGGTACCATGTGTGTGTAGGGGAGACTATTCATTTTAGAAATACTAATTTTAAAGTGAATAGAAATGGGCTCCCCATTTTATTTTTTTCTAACAGTAGGTCTTTAGAAGACACTTTTTCCGATGAATGTTTATGCATTAATATTAAGACTCATGGAAATTTTTCATTATCAAGGAATGGAAAAACATGGACATGACTGGATGAAAATCAACGAAGACTTCCGAACACATTAAATTATATGGATGGACTCATGTTCAGGAACCTTGGGATTTGATTTCAATATTGAGGATGAGCAACTTACTCTTCATGATTATCCATAAAATGCAAGCAAAGTGAAATGGGACCTCATGTTTTTTTTTTTCATCTTGACATTTCATGGAAGGTAAAATTAAAAATGGATATTTTAAAAAAAACTTCAAAATGCTTGAGATCCCTAAAAATGGCTATAGAAGATGATGGTCCTTTCCACACCAAGGAAAAAAATATTTGTATTTTTTTCCAAAATGGAAGTAAAAATAAATCTTATCCCTCTAAAAAAATGTCATACCAAGTCATCCTAATTTTGAGTGTTTAATATAGCATTAATCTTGTCCATTTTACAAAAATTAGATTTAGAAACATAACCGGATCTATGATTAAGCCCTCATATAATTTTGTCTAAGTCTAGTCTGTATCTATGGCTCATAATCCCCAATTGATATTATGAGAACTAGAATCAATGATCTCCAAGGATGATCTATAGGAACCATCAATTCAAAACTACCCATCTACTTCTCTCCACCTCTAAATAATGCTTAAAAGAAATATCTCTCTCATCTCCACTGACATTGTAATGGCTACAACCATCTCAACTCACATGATCATGGAAGCATGTGTGACTTACCCTCCCACCTTTTTGCATGGAAGTTAGCATGGATTTGGGAAAATTTCCATGTGTTGTGGATATCTCCTTGGTTTACCATGATTCTCCTCTATTAGAGAAAATGGGCTCCCTAATATCTTGCAGCTTAAAACACAAGGAACATTTAAGTCTTGGTATAAGATCTCTCCTGATCCACATGAGGCCATCGAAGATTATGTTTCACTCAATATCTTCTATTATCAAGGAATGGAAAAGTCACATGGTCATGACTGGATGAAAATCAACAAAGACTTCCTAGAACACATTAAGTTAGTGGATGTGCTAGTTCAAGGAAGGCCTACTGCCGATGTTAAGGATGTAGCAACTACTCTCATGAATATCCATAAAATGTAATTTGGCTTTGTCCAGTTTGGGACTTTTTGTTTTTTTTTTTTTGTTGCATACGAGATTGTTCTCTTCTTGTTTCACTATAATACCTAGCCATGAGGATTTTTTTGTGCAAGTATGTGGGTCATTTGGGAAAACCCCTTTTACTCTAATTCCAAATAGTTTTATGTTTTGGCATATCGTAGTCGTGGCTAAGCTCCTAATATGTTAATGAGTTTTCTTACATCCTTAAGATCGCTATGCTCCAAATTTTATGTCTTGGTATAACCTAGCGGCTTCTCAGATGAGAGTATCCTACTTTATTTTGATAAAACCTATGACCACTAAGCTCCAAAAATTTATGGTGTGGCATAATGTACCATTTTCTAATATCAAAATATAATTTTCTTACTAGTTAGGTGGTAGTAAAAACTAAACTTGGAATATTATATTGTGGGTTTAGCACCAGAAAAGTTATTAATATCTGCCTCTAATTTGCTAGATGTTGTAAAATATCTTAATTATGAATTATTAAACCCTAGTGATGAAATCACCAAATAACATGTTGTGGAAAAACCTAGCATCCACGAAGATCAAAATAATATATTGTTTAAGTAGCTAATGGCTGCTAAGCTCAAACTATGTTGATTCAAATTTGCTAAATCCAATCACCATTAAGATCCAAATATTATGTTTTGGCATAACCCATCGACAGCCAAGCTAATAATATCTTATTTCTTTTGTTTAAACCTAGTGAGTGCTAAGCACCAAATATTATGTTGTGTCATAATCTAGTGGACACTAAGCTCAAAATATCATTCAAGTAACATGTTAAATGATAGCAACCACTATGCTCAAAATAATATATTGTGGAAGTACCTAGTCTCCGCTTAGTTCAAAATATGTTAATTTAATTTGTTTAATCCTATCGACCGTAACCTCCATATATTATGTCGTTGTGTAAACTAGTATCAGCTAAGTTATAAATATCTTCCTGTAATTTGTTAACTGTTGTAAAATATCGTAACTATGAATTATTGAACCCTAGTGAGTTCAATCTCCAAATAATATGTTGTGGAAAAGGCTACTACGGATGCTAAGCTCAAAGTATCTGAAACCACGGTAGTATCCAATTATTATGTGGTAGCATAACCTAGTACGCTAAGCTCGAAATATCTTAATTCCAAATCTTAAATGCATACAAAGAATTAAACTAATTTATACTTGTCTTGATTCTATAAAGATCTCCAAAGTCATTGTCTTTCTTTTGTTTGTTAAATACTATTGTTTTTTTAGCTCAAAATATTTATATTCTTAAGTTCTTACTTTCTTTTGTTGAAACCTAGAGACTGCTAATATCTTAATTTAATTTATCAAATCCTAACCACCGATAGGCTACAAAGATTGTGGTGGCATAAACTAGTGGGTGTTATGCTCAAAATATCTTAATTTGAAATCTTAAAATCATACAATAAAGTCTTAACTAATTTATACAGATCTTGATTGTTATACATTTCTCCAAAGTTAACGTGGTTGATTAACTTAGAGGTCGATAAGCTCAAAACAACCTACTTTAATTTGTCAAAACGTAGTGACTTATAAGATTTTAATAAAAATGGTTAGATTATTCTGAGGGGTAACCTTTTTTGTGGTGATAAGAGGATATGGCATTGTGCAATGCATTAATGGTCATTTATGACATCGATTAAGGGTTATAAGCACGTGACATGTAAGATGGCATTGGGAATTTAAGAGTTTTAATGGGAAGCATGATATTTATGATAAGGATATCTAATCGATGATCTTGGTATTGTCATGCCACACTTACCCCCTTTTGTGTGTTGTGTGTGGTGGCTTTATATCTCCAGGTCGGACATTTGGACATTTCACTACCCCTTTCCTCTTTTCATCTTTTTTCATTGTGCTTCTTGTCTCTCTCTGACGATGGTGATAGGGGTGTTGGTGGTTTCTTGGGTAACATGGAGTGTGGTCCTAGTAGGAAGAGGTGGAGAGCTATGATAGGAAAGGACGTTGGGGAATCATTTACTTCTTGGATGGATGGGAAAATTTAGGAATGCAACTATGTAGAATTGGCTCGAGAAGGTTTGGTCGGTCATGAGAGTGATTTGAAGAAGAAGATGATGGTGATATTTTGAGAGCATGCAAGCTAATGCTTGATCTAAACTAGTCCAAGGGGTGGAGGAACATTTTTGACATGGCACAAGGGTTGAGCATGAAAACATATTGTCCAACTCTTTGGGCTAGTTTATCTTGCATAAAGAGAATGAGAAGTTGGAAGAGCATCTAGTCAGCCTTTAATATCATGTCCATGCCTTGATGGGGATGCAGGTGATTACGCATGGTCTAGAGGTAATTGCAGAAAATTAGGGTATAGAACTCCCTTCTTTGTGAAAGTGAAAATTTCATGGAATGTTGTGTCGATTCATCCTCCTCCTCTGATCAGAGTAAAGGGGATGTGGATGTCGAGATCATCAATGAGGTGGATCGAGAGGCTGAATGACCTAATCATTCTGGAAGCATTTGTCTTTGGTTTTTATTAAGGCCGGAATGGTTATATGTATAGTGAAGTTTATCGATATAGGAAGTATTTGTGGGTGAAGTGAAGCTGATTACAACTCTTCCCCATATTTTGGCATATATTTAGTAAGATAAGTTGCTTGTAATCATCATGGGAGTCCACTTGTTGGAACACTTATCATGGATTGGTTCCTCATGTACTTTTTTGAAGACTTATCATTGAAATATCCTAGTTTAATATCTTAAAATCATAGAATGAATTCAACTAATTTATATATATCTTCTTTTCATGATACATATAATGTTTGTGATACATATGCTTGTGAATTGAATACCCAAATACTATATTGTGTGCATAACCTAATGGCTAGCCATTAAGCTCTTAATACCTCAATTTAGTTTCTAAATCATAACTACCGCTAGGTTCCAATGATTATGTGGTAGCATAATCTAGTGGGTGCTAAGCTCAAAATATCTTAATTTAAAATAACATATCATGTTTTTGATACATAACCTAGTGAATTGAATACCTAAATAATATGTTGTGGCATAACCTAGCTAGTTCGCTAAGCTCTTAATACCAATATTCACTAAGATCATATTATTATGTTTTGGCATAACCTACTGCATTGAATACCCCACTACTATGCTTATAATATCTTACTTTCTTTTATTGAAACCTAGAGATTTCTAAGATCCAAATATTATGTTGTGTCATAAGCTAGTGGATGCTAAGCTCAAAATATAATTGGGTAACTGGATAGATTATAATGCCCACTAAGCTCAAAATATAATTGGGTAACTGGATAGATTATAATGCCCACTAAGCTCGAAATATTATAGTGTGGAAGTACCTAGCGCCCGCTTATCTCAAAATATTTTAATTTAATTTTTTTAATCCAACAAACCGTAAGGTCTTAATGTTATACAACATGATATCCTCGATGAAGCTTAGTGGTCGCTAAGCTATTCTTAGTCATAAACAAAGTGATCGCTTGACCCAAAAAAAGTGTCTTGCCTAAAAATAACCAAGCGTATTTAACAAGAGAGAAAAAACAAAGTGATCGCTTGACCCAAAAAAGTGTGTTGCCTATATCAAAATCCACCTATCCTTGAGTCCAAAGGTAAATGAAGACTTCATCCAAATAAGAATTATAGCCTAGTGGTCAGCTAGAGTAGCCAACATTTTTCATTTAGATCGTATTCAAAATGTAGTTTATATAAATGGTAACATATAAATCTGGAATTTATATAATAGTATATGTATAGACTTGGACTCGTTGTGCCCTAGTGGCCACTAAGCTATACTTAAAGGTAAATATATCATGTTCATAATCAAGTTGTGTATGTTTAGAATCATGTTTTCATGACTTACACAACTATACGTCTAGAGTTTTATATTTCCTATAATATTTTGGTAGAATATTTTTACATTTAGGACAAGAAAAGAAATCTAGACTAATGACCTAGAAGTTATACTACAAGTTTTTAAATACAAATGATCTACTTTATATTGCACCTAAATATAAAACTAAGCTATTCCTAAAGGTAAATATATCATGTTCAAAATGAAGTTGTTTTATAAATCTAAATTGTTAATCTCTGTGAATATAACAATGTGACAAAGAACAAAAGTGATCGCTAGGACCAAAAAATGTTGTGTTGCCTATATAACAACAACTGATCCATGAGGTGCCAAGGAAAATGAATGCTTTTTCCAAATTAGAATTATATCCTAGTGGATGCTAGGGTAGACAAATTTTCCTATGGTAGAGTTTATTCATAGAAAAGAAATCATATTGAAAAGATACAAATGATAACAAATAAATCCAGAATTTATATAATGGATATATAAATATACGTGTAAAATCTTGTATGTAATTGAAATAGAATTGGGGTTTTGTCAATATGTTTTCAAAACAACCAATTATATCATGGTAGCCTCAAAGCTATGTTAATTTTTGGCATAGATTAGCGGGCTCAAAAGGAAGAATATATTAATTATAAAATGCATATTGATTAAAATTAGATTTAATAATATTATTGCATATATAATGTGTTTAACTTCCAATGTACATACCATAAAAATGATGAAGACATTACATTTGGTTAATTCTACATGGAAACATGTATATAGTTTTAAATAATTATCATACAATTGAATTCTTAATATAGTTTTATAGTTTTGAATTAATTTTTTAACGTCATATATTTTCCTAAAATATCTAAGCGAAACCATGTAAAAAATGTAATATGCATTAATTAGCGAGGTTTGTTTGCATCATCTTGATGAACAACATTAAACTATTTTTGGTTCTCGAAAAAATAAAATTAAAAATAAGGTGACTTGTGTTAGAAGCTATCATTATCCTAAAAAAAAAATCACAGGGATGACAACTAAAAATCAAAATGAAAATAGCCAAAGAGAGACATAGAATGGGGAAATGGGAAAGCTTTAAACAGAGATAAATACTAGAGTAGAAAAGTGATTGAAATTTCTTTCGTTAACACAAAAAAGTGAGTTTTCATGAAGAACAAGGTAGTTTGGCATGGAGATCAAAAGAAAAGGCTTGACTATGGAGCATGATTCAGTAGGACAAAGCAGGGCTTGTGTGGATCATGATTGGACTATCATGTGAAACACAGGGACCAATCAACTATAGAGAAACTAATAGATCCACAATAAAAAAGGTACACCTTTACTATAAATACTATGGTTTAGTAATATCTGGAATGATTTCATGCTTTATGTTGTCTGTGAAACCTCCATCTGCTATCTCATTCAAACAATCATCGTGATCCATTTCGCAACCTCTTGTTGTTATATCCTCCTTTGTGTGCATCCTTGTGTTCATCCTCTCTGTGCTTCTTTTTTGTGCCTTTCTCTGTGAACAAGATTATAATCACATGCAAAAAAAAACTGGATTCGAACACTCAACCCCACAATCAATGGTCACGTGTATTTTTTTATTTTGAAGACATGCTTTTCGATTGATCAAAAAAAAATCTGAAACCCTACTCAATATTTCTCTCGAGGTATTTAATAATTTTTTAGCACATTTCACAAAAGAAAATTCAAAAAGAGAAAAAGAGCAGGATATAAAAATTTGAAATTTTCACTTTCCCCCTCTAAAAGAAAAAGGGTGGGCTATTAAAATTTCAAATATCCAAAAATGTGGGGAATTCATATTTCCCTATTTTTATTTTCCCATGGTTTAAAAATTAAAAACTAAACATTTTTCATTTCTATAGCCTATAATAATATAAACATAATAAAAATATATTATACAACATATAAATAAACCAAGCATAGAAAAAAAAATATAAAATAAAAAATAGAAGAAATAAATCCTAAACATAGTTTTGAAGATTATTAGAATAATATACACACATTTACGTTCCATTCTTTATCAAAATTGATTTCTACATTGTTAGCTATAGTGGGAGCTAATATAAATTAATTATCCAATTAGAATGTGCCATGTGGAAAGTTTGAACAAGCTATTAGGGATACATAATAAGGCTAGTGATCCAAGACTGTATAGTTAGAGTTATTGTATGGATATTTTCAAAATAAGAAACGTATGAGCCTAGGGTCTGATATGTCATTTCTATCAATAAGTAAAGGAGCATAGCGGGTGCTAAGCATTTTTATTTGTTAAGAAATGATGTGAAATATGTCTTGAAAACCATGTATCTTATGGAAACTACATACTAAGCCTAGCGATGCACAACTTTACAGATAGTGTTTAAAATGAGAAAAGGTAAAGGTAGGAGACTAGTGCCACTAAAGCTAAACTGTGATTTATTATTTTATGTCTACTTTCAAAATAAGAAACTTTTGAGCCTAGGGTCTGATATGTCATTTTTGTCAATAAGTAAAGGATCTTAGGTCGCTAAGCATTTTTTTATTGTAAATGAGATAAAATATGAGTTGAAAACTATGTATCTTATGGGAACTACATATTAAGGCTAGCGATCCAAAACTATAAAGATAGTGTTTATATTGATATGAGGTAAAGGTAGGAGCCTAGCGACTGCTAAGCTATACCATTCAATTCAATAGGTTATGGCATTCCACTCAATATGTACAAAAATCTTAGTGGTCGCTAAGCATTTTCTCTGGTAATAACATATGTGAATTATATGATACAAACAATAAGTCTTGTGAGTACTACATAATAGATGAAAACACAGTAGTGACCCAAAGCTATATACGTATGGTATTTATAATGACTGGTAGTAATGGTGGAAGCCTAGTGACCGCTACTAAACTAGAGCATGATATTTTATTTTATTGTTGCTTTCAAATTATTAAACTGTTGAACCTAGTGTCCACTATGCACTTACTTTCGATAAGGAAAAAATGCTTAGTGTTTCGCTAAGCATTTTCTCCCACAAGATCGATGTGAATTATGTGTTTCTAACAATATACCTTAAAGATAGTGTTTATATTGATAAGAGGTAAAGGCAGGAGCCTAGCGACCGCTAAGCTATACCAATCAATTCATTAGGTTATGGCATTCCACTCAATATGTATAAAAACTTAGTGGTCACTAAGAATTTTCTCTCGTAAAAATAGATGTGAATTATATGTTACAAACAATAAGTCTTGTGATTACTACATAATAGATGAAAAAACAAGTAGCGACCCAAAGCTATATACGTATGGTATTTATAATGACTAGTAGTAATGGTGGGAGCCTAGCGACCACTAAACTAGAGCATGATCTTTTATTTTATCATTGTCTTCAAATTATTAAACTGTTGAACCTAGCATCCACTATGCCCTTACTTTTGATAAGGAAAAAATGCTTAGCATTCACTAAGCATTTTCTCCCATAAGATCGATGTGAATTATGTGTTTCAAACAATATACCTTATGGGAACTACGTAAGGCTTGATCCCTCATGTACCTTAATCACTCTAAGAGATAACAACATAGGAAAAAAAAAATAGGAAAAAATAGGAAAAAAAACATTACATACCATTAATATTGTACCTTAATCACTCTAAGAAATAACAACATATATTACTTTAAAAAAGAAAAAAAAAGAGAACAACCCTAAGTCCAAGTATAGATAGAGACGTAGGGTTTTTCCTAGTCTTCCCTTTTAGTAAGAGGTCATGGAGTTGTAGAGGATTTTGGAAGAGGCATGGTTTGAAGGGTTGAGGAAAAATGCCACCAAAGTTGGACCCATCTCAGGTTGTGGAGGTGTTCATCATGTGATAAGAGGAGAAGTTGGAGTGGCCTCTTCATTGGCCCCTAAAATTTTCCTTTGGGTCTTTCACCGAAAAAAATCAGAGAAGACATTAAAAGGAGACTGTAAGAGATTGGAAGGGTTTGAGGGTTACCGTGAAGCTCACTATACAAAATCATTAAGGCCAAAGTTACATTTGTTCCCAAGTGTAACTTTCCTTGGTGATTAAATCCCTGAAGGAACTGAACATGATAGGAAAAAGATGAAAAACATTAAACATACTAGAACATCTCATTATGGATGATGTTATTGAAATTGTGAAGGTCATGAAGCCCCGATCCATGGAAAAACATCTTGTGGGAACTATGAAGGATATTTTGGGTATGCGTGTTTTTGTTGGGTGCACTATCGATGGCAAGGATCCCAAGGATTTACAATCAGAGATCGATGAAGGAGAGGTGGAGATTCCAAAGGATTGATCGGCATGAAGTGAATTTTTTTTTGGGTATGTTTTATTGAGTTTTAGTGTATTGGGTATTTTTTGTTTTTAAGGTTTGATCGGGGAAAATGGCTTAAGGATTTATGGGTCTTTCATTGAATAAAAATGAGCATGCCAAATTTGGTTATAGTGGGTTTCGTTTCTTTTTTCGAGTGTGTGTGTGAATGGGAGGATTTGGAAGAAATTATTTCTCGGGAAGGGAGCCCCTTGAGGCTCTTTAATTTGAGGTGGTGTGGGTTGTTTCCATCTCATCTCTGCTTGGTGGCCCATGATGGTGGAGGTTTCATTCTAGTTTTCCATGGGAGTTTAGGCTCTACCACTATTGTTCTTGGATGGAGAGAAGAGGGAGATGGCCTTTCACATGGGGAGGTTTTGTAGGCTCACCCATGTGGATTATTTTTTGGGCCTAGTCTGATTATTAGGGAAGCCATTACTCACATTTTGGGGGAAATATCTAGAGTCATCTCAGTTCTCATGTTAACTCGAGGTGGCTTCCTGGTTTGTGTCATGCTATTGTTGTTAGTGAGGAAGAATATTGAGGAGGTTAGGGTGATAGTGATGCATTTCATCAAACCCATGCATCGAGCTAACTTGGTGGAAGCAGCTAGAGGAATTTGGTAGAGCTCAGCCTTTTCTGACTCGGTTCGGGATGGAAAAGCTTTGGAGGAGGTGTGGAAAGTGATAGTGGAGTTATCGGCTAGGATTGTGGTCTTGATGAAATTCACTAAAGAGGTGCATGTTGCCTATGTGAAAGGGCTCTCTAAAGGGAAACGTCTTGAGAAATTGGATCTCCCAGGTCTCTGGTGGTCTTCATGGAGTCATGGGCATCGTGGGGCTTTTCGCAAATCTGGTTTTACCTACAACTTCCTCCTTTGGATGCTCATGAAGGGGGACTTTGGGAGGTAGGAAGGTGGCTGGTCCTCACCTACCTACTTCTCTGGTTTATTTTTTTGCTATGTTTGGTTTTGGTCTTAGGTTTTTTTTCTAGTGGTCTCTGGTGTGGTGTTTGGGCTTCTAGTCTCCCTACATGCTTGCAGGTGTTTTTTTATTTTGGTTTGGGTTGGATGGTTTATGGTATGGTCTATGTTGTACTTGGGTGGGATCCCTCCAATCCCTAGGTTGAGCTCTGTAAAAATGTTTAAATATTTAATAAAAAATAGATGAAAAAATAGTAGTGACCCAAAGCTATATCGTATGGTATTTATAATGACTAGTAGTAATGGTGGGAGCCTAGCGACCACTAAACTAGAGCATGATATTTTATTTTATCATTGTTTTCAAATTATTAAACTATTGAACCTAGCATCCACTATGCCCTTACTTTTGATAAGGAAAAAATGCTTAGCGTTCGCTAAGCATTTTCTCCTATAAGATCCGATGTGAATTATGTGTTTCAAACAATATACCTTATGGGAACTACGTAAGGCTTGATCCCTCTATATGGTATGTAGTGTAGCTATTGTCTCCCCAGGTACCTTCCACCAACATGATATAATTATAATCAATGAAAAACACTAGTGATTCAAAGTTTGTATAGATAGTGTTTATAATGACCGTAATGGTAGGAGCCTCATGGTCACTCAACTAGGTCATGATTTATTATTTTACCATAATTTCCAATAAAATAAACTGTTGAAACTAGCATGTCTGTTGTGTACGTTACTTTTGATAATGAATGAAACTAAGTGTTAGGTAAACAATTTTTCCGATATGAAAGGTTGTGAATTATATGTTACAAACAATATATTTTATGGAAAATACATATGGCTTGATCCCTATTCGAGGATTTATAGTGTAGCACTTGTTTCCTTGCCATGGATATGAGCCAAAAGTGTACAAATAGTAAATGTTTATAGCCTAAGAAGATTGGACACTATAAATAAGTTAACATAAGTTTGAACAATTTGGAATAAATTTCTTCAATTAGTATTTTAAATCTAACTTATAGTCAGAGTAAGAGAGAATAGACCCTTGTTGTAGTGGTACTCAAAAAACATTGTTAATAATCAAATATTTTCTCAAATAGGTTTAACCCACCATGACCTTATATAGAAAGAGCATTGTTTCCAAAAAAACGACTATTGTGAAGAGGGCCATACTTACGTTTAGGAAAAGTGTAATCCTTCCATTTTTTTTTGATAGATTGTTGTGGAATTTCCCACCAAGCGCTACGCTTAAAATATCATACTTAGAGTAGTTATAGACATTTAGACATAATGAATAAAGTATGTTCGATAAACATATATTTCACATTGTCTTATATAACAAAAAATGATGAGATATCACTAACTCCATTAATGTGATTTGTTGCTCAAATACTCTCCTCAAAATACCAAACATTAGATCTTTCGACCGCTATCCTTTAAACATGCTCATTAGTCTTGTTACAGGCATCTAATCCTCACTACTACAGTATGAATGATATACACATAAATCACATAGTCTTGTAAAAAAAAAAATCCCAAGCTATGCAAACCTCTCTTCGAAATACCAAATATTACATCTTAATGTCCTCTACGGTTTATCATTAAAAAGGTGTAAATGGATTTAAAATTGTTTTAGGTTGTTCTTTTATATGTTGACTAGAAGTCTATCTGCCACTAAAGTGTGTATTTTTAACGTTCCTATCATGTATATATATAATGTTATGGCTTTTCAGCTCATATGTAATACTTTCAAAAGGTGCAAATGGTTTGTATCTTTCAATGCATCATAATTAGATTTTATACTTTTAGAATAATTTGTTATTATTGATTTGATCCACAAAATATGAATTATTGTAACTAGTTGAATGATACATAAGATGTCCTATCGAAAGCCTAGTGGTCGCTAACCATTAAGTTAATTACTTTATTATGATAGATAGTAAAGAACTCTAGAAGTTGGTGTCCGCTAGGGTACTATTTAAATTCCTTAATAGAAAATGTGAGAAAAACACTTTAAAGTTTGGAAATGACCTAATTATTGATGTATTTTACTCTACATATAGGTAAAATGTCTTCCATTGTTCGTGCTCCATTCAAACAATTCCATTCATCAGGTGGTATTTGTTGGAAGAAAAGAGATGAGGAATGGTTTGTGGAACTTAATTCACTGAAAACTACCACGTCGACTTGTGGTTGTTTTTTATAGATGACAATCATGAGGAAGTTGGTATTGTTCTATCATTAGAAGTTATTGATTTGGGGACATTTGTGTCAGGTGGAATGCTTGACTTTGAAAACAATAAGTGTCTTATTCTGGATATGGAGTTGGATGTTTCTTTGTTTAGGAAATGGGAAATGCATGCCTCCATAAACAATGGACCATATTCTTGTTCAAAATATGGTTGGAATTTGGGGATTCTAATAGATTCTGACAAAATTGGATGTTCAAATGTAGAAGACATTCAAAATGGTATATTTACAGTATTCAGAAAATTGTATAGAAATGAGAAAACATCTTTTGTTTGTCATTTCTTGCATAGAAAAGGTTTTCTTTCACCTCCAAAACATGCCAAGTTGTTTACTATGTTGAGGCAAACATATTTGACTAAATTGGAGATAGACCCATCTAAATCAAAATTGCATGGGTTGAAAAGGAATACTAAATCAACTGGGTCTTTTGAGGCTAGTGTAATAGTAGAGACATTTGATTCTTTACTTACCGGAGAATAAAAGGAGACAACAAAATGAGAGAAAAATTTCTACATTATTTGAGAAATAAGCATCCAGATAATATTGTATTGACATCCTGTAGTGAATCCAATGTAATCAAAAAAATTTAAATTTGCATGAATCACACTACCACCAGTTTTTATCTTTGTTGGGTGAAGAGAGAAATGGAAAAAGAAAATATGATTCCCATATTGGGGAAAAAATGGAAAAAATGGAAAAAATATCATGAGGTGGAAGAAGTTCTTCCCATCGTGGCTTAGACAATATTAGACAACTATGTGATGTCACTGGAAGGAAATATACCAACAAGGGTGAAAGTCAGACAATTTTTCTTGTAAATGTGCATATCCATTCCATCTTCCATCAACTTTATCATCTATTCCTTTGACTAATCCTTTCAATGTTGAATGTGTGATCATTGATTTTTGTAATTTGGCAGTGATATTTCTTCCGATGATGTTAATGGAGCTTCTAATAATTATCGAACCAAGTGTGTTGGATTGTATTATTATTGTTCTAATACCAACTGGTTATTCAAAAATGTTAAGTGACACAATACAAAGATACATGGAAAAGGTTAAAGACATTGGAGTATCAATTTTGGATGGATGCTATAGACTCTACGATAGCAATGGGATATTCAAAATTTTGTGTCTTATGTACACAATATCTTGTGTGCACAACCATGAAAATAATGATGATTATAGAGAAGAGGTCACTATGGATTGGATGGAGAAACTGCCACAAAAATTGGTAACTGCAAGTGAAATTGGCCTACAAGGAAACATCCATCCTTTTCTTTGCAAAATATCGTATGAGTTCTAGGATGAGATGTTCACTCGATGTTGTTCCATAAATTCTCTAGTACTAGTGCTTTATGGTGGCAATGTGTCACTCTCCGTGCATTGGTGGATTCCAAACTATCTGCCATTTTTATTGTTGAGACACATAGTCAAGTGATGTTTCTAAAACATTACTATTCTCATATGAAGAAAGGTTCATCTCTCGAAAACAACTTCAACAAGTGATTTTGTTTAATGGATTTTAACCTAAATATGTTACTTATACAATTATTGTTTATGCAGATAACCACAAAGCTATAAAATTTGATGTACAACCATTTCACCGTGATGCTACACAACCAATTCAACATGGTGATTTACTTTCAATCATTTTATAAATAAGTTTAATGAGCTCTATCTTCAATTGCCATGGTTTTCAATTATTTTAACAAAGTTATGTTTTTTATCAGTTTAGATGATAGATGTGGAGGATGTGGGCACAACGGCCATGAAAATGCCATCAGATCTAGGTATGTTAATTGTGTGAATTTACAAACAAAACCACTAATAAGCCCCACAAATTTATAAGAAAATAAATGATTATGTAGAAAATCAATAAGGCCCACAAATTTATAGGAAATGATATGATATCCATGTGTATTTTACAACAAAATTATTTATAAGGCCCACAAATTTATAGGAAATGATAACTAATAGACATTAGTTTATATGTTTGGCTTAGGGAAGAAATTTTTTTAAGGAAATCCATTTGTAAGCTATGATAACAATTTAAAATGAACTATATAGAGCTTAGTGGACTCTAAGCATCCACGTTCAATATAGAAATGGTTTGACTAAAAAACCTTACATTCATCAATATCTCATTTGATTTACAACTGCATACTATCTACAATGTTTCACTGATTCACTACTATGCATATTGACTACTTACATTGAATTAACATTGTTTTGGCTTCAACATCATCATAAAAATAACTACATATGGCTTGATCCAGCTCATATGTATGTAAAGAAACACTTGGCTAGCCTCATTAAAGGTTTTCTAGCTAAGTGTAGTTTGGCCAATGATGGCATAGCCTAGTGGTCGCAAATCTCAAAATAATAGAGAGGGTTTTATTTCTCCATTCAAAGGGTTTTTGATGAATATAAGTGTAGCTTAACAACCACTAAATTTGAATTATAATACAGAGAATAATTGATATTGTACTTACCATATCACCACATAAACCACTATGTTTATCTAGTTAAGTTTTGCCACAACATGAAATCGATTATGAATTGATTAATGTTTATTTCAAATACATTATGCTCACATTTTCAATAGGAAGAAATAGATTATGAATTGATGATTTTTATTTGAAATAGCTCTTGCATCAATGGATCTAATAGTGTGTAAAGGTGGTGTAATCCAAAGCCAATCTCAATCAGTAACTATTAGTCATAAGCTAAAATGTTGTTTATTTCAATTGGTTGTAATTGATATGCGTTGATGAAAATAAAATTTTTTTACTTCCTGTAGGTAGCGATAAGAGTTATTTACTTATTTTGGATATGGAGGACCTGCTATATGGGATAAACAAAACATACAATAGGAAGATGTCATTCAAGTTCGGTATGAAAGTTGTCAACCTACGAGGTGGCCTATCAGAATTTATAAAATTATTATCACCATATTGTGAACTGGGATTTGGTCCGACACTCTCATTTTGCTGATGTTAAAAATATATCAATGGGCTTCAATAAAAAAATATCGACCGTATTGAATCCAAGACTCACTTGGGGAAAGGAACATTGCAATATAGTCGAGGGAATAACAATAAGAGACCTAGAAAAGGTTTGGAGTAGAAAATGATTTTTCATATAGTTGAAAAATACTTTGTGTATTACATTAGGTGCAAAGGGAAACCCTCTTGAAAATTTTATGGTGGGTATGAAAAGAAGACACAAAGATTGTACAAAAGATAAATGGTTGATGGCGATTTGTACAAAAAAATATCACAAATAGTGTCTCAGGAATTGAATGTGGTAGAGGGCATCAAATACTTGGAGCAAGAAAATGCTAAATAACTATTTATCTTTTCATAATGTTGTTATGATTGTAATGCTTAACATTGTGAATAATATATACATTCATATGTTATTATGAATGTATTGTGTAACTCTATTCTATAATGTTGAGATTGTCAAAATATAAGTTGGGAGGATTTATATTTTCACTGATTATAAGATGACAATATGATTGAATAACTTCTTTGTGGTGAATTATTGGAAAAACTTGCCCTTGAAAATTTGTAAAATAGTATTTTTTTTTTATAGTGTTCATAAAATAAATATTAAATTATACTATATATACTTGATTGTTTTTAAATATTTTTTAATATAATTAATATATAAATAATCTATAAAAATTGGTGGTCATATCTAAAATATGCAAGTCATATGTGATGGTTATTTCAAAGATTTGCAACTATTTTATGGATAAAAATGATTAAAAAAACATCTAAATGGGCGTCAAATTTAACACCATGTTGTGGCCTTTGTTGCAACCATTGAAGGACAAGAGAAGATGTTTGGATGATATTTGATCAAAAACCAAATTTGAGGGAACTTATTTTTTGGAGCTTCACTAAGACAAACCATAAATAATGCTTTAGTCGCCACTAGCCCTTATAAAACAGAAACATGTTCTATACATAACATAGCATAAATAATGGCCTATTTAGCACTATAAAATAGAAACATTTATACATAACAAATCATAAATAATGGCTAGTGGACTTAGCCCGTATAATGGATTCCAATATTTGATTTTCTGGATTCTGATATATGGGACTTTGGAGTACATATAATTCCAATATAGGTGATTTTGGATTCCAATATATGTGATTCTGGATTCCAATATATGCGATATGGAATAATATTCGATATTTTAGCTCTTCTATCTCCATGAGATCTACATACCTAACTTGCATGGATTCAAATTCAAACATTTTTAGTTGATTTATGAGCTCCAAATGTAGCAATCCAATGTATATTGGAAAATTTTCTTCCTTACCATAGATAACTTTGAAAGGTGAGTTACCAATTGATATTTTAGGAGTGATTGTTTTGTCCCACAATAATGATTTCGGTGTTTTATGCCAAGCTCTTTGATTCTCCTCTAAGGTTCCTCATATGATTCTCAAGATATTATTATTTGCTAACTCGAATTGGCCCATTATCTTGGGGTAATATTTTGAATATTTGCTCAAGTATATTAAATTCTTGACATCTGAGAAAAAATATTTGTGTCAAGGAATGTCAAAGAATTATAAAATATTATTTTCTAAGGAACACCAAATTTGGTTACAATATTTGCATAAAATCTAGAATGCTAGCTTCATTTGCTTCCTTCAAAGAAACTTCCTTTATCTAATTTTTGAAGTAATTTGTAGTTGTAAGGATACATTTTCACCAGATATTGAATGTGGATTGATTACTCTAATGAAATCCAACCCCCATTGCATGAATGGTTGATCTATAGAGATGGGGTGGAGTGGAAGAGTTGTTAGCCTTTCTTTTCCTGTGAAAAGACACACTTTTTGCATTTTTTCACCCATACTTAATAGTCCTTAAAAATAATCAGCCAATAATAGCCTCCCTTCATTATTTTGAGTGTTGTTATCCTTAGATAAAAATGTCCTCCAGCCATGGCATCATGAAATTCATGCAAGACCTTCTCAATATGATCTTCCTTGATGCATCTCAAAATAACTCCATTGATGTTTTTTCTAAATAGGATGTCATCAATAAGCACAAAGGGGGTAGAATGAAGTATGAAATAAATTTTGTTGGATTTGGTCATACCTTGCATACATTGTCCTATTTGGAGAAAGTGTACTATGTCACGAGTCTAGCAATGAGCAATTAGATCATTTGTGGGTTGTTGTTAATCATGTTGGAGCATTAAGAAAAACTCCTTTTGATTCTATGGATCTTAAGCCATATGCTCACACAACCCTTTACCTCTAAATAATTTATTCACTTTGATGTAAAAATCATATTCCATCACCCTGGTAATCTAACCATATCTTTTCTCATTCATTCTTATTCAAAAGAAAATCTTTCACACCCGAGTGTGACAACATAAGATGAATATTGTTGTCTTCTCCAAAAATGAATATATTACTTCACAATCTTCAAGTATTTGGTTGTAGAATGTAATGGATGCTCCAAACATTTTCTATTCAATTACACCAACATGGCAGATATTGTGACTTTACCTCCAAAGGTATATAAGGAAAACCTTTGAGAAATCAAGATTGATAAAAGTTGGGGCATGTGCAATTTCTCATTGATGGCCTCATTCTTCCCTTCCTCATTTCACTTGAAATTCATGTTTTTCTTCAAAGCATAGATGTTGAAAGCTTAATAATATTGGAAATATTGGAACAAACCACCTAACAAAGTTGATACTTCCTAAGAAACTTTCCCATGCTTTCTTGTGATTAGGAAATGACAATGCTAAGATGCCACTTACTCTTTCTAGATCAATTACAAGACCTTCTTTAGAGATAATGTGACCAAGGATTTTTCGATCATGCACTAAGAAAACTACACTTTTTGGGATTAAGAGAGACTCCAAAATTTATGCACTTTTCAAATAGTTTCTTAAGATGTAAAATATGATCACTTGCATTCTTTGAAAACAGTATGATATAATCCATGTAGATAAGAACAATGTTGTATATTATTCCCTTGATTGTCATATCCATGTTTCTTTGGAAATTTTCTCCTGCATGGACAAACCAAATGGAATTTTCTTGTAAGAATAGGTTCCCACTTGGTGGTTAAGGAATTATTGAACTGTTATTACTCCTTTACCACATATCTATTTGTACCATGAAAAAACTACTCTAAGTCAACTACCATTTGCAAAATCTGCTCCTTCCATAGAAGGAAGCGAATAATGATATTTCTAATATGCTTTTTTTATATTCCTGAAATCAACACAGAGTCTTATTTCTCCATTCCTTTTCTAAACTAGAACTAAGTTGGCAACCCATGATGAATTCTTGATTGGGAATATGATGTTTTCTTAATCAACTTATTTGATTCCTTTTTTATGAGGGGCTCAATCCGCGGATTGAAAACCCTCTATTTATTCCTAATGGGCTTGATTGATGGATCTAATTTAATGGTGTGATGATTTAAATTAGGATCAAAACCTCTAAGGTATTCATAGCTCCGTGTAAATACATCCACAAAGTCTTGGAAAATTTGTATAAATGCATGTTTCTCTTGTGGAGTACATAGCTTGAAAATCTTAATCGATTTTCTTCATCGACTAAGATGGGTTCAAAATCACCTTTGAATTTTATGTTTGACTAGTATTTTCTAAGACGATCATTAGAATTAAAAATGGTTTCCAAATTCATTAAAACTTTGGGTAGCTTGTTTTATTTGAGTTAAAAATCTGATTTCCATATTTTTATTCCAATTTGTCCTAGTTCCCGATGAACACTCAACCTCTTTTTAGATGAAGCTGACAATATGTTGGTCACTATCAAACACTTACCAATTTGTGTCATTTTCTATGACAGTGGGTCTCACCACTACTCTAATATTTGGTTGAACCCATTCTTCTTAAAAATTTCAACAATTTAAAAGTTTTCTCCTACCGTGGCCAATATATCTCTTGCGAATTCATTTTCTTTCCTTAGGATGGCCCAAGATGCTTCAGTAGGCCCTTATAAATTAATTCTTGGCCACATTTAGTTCTCATAATTTATTAAAATCAGCTCACTATCCCCAAAAATACATAATTACTTGATATTTTTCTTTCTTTCCCATTTTAGGAAAAGATCGAGATATTCGTATTTCTATCGAGTTGTTAGAACAACTAAACTAAAACAAGAAGGTGGAGAAATAATTAACACATATGGGAAATAAAACAACTAAACCTCCTCCTTCTCCTTGTCTACTTATTAATCCATAAAATAACATTTTCCAAATACCATCATCATGTGGATTTGTTTTCATAACATCAGGAACATGTGAGTCCTTTTCATGCAATAAATAAATGCAAGACCAAATTCTTCAATCTATTTGTAGGGGTAAAAATCCATACCATTCAACTCCCCATTCATGAAGAAGTAAATATGAGATTCCTTCTACTTGTGTGTTTACTTATTGGAACTTGGGTGGCCCTCCTTATGAAAAATGGTGTAGTTTGCATTGATGGGGTTGGGCACATAAGGATCTATATGATATGTGCCAATTATTTTAGATCTTACAAGTGGATTTAGTGCCATATATGGTTTTGAAAATCATGTGAGACCATTCTCGCTGGATAGTACCCATAAATCCTAGCATTGAAATCCCGTGAGAGGCACTAAGAAAAAAATGTGGGAAAATCAAGGATGAAAATATCCTGTGGGATTGAGAATTTGGGGCATGCATGTCGTGTGAGGTTGAGACCTCTAGAAAATCCAATAGTTCCCATTGCGGTTCCATAAAATTGCACTACTCCTTTAGAGAATGACTCGTATTCAAGACCCAATTGGTTTGCAATTTTTTTGTGCATCACTAAACTTCTTTCTCCTAATTCAATCATGCAATTGTGCACTAGATGATTACCTATGATCAGAGATACAAATAAATCTTCATCTTTTAGTTAAAGCATGTTACTAGAACAAGTTTTTTCTTCACTTTAAGTGATTCATGCGATATGGGAAGACTAGCCATGATGTACTTATATAACATGTCTTTGTATAGGAATAGCTAGAGATTCCCACATTGAGATACTCACATTGGTCTTCTTCATTTGCTTTATAATGTTGGAAGGAGAACTCGTGACCTTCTACAACAAAGGAGCAACACTCTCCTTTCTTGTTTGTTCAATATGTGGATTTTATTTGGATGGCATAAATTATATACCATGCAGAATTTCTTTTGAATGTGGGCCTGTCTTTGTTTCTATGGGTCTATAGTGTGTTGCAGGTTTATTACATTTCATGAGATCACTTGTTAAAGCTTGTAATTCTCCTAAGTCCATAGCAGTCTATCTAGGGGAGGTGGACTTGGAAAAGTAAAATACAAAGTACTTATCTCCATCTTCCTTCGTTTATACCTTATTTTTGCGATTATACTTGAAGAAGGATCCGATTATCCTCCCGTAGTTGATTGATTTAGCAAACTATTCAATTTTCCAATTAACAAGTGAAGTATCACTTAACAATTCTTGAGCGACATCCTATTATTAATTCTCCTCTGTGGATGCATCTTGAGAGAAATATGCATTTGGTACCATCAAATCTTAGTTTAGTATACCATTGGGGAAAGTTGTTTGGTTATCGAGAAGATTGCAAGGGAAACACCACTCATAATATTACACTAAATTATTCTGAATTGGGACCAAATCCTTGGATGAACTAGTTTCATTAGGACTATATAATTGGAAAAGGATTTGCAGGGGTAATCTAATTCGATTTGAAGGATTTTCTTTGCAATGGTGGTTTATTTGGTGAAAAGGGAACTTATTGGGGGAACAGAGTCCGATAAAGTCTAAAATTTTGGGATTGATTCATTTTCAAGGATACCAACTCATTCCCAAAGTTTTGTAATTGTTTCATGACTTTCTGCAACTCACTTGAAGGTCTTATAGAGGTATATGCTTGACTTGAGCTTTGGCTTCTTAGGGTTAGGATGGGAGCTAATTCATGAGTCTGGTAAGGTACATATTTCCTTACCTCCGAGAATATAGGCATTGGGGTCTAGGAGGAGATTTATAATCCCGAATAAGACTATTTTATACTCTAATAGAAATATCATAGGCATCAGGTAAGGTTCTACCCCCCATGGACTGGATCATGACATATATGTCACTATTTAAATCCCTTAAGTAATAGAGAAAATCATACTTGGGGTGTAGGTCTTACTAACGATAGATGGTCCGACTTATCGTCAAGCTAATTGCAGAAATATTCTCCCATCTCATCCCAAGTAGAGATGGAGTTTACTCTTAAGATTTGATACCATTACAGGATTTTCTTTTGAAGGAATCGCCAACAATATGATGGCTACATTTTCTTGTGTAACATGACATACTAGGTATATGTTTTGCAACATCCATAATATAATTAGTGGGTGTTGTAGTGTTCTCTCCAATGAAGAAAGGAACACTCTTCAAAGATACAACTAGAATGTCATCATATTGGGCTAAAAGTAGAGGGATTCCTCCATTGAAAGTGAAAATGATTGATTTCCCTAATGAGCCATGAATGTAATGTGTCTCAAAACCCTAGAATACAACAAGAAAGGCCTAGTGGAGGAGGATTAGAGAGAACACTATTTGGATGTGATGGTGATCTTTGTGTGGATCTGCATCTTCTTCTTCTCCTTGGTGACAACTACAAGTAGTCAAAAGGATCTACACATTCCATCCTTTATCTTGTTTGAATATGTCTCATGAGATAGAGAAACTTTTATTATTGAACCAATAGATGCAATATTTGGAGTCACCATATGTGTTTTATAGATCTTTAAAAGGTTGAACACTAGTATGAAACACACAAAATTCTTAGTAAAATGACAATAATTTCTTTAAGGTCCCACGGACATGTTAGAATTGTTTGAGACCAAAATTAGCACCCTTGGATTGATCTTGAAAGAGAAAATACTTCAACTAACATGATATTGTCTTTTAAGTGCGGGACTTTTCTCCTTAAGATAAACCTTTAGAGAAGGTTGGTTCCTCCTCTCCTAGATCAACACAAACTACAACTAAATCTAAAACTAAATCTAAAATATGCCAGATCCAGGGTTGAGAAAAATAGAAAACTTGTAAAATGAAATAATGGTGATGCACCAACACTAAGACAAGGTTCAAATCTGACTAGAAGGACATAGGAAAAATACACATGCAGAGATTTAATGGAAACATATATTTATGAAGGATATGATTGAATAAATCTTAATGTAAACAAGAGGGTAAACATCCCAAAAAAAATACAAAACACTTAAAGGAAAAAAACCCATAGATGTATTACATTCAGAAAGTATTCATCACATTACAGATAAAAGGTCTTAAGGCAAGAGAAATGTTTCGCTCCAAGGAAGATCGTGAAAATTTAGCAGAAAGGAACCCTTAAAATATGCCTCTACATTTACATTTATAGAATATGAGAATGGAAGAGAGAGATATGAGAGGGAAATTTGAACTTGGATTTTTAATGAATGAAGACAAATCTATTGTGTATAGATCTTATCACCATTACTCTCCCCAACAGATCATCGTTTTCCTCTGCAATACACCATCATAAGTTTCAGGCGAGAGCATGAGTATTGTTTACGAATATACCATTTAGGTGAGGTGGTTAGGTGATTGAAACAAGAAAATATTCTTTTCTTTTGTTTCCCCAAAGCTTTCATGGTTTTTCTTTCAATCATGTAATTTTATATTTGAATGTGAATCCCTTAAAGAAACGAAGAAAATGCAACAAATCTTAATGAAAATGGACCTCCAGATCGAAAGTTATGGTAAAAGCTAGTCTCATTTGGCAAAACACAAATATGTTTCTCGTTTTGAACTTTTTCACGCGACGATTTTCATTTAGCGTGGATTTTAAACTTCACAGGCTCCTGCATATTTTATAATATTCCACGACTAATTGAATTTGAACATTTCTGCATATTTAGAAACCCACAAGACAATAATTCTTGAATATTCATGGGACTCTTTACTCACACTGCCATAGATTTCCAACTCTTCGCACTCGACGGCTCAAAAATGAATCCTCGCACCCAAAGCTGTGGAGGATTTTCTCTTTCTTTTCTCAATTCACTCATCCTATGGACTTAGAAAGTCTGCTAAACATTGCATTAGGAAAACCTATAGAATAATTGGAAGGTGTTTCATGGTTTTCAAGATTAGCCATTTCTCAACCTTCTTTACTGCCTTATGGGTTTGGTAGTACTTTCATCATGCATTACAGATTTTCACCTTGTCACCCTGAAGTGTTACTACTTTTCATACCATGGAAACCCACCTTTTTTTTTCGTGACACTTACATTATTGGATGAATTTTGACCTTTGCAAACACGAACCCTTCACGGCCTCCACAGCTTCTTTCACACCCATATAAGACTACTTTTGACATCTGTGGAAGGTCTGAACTATTAGAAATCCATTCTACGGATGGTAATAATGCATAAAACACTGAGTTTTTTTACAATAAGCCTTTGAGGCTTCACAGTTAGCCATTATTGGACATTGATGCCAAAAAAATAAGTCGCCTTAGTCTTGAATTTGACGAGTCATCCAAAATAGTGAAGGGGTGTTGTTTTCGATAACATTTAAGCCCTCAAAATGACCATCCCATCCATTTTCTTATGAGAAAACTACTCCCACTAGTGATTTAAGTGTATTTATCTTGCACTATCTCTTCCCTCTCATTCTCTCGTATGACCTTTTGAGATCAATGACAACCATTATCCAATAAATATTTAATCTATGTTGCCCAACCTAACATTCCCCATTCACTAACCATGACATAGACCAAGATCTCCACACTGCCATTATCTTTGACCATACCATGAATAGGTCTATAGGATCCCAATATTCACTTCCCTTTATGATCATGTATTTTGTCTTGAGAATATCAATAGAGAACCCTCCTTATACAATGCCCATACCTTTAGCCTTGCATACCTCATAAATTCAAACCATTCTCATAATACTTGTGATATTCCTATATCATTGTTCCATCGTCCAATACATCAATTGTCTTGGCCTAATCCATGAGGATTCAAGTACTCACAAATGGACCCTATGACTTTTGTCATGTACAAAGCCCCATTTTAATATCTTATAAAAATAATATGTTAAATGAATAAAATAAAATAGTACTTTCATAACATGAATACAAAATGTTTTAACTAGATCATTGAGTAATCCCATGTGCACATTTGGCGGTATGCATAACATGTTTCCACTTTTTGAAGAGTGTGTTGAGTTAATATACCCCAAATGATGTAGCCAATGACCCATAAAGATGAGAATGTAGATAGACCCATTGTAATTTCCAAAATGGAGAGTTAAGGGATGTAGATGTGTAAATGGAATCTTCCAAACTAGAGAGTGTAGGGATATAGATGCCCCAATTGAAATTGTCATGGGTGTCCAAATAATAAAAAATTTAATGGAGAATGTGATCTAATCTTATTCCTATATTGGCTAAATAAAAACAAGGTTTTCAATAAATATGACAAATCATGGGGTCCTAACACCAAAATTCCTAGGGAACATGATGGATTTTCCTTTACATTTGGAAATACCAAAAGTGTGAATACGTAGTAGCATTAATCTCCATTATAATATGTTGATGGGTGCCTGATTAAATTCTTGTTAAAATTATTTTTAGTTATTTTTTGGTTTTTAGGAATTTTTGGTAAAGTGTGAAATTTAATTTGTAGAAATCTATTTATAAATAGTTTCTATTTTTAGATTAGAAGTACCAGTTAGAGTGAACTTCACTAAATGTGCACTTAACTCGATTTCAAATCCTTATCCATTCATCCCCAAGTGGTAGGGCACTATTTCTAAGTATAGTTGAGTGAACTTAATCTTGTTTACGTCATTTCTATTTTTAGGAGAGTTTAGGGTGCCTAGTTTGAGTAGTGTGTGTGATTGTTTTCCATGTGTCACTTAAAATAATAATGGATTCTTACAAGCTGGTTATATATTAATAGTGGATGGTACTTGTCATATTGATTCTATTTATAGTCATAATTATTTGATTTTAGTTCATTTAGGAGTTTCATTTTCTATTATTAGTTTTTACTTGTCATAAAAACTTAGACAAGTCTCGTTGTAATGAATATATTAGCCTTGTTTCTTGATTATGTGAATATATAATAGTGGGGAATTGTTTTCCAAGTGGATATGCTTTTGGAATTTATTTTATTTGTGGGAATTTACGAATCGGACCAACAATCTTAGGACTCATTATTACGCTTATTCAATGCATATTTTATCATCAATCTCACTTACAAGTATGCTAAAAACCTTCATTTGGTATGAGATCCTCATTCAAAAAAGGTTTATCAGGGTGTTTTATCCATTATCAATAAAATCATGACTTCAATGAATTCTACTTCTATGAATATGCCCATCTTCAAAGGAGACAACTTCAATTATTGGAGAGATAAAATGAAGATAATTTTTTTGGAATGGATCTAGGGATAATGTTATCAATGAACACACTCGGCATACATATTGAAATACTTTGTCTCAATATCAATTAAGAATAAAAATAAGAATAAAAGGTAGATGCACAAGATTTTTCTATCTCTAGAGTGGCATATACCCAAGCATTTATCCAAAACTTGTTAGAAGAAAAAATGACCATGAGACATGGAATATCTTGGAGACTTCATATCAAGGCTTTGGTGTAAGAGAAGCAAAACTCTGAAATCTTAAAATATATTTTAAAAACTTGATAATGTTATACAATGAACGAGTTGGAGAATACTATATAAAGATACATGATTTAGTGTATAGAATGAGGGTTTATGAAGTAACCATAGAATATAATTTTATAGTAAGGAAAAATTTGATATATTTGACACAAATATGGTTACATGTTGTGATCACTTTTGAGGAGATTAAAGACATGGACGTTGTAAGTCTTGATGAATTAGAGGGTTCTCTTTTGTCCAATGAGGATAAGATGAGACTATATGCAAGAGATTCAAAATAGACTTCAAAAAAGAAACTTCATGAAACCAAGGAAAATATTTAATATGAGAAACATCAATTTAAATTCACAAATAAAGACAATATATACCTTCCTTTTTATTGTTGTAAAAATCCAAGGCGCTTTATAAAATATTACAAGATATTAGAAATCAAAAATCAAACTAATCAAGAGGGTGAAAATAAGGCATTCAAGATGAAAAAAGTGAGGAGAAAGATCAATCATATTATTGTATTGCATGAAACATGATATTAGATCATGAAAGTAATATGTGGTATCTTGATTCAAGTTGCTCAAATAACATGAAAACTCAAAAATATGGTTTCATCAAGTTAGATTATCCTTTCGAAAGCCTAGTGTAGTTGGGAGATGGAAATTCCATCCAATTTTAAGGAAATAACAGCATGAAGCTCACCTCAATTCGAGGAAAGGGTGGAACAAATTAATCCTAAGAGTTTCACTCACATATTCACAAGCTATAGTTATAAAACAAGGCATACAAGTTTTATAATCCTACTAGTACATCTACAATTATTTCCAAGGATTATAATTATTTTGAAAATGAGATGTATGTTGATCATGATTAGATTTATAAAAGGTTCGTGAGTGAATGAGGTAATCCTCTTGAATAATATTTCGATTTCACATTCCTACATAGCTTTCTAGTTCAACAAGAAACAATAGTAGCTCTTCCCAAGAGACTAGTCATCCATTTACATCAACACCAAGTAAGCACATATGTTTTTGAATGAACATCCAACAAATCAAGTTTTGGATAATAATTATGAGAGGGAGATGAAAATACTACAAACTCAATATATTCTTTTATTTTATGATGTGTATTTTGAAATACTATTACATTGTCATATATGGCTAGTGAACCTAGAAGTTATGCAAAAGTTGTATAAAGGAAAGAGTGGGTTGATGCTATCAAAATTGAGATAGATTCAATTGAGAGGAATGATACATGGACTCTTAGTTAGTATCCAAATTATAAATATGTCATTAGAAAAATTATGTCTACAAGCCCAAAGTTCAGATTTATTGAGTTTTAATAGTTTCTAGATTTATATATAATTTATTACTAAAACATTTACAAGCAATGAGAAGAGTTTTCAGATATATAAGATGCACTTATAATTCTAGTATTAATTTTAGACTAGAAATTTTATTATGTGTAATTAGATACACTTATTTATATTGGGGACGTTATTTTGATGATAGAAAGTTTATTTCAAGTTATAAGTTTACATTGGGAAGTCGTTGGTTTCATGGCCATCAAAGAAGAAGGCTATAGTTACATTATCTTCTACTAAAGTTGAATATAAAACACTTACATCTTATTTCACATAAGGTACTTGTTGAAAATACTCTTCGTTGATTTCAAAGAGGCTCAAATTGAGACTATGAATATTTTTTATGATATTAATGGGGAAATATTGTTATCTAAGAATTTAATTTTCTATGTTATAACCAAACATATTAAACTCAAGCATCATTTTATCATAGAGTTGGACAATAATACATATTTTTCATTGATCATTTGAGAAGTGAAGATCAATTTTTGATATTTTTTATTAATGGTAAATGTTTTTTTGGGAGGGACCATACCCCGAGAATGGTTTTGAAGGGGACCATACCCCCAGAAAATAGAGAGGCTCAAAATTTAGATACGACATGAAGAATACACACAGAAAAAGGCCTAGAAGCTAGGAAGGACATTGAAGCACAAAGGCAGTGGACAAACTGCCACAAGAAGCCAAAAACAACCAAAATGCAAAGCATCACAACAAACAACCACAAAACGACTGCAAAACAAAGACTAAAACAGGAATGGCCTAAAACCAACAAAAACCGTTAAGAACTTGAGTTAGCCAAGAGAATGAATCATGACTAAATTCTTTTGCCCCGACTTTGGGTCGTGGCGGGATGAATTGAATGCGGATATTTCTTCTTTACACTTGTCCATCCATCATCGCCTTCTTTTGGGACAAATATGTCCACCTTCCCAGATTCTCAGTGTGAACAGTGAATACTTTGTCATCAACAATCTTGGGGAGGGGACTCACCACCTTGGTAGCAACAAAATTAAAGGTGGTGCTAGCTTGTATTTCGCTTTTTCTAACTCCTCATATTTCCTCTCTAAGTCATAAATCAACGAATCAACCATAAATGCTTCATAATTAGTAACTTCCCCCAAAATATACTTTTTCTCAATGGTTGATTTTTCACTACGACCATTAGTGATTTATCTCCCATCGACTTCATCCTTGGGATTTGGCATGCCTTTCTTTGGAGGATTTGAAGTAGGTTTGGGTGGGATTTTCTTCGTTGAATTTGAAATAGCTTCCTCTCCAAAACCGCCATCAGTCAATACCACGTTCTCTATACCATTGTTCCCCAGCTGAAGCATGTCGCGGCTATGGTTTTCCAATTTCAGAGTATTATCTCCCTTCGTCCTCGGTTTTACATTGTTTTTTTGTCCCTGCGAGTTCTCAGATATGGTTGTTATATGTTCATTACCAACATGGTCTAGAAGTACCTCTTTTGATGAATCTTGTTGTGACCCCTTGTGTTCCACTAGAGCTACGTTCAAGCCATTTTGCACGCAACTATTTTTCTCATTCTATTGCGTTTGATTTTTCTTCCTCAATTTGTTGGGTTGTGTCTCTTTGCAGCCATAGCTTCCATGGCCCACACACCCACAATTGCTGCAATACATAGGTGAATCTTCATAAAATATTTTTGTTTCCATACACCATCCCTAGTTAGTAGGTTAATGACATCAGAGGGGTTGAGCCAACTGGGACATTAACACACAATCTGGTTGCAATGAATCTTGACCTAGAAATTGTAGTTAGGTCTAGTGTTATCAATTCACCAATTACTTTTGCTATACCCATCAAAACATCCATTTCCCAGAACTCAAGTGGTAGTCCAGAAGCCTCACCCAAACCGGGCATGTTATTAGTGTGTGTGTGTTTTAGGACTTCCATCTTACGATGGAGAGTGTAGTTCTACCATAGAACCATGGACCACCCTGCATAACATTTTCTAGATCTTCTTCAAGAGAAAAAACAAACAGGAAGCTTTTTTCAGAGAGGGCAAGGGTATTGACTTGCCCCTAAGTCATCCATTTCTTCTTAACCCAACTTCTTACCTGATTGATATTTGGCCAGATTCTAGAAAAACATCCAATCAAAGAAAAGTTGTATCTTTTGCATGCTCTCTCTACAATTGTGTCTGGGACATTTAGCCATGGAGATTCATGTCTCTATTCTCGGATCCAGTTGTTGCATTGGTTCCTATGGTTGTGGTTGTTTTTTGAGAAATTTTTCCAATGAACGTAGCTTCCATGCCGAACTCTCCCATGCTTCCATGTCGAGCTCTAAAACATAAAGTAAGATGCAAGTAATGTGCAAGTGATATTTCACCAAGTGCTTGCAAAACAATATTCATGCAATACTTAAGGAGATGATAGGCATTTCTATTCCTTGCATGAAAGGGGGGAATGTTAAGTATGATACCAATATGGGCACTTGATTGGTTACTATTAGAATTATTTCTAGTTTTGTTTTTATTTTGAGGATATTTTTGGCTAAGTGTAAAAATTTATTTTAAGAAATATCTTTTTACACATCTTTTTTTTTTTTTTTTGATTAGAAGTGTCAATAGAGTGCAATTCACTGGATGCATACTTAACCAAGTTTAAATCATTATTCAATCATCCCCAAGAGGTGTGGCACTATTTTTAAGTGTATATGACTGAATTTAGTCTTATTTTAGGCCATTTCTATTTCTAGGAGAGTTTAGGGTGTCTAGTTTGATTAGTGTGCATAATGGGTGTGCATCGATCACTTAAACTAATAATGAATTCTTGTATGTTGACCATATATTAATAGCGGATTATACTTTTCATATTGAGTTTATTTCTAGCCATCTTTAGTTGACTTTAGTTCATTTATAATTTGGTAGAGAAATCACACAGAAAATTTTCATTTTATATTCCATAGACAAACTTAAAAATTTATAGGATTTGTATGAGCTCATATTTTTTGGAGTCTCAACAACTTGTATCTCAAAAATGGTTGAGTTATTTTGAACAACTCAACCAACACACAAATATATGTGAGTTGTATTGATGACTCACTTTACACTATAATACTAATAATTTGAACACTATTAATTTCTAACATTCACCCCCTCGCACTATTAACATTATTAATTTTTGACATTCACCCCTTTAATGTGAACATGGGGAAAACGCACCATCAAACTAGAAACAAAATCACATGCCATCGTATCGTTCTAGGTTTGCATCACCGCCATCTAGACTTTTTGCCTAGATCTTGTTGCACATGATCACCGCTTCACCATAATGAATCCATCACCAGGATGATCACACTTCCACCAATACACCTACATACGCTAACCGATCGATGAAGAGGTCCGATAGTCAAATAATCTCGGTATTGCTAGAGGATCACCGCAATCGCCTACCCTCTCATGCAATTGTTCTTAGTGTCTACAATGCACATTCTCCTCATTTCAAACTTTAGCAAGGAATGAATACCTTGTTTTATTTCTACACACACCACTCAAAGCAAAAAACTAATCAAATATAATACCAAATCGAGAATGCGGCCCTGTCATTGGCGGTCGACAAGAGGCACCGATCGCCCTCCATCCTCCTTTTCATCGACCTCCAATATGAAATGAAGTTATTTAATACAAAAATTCTTCATCACTGGAGTAGTGAATATCCTCATCCATGGACTAATCTTCTCGGTTAATCTATTTTTCAACAAGATAAGCCTTTTGATCGAGCTTGTCATCAAGGAGATCTTGTGCCCTCTTCTTACAATTCAAAATTACATGTCCTACTTCTTTACAATAATAACATTTGACTTTTCCTTTTGGAGGAATTTGCACTTCCCTTTTTTGAAGATGTACTTGCTTTGTTTCGTACATATAACACCTCCTTTCTGGTTTTGAATATTCATTTTGATCAAGAAGAGTATAAATGACTCTTAAACCAATGTTTAGCTTGCTCAAAGTGAAAACCATATTAGACAATTTTTTAGGCATATTATTCAAAAGTATTGCTTTTGCATCATCATCTTTTACGTTTTCATTAATGCACGTGAGTTGATTGAGTAGGGAGTGGAACTTGCTTATATGATACGTCACCTTTACACCTTCCATTTTCGATCCATACAATCATGCGTGCTTCGAGTGTTGTCTTGGCACTTTCTTCTTCAGATCCAAACAATTTATTTAAAGAGTCCCAAATCTCTTTTACTGACTTCGAGAAGTCCACATGATGCAGGTATGCTTTTGATAGAACGAGGCCAATAGTTCCCAAGGTTTTTTTATCCTTAATAGTCCACTTTGCAAGATCAGTTGCATTTGTTGGTGTTAACACATTTGATTTGATGATATCCCACAAATTCTTTTCTATTAGGTGTAAATGCATATGTATTTTCCATGTATGGAAATCCCACCCTTCAAATTTCTCAATTGTACTTAATTTCTCCATTTGAAAAAATAAAAGGACGTCGGTGAACGGTGAACCCAAAATAAGTCTGCAGAAACAATTTTTGAGCAACACCACCAAATATCAACATATACTTTGCCGATATCACGAATATTCTAGATTTGCACGAATGGTACTTTTTGACTAATAATCAAATTTAGAAAAAAAAACTGACTATACTAATCGATAATCTAATATGGAAACTCTGACTAGTCGATGACAGATTGAACAAGAGAGACCGATTAACTACGTTCGAACCAGAATGGGACAGGCTCGACCATGACTGAGACCTGCAATAATATTTATGGCAAATACGAGAGAATAAATGACACAATGTAATGGCAAGAGATTGATGGTTGACGTAAGATCAGATTTTGAACCCGAAATTTATTCTTTGACAGTTCATGAAGAATGGCAATGCACCAAATAGATTCAACATCCACGCATCAGTCTCATAGAAACTTTGATGCACGACAAAAAGGAATACAAACTAATGAATGGGCCCTCCCTGGCAACCAAGAATACAGACACGAAAATGATAATAACTCCTCGTGCGTGGGTGATTGATAGGCCGTGACTAGATCCAAATGAAGGTTCTTGCAATCCATGTTGGTACACGTTAGCCAACAAGAGTCTTCAAGTATTCAAACAATGTCTATAAAATTCTTAGAAATGTTTTAGATCTGCATAAGATATGCCTCTCAATTGCGCTGGAATCATTTGAACACCAAGCTAATTGCATGGTATCCCAGGAATACTATGAAATAACGAATATAAAACGAAAACTGACTTTTTACTCGCTCCACATGCGCAATGCATTGCACACCGTTCAATGCTGCTCACATATGCATAGATTAAACAAATCATGCAATAAAGCAAGAGCATGGATAATCTAATCTCAGTAATCTTCAAAGGAAACCGCTTTGATACCAAATGATTTGGTAGAGCAATCTCACACGAAACTTTTTGTCGTATATTCCATAAACAAACTTACAAATTTAAAGGTGTTGTATAAGCTCCATTCCTTGAATCACAAACATGGTTGAGTTGGATTGAACAACTCAACCAACACATAAATATATATGAGTTGTATTGACAACTTAATTAATTGTATTGAACACTATTAATTCCTAACAATTTAGGGGTTGTATTCCCCATGATTAGTCTTTTACTTGGATTATAAAGGTATATAAATTTTGTTGTGGTGAATATATTATTCTTGTTTCTTGATTAATTCAATATTCCATTGTTCCGTAAGGTAGGTGTATATTCCACAATGGGGATACTTTAAGTTCCAACTCAACAAGTGATGAATAATAACTCAAATTTACATCCAAATATGGTTATAACATGTTGAAAATGAATTTGCAAAGTATAGAACATATACAAAAGAGATGGGAACATTTTCAAGGGCACAAAAACACAAGATTTACCTTGGAGAACCCCAATAATAGAAAAATCCCAGCGCATGAGGCAATAACACTCCCCTTCACTATGAAACTCACACGTTGTACATCATATTGTCATATTCATGTCCTTCATGGAATTAAATCTCTCTCTCTAAATATTGTACAATACATGTTTGCACTTGTGAGACCTTTTGTCTCTTACTACAACACTAGAACACATCATTGTTGGCTAGGAACAACTTGAGCCTCAACAAAGATCTTCCAACCTACTTTATTGGAAGAATTATTCTCATTTTGTAACTCCTATACCCATTCTTGATTATAAATCACACCCAAAAGACTTGCAAAGATCCCTATACCATGAGAAACTTTCAATAAACTTTTTGGAAGTCAAAACATTCGCATCCATTACGTTCCAAGAGTTTTACTTTGTCATATGATGAAATTATAGCCTTGTGACACAAACAATTATGAGGCCACCAAAGTGGTTGTAAAACCACCTTGATGGTTGGGAAATGGCCACTAAAGGTTACAAAACCATTGTGGTAGTTGCCTGCACAACCACCACTTTGTAACCAAAGATGTCGTCAATCTTTTGGTAGTTGTTACTTTTGCATGTACGAACTCAAAATCGGGTGTTGTGTTTTGGAAGTGTATATTATTTTTAGAGGAATCTAAATATGTCATCAAAACATATAGGTTAAATTTTGTCTTTTTGCAAGTGTTTAGAATGTGAATTACATGAAATAGACATATATCAAATCCAATTTTGGATAAGAGATAGTGGGGCAAATTTTCCAAGTGGATATGATTTTTGCATTGAGTTTATCTTTTATTTTATTTGCAGGTATTTAAAAATCAGACCATCAAGCTTGGGAATAATTATTATAAGTTATTTAGTGCACATTTTTTCATCAATCTCACTTACAAGTATGTTAGTTTAATAGCTAGTTATTATGTGCGAGGATATGATGATCACTAGCTTCACTTATATGTGTGTTTCAAATTTGATTTACACTCTTTCCACTTGAAAAACCTTCATAAGTTAATGTCCAAATATGGATGAAACCCATATAAATGTGATCAAATGTCCATGAATAGAAATATAATGTGTCAAATTATGAATTCATCTTATCATAAGCATGAATATAGTCTTTCATAGGTATGTAGAATGGATTAAATCCATGCTTGAATCTCAATATTGTCTCTTTAAAACCATATAAAGTATATTTAAACCATATAAAACTATCTCTAAATTTATCAAAGAGTGGTGTGGTATAATTGATGTTGTCTCGAATATTTAAAATACACTCATTATACTCCTCCATTTGGAGAAGACATGAGCATGTGTATCACTCATTTTAAAAGGAGTTAAACACACCACGTGTAAAATGTAGAAAATTATAAATAAAGAGGTACCCATGTAAAAAATATTAAAAACTTAGTAGAATATGTCGGTATGTAAAGATTTCATATTTTAAGAATACATGAAACATGTAATCCAAAGCATGAACATAAATTGACCGTTAGAATAATTTAAGATATCATTATGTGAAACATCAATAAAGATACATGACAAGACAACTAAGATATACAAATTAAGCACACAATACTAATCTGTCCCAATAGATGCATGATGTGTATAATGGAAATGTTGGCTCTAATAGTATAAAAGTATCTAGTAATGTGTGATATAAATCATGGACCACCAGAAATATTATATAATATGATCAAGTACAAGTAAGTAGTAACATGGTAAAAGCAAGTAACTAAGAATAAGCACATAACATCATAGTGAACAATATAGAGTAAGGCATTGTGGTCAAGAAGTACACAATAAGACAATTGATAAGAGGATCATCTAACAAAACTAACATGTGACATGTAACATAAAAGAAAATACAAGAAACACAAGTACGAGATAACCATAGACGATCAATGTAATCATGCATCCGTAACATGCATAACAAGAATGAAGCAATCAATGCAAGTATATTTAAGAAATCAAGGTCGTCGTCATGTAGCCCATACTTTCTCGAGTGTCATATGTAGGCATATCTATTTTAGGATGTTCTAATTGTTTTTTATTTTTTCTATCTCATTAAAGGTAAGGGTGAGGCGTGTGGAGGATAATTACCTTAAGGTTCAATCATATGCACAAGTGGATCTTCATTGATTTTCTACATAAGATGACTTGTGAATCACATCCAAGTCAATGACAATTCCCATATTTTAAAAATGTTTACTTCTATCACCTTCCTATACATGGACGATATATCTAGAGGCGAAGTAGCGGTGGATGGTATTATCTAGTGTGTTGGAAGTGTCGCATGAGGTTAGAAAATAAAGAATTAGAAAATCAAATATTTATATTTACATTTTTGAGATGTTCGTGTATAGATTGGGGTGACTATGAGCAAGTATAACTTGAAAATAAAGGTGACTATTCCCATAATATTCAAAATATTACCCCAAGATAATGGACGATATATCTAGAGGTGAAGTAGCGGTGGATGGTATTATCTAGTGTGTTGGAAGTGTCGCATGGTTAGAAAATAAAGAATTAGAAAATCAAATATTTATATTTACATTTTCGAGATGTTCGTGTATAGATTGGGGTGTACTATGAGCAAGTATAACTTATATCACTTGATATTCCATATAACTTATAAAATTGTTCAAATTCATTTGGACAATACTCTTCATCACTATTTATTCATAAAACATTTACCTCATTCTCTATAAAATCCTTAATCTAAATAGAAATCCTAGATTCCTTCTCTTGGAAATATATCAAATATTTTTTTCTCGGATGTCAAGAATTTAATATACTTGAGCAAATATTCAAAATATTACCCCAAGATAATGGACGATATATCTAGAGGCGAAGTAGCGGTGGATGGTATTATCTAGTGTGTCGGAAGTGTCGCAAGGTTAGAAAATAAAGAATTAGAAAATCAAATATTTATATTTACATTTTTCGAGATGTTCGTGTATAGATTGGGGTGACTATGAGCAAGTATAATTTGAAGGAAGCAAATGAAACTAGCATTCGAGATTTTTATGCAAATATTGTAACCAAATTTGGTGTTCCTTAGAAAATAATATTTTATAATTCTTTGACATTCCTTGACACAAATATTTTTTTCTCGGATGTCAAGAATTTAATATACTTGAGCAAATATTCAAAATATTACCCCAAGATAATGGACGATATATCTAGAGGCGAAGTAGCGGTGGATGGTATTATCTAGTGTGTTGGAAGTGTCGCATGAGGTTAGAAAATAAAGAATTAGAAAATCAAATATTTATATTTACATTTTTTGAGATGTTCGTGTATAGATTGGGGTGACTATGAGCAAGTATAACTTGAAAATAAAGGTGACCAAGATAATGTTTTCATAATTAGAAGGGGGAAGGTGTGATAAAAGTGTCATATGTGACCCAATCTAGTCCTAAATCGTTTATGAGTGCCAAACTGATGTTGCCAAATGTTTAAGATAAAAATCATGTGTCTATGAGTATGGCCTTCTATTTTGTATTTTTAGAGAGAAGGTCATTATATAGATCATCTTCAATTACATACATGGAGAAATCATGAATTTGGCTCCCTCATTCCCATATGCATCTCTAAGGAATAATGTTTTGTCTAAGACAAGTATAAAAGTTTTATAATGAACAATAAAGCGAGTGTTTAAGTTTTGTAATGAATTCTTATGTGCAATAAAAACTAAAATTTTAAGTTTTGAATGTAGATGTGTGTTTATGTGAGAGACAAAATTTAAGTTGCAATTCATTTTATTCCCTCTTACTCAACTTATATCACTTGATATTCCATATAACTTATAAAATTGTTCAAATTCATTTGGACAATACTCTTCATCACTATTTATTCATAAAACATTTACCTCATTCTCTATAAAATCCTTAATCTAAATAGAAATCCTAGATTCCTTCTCTTGGAAATATATCAAATATTTTTTTCTCGGATGTCAAGAATTTAATATACTTGAGCAAATATTCAAAATATTACCCCAAGATAATGGACGATATATCTAGAGGCGAAGTAGCGGTGGATGGTATTATCTAGTGTGTTGGAAGTGTCGCATGAGGTTAGAAAATAAAGAATTAGAAAATCAAATATTTATATTTACATTTTCGAGATGTTCGTGTATAGATTGGGGTGACTATGAGCAAGTATAACTTGAAAATAAAGGTGACCAAGATAATGTTTTCATAATTAGAAGGGGGAAGGTGTGATAAAAGTGTCATATGTGACCCAATCTAGTCCTAAATCGTTTATGAGTGCCAAACCCGATGTTGCCAAATGTTTAAGATAAAAATCGTGTGTCATGAGTATGGCCTTCTATTTTGTATTTTTAGAGAGAAGGTCATTATATAGATCATCTTCAATTACATACATGGAGAAATCATGAATTTGGCTCCCTCATTCCCATATGCATCTCTAAGGAATAATGTTTTGTCTAAGACAGTATAAAAGTTTTATAATGAACAATAAACCGAGTGTTTAAGTTTTGTAATGAATTCTTATGTGCAATAAAAACTAAAATTTTAAGTTTTGAATGTAGATGTGTGTTTATGTGAGAGACAAAATTTAAGTTGCAATTCATTTTATTCCCTCTTACTCAACTTATATCACTTGATATTCCATATAACTTATAAAATTGTTCAAATTCATTTGGACAATACTCTTCATCACTATTTATTCATAAAACATTTACCTCATTCTCTATAAAATCCTTAATCTAAATAGAAATCCTAGATTCCTTCTCTTGGAAATATATCAATGTTTTCCACAAAAATCGTTTATAAAAGAAACACCATACAAATATATTCCTAATGACGAAACATGCATACTCTACCGAGCTAATGATAATTTTTAAGTACATTACCACAAAATTGTTATTTTTTCAATTTATTTGTGAGCTTGTTACTAGTATCGAGCCATATAAAGTGATGAGAGGATGTGAGGAGATGGTGGTGGTTGCAGTAGTCGGGACCCATGCAAGCATAAAGGAGGAGGCCTAAATAAATTATTTCAACCAAGGGAAAGAGAGAAAAGGAATAGCTTTGCATAAAGACGTGAAAAATTGGAAGGTGATCAAAATGAAATGTTATAAATTTGTTTATATAAAAAAATGTTGTGATTTTTTCCCTATCGCAAAAACATACATTACTGCAGACAAAGAATTCCAAAACTTCACCTTCATAAAATGTGTGAATGGAAGAATTTTAACCCCTTTGATTGCCAATTAAGTTTGTGTTTTTAATATAATTAAACAAGTATCCTTCCATTGTGTTTTAAGATTAGCTTTTTTTTTTTTAATTGTTGCATGCATGTTATCCACTTCCCTTGAAAGAGAATATTCAATATATTTTTGAGAATTTTTTTAACAATAAGTGGTTGAAAAATAAGAAACACACTTGGTATATCTTAAAGATGTTGAAGATGGGCCAAAATGACAAGATAATGAGAGAGCATGAGACCAATTTCTTTTTCAATTTATACATTTAAACTAAATTTAATAATCGAAAACATTACAAACCGGACAATAATTTTATCAAGTAAATTTGTTTCTATAATATATTGTAAACAATTTTTTTTTTACAAACAAATACATTTCCAACTAACTTAGAAAATAACATAATGGAGGAATGTTAGCCTCATTAATTGTGAATTAAGTTTGGGTTTTATATGTAACTAAAAATGTGTTCTTCAATTATGTTTTTAATCTTTCATCAATATTAAGTTAAATTTTTCTTTTCTTTTTGGTTACATACATGTTAGTTGCTTCTCATAAAATTTGTACTATGGAATATCTATTTTTTTTGTAAAAGTGTAGTGGTAGGTTGTGCGACTTGAAAGCCGTAGGTCCAAGGTTCAAGTTTTGTTGACTTTAATTATAGTATTTGCAAACATGTGTGATATAATTAATTTGGAAATGTTGAAAAAGGTTGAGATGGAAAAATGACAAGATAATGAGAGAGATTGAGACCTATTTATTTTTCAATTTATGTGTTGAAGCTAAATTTTATAATCAATACCCTTACAAACCAAACAATATTTTCATTAACTAAATTTGTTTCTATAACATATAGGTTGATACCACTATGTTGATGTTGATGTCAATATGAATAAAATTATTATTTTTGTAATATTTTGCAAACACACATTACCAAAGAAAATATTCCAAAGTTTTACCTCATGGGAATGGAAGAATTTTAGCTCATTTGATCATCCACTAAGTTTGGTTTTTTCATGTAATTAAAATGTATATGCTTTCATTATGTTTTAACATTCCATCAACCATTGACTAAAATGGTCTTTTTGTTGTTAATACATGCATGTTTTTTTATTATTGGTAAATGGTTTTGAAGGGGACCATACCCCAAGGTACAAAAAGGTTCAATAGCGAGATGAAATATAAAAAATAAATTGGTTTTTGACAAGTGGGACCACACCCCAAAAAAATGTCTAGAGCCAAATACAACAATGAAGAACAATGGTAGAGGACAATCTTCCAACAAGAAGCCAAAAGACAACAAGACTGCAATGAAACAACTACCGCAACACAACAAAAGTACAACTAACAATCTGTTGCCCCGCAAATACTGAGATATAAAATAGAAAACAACCGAACAATAGAAAAGAGTTAAATCATCTAGGTGGGATAAATGGTTTTTTATGGGTAGATTTCTTCTTGATATAAACTATTTTCCACCCTGCTAGATCCTCCTCAATCGGAAGAATGACTTCAATGTCCTCAATCCGTTGGTAGTGTTGTTTTTATAAGGAGATCGGGGATGTTCATTCTCCTTAGCCACCTCATTCGTCTTAAGATTAGGCATCCCATTGTTACCATCTTTATAAATTTATTTCGAGAGGGGTTTCAAGGACAACGGGGCGGCAGATCTCGAGGCCCTATTCGAGAGACCTCTCAATCGGTGTTTGAAACTCTTCCTTGGAGTCAAAGACCGAGATGTTTAGGGAGGCATCATTCTTACACCTTGTCATCACACAATCGGCCACAGTATGGCCCAAAGAGAATCACTTCTGCATTTGAAGGGTAGACCTTTCTAGTCAAGTGGTTGGTTCCAAGTAGAGTGTTGAACTGTGAGCTCAATATGGACAGGGAGACTCTTGGAGGTGTCAAGTTTAACTAGGATTCGGGCATATGTTGTGTGAGTGAAATATGAGGTTTGGGAATCAATATTAAGTATATTACCCAAAACATTACCAATGGATATCATACAAGTGCGATCCCAGAATTGTAGAGGAAGATGGAGCAATCTGACCCAAATTGATTTGCTAAAAAGGTTTCAATTGTTGGGTTAAAAGAGGGGAACGAGGGTTTTATCACAAGATAACGTGATTGAAATTCCCAAAGCTTTCCCGCTATGGTATCTTTATCAGATATTAATGAAAAAGCAACAATGAATGTTCCTTGGCACAGGGATACAAATCTAACCTGTCATCCATTTAAGGTATCTAGTGCTTGGAAATCCAGTCATGAAATGTTGGAAGAGTGGGCCAGGAACCGGCAGGTTAGGGTGTGGTCTTGGTAGGAGGATTCGGTTTCGATCACCTCTTTTCCAAAATGAACACAAGGCTTGTTATCCGCAGGTGTCATGGGCCTGGATCCAGTTCTCCCTTGCAGCATCTCACGAAAGGAGCGAATTCATGTCCGCCATACCACTCTCCTTCTGAGTCGTATCCATATTTTCCTTCCCCATAATAGGGGATGAAGTCCGTGGGGCAGGGGAAACCCTGTCACGAAGATCAATGGTGCCGTGAGGGGGCCATATCCTTTCTCGTCCTGAGACGTGCTGGTAGGGTAAACGTTGCTGCTCCAGATCTAGAGAAAATAGAGCTCTCGTGCCATTAGCATGGTAACCCCTGTCCCAGTCATTTCCAGTTTGCTGCTCAGCCTGGAAGATATGGTCGCCGCCTGAAACCTGATGAACAGATCCGCCGCCACCATCGGAAGGGTCTCCCAGAGGATCTGCGGTAAGGGTTCTTCGTATATCTGCGCTTAGGGTCGGGATCATGCGCTCATTTTATTCATTAACAAACCAAACTATTTACTTGATACACGCATGTTAGTTACTTCCCATGAAATCTTTATGGTGGATTATTCTAAAAAAAAATTGAGAAAATAATTAACAATTGGTGGTCAAAGAAGTGGAAACATGAGGTATAACAACTATGACAATATCAAAAGGTGCCAAACGACAAGATGATGAGAGGTCTTGAAACTAATTTAGTTGTCAATTTATGTGTCTCTAGGAATAATTTTATGTTGTTTTATATTTTTCAGAAATGGCTCATTCGAGGCAGTGTAAAATCTGCAATAGTTAGGGAACATCACTTATTGTGAGGTGAAGTTCCTCAGATTTCAAGAGATAAATTTCCCTTGTATGATGGGGTGTTTGGGTTTTTGGTGATTTTAGCCAAAAATCACAAAGGAGACAAAACTGAGAAGAGAAAGAGAGGAGAATAGATTGGGTAATTGGAGAAACCCTACAACAAAATAGAAACATAGAAAACTACTTAGGTAACTCCAAGAAAACACAAACTAAAAACCTCTCTCTTTCACATGGACAATAGAACTTAATATTAGTTGCATGGGGAATAGGGATCCATAAAAAAGAAAAATTCTTGGGGGTTAACGAATTTTGTGGTTATGGCATAAAGTCCACGTAAAGGAATATGTAACACAAATCTACATATCAATGTGTGACACCCTAAAATATTGCATTACGCATTCTAAACCCTCGAAATCATCTCATAATTAGTTCATAGTACATTATGACCAGTTTCGACCACTTTTTATATATTTCACTATTTTACGATTTTTAACAACATTATCCGAATAAATTTTTATTATCTTTATCGCTCACCCATTGTGTCAAATTATTAAATATTCGCACTATGGACCTTGTTACAAATTCATATCCCATTTCTAGGATTAATTAATTAACCCTATCACTCTCATTATTCATCACCTATCCCATTATCTAATTTTATTAGTTAATTTCATATTAAATTAATTAAATAAGTCATACATAAATATTTCCACTTGATTTAACAAAAATAGATTTATGAGAAACCCTAATTGCAGATTAAATGATAGAAAAATGGAATACAACTATTATGATACACTATGACATAAGCAATAAGCAAATAAACATGAAACCCTAAGTGCAAGAGAGAGAGAGAGAGAGAGGAAAGGACTTAGTTGATTTGCGCTTGATCCGAGACTAGTGTAGATCGGGAAAACTGTTGAACGAGAGGTGATCTCGTGTCGCCAAAGCTTTGAATAATTTTTTTAGGTCACAAAACAGGTTGGGACGCGGTCGCTGGATCTGGGTCGGGCGCGCCGAGTCTATCGTGCGCCTATGACTGCGAAAATGGTCAGAACTTGGTTTTTATTGTGTCACACAAGTGTCGATAGTACTCATTTTTGGTCAGCTATATGTCACAATATGATCGTCGAAGTACCTGTAACTTTCAAAACAAAGATTCACTCACAAAGTCCACAATACCACATCAAATCCAAAAAAGAAATATGCAATATGGGGAGTCAAAATGACCCGGTGGTGACCCGATTTGAGTGAACTTATGATCGAGTGTTGCACTACATATTAGACTCCATGTAGTTCTTGTGAGTATGTGAAAGAATCTTTCCCTAAGAATCCCTTGCACACATGCACTTGATAACGAGCGATAGCTAGATGTAGCAATGTAGATAGATGTGTGGATGGAATAATGAACTTCCCCTTCCTATGTCATGTATGCAGAAAATGTAGTCACGTGTCCCTTGTATGAGTGCTAGATGAATGCCTTTAGAGCTCTTAGATGCCTTTGGATGCAAGCTTAGATGATTATAATAGATGCATAGAGCTTGGTCCTTTATTTTGATCACATGGTTATGTATTTATATGATTCCCTTGGTTGAATTCCGTGACTAACAACCTGGAAGGCCGACCCATGAGAAAATAAGATGCCCAAAAGATAAAAGAGGCCCTAAAAGAACAAGTAAGATGGAAAGAGGTCAAGGGCGCTTAGAGGGGACAAGGGCGCCTAAGCATTGACATCCTGGCTAGGAGTTAGTGTTTGAAGCCATAAAAGATAAACAATTAAAGTTCTAACTAGGCAGTAGGGTGTGTAAGACCAAATAGAAAACAAGAAACACAAACAAAAGACCAAAGATAGTTGTCAATTACTACTTTTCTCATTTAGGAATCATATGACTACTAGGATGTTTATAGTACCTAGAAATGTACCCAATTGCATGATTTTGTGTCAACATTTGCCCCTAATTTATGTTTTTGAGTGAATATTCGATAACATAAAGTAGTTAGAAGATGTGTACCTTTTTTCCTATACAATGTTATGGTGATAGCGTGCTTAAGGAGACAAGTGATAGCATGCTAAGGAGACAAGTGAAAGCGTGAAGTGATAAAAATGAAGCATAGAAGCTAACAAAGAGAAATTGACCCTAGGGATTAAGTGTATTGTGTTATACCATGTTGTACATGTTGTTGTGCTTGATGTAGGGTTGCTTCTTGTTGTGTATTAAGGACGAACTTGAAAAAGAAGAGTGAAAGATTAATCAAAGTCAAATATTATGAAAACTTTGTAAAAGCATGTAAAAGTGAAAAAATTAGTAAAAGGAAAGTGTGCACTTGATGAACATGAGTTTAAAAGGATAGATATATGCCCTAAAAATGTTGTGTAGAGAATTTTTTTGAGATATCTCATGCCAAGAGTGAGTTTTTAGGCGATATTATGCCAATAACAAGTTTTTGGGCGATCTCATGCTAAGTGCGTGTTTTGGGGAGATTCCATGCCAAGTGCGAGTTTTTTGGGAGATCTCATGCCACGATAAAAGATTATTGGGGAGAGAGATCTAGTGTTACTCTCCATCCATGACTGTTTTCTGATCATACACCACTGCAGATGTTGTGATCCTATTTTGTTCCCGATGTCCTTGATTTGTTCATGATGTATTATTTGTTCCGATTTAAAATGGAGATAGAATGCATTCTACTTGTTGGAGGACTGTGCCTATAATGTGAAACTACTCTATAAAGTGTTGTGAGCTATTCTGATCCGAGAAAGTAATTGTATCTGCCCCCATGACATAGGCGCCCAGGGAAAGTCAGGAGTGCCCAAGCGCTAGTGGTTGATTCGAGTGCTAGTTTTTGTGTTGAACTAAGGACCCAAGTTAGATTGTGGGCCATTTCTATAGCTATAGACTATGTTGATTATGTACTGTGCATATTTGAATTGTAGCTCTGAGCTTCTGTATGGAATGACTGATTCACCCAATGTATTCCCCCTTGTTTGGGGTGCATGTGAAGCTGATAGGAGGATGCAGTCCAAAAGAGAGTACTAAAAACTTATTTGAATTGGATACCCTGTAGGGGAAGGGCATGTGCATGGTAGAAACCAAGGCACATGTAAACAAGAAGGCTAGTAACATGTGTTAGTGCAATCAAAACAAGTATGAAAGAAGAAGACAATGTGTAGTCAAGCAAACAAGAAGATAAGATAGACTCGTGTGAAAAGTGGGTTTCGGACATGGGACATCGATCACAATGTCGCAAGACAACAAGGGTCAAAGCATTCAAAAACATATAGTGTGCATACAAGACAAAGGGCATAGCCCGTAAACAATAACATACAATGAAGACAATGACACACAAAGTATAACAGACAACCATGGTGGCATATAATCCTGTAAAGTAAATGTTGCACATGAAGCACCCGTTAGTATCCTAAAAGATTAAAAAGGTATGTCAAGACGTGTATGTATCAACAAAATAAGTAGTGTGCTAGTAAAATTAGGAAGTAGTATATAATGAAACAAGAACACCTGTGGTGTGTAAGAATAGTAGATGTAGATGCCCCAAGGAGCCTTGGTGGGACTGGTAAAAGGTACAATGCCAAGTATCATTGATGCGTGTAAAGATCTGTAAATTGTTTGCATTCACAACTAGAGACCAAGTGAATGCACATGTATATATAAAAAGATGTTGACATACTAAGTATCCATCTAGTATGGGAAACAAAGTGTACATGTAAGTATAAGCAAGAAAGAATAAATGCAACCAAGATATGTAATATGTTGTGTATGAATGAGATGGAATGGTATACAATGTGAATGTGATAGGAGCATCATGCCCCCTAGTAGATGTGAATGTGTATGAGATGGGGTTCATTTATAAAATACCCCTTAACAATCAAGAATGAACCATAGAACAAGAGTGCACCATCGAGAAATGGTTTGAAAAATGTGCGCTAGAAAGATAGATCCTAAAGAACGAGAATGTAAAGTGTAGAAGGGGTGAGTTTCACTTCATATTTAGACCCTCAGTAGTCAATTATGAATGGTGGAACTAGAGTGCGTCATAGGGTAGTATGTTGTGTGATAATGACATGCTAGAAAGATGTATCATGAAACGAGGAGGATAAAATGTGTAGTGTGTGAGGTTCAAGGATGTAGTATTCCCTCAATAGTCAAGTGTGAACCTTAGCACAATAATGCATCATAGGGTAATGACGATAAAATATGTGTATCAAAGGGTTTGTAATAATGCTTAGGAAATATTAGACATTAATAAAGGAGCATCAAGTGCATGGGATGAGAGAGAAATTTGATAGCAACACAGGGGGAGAAGTTGTGATGTCCCCAAGTATGTGAGTGATGGAGATCTATGCGGTGATGTGAGAAGGACCATGCCATCATGCGGAGGAGCTGAAAATGTGTCTTGGACATGAGTAATAGGAGTATAAGGAATTGGAAGTGGAGTAGGATGGGGAGGGATCTTGAATTGTGGTAGCTTGTGTGGGATTGATAATACCATAGAAGACATGATAGGAGACGACGATGGACTGATTTTGAGAGGCGGTTGCATAGTTTGACTTGGTAATGTTGTAGAAGACTTAAGAGGAGGGATTGGACTAATATTTAGAGGAATTTTCTTAGGAGGCTCTTGACTTACTGTAGAAGGAACAATAGTAACGATGACATGATGCTTATGAGACATAAATGAATAAGATTTAGGAACCCATTGGGATGTAGCAAATTGGAGATGAACTTGTAGCAACATTTTGTGTAGCAAATGAAATGAGACCATAATGTTTAAGGTGGTCAATTTGTTGCTTAAGAGCATAGCAATCATTGTCATTATGTCCATTGATTTGATGATAATTGCAATATGGATTACCTTAATATTTTACAAGCCAATATGGAGGATAATAATGTGTAGATGGTAAGTTAATCAATTCATGAGTGAGAAGTTGTGGGAGAATATCTTGTTTCTTAGCATTTATGTCAAACTTGAGAGGTGCGGGGAGTGGTAAGACTTGGGGTCCACTAATATGATAACATGTAGAAGACATATAAGGAGAATGCGATGTCGAATAAGAATAAGCATGAACTTGAGAAGCATCCTTGAGATCTTGGATTTTATCATTAAGAGATGTAATTGTGGATTCCATAGCCTAAATTTTATCTTAAAAGAGTGTAAAGATTAAATGGACTCTAAGACGGGTTTATTAGATGGATGATTAGGGCATATAGAGTCATCATATAGACGATCGATGATGGAACTTACTTGAGTGGGTGGTGTGTTACGAGGAAGATACATAGTGTCTAAGGATTTTTGAAGAACAACCTTGCAATGTGGATGCATTTGAATTAGGTCATGCAAAGAGACTTGAGGAAATTGAGGAGCCATGAAAGAAGAAAAAGAAGGATCCAAGTGTATTTGAATGTGGGTTCACCAAATGATTTAACAAAAATAGATTTATGCTAAACCCTAATTGCAAAGTAACTAATAGAAACAATGAAGTACAATTGTTATGATACACTATGACACAAGTAATAAGTAAATAAACATGAAACCCTAAGTGCAAAAGAGAGAGGAAAATACTTAGATGAATTACACTTGATCGAGACTGGTATATAATAGGAAAATTTCTAAACAAGAGGTGATCTATGCCGTCAATGCTCAAGAAAATTATGAGGTTACTGAGAATAGGTGGGACGCGTTCTCTTGGACTAGGTCAGGGGCACCTAGGCACCGAGTTTGCTATTAGGTGCTTGTGAATGTGAAAACGGTCCGAACCTAGTTTTTATTGTGTCCCAAAAGTGTCATTGGTACTCGTTGTTGGTCACCTATATGTCACAATATGATCGTTGAGGCACCTATAACTTATACAAAACAAAGATTCACCTATAAAACCCACAATACAATATCAAATCCGAAAAATAAAGATGCAATATGGGGAATCAAATGACCCTAACATTCACCCGACTAAGTGAACTTATGACCGAGAGTTGCATTACATCTCAGACTCCATGTAGTTCTTGTGAGTGTGTGAAATAATCGTGGCCTAGGATGCCCTTGTGCAAATTCACTTGATGACAAGTGATAACTAGATGTAGCAATATAGATAGATGTGTGGATGGAATAATGAGCTTACCTTCCTATGTTTTGTATGCAAAAAGTACGAGTCCCTTGTCCCGTGTATGATTCTTTATATGGATTCCTTTAGAGCTCTTAGATGCCTTTGGATGCAAGATTAGATGATGATAATAGATGCTTAGAGCTTGGTCCTTTAGTTTGATCATATATCTATGTATTTATATGATTCCCTTGGTTGAATTTTTTGATTGACAATTGGAAGGATGACCCATAAGAAAATAATATGCCCAAAAAGAGTGAGTAAGTTGGAAAGAGGTCAGAGGTTCCCAAAGGGGAAAATGGTGTCAGGGTCATGGCGTTCCGGTTGGGCACTGGTGTCTGAAGCCAAAAAAGATATACAATTAAATTTATGACTGGGTAGTAGGGTGTGTAAAACCAAATAGAAAACAAGAAACACATACAAAAGACCAAACATATCCGTCAATTACTAGTTTTCTCACTTAGGAATCATATGAATACTATTATGATTTTAGGACCTATAAATGTACCCATGTGTGTGATTTTGTGTCTGCACCACTTCACCTCTTATTTACTTTCACTTCATTAATTAACATCTCAAGTTAACTAGATAAAAACAAATCAATTAAAGATTCAATCATTAAATATATGCATGTGGATAAGTTTATATTAAATAAAATCATGCATTTGAGTTAACTAAATATATCCCATACCATGGAATTCCAAATTTAAATAAAATCCCCTCAAGCTAAAATCCACATCACTTTTTTGGGTTAATAAAACAAAAAACATGGAATTTATATTTAATTCTAAGTTTTAAATATTTAAAAGCTTTTGCAACATTTGCCAACTCAATGATGACTCATCTATGCAAAATCAAAACAACATTTCAAGTCCTCAATTAAGTCGAAACTCAAACAAATCTCTCTATTCATGATTTAGTTAGCTTCATATCAAACAAGTCAATCACACAAATCAAGGAATTAATATTCTCTTCCATCTTCTATAAATAAGCACTCAATCCTCTATATTTATCATGTTTGAAATCTTTTGGATTTTTATTGTTATTGTCTTGTCAAATTTTCATTCAATATCACATGGCATTACGTTGTCTAATTGATCACGAATTTATCATCAAAATCAATCATTGAATCACTTTGTTTGTAGTTGAAATCTACTTCCATTTGGAACATCTTTGGAACATCCATAAAAATGATCAAGAGATTCAACAAGCTCAATGCTTCATTCCAAGCTTCATTAGTCTCATCGAGGTTGTAATGAGACACAAAGAAGGATTAGATTTGTTTTTTTGTGTTTCTTTCTTTCTATTGTGTATTATTTCTTTGTATACATTCTTGGTATGCTGATGGGACAAACCCACATATTTTTCATTTCTTCATCATTTTTGTGAAATTAACCTTGTTTTTGTTTTCTTCTTGTTTTTAGGAATCACTAGCTAATTTATAGGGATTTTTAAGGAGTAAATTACGAGAAGTTTCAAAAACCCATTCATTTTGTCTATGATTAAACTTTTTTTTGTGCAACTACAAGTGAAGTGCATATTTATCTCCGTTTGTGTGCTAAAGATAGCACATAAAGTGTGTTTCTATTCATATACAATGTGGATACAAGTTTTTTTATATTGTCTTTTGTATGCTAGTGTTTCTCATTTACTTTTTCTTTGTTTTTCATTATTTCACTATCGTTACTTGATCTACACTACCATTGTGTTGTCTATGTTACGATGTCCCTACCTACATTTCAAAGTGTAAAAGTGATCTTCGTTTACATTACCTATATATGCGCTTGCATTCATATTCCCGTGTTTGTGTTCCCTAGATACACTAACATCATATTTCATGTGTGTCTCTATTAATTTCAAGTGTATTTCCATCCTTTTAAAGTGTATTTACGTTAATATCGGATGTACTAGAATTATTTTTTTAGTTTCAATTTATTCTTTCAATTTTCTAAAATTTTCATTTTCCTTCGATTTTTTGTGCATTTCTAACTCGATATGCAATTTAAAACAAATATAAATTCTTAATTTTTGTTCATCCCCTTTCGTGTCTGTTCTGATCAAACACCATGTATGCTTTTCTCTTGTGCTCTTGAGTAATCTTGAGAATCAAATATGGCCACGATCATTTTTTTGTTATTTTCTTCTAAAATTGTATTTGTAAGAGACCTACTAACCTTTCATATATAGGACCACTTCACTTAGGAGGATCTCCATCTTTCCAAAATCAAGAAATAAACTACAAACACCTTACATGCAGGTTTCCTTGGTCAACGATAATTAAAACTTGTTAAAAATACAAAAAAATAATAAGTGCGAGTTCGATTTAAGGGTAAATACTCATCCGCATAATCGTGGGAAATACTTGGGCATAATCCCTAAAACTCATTTTCAGGAGTACCATAGGAACTCCAAAGTAGTTGGTACATTGAGAGGACTGCGGCAATGAAAATGGTAGTGCCCCATCCTAATTGATTAGTTTTACTCATGAGGAAAGAAAAAGTTGTCCTTGGTAATGACCCCCATTCCGATTCACTTAGGGGTAAAGTTCATAGCAAAAAAAAAATTAGTGTGTGTACTCATTCATAAAACATTGGTTAGAGAATATCCCAAATCCCAGGAAGCATAAAAACTAGGGCAAAAAAATCTCATATTGTTATATTAAAACATTTTGTGTTCCAATATCAACCAATCTGATCCAAATCATAATCCAATCAAAATTTAAAATCACATAAATCCCAAATAAATCAAATTAGAATCAAAATATCAATATTAAACAAAATATCTTCTTCCTTGCAATTGAACATCAAATCAAGCACCCCTTGAGCTTAGATGAGGATAAATAAAAATTAAACCACATGTCATTCAAAGTGCACATCAAACGAATATTTATTAGAAAAACTTCATGATATGTCAAAACAAATCTCTCATATGGCCTCCCTAGTCAATGAAAAATAAAAAACAACCAATCATAATCTTTAGTAAACAAACTAATCCACATGAAGTCAAATGAAGACAATTCACACCTCTCGATAAAGTTGTTCTAGTGTATTCAAAATCAATTAGAAAGTGCTAAAATGGTCACCTATCCACTCACCTGGAACCTTCAAATAAGGGGAATCAAAACCCATGTGGTATAAAGAATCAAAATATTATGAATACCACCACATTAATGTCCATTCTAAAAATCGTTGTTCAAATATCTTCCATTACATTCAAGATTTAATTGACCATGGAGATATTGAAATAGAAAACACCTCTAATATAAAAAATCTAAATGAGAAACTAAATGTGTTCAAGGACCCCTTTCCAAAACATGATACAAATGAAAAAGCTAAAGATAAGGGCCAATCATCAAAAAATGTTGAGATCGATTCTATATTTTCATTGCTAGATTCTACGCTTAACACCATGGCTACCATCAAAACTAACACCCCTATCCTTTTTGTATAAACAATACAAAAATAGGTTTGGAAACCTTCCACAACACCTCAAATATCTAATCCTAAGTCTATGGTTATTTCACAATATCCATTCAATACAAAGTCTTCATTTGTTTCTCAAGAAAATAACAAATAGTAAAAGAAGGCATCTACACAAATCCCTCTCATGGATATGACCAAAACAACACCTACATTTCAAAACATCCTTACACGTGCACTCCATGATGTGTGTGTTCCTAAGGGTATCAATACACAACCATTTCAAGCTTTAATCATGAATATTTCATCAAATAATATAATCATATCATTTGGTCTTCATGAAATTTTGAAATCTAATATCATAAATAACAATCATGTACATATTAAATAATTCATCACTAATCATAAAATCAAAAAATGCTTATAGAAAACAGAGAAACATTGGATATTTGTTCTACAAAACTAATATTCCTTCAAATCTCATCTACAAATCAATCCTTTAGTCCCCGCATTGTTCCGTTCATGGTTAAGGACATCATTGATGTTGATATTCTTTTCAAACCCCTACCATCTATATCTTCTACTTCATCAACATCTTCTACTCCACCTACGTTGGATATCATTGACAAAGGTATTGGAGAGTACAAACATTACACGTTACCTTTATCCACACATGGCCTCTTTGATGATCTAGCCAATACAAACCTACTCATTGAAAACCTTTCCATCCACATTATTGACTTGGACCTTGTCCACCCAAGTCTCATAAGTCATGACCAATAAAATCACATAACCATTGACTTGGACCTCATCCACCCAAGTCTCGTAAGTTAGGACCAATCAAATCACATAATCATTGACCTCGTCCACCCAAATCTCATACATCAGGACCAATCAAAATTCAAAAACATGGACCTCTTCCACAATGATGAGTCCATTACAAACCCTAATCCTTAAAAAAAAAGAGAAAACATATATGGCATATCAAACCCCTCAACACAACGTTATTTGAAACTCAAAAGAGAAGAAGCCAAAACTTCGTATTCACGGGCGCTCTCTACACTAGGGGAGGTTTTTTGTACAAACAATTTTAATTATTTCATCCTTTGAAATATATCTCTATCATTTCATTATAATATCTTCATACTCTTCACCTATAATATACATGCTAATATTGTCCCTTTAGGGTACTGTGTATCTCATCCTTGTTCAGGATTCTTCCATTCCATATGTTTTTATGTATAGTCTTTTCCAGAAGCTTATTGATGGAGAATCCTCCTTTCAACAAAGCTCTCTCCTTAACAATAAAGTACTAAACTTATTTACCCATATCTTTTGTCCACCCATCTCAGTCTAAGGTGATGAGCCCTTGCATCCTAATAGTCATGTAGTGACAATATTTGGGGTAAATTGTCTTTCCAAAACAAGCACAATATAAAAACAACACACAATCAATCAAAAATAAAAAATAAATCAAAATCATTACATGTTTCTTCCTTCACAATATTTGGTGTTGATCCCACACTTCTTACTAGTAGTGTGAGATTGGGAAAAGAGAAAGGTACCCTTACTCACCTACATCTTTTCTTTGGTGTTGAACCCTTACCTCTTACTAGTGGTATGGGGAAAATGTAGGGGATCATTTCAAAAATAATAATCAAACAACAGAAAATTGAATCAAAAGTGCTTAATCATACAAAATTCAAAGAATCAATTTAGTTTCTCATGTTAAGAGAGAAAACCATTCCTTACACTAGATCTTTTCCAACAACAAAGGCCAAGCAGTCTAAGTATAGTCACAACCTATAAAGATAAATAATCTTAATTGGATATGAGTCACATTTTCCAAAATGGAACATTGTTAACCTCATGTCTTTACATCCATCATCTTCATTTGCACATCACTATCTCATTTGTCTTATGTCCTTCTTGACTCTCGGTGTTGATCCTCGCATCTTACTAGTTGTGTGGAGTCGGACATACTATCAATATTTCATCTACATTTTTCCAATGGAATGAAATGTTTACAATTGTTTGAATATATGTTTAAATAGTGCACCCTTTACCGAGTAAAAATACAAAAATCATATATTCCAAAATCCTTAAAAATCCAAATAATCAAAAATTCAAAAAATAAAAAATATTTTTGTCCCAAAATAAAAAAACATCTACAATTAGTCAAAAATAAAAATAAAATCATAAAAACATTGTCTACAAACTTCAAAACATTCACACAACTATCAAACATTGAGGTACTCTTCCAAACAATACCAACAACAAATCAACAATCATCTCAAAATCTTACTTTTATCACTTATCCTAGTGATCACTCTAACTATCCTACAACAAATAAAAACCCTAACGTGCATCCTCTCTTGGGGAATTCTCAACTCTCATTCTCTCCCTCAGCATGTATCCTTGTGTTGGATAAATAATTCAACACATTACAAATTATTGGTTTCCACCAATGGTCATAAGGCTAAACCCTCCTTCTTTGATATGGGGAGGCTCTTATTATTAAATGTAAACTACATAAATCTATGGGGTGGCCATTAGGCCGAGGATCACATAGGAATACTCCACTAAACCTGTGGCAAAGTGCTTGTACAAATTACAAGGGAGGAATTTTTGTAAAGAGAGGTAAAGGGGAGTTGGGTAAATAAGAAGAGAGAGAGGGTTAATGTTGTGACTAGGCATATTCACATATAATAACTATAGTAGGTACACATTCAATTATAAGAACAAAAAAATGCCAACAAATCAAATCATAAACACAAAATTCTATTGATTGATTTATCAAAGTAACCAAAACTTTTCTTGGTTTTACAAGATCATCATGTTTAAAAATTTGTAAATTGGGGAGAGTAGAGGAACATAGACAAATAAATAAATGAAATACAACTTTTATTGCTTGATGTAGTAGTGGTAAATCTCAACAACATACAATCAATCAACAATTTCCAACCCTTTGGAATGGAGAAGCCATTCCAATTTATAGCATACAAAAATGTCTCTTCATCTACCCCTCTCCCTATCCCCATCACTTGTGACCTTCCATATTCCTAGGATACAAAAGTGATTCTTTTCCTCAAGGAAAAATGACTCTTACAATGTTGAATTGAGGGTCACTTAAGTGAATAAGATGAAATAGAAAAAAGTACATTCTTAATGGAAAATTAGAATATGGAGAGAGAAGAAGGAGAGAGATAGAGAGAGATAAGGGTTGACTAATATGATGAAGATGAAGCCTTTGTTGATGATGAAGAACTAGCCATTCATGATCCTTAAGGGAGAGTTCCTAGAATGATCTCCTATTCTTTGAATTCTCTCTTGAACCAAACTATCATAGGTGCTACCTTTTCTTCTTCTAGAATACGGATGTAGCTTAACACTTTGATCCATGTCTTGAGAACATCATTAATAGCCTTGCACTAATTAAACCATTCCTTGTGATCTCTTTCAATGTTATAAATAGAGCCTCTAATGTTGGCAAGGGACTCCAAAGTATCCTTGTTGAAGGAGAGAGGATCACTTTCCTCATTTTTGACTAACTCTTGGAAAGAATCAATGTGTTCCTACAATGATGAATTATGATTGAGTGAGAGGGATCAAAGCTTCTAAACATAGTTATGGACATCATCCAAAATATCGAAGGCATGTTGTTCACTAGATTCAATTTCAGAGATGACATCTTCTATCATGTCATATCTAGCATTCATTGTGCAGATCCAAACTAGGGACAAGTTCTCAAAGAACAGATGTGAACACATTCCTACTCACAAGAGTGGGAGTTGAGGAAAATCATCTCAGACACAAATGGGGGCACCTCATAGCAATAGAAATTTTCTTTTCAATCTCTTTCATTGTTTTATTCACTTCTAAAATAGTGACAAGAACATATTTGAATAGAGAGAGAACATATGGGAGAAATGTATTTCCTTTCTTGAGGATCTTTTTAATCCATTCGTCACTATATTTCCCTTTTATTATATGCCCTTGTGCCTTCTTGATCATCTTCGGGTCAAAAATATTGGTCGGAGAAATATATTCCATAGGAGGAGGCATTGTATTGGGCTCCAAAAAATGTTGAATATAGGCAATGAGAGTTCTCACATGCTCCTCTAATTACTCAATTATCTATTTATAGTCTTGGTTTTAAGTGATCGTGTGAGTATAAGATTCCTTAAATAATTGAGGGTCACTTTCATGTGTAGCTTGACCCAAAGAGATGCGGGTCAACTTATATTCCTCTCAAATCATTTCCTCTATAAGTGTTACAACTTTTGGCCAGAAACCTCTACATACCGACACGAAAAACTCCACTAAAAACATAGAAGTTACATGTGCCTTCTTCTCTCATTTGGTCTTTAAGATCTTTGTGGTGTCATCAAATATAGGCATTGCACCTTGTTGTATTGTTCTTGGTTCACTCACGAGTAACTCTTGAATCCATGGTAATGGCTCTTCCAGGAGTAGATATAATGTTAGTCACATGAAAACTATTAGAGCCTGGTGAGGGATCATATTTTTACTCATTATGGGAATTTTTCATTACCGAGAAAGACATACTTGAATTTTGATGAAGAACGGGAGGTAGTGATGGATCAATCTCACATGGCTCAAGAGGCTTTACAGGATCCTCAATAATTCGACCTTTTTATGAATATTTCTAGATTAGGGAACCTATGCTTACCCTGGTTTTTCATTCCATTTATTTTTTAAGGTTCTTGTTCATTGAACCTTAGTGGAACCGAAGTGATATTTCATTGCAATGTTTCTTCCTTTGAGGTGTGATCACATTACTAGGTGTTTGAATGAGTGTTTAAGAACACTACCAAGTGAATGACATCAAATGAAATTGAGATGATTTCTTATTCTTGGATACATGGTGTCCCACATGAAGATCATATATTTACTTTTCCTGAATTTAGATTAATTCTTGAATGAAATAAAATTTGGGATGCTCACGTACCTTCATTCTCGTATTCCTCCCATGGGAAAAGATGATTTAGTGCTACTTCACATATGATGGATTTGAGTACCTTGATAGCCTGATTAGCTCATTTAGAATTGCTTCTAAGAGAGATTTAGACATGAAGGCAGATTCAAGATACGATGAATCTCACCTTACTCCATGAGTTTACCATTTCACTTTTGAATATGATGACACCATTTTTCACTTCATAATTCACTTTCTTGACCAATATTTCACCTGAGTGAAAACATGATTACAACATCTAAACACCCTTTTGATCTATTTGTTCCTCGTGGAAATGTAAATCAAAGATGAATTACATGTTTCCAACCACCAAATTGCATTGATATCTTAACCACACATTGATTGAGTGTGTATAAATACTCTGCATAGGTATGCATTGTTTGGAATCTTGATATGATTTTTAGCATCACTCATGGTAGTCTTTTCTCATCATTCCAGATCCTTGCATCAAGTTTTGATTTGTAGATATCACTTTAGAAATGATGCTTTGAGATTCTCTAAAGGGTTTCCTTTCCTTTTTGGGCCATGAAAAAATTTATCGGTGTTGCAATGATGACAAAAAGTAAAAATATAATCAAGCGGGAGCTAGCACAACTTTTGGGGCTCAATTAAAAGACTCACTATTTTTAACAAGTCATATCCAAGACTGCTAATTTTAGAAAGTTTTCATTGTTCTTATCTCATAATGTCTTTGGATCATTTGAATTATTGAAATTGATGAAGTTTTACCAATTATAGAAACTTTCTATTTTTAGATGCCCCTTTTTCCCAAATACTGATATTTTTAGAAAGTTTCTTGAATTACCCTTTTATGTTTCTTACTTTTTCAGGATATTTTGAATGTTGAGAATTCATCACTTTGGGAAACTTACTATTTTTAGAAACCTATTGTTTATATAAATTTCTATTTTTAGAAATTAGACTTACCAATGTCAGGTTGAAATGAAACCATTTTCAAAATCTTATGTTTTGTACCGATGTCTTTTTCTCTAAATTTCATCATTTTCTATCTCGCTCAATCTTTTGGAAATTGAAAAGTAGGTTCTAGGTTTTAACATCTCATTTTTGTTGTGAAAATTTTTGTTCATCAATGAATTTCCTATTACAATCTTCCCAAAGGTGTTTTGAAGAAGGATATTTTGGAAAAATTTCACGGTGATCGGACTCCCAGTTGAAAAGTTATATGAAAATATCCATTTTTGTGGCCATGGATGTTTGTAAGGATTTTGACAAAAATCAGATAAAAATGGAGTTCATGAGGGTATTATAGCATAAATTTCATAAAAATGGCTATCTATTTAGTGAGTGGGGAGTTTAAATGATTTTTTTATTATTGTTAAATAGTTTTTTGAAAGGGACTATACCCTTGTACAGAAAGACTCAAAATCCAGATATAACTATATCAACAGAACAAAAGGGATCAAAATCCAGATGTTATCAAAAAGCCCATCGGCAGCAAAAAACCTGCCATGAATAAGGCCAACAACCAGCAAACCAATAGCTGAAAAACAACAAAGTCAACTTAACAACTACTGTTTTCAATTCAAACATTTTTCTTCTTGTTACGTACTGTAATCCATTCATCCACAGATTTCTGTAAAGGAACTTCAAAATCCTTAATTGGCTGATAAGAATTGTTTGAGCAAGGAAATCGAGGAATATTCTCCTTATCCACTACAGACTTTTTTGTTTCAGTGTTTCCGATCCACTGAGTCTCATCCCCAGCTGAATATTTATTTGCATGGTTTGTAAGCTCATTCAAAGGGGTTTCTGGGACCGTTTCCAGCATGTCTTCCTCCTCAACATCAGAAGTAGGGATATTCTGAGGTTTGAATCTCAGATGTTCCGGGAGGGCATTTTTCCACCAGTTAGCATTCTCCTTTTTGCGTTTTATCATCTCACAATTAACAACAGAATGTCCCAAAGAGAAACATTTCCTGCATCTAAAAGGCAGACCCTCATAGTCCAGAGGTTGAGTCCAAGTTCGATTTTGCACCTTTAGCTCAATATGAGCTGGAAGATCCTTGGAGGTATCAACCTCAACAAGAATTCTGGCATAAGTTGTATGTGTGAATTCAGAGGTTTGGGAGTCAATGTTAATGATGTTGCCCAATGTATTGCCTATGGCTGTCAGACATTTTTGATCCCAAAATTACAGAGGTAGGTGGGGTAACCTGATCCAGATCGGTTTACGGGAGAAGGATTCAGTGAGAGGGTTGAATGATGGGAACCAAGGTTTTAACATAAGGTATTTTTTCTAGCAGATCCAAAGCTGATTAGCAATGATATCCTTATCAGTGATGGATTCAAAAGCAACAATGAAGATTCCTTTAGCACATGGGTAGAGATCTAACCTTCCTTTTAGAAGCGGGATCCATTGAGTGGAGATCCATTCGTGTAGGACAGGTAAACTAGGCCAAAGACCAGTGAATCTACAAATTAAGGCATGGTCTTGATAGAAAGACTCTGTTTTGAGAACTTCATCTCCAAAGGATACGCATGGGTTTTTCTCAGCAGGCTTCATAGTAGTATTTGCACTAGTCTTTGACTGTTTAGACACTATATCTGCGAAGGAGAGGCCACTGGATCTCTCGATCACTGTATCACTTCCACCACCCTAGGTAAGTAGTTCTGGAAAGAGTGCAGGTATCTCAGATCTGTTGCACATCCAACTCACATTTTCTCCATTGAGGGGTGCATTCCCCTGCCGTGAGCTAGATCAAAAACCAGTTTTCCATATACTCGGGCCTGTGAGATCGTGGCATGAGAGGAAGGGGCTCTGGTTTCAATGTTTCCATTCGGCTTGGTGTTACCAGAAGCCTCTGGTCTATCATCATTTTTCCCAAGTAAAGACTGCGCCACCTTCCAGTGGATGTTCGTTTACTCCTCCAGGCGTAAAACTTTCTTCTCCAAACGCAAGATTTATCCAGGAAAGGGTTTGGCTCTCTGCGTGGTCATTTTTTCCTCCATAGCCGCTTCTCATATTAGGTTTTTCGTAGAGACGTGCAGAGGGTTGCATTTTAGGGTTTTCTTTACCATGTTGCAGATGGTAGAGAGCAGCGGAAAAAAATAAAATTTGGATGGTAAACGCTTTTATGAATTTTAAAATGATTTTAATTCAACATATTATTTGCACTTTGAACCCGAATTAAAATGGAGTTAGAGAGAGTTTAAAAATGGTGTAATGGGGAAATATGATACCAGGGACAAAAAGGGTGACTTGGAGCAATATCATGACAAGTGGTAGCATGTGGAGAGAGGTGAATGAGATGAGGGATTGAGAATGAAGTCTGGGGGCTAGGAAAATGCACTGCGAAGCTATATGAGGTCATGTAGGGGGTCCAAGAGCTCCATTTTGGATCGAGTCAAACTTTCTTGTCACTTTTTTCCCACTTTGTACGTGAGGGACACAAGTGATGAAAAATCATGACACGATAGAGAGGGTGAGGTTGCACTTTTTGTCTCTCATGTCCCCTTTGTGCGTGCGGATGAAAGGGACAATGGGGACGCACGAGACACTGGGTGTCCAAAGTGTGACTGGGAGGAGGATAAGGTTTAAATTTTATATCCTACATGTCCCTCATGTCCCCAAGGGGATATATGGGGAAAAAGGGTGTCAAAATCTTTGGGCTATAACCTGGAAAGCCAAATTTGCTTAGGATGTCCAAAAATAGCCATAAAACTTGCATATTTCACCATGGAGGCTTAAAATAATGTTTTGTGGTCAAATATGATATGATTTTGAATAAAAAACAAATTATAAGGTAAATGGGACAACATTAAAGGTTTGAATCTTCCTGAAATTAAAAATTTAGGCCCATTGTTATCCGAAACCGAGAGGGGCAACTGCACTAATTTGAAATGCTTCATGAAACCTTCAAGCCTTAGAGAAAGTTTATTTTATCACCTTATGGACAATTAAAATAAATTTAAAATTCCTATTTTTTCCCTCCTAACTCCTTATAGAGCTCCCATAATCATCCAAAGAAGTTAGATTTCACCATTAGAGTGTTTGTTCCCCGCTACCTAACACCCCTTATTGAGTGATTGTCCCTAAATGGGAATTTATTTCCTAAATATTCCTAAATTACTTCCAACACCTTTAAGGATACCTAAAATCACATTTTAATGCTTTATATATTTCTTGAAATCTTCCAAAGGATGCATACTAGCTTCAAAATGACCAAAATTGGCCTTTTTAGGCCTCCAGGAAGACTTGTCTTTCACTAAACTTCACTAAATCAATACATGAACTTCATCACACTTACTTGCACAATGAGGAATGATTGAGAAATGAATTAAGGACTTATTCATAACTAGATTGATGGTTCCATCAAGACAGGGCGGGAGAGGGACTCGGTGTGGACTGGGAGGCAAAATTTTGCATTGTGGCTTAGTTGTCATGCTTTAAATTTTTCAATTTTTAGGCTATTAATTTTGCATGAAAACAACTGGCTCTAACTTGGGGACATTGGACTATAAGAGGAAATAGATAACCTCATAAATCCCTTAGGGTAGTAGACTAGTGCTTTGTCAAATTGCAAAATAGAGTCAATTCCTCACTACTAACACAAGTGATGAATGCACATAAAGGGAAAAGAAAAAAACAACAAAAAGAAGGGAAACACACAAAATATGAAAGAAAACACGTAATTGGAAGGGAAATTATAATACATGGGAGTGAAATTTACTGAGGTGGGAGAATAATGTACACACACTGACAATGGGTTGTGAGAATTATGTACCATCATGGAATAGTGGACTGAATTCACACCATTTTCAAACCTCGAAGCTAATCATCTGGTCATGCCATGTTCTCACGATGGCTCTGCATTATTTGAGAATAAGGAGAGAGACTAATTTTCCATCTTCGTATTGATACTGTATAGAAAACAACTTTGCATCCAATGACCAATTTGTTACTTGTTTGGATGTTTTTCCTTCTATAGTATTATCCTAATGCCTCATGACCATGAGAATCCATTCCTCTATGTTTTCAAAAATGGAGTCAACATTTTTGAAATTAAAGTAGTCATAATCCTTAAGTGAAGTTTATAACATGGAATAATTTTAGGATCAGCAAGGAATTTGGAAGTGACAAAAACATGTTAATTCTTTCCCCATTCACAAGATTCTTCTATCTTCTCACTTTTTGTCTGAAAAATTAATTTCTATACATACCAAATCAGTATTGGTCTTGATATCACTTTCTGTGATGGAGGTATCATCCCCACCAATGTAAACATAGTGGAGATTCAAACATTTCCTTTCCTTTCCATTTGCCATGAATACAACCTTCTTCACATTCATACTCATCCATTAAGGCTTCAAGGATAAAATTGAGATCATCTGCTAGATCTATCCCATTATGGGACATTTGTGCATCAAAAGGAGAAACAAAACTTGACTCATACTTTTCTTTCATTGTCATGAAATAGGTTAAGATCTCAAGACTAAGTTGAGGGTCTTCAATTCCTTTTGTAATCTTCAACATATCTTGTATAAATTCCTTCTTCAAAGCTACTGCATACTCACTTTCACGTTCATTTGAAGAATCTTCATATTGGACCTCGGGGAGCTGATTTGAAATATGGTCTTCATATAGCTAGGACTCATTTGAAGAATATTCTTTCTCGTGATCTACATTTATTCTCATTTAAGGGTTCTTTCTTGCAAGTCAAGGCATGCACAACCTTAATTTTTTTCAAACACAAAGAAAAGATCAGTGATGAATGAGAAGGGCACACATTTAAATTCAAGATTCATCATACTATCCTCACAAAAGGAGGAAGAACACAATGTTGCAACTACAACATGAGAATAATCATTTACTCCATCCTGAACATCTCCTAGAGATCCCTCTTCTTCACAATGAAAATTGAAAACCCACAACTCACAATTATGAGCGTTGTCGGATTATTTTGGTGATGTCAAGGAAACCATCTCATCAAAAATACCATGTGTTAATTTTCATCCATGTTTGTACCAAGAAGGAAATTGGATTCTTCAATTTGCTTCATTTCATCATTGGGCGTTTATGCGTCAAATGAAGAATCAAAAAGAGAAAGAAAAACAATAATAATTGCCTCAAAGTCATCACCTCGAAGAACTTGTGTTGTGGAAGAATGCTTCATCTGTAGAAAATATTCATGATTGATGAAATCCTTGGTGAGCACTAGATCATCTGTTATGGGACAAGAATCCTTATTCCCCGCACATTGTTCCTCCAAAGGGTTGTGCCTTGAGCCAAAATTAAGTTATGAATGAAGGTTCAAATTTCATGCTTTCTTCATTATCCTCCAAGGTGCTAAGTTGAATTTCATCAGAAGGCTCAAGAAGAGGAAAATCATGAGAGGAACATACAATTCTTTGGGAAAAACACTTTGTAATATAGATAATCATTTGAATTTGCTTCTAAAAGATGAATATCTTCTTCCTCACCATTATGGAGTGCTTCAAGCTGCTCATACCTTTCTTGCATAGCCTCAACATAATTCAAAATCTCAAGATTGGTTTGGGGATCAGAATATGCAACACTCAAAATTCTTTGCACAAAATCTCTTTTCAAGGCTATCATTTCTTCATCTCCATAAGCAATAAAATCATCCAAAGGAAGAGAGACAAAAGAAAAAGCTTTGAGTTTCTCAGTCGGCGATGTGAAGTTCAAAACATTACCTTCAATAGATTCTTCACCTTCATGATTTTCATACAACATTTCATATCTCTTCTATATCTTTCTCATTAGGCTTTTGGATTCTCGATCATCAATCAGTGCAATTCCCATTTTCTTTCCTCTAGAAGAAGTCCACTTGAATTTAAGCCAAAAGGATTCGATGGTAGGATCTTAAGATACAAGAATTTTCTCTATTCCAGAAATTATTTTCATGAATTTTACAAAAATGTTATTGACCTTCTTTCCTTTTTCCGATTAAAGATTTTTGTTTAAAGCAAGAGACCTCTTTGTTGTGCCAGAATCCATACTTTTGTAAAATTTGGTCTAGAAATATGGTTGATCAAAAATTTTCATATCTTGGTGGTAATATTCTTATTCATTGTTGTTTTCACTTATTAGTGTCGAACAAAAATCTCAAAATTTCATCATTGTGATATGGGAAACGAATGTGACATGGATTCGTTCCTTGATAGATTCTCCTTAAAAATCTGATTTTTATTTTGATATCTAATATATTTTTTTGTTTTTGGATTATGTTTTTTTTTTGTATTTTAAATTGATATTTAAGGGTGCACAAAGGAATATCTCTCCCTAGTAGAGTCACCAAAAGTTGTTGGAAAAATAATTTATCGTGTTGCAAATTATTGGTTTCCACCAATAGTCACGGGGTTAAGCTCCTCCTTATTTGATATGGGGAGGTTCCCTTTATTGAATTTAAACTACCTAAATCTATGAGGCAGACATTAAGGTGAGGATCACACAGTAATATTCCACTACACTTGTGGATAAGTGTTTGTACACGCACAAGGGGGATTTTTGTAAAGAGAGTTAAAGGGGAGTTTGGGAAATAAGGATAGATAGGATTATTTTGTGAGTAATCTTAGCAAATTCACATATAATAACCATAGTAGGTCCACATTCAATTATAAGAACACAACAATGCTAAAAATGATAAGACTAACAAATCATAGACACATAATTCTATTGATTCATTTATCAAAGGCACCGACACCTTTCTTGGTTTTACAAGATCATCATGTTTACAAAGTTGGAAATTAGAGAGAGAGGGAGAGAGTAGAGGAACATAGGAAAATAAATAGAGGAAATGTAGCTTTTATTGCTTGATGTAGTAGTGGTAAATCTCAACAACATACAATCAATCAACAATTGCTAACCCTTTAGAATGGAGAATCCATTCCAATTTATAACATACAAAATGTCTCTTCATCTACCCCCACATGAATTTTCACCTATCCCCATCACTTGTGACCTTTCATATTCCTAGGATACAAAAGTGAGTCTTTTCCTTATTAATGAAAAAGACTCTTACAATGTTGAAATTAGGGTCACTTAAGTGAATAGGATGAAATATAAAAAATTACATTCTTAATGGAAAATTAGAATATGGAGAGAGAGAGAGAGAGAGAGGAGAGAGAGAGAGAGAGAGAGAGAGAGAGAGAGAGAGAGAGAGAGAGAATGGTTGACTAACCTGATAAAGATGAATCCTTTATTGATGAAGAACTAGCCTTTCATGATAATTGAGGGAGAGTTTCTGGAATGAGCTCTTGTCCTTTGAATTATCTTTAAAATGGACATTGTAGGTGCAACCTTATCTTCTTCTAGAATACAGATTTAGCTCAACACTTTGATCCATGTCTTGATAACATCATTACTAGCCTTGCATTGATTAAACCATCCCTTATGATCTCTTGTAATGTTAGAAATAGAGCCTCTAATTTTGGAAAGTGACTCCAAAGTATCCTCGTTGAAGGAGAGAATATCACTTTCCTTATTTTTGATTAACTCTTAGAAAGAACTGATGAATTCCTCCGAATATTTATTATTAGTGAGCGAGAGGTATCCAAGATTTTGAACACATTTACTGAGATAATCCAAAATATTAAAGGTATGTTGTTCACTACATTCAATTTCAGAGATGATATCTTCTATCGTGTCATATCTAGCATTATTTATGCATATCCAAACTAGGGAAAATTTCTTAGCAAGATACGTGAACAAATTTTTACTCATGAGAGTGTGCGAGTTGAGGTAACTCATCTCGAGACACAAATGGGAGAAACGTCATCCCAATATATCTTCTCTTTTCAATATCTTCCATTGTTTTCTTCACTTGGAATGGCAACAAGAACATATTTGAATAGAGAGAAAACTTATCGGAGAAATTCCTTTCCTTTCTCGAGGATCTTCTTAATCCACTCTTCACTATATTTCCCTTGTATTATATTCCTTTGTGCCTTTTTTATCATTTTGAGGTCGAAACTACATGGTAGAGAAAAATATTTGATAGAGGAGGAGGAAATTTATTGAGTTCAATAAAGGTTGAATGTAGGCAAAGTGAGAGTTATCACATGCTCCTCTAATTGCTCAATTGTTCATTTGTATTCTTGGTTTCGAGAGAGCATATGGGCAACAGATTCCTTGAATAAATGAGCATCACCTTTGTGTGTAGATTGACCCAAAGAGATGTAGGTAAAATAATAGCCCTCTTGAATAATTTCCCTTTGCAGGTTTTACAAATTTAGGTTGGGAAACCTCTACATACTGATTATCGGAAACTCCACTGAAAAAGCTAGAAGTTACCTGTGCCTTCTTACCTAATTTGGTTTTCAAGATATTTTTGATGGCCCCGAAGTCGGAAATTTTAGCTTTTTATATCATTCTTGGTTCACTCACGAGTAAGTCTTGAATCCATGGGAATGAATCTTCTAGAGTAGACATGATGTTAGTCATAGGAACACTTTCAGGAGGTTGGTGAGGGATCATATTTTTCTCATTATGGAAATTTTCCTCCAACGAGAAAGATATACTTGAATGTTTGAAGAATGGGAGGTAGTGATGGATCAACCTCAAATGGCTCAACAGGCTCTACATGATCCTCGATATTTCGACCCTTTTATGAAGCTTTCTATAGTAGGGAGCCTTTGCATGCCATTTTTTCATTATTTTTCTTTTCAAAGTTTCTTATTCAATGGCCCTCGGTGGCAATGAAGTGAGATTTGGTTGAAATGTTTCTTCCTTTGAGGTGTGATCACATTGCAAAGTATTTAAATAAGTATTTAAGAACACTAATAATGAATCACATCAAATGAAGTTGAGATGATTTCTCATTCTTGCATGCATGATGGCCCACATGAGGATTACCTATTTAATTTTCCTAACTTCATAATAATTATTAAATGAAATCAAATTTGGGATCCTCGTGTAACTTCATTCTCCTATGCCTCCATAGGAAAAGATGATTTCTTGATCCTTCACATATGATGGCTTTGAGTACCTTGATAGCTTGATTATCTCACTTATACTTGCTTCTCGAATATATTTGAATATGATGGTAGATTAAAGATCCGATAACTCTCAACTTGCTCTATGAGTTTCCAATTTCATTTTTGAACATGATGGAACCCCTTTTCACTTTAAAATTCACTTCCATGGCCAAGATGTAACCTGAGTGAAAACATGCTTACAATATCTAAACACCATTTTAATCCATTCTCCTCATGTAAATGGAACTTGAAGATGAATCACATGTTTCGACCTTCAAATTGTACTAATCGCATAAGAAATTATTGATTAAGTGTTTAGAAACACTCTCGGGAGGTATGCATTGTTTAGAATCCTAGGATGATTTATAGAATCACTTATGATGGTATTTTTGTGTCATTTCAGCTCCTTACACCAAGTTGTGCTTTCAGAGATCACTTTAGAATTGAGGCTTTGATATTCTCGCTAACAATTTATTTTCTGTTTGGGTTACAAAACAACTTATCCGTGTTTCAATGATGAAAAAACCCAAAAGATAAGAAGAATGAGATCTTCCACACCTTTTTGGACTCAATTCCAAGACTTACTATTTTTAGTAGGTCTTATCTGGACTACTATTTTCAACTTGGGTTTTCAAAATTCTTGTCTCCGATGTCTCGGCTCATTTGGATTATTGAAATCGATGAACGTTTACCAATTATAAAACTATCTATTTTAGATGCCCCTTTTCCCAAATACTATTATTTTTAGAAAGTTTCTGAATTACCCTTTTTTGATGTTTCTTACTTTTTCAAGATATTTTACATGTTGAGAATTCATCACTTTGGGAAAATTACTATTTTTAGAAACCTATTGTTTATATAAATTGATATTTTTATAAACTATACTTACCGGTGTTGGGTTTCAACAAAACCACTATAAAAATATTTTGTTTTGCACCATTTCATCATTGTATGTCCCGTTTCGGATCTCTGAGAAATTGAAAAATTAGGTTCTAGGGTTTGATATCTCGGTTGCTACTATGAAAAATCTAGAGCATCAATTAATTTACTATTATAATTTTCCCAAAGGCGTTATGGAGAGGAAGATTCTAGAAAAATTTCACAGTGATCAAACTCTCGGTTGAAAAGTTATGTGCAAATATTCATTTTTGGTGGCCATGGATGTTTGTAAGGATTTTGATAGCACCTGTGTATAAAAATGAATTTCATGAGGGTGTTGCAGCAGCAATTTCATAAAAATAGCTAATTGTGTTGTGAATGAGGAGTTTAAATGAGTTTTAAAATGATTTTAACTCAACCTACTAACCGCACTTTAAACCCGAGTTAAAATGGAGTTAGAGAGAGTTTAAAAATGGTGCAATGGGGACACAAGGGATACTAAGGATAAAAAGAGTGACTTGGAGCAAGATCATGAAAATTGGAAGCATGTGGAGAGAGGTGAATGAGATGAGGTACTAAGAATGAAGTTTGGGGGCTGGGAAAATGCACTTGTGAAGCCGTATGAGGTCACTGGGGGTCTAGAACTCCATTTTGACTTAAGTCACACTTTATTCTCCTCCTTGTCTAGTCGGGACATGGGGTAAATAATGGACAAAAAGTGTAACTGAGAGAGGGTTGTGATTAACTAAAATAGAAATATTCTAGTGTAATATAATGTTATAGGAGAAGTAAAATAACTAAGCAAATGACCAATAAAATATAGAAAATATACCCAAGAAACCTAAGAAATAAAATATGAAACCCTATTGTGTAAGAGAGGGTTAAGAAAGGCTTTAGCTGATTTGATGATGTTGTGGGATTGTGTTGCAGAGAGATTGGATGAACATGAGGAGGAAACCGTCATACATGAGCCCAAGAAAATACGGATCTGAGCTATTTGAGAAAACTGGGGTGTTTGGAAGAGGATAGGGTCACATTGGGTGCCGTGGTCTAATATTTGGGTGCTTTAGTTTGCAGAAATGACTAGGAATCTCCTTGGGAGTGTCACTAGATGTTTGCTTCTGTTACACTAATATCACTGAACTGTGTTGGATGTTTTTCTCGAATAGGAGATGGAAGAATCACTTGCAAAACCCCAAGAAAAGCATCAAAACCCTAAAAATAAAGATGCATATGAAGGGGTTGGACTATCCTCGCAGCTACACCGGTGGGCTTATTAATCGAGTGTTGCACTACATCTCAAACCCAATTTAGTTTTAGGTGTGTGTGTGTGTGGAAGTTTACCCTAGGTTGCTCTTATTCCAGTCGCACTTTGTGAAGTAGAGAGAAAATAAATAGATGTAGAATGTAGTAAATGTGTGCATGGAAACAATAGACTCCCCTCCTATGAAGTGTGATGCAGATGAACCAGCCTTGTGTTCCTTATGATGGAGCTATATGGATTTAATTGTAGCTTTAGATGCATTTTGATGGATCCAACATTAGGTATTGATAGTAAGTGCTTAATGTTTTGTCCCTCATTATGTTCTCATAACTTTATATTTATATGGTTATCTTGTTTTAATTTCATAATTAATCCGAAAAGGATGACAAACCAAAAGGATAGAAATATCAAACATCTAGAAAGTGCCCAAAAAGTGAGAGTAAAGTGCAAAGAGGATCAGGGTGCCCCAGAGGGGACCATGCCACCTAGGGTGCCCCATTCTTGGCTGGGAGCCCCAATCAGAAATAGGAAAAACACAGAATGACAATACAGATTGGGAAAGTACAAGTGTAAGATCGAAAATACGACAAAAATCAATGTAAAAATGGTCAAATATGTGGGTTAATTATTACTATTTTCACTTAAGAACCATATGAATAGTATTACGAGACCGAGACTAAATAATGACTCAAAGTGTGTGATTTCATGTCTACATTTTCCCCACTTTATGTTGGTGAGCGAAAGCTCGGTAATATAAAGCGAGATAAAGATGCATACCTAATCATCCATGTAGAGTGATGTAGAATGCATGTCAAATGACTAGACAAAGCATGGAGTGGTAAAAAATATGGAATGTGGAGACTAAAATGCAAAAAGTGTAAAAAATGATGAACTTGAACCTAGGATGAAATTGCGTGTGTAGCTGCCAATGTGTGTAGTGTACCTGCATGGTTAGTATCATGTGTGTGAAGTACCTTCCATATGTGTGTTTTTGTTGTTGACTTCTTGCTTCATATACAGATGGACCTAAAAAAGAGAAAACGATCAAGTAGTCAAATACACATGTATATGTGTAAAAATCATGTATATAGTGAAAAGATTGTAAATGAAAGTATGAAAAATGTAAAAGGAACATGTGCACCTAATCTGTGATGAGAAAAATGGGGTAGAAAGGATATCCTTTAACTTTCAAAGTGAAGTGATTTTTTTGGGTGATCTCACGCCACTGTGGCCAAAGAAGTGTAGGGAGGAAATTCGGTGTATCCTCCAACTGTAACTTCTTCCCGAGAGTCTATGAAGAGATTTTTATACCGCTATTTTTTGGACGATTCGATGCCACTTTGGACGAAGTAATATAAAGAGGAAAGTTTGGTTTATCCTCTAACTTGTAACTATTACCCAAAATTCTAAGGACAATCAACCCTGCAAAATCCGTTGGGTATAGAGTCCGTAGACTAGTCCGAACCCACTCACCGTATAATCCACCGTGTCATGGAAAAAAACTTAAAACTAAACTATATTGATAATGTGTGTAACCCCAAATGATTAACTAAAATAGAAATATTCTAGTGTAATCTAATGTTATAGGAACAATAAAATAAATGAATAAATGACCAATAAAATATAGCAAATATACCCAAGCAACCTAAGCAATAAAATGTGAAACCCTAATGTGTAAGAGAGGGTTAAGAAAGACCTTAACTAGTTCGATGATGTCATGAGACCGTGTCGCAGTGGAGACTAGGTGAACACAAGGAGGAAAGCGCGTACATAAGCCAAGAAAATATAGATATGAGTTGTTTGAGTAGATTGGGGTGCCTGGAAGAGGATAGGGATTCATGGGGTACCCCGATCTAATATTTGTGCGCTTTGGTCTATAAAAATGACCAGGGAATATCCTCTGGAGTGTCGTTGGATATTTTCTTGTGTTTGCTTCCTGTTGTACTAATTTTGTTGAATTGCATCGGATGTCACTTGTGAATAGGAGATGGAATAATCGCCTACAAAAAACTAAGAAAAAAATCAAAACCCTAAAAAATAAATATGCATATGAAGCTAAGGATCGGGGATCGTCCTCAACGGCCACAATGGTGGACTTACTAATTGAGCGTTGCACTACATCTCAGACCCAATGTAGTTCTAGGTGTGTGTGTGTAATTGTGCCCTAGGTTGCTCTTGTGTCAGTCACACTTTATGAATTAGTGAGAAAATAACTAGATGTATAATGTAGTAAATTTGTGCATGGAAACAATAGACTCCCCTCCTATGAAGTGTGATGTAAATGAACCAACATTGTGTTCCTTGTGATAGAGCTAGATGGATGCAAATGTAGCTTTATATGCCTTTTGATGGATGCAACCTTAGGTGGTGATAGTAATTGCTTAGTGTTTGGTCCTCATTATGGTCTCATAATTTTATATTTATATGGTTCTCTTGTTCTAATTTCGTAATTAACCCCGAAAAGGCCGACCACAAAAAGATAGAAAGCTCAAATGGCTAGAAAGTTCCCAAAAGGTGAGAGTAAAGTGCAAAGAGGATCAAGGTGCCCCAGAGGAGACTATGACGCCTAGAGTAACACATTATTGGCTAGGCGATCCAATTAGAAATAGGGAAAATGTAGAATGACAATACATACTAGGCAAGTGCAGGTCTAAGATAAAAAATATGACAGAAAACAACGTAAAAATGGCCAAAGACATGGGTTAATTATTTCTATTTTCACTTAAGAACCATATTAATAGTAGTACAATAGTGGCACTAAATAATGAATCAAAGTGTGTGATTTTTTGTCTACAAGGCGATGTCGCACTTTTGTGTCCCATGTCCTCCTTACACCATGGTGACGAAAGGGACGGTGGGGACACACATGAAATTTGGGTGTCCCTAAGTGTAACTGGGGAGGACAATGAGGTCACATTTTATGTTCTCATTTCCCCCTTGTTCCCAAGGGGATGTACAGAAAAAAGGTGTTGAAAGTGGGGTTTGGCTATAAATGGAAAGCCATATTTGCTTAGAATGCCTAGATTTAGCCATATAACTTGCTTATTTCACCACAAAGGCTTAGAATAATGTTTTGGGGTAAAATATTATATGATTTTGACTCTAAAACACATTATAAGATCAATGGAATAAATTTCAAGACTTGAATCTAACTAAAATTAAAAATTTAGGCCCTTTTTTTTTAGAAGGAGAGGGGCAACAACATTGTTTCAAACTATTCATGAAACCTTCAAGCCTTAGAGAAAAATTTATTTTATAAAATTTTATTTAATTCTCATATATTTACAATGCCTATTTTATTTACTCATAAATCCCCACCCGATCTCCCATAATCATCCCGAGAATTTAGGTTTCACCATTAGATTGTTTATCGCCTTCACCTATAAAACCCTAGTTGTTAAGCAAATTTTCCCGAATGGGAAATTCTTTCCTAAATATTCATAAATTTCTTCCAAAAATTAAAGGCTCTAATAAATCACCTTCATATGCTTTTTTATATTTCTTGAACTCTTTCAGAGGATGCATGATAGCTTAAGAATGACCAAAATTAGCCTTTTTAGGCCTCCAGAAAGACTTGTCTTTCACTACACTTCACAAAATCAATCCATGAACTTCATCAAAATTCTTTGCACACCGAGGCATGCTTGATAAATTTACATTAGAACCTTATTTTGATCTAGGTTTATGGCTCCATCAAGAGACGTTGGCTAGGAGAGGGACTTAGTGTGACCGGAGACAAAATTATGAACTATGGCTTAGTTTCCAGGATTTAAAATTTTCAATTTCTAGGCTAGTTATTTTTATGAAAACACATTCCTTAGAGGAAATGACCCCATCAATCAAATCAATCTTCAATCTGGATCAAAAAAGTGTGTCACTTGAGCCCACGCTTCAGTTTGATCCAATAAGCACCCTAGTATGTATCTTTTTTGGGGGGCAACTCAATCATATCAATTTTCCATTTGGATCCAACAAGAGTGTCAATTGACCACACTCTTTAGTCTGATCTTACCCCTTGCATGTATCCTTTCTCGGGGAAAATTAATTCAATTAATCATCATTTTGGAACACATTAGGGGCATAGTTAATTGTCTTTATTTTTAGTTGTTTTTCATTGATCTTTACTATAGACCAAATACAAGTATTGTGTTTATCATCCTAGCTCATTTATAGCCTTAGTGTATATATTTACTATGTACATTGGGTTTGTTTTTACTTCATTTTTTTCTCTCTATGTGTGTGTTTACGCACATAATGGGTTGACCACCATGGTTCCTCAATAATCATGGTTCTAACTCTATTTGCAATAACAAAATAGGTAGCTCCAAAACACAATATCTAAATGGAAGCTCAAGATACAAGAAATGTTAGTCATATTTTCATTACATTCATTTATTCATCTCATTAAAAAATTCATATCAACAAAATTCATTAATCAAGAACATCACCATATGTCTATAACGTATCATCTACCATCATCATACTATAGTAGCGAAAATGACCAATGATTTTTCTCCCAACCAACCCTTTATTTAGGTCTGAAATCCTAATTTTGACCTTTTACCCTCCATCTCCTATTTTTTCTGTCACTCCACCACCGGTCTCTTATTTCCTTTATCAAGTGACTATCCATCATTACGTTGTGTCACCCAACCTGCTGAGGGGGCACTCCTTAGCATAATCCGGTTCTAATGGGGCATCTAAATGCTTCACAGGGAAAATCAGGCAGATCATCATGCTTATTTATAATTTTTTCATCGATCTACACACGTTAACTATCTTTAAATCGTTATTAATTTGTAATAACACTTTAAATAGGGTAAAATATAGGCACCCTAAAATATTGCATTACACATTATAAACCTATGAAATCATCTCGTAATTACTTCACAATACATTACGACCATTTTTGACCACTTTTGATATATTCTGTTATTTTATGACCTTTAATGACATTCTACGACATTGTCTCAAATAAACTTCTATCATCCTTATCACTCACACATGGTCTCAAATTATTAAATATTCACACTATGGACCTTGTTACATTCATATCCCACTCCTAGGATTAATTAATTAATCATATCACTTTTATTATTCATCCCATATCCCACAAGCTAATTTTATCAGCTATTTTCATATTAAATTAATTAAATAAATCCTACAATATCTATTTCCACCTTACCTCTTATTCACTTTCACTTCACTAATTAACTTCTCAAGTTATCTAGAGAAAAACAAATCAATTCAAGCATTTGAGTTAATTGAACATATCCCATAAAGCATAACATTCCAAAATCAAAGCAAATATCCTCAAAGCTAAAACTCACATCACTTTTTGGGTGAATAAAATAAAATACATGGAATTAATATTTAATCATAAATTTTAAATATTCATAAGTATGTGCAAAATTTGCCAACTCAACGATGGTTCATCTATGCAAACTCAAAACAATAGTTCAAGTCCTCAATCAAGTTGGAAAATCAAACAAATCTCTCCAATCATGCTTTAGTTAGCTTCAGATCAGACAAGTTAATCACACAAATCAAGGATTTGGGATTCTCTTCCCTCATCTATAAATAAGCACTCATTCCTCTCCATTTATCATCTTTGAAAGCTTTGATATTTTCCTTGTTACTGTGTCAAATTTTCATTCAATCTCACATGTCATTACATTGTCCAATTTATCAAAAATCTATCATCAAAATCAGTCATTCAATCACTTTGCTCGTAGCTAAAATCTACTTCCATTTGGAACATCTTTGGAGCATCCAAAAAATTTGATCAAGAGATTCAACAAGCTTGGTGCTTCATTCCAAGCTTCAATAGTCTCATCCGAGGTTGCAAGGAGATATAAAGAAGGATCAAGTTTACACTTTTATGTTGTTTTCTTTCTGTTGTGTAGTATTTCTTTGTATACAAAATGCATCCCACACAGTGAATTGACATTAAAAATATGTCTTCGGTTATGAATATCAAATAGAGTTCATAATCAGAAGATGATAAGCACATTAAATTGGATCTCATTCCTAAGTCAACATTTAATATCTTATGGAATGAAGTAAAAAAATACACACAAAGTTGTAGCAGTTTATTTCTCCATTCATAGAAAAAGAGAGAATATGGTCAACCCCTTATAATGGAAATTCCTTACCTATTTATACTTTTAGCTTGTAACCATCTCGTAACTACCTTCATGGTACAAGAATACAACTTTTACCTTATTAACTTTCACTTAAGTTACAACTAAATTTGACTTTATAATTGAGTCACTTATGTTTTACAAAAAAATTCTTAATGAAGAAATAGAAATCACTTAAGTAATGAAAAAAACTTTTCGCCAGCAGAGAAATAGAAATCACTTAAGTGATGAAAATATTTTTTCCCAACAAAAAATAAAAAGTCACTTAAGTGAAGAGGAGAAAAATAAATGATCTCCAGCCATAAAGGTTTCTTTGCATGATTTAATTGAGCACTTTCACCTTCAACACTTACAAACTTGGATTCCATAACAATCGTAAATACATACATCTCCTTCGAGAAGAGAGTTTTTCCCAACAAAACTATTCATTAATATGAAGCATCTGAAATTGTCAACACACGTGAGGACTAGTATGATGTGTTGAATTTAAATGGATATTACTTACGCTTAATACAATCCACTACAAGGAAACCTTACTTTTGATAGAAGTCTTCTTTCCACTAGTCATCCTTGCCTCGATATTGCTGAAGTTTATATGATCAATTTTGTCATCACCAAAGGTAAAATAATCATGAATACACTTCAAAATAATGGGCCCATGATGAATATTCGATGGTAAAATTTTGGGCAAGATTGATGAGTCAAACTCAAACTATGAGAAAAATAAGCGGCTCAAATGAAGGTAAAAAAACACTTGATAAATGATTCCCAATAAACTTGTTTACAACTTTTGATGTTATTAAAACTATATAAGGTTAATCCTTAGTTCAATATATTTCAATGTTTTAAAGCGACATGCAAAAAACAAAGCTTGCATGAAAAATTTATGACCAAAACAAGATTGGTTAATGAGTACCACCTTAAGTGCACTTTTGGGAACTAACGAGTTCCCACAAAGTGCACTTGGGATGCACTTTTGGAACCACTCAATTGAAAAGAACATCCCGACATGAAATTAGAACATTTGAGGTTCCAAAATCAGACTTGGAGCATCACTTAAGAACAAAAATTACAAAAGAGGACTTGGGATGGTCTTAGAGAACAACTTAAGTGAAAAAGTACAACCTCAAATTAAAATTAGAACATGGTAAGTTCAAAAGCGCACGAGAGGCATCACTTTGAACATAGGTGCAAAAGTACACCTAGGATGGTATTGAGAGAAAAATTAAAGAAAAAGTGCAGCCTCAACTTCAAATTAGAACATGACAAGTTCCAAAAGAACATAAGAGGCATCACTTAAGAACAAAAGTGTAAAAATACACTTGGGATGGTCTTGGAGAACAACATAAGTGAAAAAGTGCAACCTTAACTTCAAATTAGAACATGACAAGTTCCAAAAGCACATGGGAGGCATTGGTTAAGGAAACAAGTGCAAAATTACACTCGGGGAGCACATTTCAATCACCACTTAAGTGAAAAAGTGCATATGGAGGTGTCTTTGGGAGCAAGGTGCAAAAAGTGCAAAAATAGAACTAAAAAGCTTCTCAAAGCACATCTTGGGAGGGTTATGGGAGTAAAAATGGTGCATGATCAATCTTAGGATTGCTTAGGAATCATTTTGACACAAACATTCCACGATGGTCAAAACACTTGTATCAATTTATTGTAACAAAAATGGCTTGATTGTGAAATTGCACAAGGAAAGGACAAGCTTTCAAGGCTCAAACTAAGGTGAGAAAGTTGAAAAATGCATACAATGAAGGCCAACACAAAGATACTTTGCGCATAAAATATTTTTCCATGGTGGGATTCATGAGAATGGAAAGCATGTCATGAAATTTTTGAAAAATGTGCATAATAATAGTGTTGAAACTAGATTAAATATAATCGAAAACCTTAAAAGCCAAGCAATATTTTTTAAAACTAAATTTGTTTCTATAAAATACAATAAGCAATATGTTTTAATAACATATGATAAACAATATGTTTCTATGATATTTTACAAACACATACATTCTTGAACTACAATGGGTCCCAAAGTTTCACCTTTAGAAAACATGAGAATGTAGGAATTTTAGCCCCTTTGATCATCAATTAAGTTTGGATTTTTTATGTAATTAAAAATGTATCCTTGCATTATTTTTTAACATTTAATCAACTATTGACTAAAATTATCATTTTTGTTATTATTCCATGCATGTTAGTTGCTTCCCATGAAATCTCTATTGAGGAATCTCCTTTTTTAGGAAAGCATTAATGGGTGGTTGAAGAAATGGAAACATGGGGGATAATGACTCGACAACATTGAAAAGAGGTTGGAGATGGGCCAAACGAAAAGATAATAAGAGATATTATGAGAAATTTCTTTTTCATTTTATATGTTGAAACTAATATTTATAATAAAAAAACCTTACAAACCACTCATGCAATATTTTCTCTTAAAATTTGTTTCTATAACATGCACTAAACAATATTTTCTATAATATTATGCAAACATACACACATGGCTAAAAAACAACATATCCCAAAGATTCGCCTTTAGAACATGTTGGAATGGGAGAATTTTTAGCCCCTTTAATTTTCAATTAAGTTTGAGCTCTTTATGCAATTAGTTTTAGATTTGGTAAAACTATTAAAATAAAAGGCATATAGGGGTGTAAATTTTGTGGAGGGAGTTTAATGTCTAGATATTATTACATTTGTGGACACATTTTAAGAAATATGGGATCAATTGTAATTCAATCACATTCTATAATGATACCATTGATATGTGGATAATTCTAAGAGGGTGACTTAAAAAGTAGCTCTACAAAATATCAATGGGATGGGCCGTGCCTTGCTTAAATGTGAAATTTCATTGAGTATGAAAGGGTTTTGAGACATTGTGTCAAAAGAGGAAGTTTAACATCTAGATATTATAAAATTCATATGAAATAACAATAATATGGGACATGACCCCATTTAAAAGTGGAATGACATTAAATATGGAAGAATTTTGTGGTGTAGTTTTATAGGATTTTGACTTGTAGATATTATTAAATCCATAAGACTTTATTTCGTGGAATATGAGATCAATTGCAATTCAATTAATTAGTGAGGAACCATCCCTAATAATCACAAACAACTTATTATTTGGTTGACTGCTCAACTTTACGAAAAAATATATGTGATGGATAGACTCTTCTTATGAGTAAGTTCTAGATTAATGGTTTTCAATATGAAAACATTTTAAGACGTAATCCATCATCTCAACTTTTGAATATGAAAACATTTTAGGCGTTATCCATCATCTCGATTTATTAGGAAAAGTTGAAGTGATGAAAGAGTTGTGAAGAAGGGCAACAATCCATCTATGAAGAACAGGGGCAAATTTCAAAGCTCGGAAAACTCAAACCTTCGCGGGTTTCTAAGGGCCCAAACCATGGTATCCATGAATCCAACGCCACATCCGCATAGCTCTTTCCATCTCTTATATGCACTAATTCTCTACTTTCTAGCTCCCCGACACTGCTCTCCAACGTCACCCACATTTCTTCTCTCGCCATTTCCAACTTCGCCTCCGATTTATGGTCTACACACATAATTGCAATCGCCCTTATCTACCTAAACAGTTGAAAAAATAACTAAAATTAGTTTAAAGCATTGAGGCTTTCACAATCCATAATTATAGAAGAGTTTTTGGGAAAAAATGTTTAGTTTGAATTATCCATAGTAGTTTCGGATTGCAACATATAATCCATCATCAAGATGTTAAATCCGAAAAAATGAGGGTTTCGTGGTCCATAAAATTAACAAACAAACACCTTTGGAAGAAAAAAACATGTTGATTTGATTGTCCACCGATGTTTCGATTTTAAATTCCGAGAATTCATCATTTGCTGACATTGATGGATAATTCTTAATAGAATTTATTCTCTGGAGAGATTAATCCCTAAGTAGACTAGCCAACACTCAGGCACTTAAATCTAAATATTTATCTTATTAATTAGAATTTAGAATTAATATATATATATGAAACTTCTATATTAGTTGAATCATTTATTCATATCATTATATAATAACATAAATTTCAGGCATACACATGAATAATTATTAAAACATTTTTGCAATTAAAAACAAATATGACATATTTATGAACTCATATGATTTAAATTTCTATTTATTTTTATGGGAAATTGGTAGGTCTGGTTTAAATACTACTCTTCACAAATCCGTGACAGCTACATATTCATTTTTATTGCTTTTTGAAAAAATGGTACATTGCTTAGGTTTGAGTCCCATCGCCTACTTGATATTTGTAAATTGAACTTGCAAGCAACTTTGTATAACAATTGTATTTTTTTGCATTCTCGCTAACCTCCTATGATTAATTCTCTCCATCAATGGAATATTTCTCATCCTTTTGTGATACTTTTATAGGATAGTTGTTGATCCATCTTATATGATAATTTCTCTAAATTATTTGTGATTTATTATGATCCTGATACAAATTTTAAAATACGAGATTGCATGCAACTTTTATTTATTTACTTGATGAGAAAAAATTAATTAAAATTTTGAGAAGGACATCCATTTCAATTATTGCCTAGGGCATTCCTAACCTTTAACTCGGCTCTAATTTATTCCAATAAAAACAAAAACACACTTGTACATCAATGGATTGCATCTCGCAATCTTAAAAAAGAAAGAAAATTGGAAAAAAATCTTGTTGATTTGAATTATTGATGGATGTTTCGATTGTCACGATGTTGCTATCAGAAACATTTATGGATAATTTCTTGAACTTTTTAAAAAATATATACAACTTGGATTTTGTTTTGGATAATTTTAATCCATATTTTTGAAAAAGATTTTTCTACTTAGATTGTGTGTTGTGATCTGATGTGTCGATAGAGTATTTTAATAGATATTTTCGAAAAGAAATCTTCAACTTAGATTGCATGTTGTGATTTGATATGTCAATACATAATTCAAACCAACTCGATTTTTTTGTAAAAGATTCTTCAAAAAGCACTAATTTTTTTTTTTTAAGAACACGAGAATATTATGATCAAAGAAATCTGCCCAAAAACACGAGTAATAAAATGAAGAATCTAATTTATGTCACGAGATCCTTCTCCACCACTAGTTCATACCTAATCTCCTTCGCCTAAACACAATTTCAACTTTATTTCTATAAAATAAAATTGAAAATAATTAAACTCCAACCAAAAATTCACTCCCAACTAAATGCCCAATTATTAACTCAATACTATAGCTATTTTAAAAATATAATAATAAAAGATCTTAATAAAATACATAATTCTTGGGAAAAGAAACAAAACAAAACCGGGATTGTTACTCTTGGTCAAAGATTCCATTGTTTATGAAAAGAGAGAGAATTACAATAATTTATGTCCATCGCGTCTTTATTGCACACAGATTCCTTAGTGGGCAATCATTATACAATATGAAAAGCATGTGCACTTAAAAAAAGGGGTAATGGTGCAATGAATACGTCCCTTTTTTATAGATTTTTTCCTTTTTCTTTTTATTGCGATATCTTTGTATAAGGCTATCATTTAATTTAATGTAATAACAATTTAATTGCATTATATTTCCTTTTTGATAGGTATTCGATTGTTGACTTCAAAATATTGTTTTGTTCGTAAAAAGTTAAATACAATTTGAACTTGAGACTTGTTGTTTTCTAAACCAAGGCCTTTCCAACTAGGTTCCAACATGGTAGATGAAGACTATCGATGCACATTTTTTATATTTGACAAAAAAATTGTGTGACTTTTCAACTATGTTGGCATGCATTATGTATGCATTGTTATGGAGGCATGCATATAAAAATGCACATCTAATTGTCAACATAGCTACCATCAAATGATATATGTTAGGAGCGGTTCTAAAAGTTTGCATTACATATATATTTATTTTTCTAAATCGGAGACACGGGGTTCACTCAAGTAAAAATATGATATAACACGTTCATTCAAAGCGTATTAAATAATACCCTTAATGTTATTATTTACCTCCAATTATTCAATTCATAATAACCCTACCGTTATATTATTATAATGAAAATACCCCTATTTTTTCCATGTACTTTATTTACCTATTTTTCCATTACAATTTTATTTACCCCTTTTTTATTTCTACTCTAATATATCAAATAGAAAATATATCATGTTTTACACTCAATTATTATTAACATAATATGTATTTTCTCTAGAAATATATTTTGAATCCATTCAAGACATATTATCAATTACATTGATGTTAAACTTTATTCATTTATCAATAGTTCTTCAAATAATTAAGATGGTGAAATAATATCATTTGTGTTGAAAAATATACTCAATCCCAGTTTTCTACAATATTACTATTTCTTGGTTAAGAATCTCCTAATTGAGATTTCCTTATTCAAAAAGATATTATAATTTAACTTCATGACAACACTCCTTTTGCAATTTTAAGGTATTTAGTTTTAAAAACTAAGGGTCAAATATTTTAGTTTAATGTTAAAATTAACCTCACCTCTCCTTTGGCCCACCTCTCTAACCTACACCCAATACCTAATTCAAAATATTAGTAAATTAAACCTTTTCACCCCCTAATGTCTACCGGTATATTGACTTTGATTTATCAATTTTAACTATCTCAATATGAATGAACATGCTAAGATATTGCCTAGCTAATGAACCCCGTGATCGGAGAGCACATCACATTCATCCTATGCACTTAGAGTGTCAAATTTAAACTCGGAATCTTAAATTTATACAATCATTTTAACATGTCACTAAATATGAATTGTTTTGTTATGTCACCACCTCAAAGGTGAAATGCTCTTTTTAATAGGTGAATTAAAAGGAATTATTAGCGAAATTCTCATTAATGAGTTAGTGATTAGATTGAGGAGAGAGATGCTTAAACCAAACCTCTATAATAGTTGGCAAGAAGATAGTTGAATCCTTTAATAGTTAGAATGTTTAGAGAGAGAGAGAAAGGACAACCCTCCCTAATGGACTTGTGAAGACCAAATTTGAGAGATTGCACCTTATAGATGAAACAATTTGTTGTTGGTATAAAAAAATAAGATCCAAACCCTAAGGCCTAAAACATGGAAATGGTAAAGGTTCACTCATAAGCTTTCTCAAATTTGATCTTGATTTAGAAAAGACAATCTAATTAAATACTTTGGCTCATTCTTTACCTTCCCATGCAACAATGACATTATCCAAAATATGTCTACATGTTGTAAAAACTCATTTTTTTAGATCTAATGATGAGAGAAAAAAATGTCTTAGACTAAGAGCAAGATATTTTGCAAGGAGAGTGGATGGGTCTCCAATTGGTGATTAGCTTAGCGTCATCATCCTCGGGTATAAACTTGATATTCCCTTGATTGATAAGTGAACCCAAAGAGTTAAATTGGACTACTTCTATATACACTTTGTGGAGGTTTGGTCGAACCATATCTTAGAGGGTTTGGTAAAACTCACAAGGAAAAGTATTAATTCTAAGGGATTCGTCAATGACCATTTGCATCACAACTTCAATGAGATCATTCAAGCTGAGAGGCCTGTCACAAGTGATGTTCCTTTAAGCTTTGGAAATCTTGAACTGAGCACGTTGAAAGCAATGTAAAAGGGCATCTTCTCTAGTAGGAGAAGAATATTTGGAAGCAAGCAATCCATGGTAATGATGAAAAAAGGCCTAAAGGATTTCAATAAGCTTCATTACCCAAACATTAACATCCTTAATGGATTTGATTTTTCTGTAGCGTATTTAGAGCATAGAAGGAAAACAATTCTTTGGTAACCTTATCGCCCACACCGTTCATTCTTGCTCTAAACTAAGATTCCTTGGATTTATAAGCTTCTTCAACTTTGAGTTTGTTTCTCCATTAATGAACAGTTAGAATTGGCAATGGCGGAAGTCGTAGATCACTAATGATGTTACATTAATGTTCCAGTCCACTAAAATTGCATCGTGGCACTGACTATACTTGTCCAATCTGCTAGCTGCGGTAGTGCCGTGCTTCCAACGGATTGTATTTTTTTTTGTTGTTTGCTGGCATTTACTCCACCAAATTGGAGCTCCACTTCCTCGTACACTGCCCCCTACCGATACCGGATTCCATTTGCCTCTTGTCTCCAACCGCCTGATTCCCATTTGAATTTGTGTCCACGTCAGCAAAGGGAGACAGGGTCTACTGGTTCTGCTTGCTACGTCCAGTCTGTAGATCCAAGTCCACAACGAGCTCGAGTCCGCTTACAGGAGAAACTAACTGTGTCGCCAAACTCCCGTCCTGTACATTCCATTTTTGATAAGAATGCTGCGGTTGGGTGGTCTTTTTCCATTGCAGCCATAGACCCCGTGACCCACTCTCCCACATTTGCTACAGAAGACTGGAGAATCTTCAGACACGAGTTTTTGCTTCCAGATCCCATCTCTTTACTCCAAGTTTATGGTCTCCAGAGGGGAGCTAGCAACGATATTTATACACATCCTTGCAGCAATGAATCTGGACCTAACTATTGTGGTCGGATCCAGAGCAATTAAATCCTCAATTGCTTTAGCTATTCCCGCCAAGACATCTATTTCCCAAAATTCCAGGGGTAGCCCAGGGAGGACATGGCAAGCAGTCAGGGTGTGGGTTTTATAACGTGGTTTCCATCTAACAATTCCATATAACTGCGGTCCACCTTGCATAACATGAATCGAATCTTCTTAAAGGGAGAAGTCAAACATGAAGCTTTTCTCGGACAGGACAGGGCAAAAGTATTGACTTGAGATTTAAACACCCCATCAGAGCGACACTAAATCTATCCACCACCTAGTCTGGCACCTTCAACCACGAAGACTCGGCCTGCTTCCATTGCAAACGTTGCCAACAACTCTATCGGCCCATGTTGAGGAGGGGGAATAGAACAAATCCGGCAGACTGAATCTCCGGTTCCTTCCTTGCTCCTTCTCCATCTTCTGCGTCCTGCTACTCCTCCTCCATAGTTATTTTTGCCAACAACAATGGAATTAGTTGGCTCGTTTTAAGAAATATGGGATCAATTGCAATTAAATCATGTTATAGAATGATACCATCTACATATGGATTTGTTGACTATTAGAGGGCGACTTAAAAAAGTAGTTCTATAAAATATTAATGGGATGGGCCATGGGATTGCTTAAAAGTGAAATGGTGTTAAGTAGGAAAGTGTTTTATCGTGTAGTTTTAAAGGAGGAAGTTTAGCATCTTGATATTATTAAATCCATTGATAAATTTTTAAAAATATGAGATCAAATTACATTTCAATTTTGTTATAGAATGATACCATTGACAAGAGGATAATTATAAGAGAGTGACTTTAAAAGTAACTCTATGAAATATCAATGGGATGGGTCATGACTTCACTTACAAGTGAGATGGTATTAAATATGAAATATCAATGGGATGTAGTTTCAAAGGAGGAAGTTTGACGTTTAAATATTATTAAATTCATAAGACTCTTTCTCTCAAATATGAGATCAATCCCAATTCAACTAACTAATGAAAAAGTATCTTAAAAATAATAATAAATAGTCAATTAGTTGGTTGACCATTCAAGGTCTTGCAAATATACGTGATGGATCCGCTCTTCTCTTCGATACCATGAATTCAAGTTGAATGGTGTTGAATATGGAAACGTTTTAAGGCGTAATCCATCATCTCAGATTTATTAGGAAAAGTTGAAGTAATGAAAGAGTTGTGAAGAAGGGCTTCAATCCATCTGTGAAGAGCAGGACAAATTTCAAGGCTCGGAAAACTCAAACCTCCGCAGGTTTCAAGGGCCCAAACCATGGTATCCATGATCCCAACACCACATCCGCGTAGTTAATCTCTGACCTCTTTCCATCCTTCAAATGCACTAATCCTCTGCTTTCCAGCTCCCCCAGCCCGCTCTCCACTGTCACCCACATCTCTCTGTATTCCTCTCTCGTCATCTCCAACTCTGCCTCTGATTTATGGTCTGCACACATAACTCCAATCGCCCTTATCTGCCCAAAACAGTTAAAAATGTAACTAAAATCAGTTTAAAGAATTGAGCATGAACTTTTTGGGAAAAAAAATGTTTAGTTTAAATCATCCATTGTAGTTTTGGATCGCAACATCAAGATGTTGCAATCAGATAAAAGAATGAAAGATTTCCCACTCCATAACATTAAAAAACAAAGTCTGGATTAAAATAAAATGTTGATTTCAGTTATTCATGGACGTTTTTGATCGTGAATTTGGAATTCATCATCAATATGTTGCAATCAGAAACATCGATGGGTAACTCTTTACAGAATTTTTCCCAAAAAAACCACACATTTGTACATATGGATTGCATCTTGCAGTCCTAAAAACAAAACAAAAAAACTGGATTTTTTTTTTTATTTGAATTATCCATCGATGTTTTGATCGTCACGATGCTGCAAATCAGAAACATTTATGGATAATTTTATTGGGGTTTTCCAGAAAAATCTTCTACTTAGATTTAGTGTCGTGATTCATATGATTCTAATAGATTTTTTGGATTGTGATCTGATATATCGATGGATAATTCAAATGAACTTATCCATAGATGTTTTGATTGTCACGATGTTGTAAATCAGAAACATTTATGGATAATTTTCTTGGGTTTTTCCAGAATTTTTTTACTCAGATAGATTTTGTGTTGTGATCGGATATCATAAACGATTTTAATAGATTTATCCGAGAGGGAAAAAACTTCTATTTAAAGTTGTGATCTGATATATCGATGGATAATTCAAATGAACTAAAAATAATCTTCTGACAGCACAATTTTTGCAAGAAGAAGAAGAACACCAGAACCTTGTGATCGAGAAAATCTGCCCAAAAGCGCACCAGGTAGCGATCATAAGGATCTCGTAGAAAGAGCTGGTGCGGAGAAGGCCATGTTTCGTCGATGTACTCGACGATGAGTTTGGATTCACAGATTGATCTGCCATTGTGAAGGAGAACAGGGATCTTCTTATACACTGGATTCACTTTCACAAGCATTTCTGATTTGTGTTGCAGATCCTTCTCCACCACCACTTCATACGCGATCCCTTTCGCCCTCAGCGCAATTTCTACTTTTCTCCCAAACGGACTGAACAAAAACGATATTAATTGAACTCCTGCCATTATTTCGCCCCCTCATCGCCGGAAGGCCATATATAAATACCCAATTATTAACTCAACACTTTAGCTATTTTAAATATATAATAGAAAATACTATAGTAAAATACGTAATTATTGGGAAAGGAAGCATTTTTAAAAATGGTTTGATTGTTACTACTGGTCAAAGAATCCATCGTTTATGAAAAAGAGAGAGGGAGAGAAAATAAAGTATTATAATTTATTTCCATCGCATCTCGCCATGTGTCTTTGGACACACCTTTGGATATAGATTTCCTTAGTGGGCAATCATTAGACACCATGAAACCAATTCCAAGATAAGGTAGGAAGGTATGTATTTAGATGTAATTGCATGAGATATGATTTATTTGAATATTATTTGGTGTTTTGGGGTGATTCATTATTTTATGGGAAAGTGGTCTTACATCAAAATGTAATAGAAAAAAAAGTTTCACACAAATATAGAAATAATCATTTGGAATAGACAATGAAAACTAACTTTTAAGGGAAAGACAATAAGAACGTGAAAAACTTGCAACTACCTAAGAACCTTGCTACAAATGTTACACAAAGTTCCCTACATTCCGGTCACACTCTTAGTAACGTTAAGTCATGTTTTTAGAAATAATCGCACTCAAAAAATGATGTAATGACTTTGTGCATGATAAGAGATGGATTTATAATTAAAAAGGTTTCACACAAACATGGAAACAATCATTTGGAATAGACAATGAAAACTAGCTTTTAGGGGAAAGATGGTGAGAACGTGAAAAACTTGCAACTACCTTTAAGAATCTCACTAGAAATGTCACCTTAAGTTCCCCGCATTCCAGTCACACCTAGTAGAGTCGAGTCATGTTTCTAGAAATAATCGCACTCATAAAAATGATGTGATGACTTTGTGCATTATCTATCTAAGGATATAAAAACCTCGCTCACATTATTAATATTTTGTGTGAATCTTTAAGAAGTCAATATTCTTCTTCCAAACCCTTTTATGACAACCAAATCTAGATTTACCAAAAATGTAGGTTTTATTTTTGTATCCGTATTCCACTTCTAGCTTAATACTTATCGATGCCATAATTGTATATAATTGAAAAATAACTCACCAAGTATATTGTAATTCAACTAGGTAGTCCAATGATGATGCAATGGCTATCATATTGATATGACTTTGAGTGCTACAACAAAGACTTGATTATTTCTAAAATGTAGTAATATATGTTAGATGCTCTTCAAATTTTCGTGGACTTTCTTAATTGTTTTCTCTTATATTCTTGAACTAATTGTTTGTGCTCAATCACTTCATTTCCCTCAATGCATTAATGAGTATATGCATATACACTTCTTGAATTCAAATTAAGACCACATTGGTGTCCAAGCCAACATGCAAAAAGCAAGAAAATTGACAAGAAAGACCAAAAAACCTTGAGGGACCCAAAGGAGGGTTAGAAGCGCCCAAAAGAGACAAACCTAGGAAAACCATGCGCTCACATTTACGGGTGGGAGAATCATAGATACAAAATTATGGGGGACCTAGAACTATACTTTCACATTACTAGGGACACAAAATTATACATTCACAATTTTTGGAGACCATCTAAAACATGTATGTGAGAGAGAGAGAGAGAGAGAGAGAGAGAGAGAGAGAGAGAGAGAGAGAGAGAGAGAGAGAGAGAGAGAGAGAGAGAGCTCATATGAATGCCAAACACACTAATAAGAGCATGGATTAGATCAATAATAGAAAAATGTGTATGTATCCAATGTAGACACAAATATTGCACATTAGACAATATTTAGCCCGGTCTTATACTACTATTTAGAAGGTTCTCAAGTGTACAAAGTACCAATTAATCCCACCTTTTGCCATCTTTATTTTTATGTTTTACTTCGTCTTTCCCGTGTATTTCCGATACTTATCACCCCATTTTATAACTTCCCGAGATTCTAGCCCTAATTCGGGTGCCCCACCCTGTACTGGGGCGCCACAGTCCCACTCTGGGCACCCCAATCTATGCTTAGCCTCTTTCGCTCCTTTTTGGGTCACTTCTAGCCATTGGTCATCTTTATCTTTTCCTCAGTCAACATTGTCGGGATTAATTGCGAAATTAAACTTGAGAGCCCTATAAATATAAAGCTTATAAGACCATAATAAGGGTCCTAGGTCATTGCATCCTATCACTACTATCACTCCATCTAGGGCTACATCCATTACACCATCTTGCATCCATATAACACCATACATTCAAGCCAAGAAAGTTTTCATCACACACATTCTTAAAGGATGAGGGATTCTACTCATTATATTCTACTATCTACATATTCTATAGCTACCATAACTCGCTATTTCACAAAGTGCAACTAAGCACGAGAGCACCTAGGGCACGACATACACACACTCACCAGAACTACATCAGGGTCCGTAATGTAGTGCAACGCTCAAAAAAAGTCCACCATTTTGGTAACTGAGGTCAGTCTGACCCCTTCTTCTTCATGTGCAGGGCATCATCTAGTTCATCTAGCAAATCCAATGCGATAGAAAGACATGGTTTTAGAATTAGTTGTGACACTGTCGAACACGATTCTCGAGTCCCTACACAGTTCACAATGCCCAGAATCTAGACTAGGGCACCTCAGGGCATCCCAGTACACACCAGGCACCTGTGTCACTTCAGATAGTCTATATCTACCCTTCGCAGGGTCCCTGAGTGATCGTCTACATAGCCTGATTTCGGTTTGGACCTACGATAGTCACCATCAAACAACTAAGTCATTTCCTACTCCCCTCTTGCATTTTAGGGTTTTATTTCTATTAGATAAAATCATGCAATTACTTTACATCACTTTAGCATATTAGTTTTTGTTATTTATTATTGTTTAGCATGTTTATTTGCAATCGTTTTAGTCCTCCTACTTAGATTAACAACAAAACCCTAAATCCCTCTTTAGGTCATATTTTTGTTAATCACCAACCATAATGAAAAATTATGACTAATAATTACACTTGGACTAAATTTAGGTGTCTATATAATTCCCCACTTTGTTATGTGCGCACACACATACATATCAATGTAAAATAAACAAATGGGTACAAAATTTGGCATTTCTTAAGAAAAATCTGATCCATATGTGAACACTTGCAAGTATGTTTACACTTGGAGAACTTCCCAATCAATCAATAATTAGTTGAAATTAAGAAAAAATAAATTGGAAAGAATACACCTATTTTTAGAGGTTTAATATTGACCAATGTATGAATCCTCGATATCTCTAGATCTATTTTGAAAATACATGGATTCCCATATGAAACTCGCAAGAAAAAATGTACATAAATACATGCTCAAAACAATAATCTAATGAAAATGAGTGCATACATGGTGTTATTGAGAAATGTGAGGGTTCCCCTATATGATTTCTCACATCTCCAAGTTTTTGATAAATTAGAACAACTCGAAGAATTCCCATCCTCGGTCCTATGCTAAATCCTACATGCATTTCTAGGTACAATTTTTAGCAACAAAAATAAATGTTAAATATAAAAGAGACTAGGTTTAGTAAATGTCCCAAATCATCATATGGTGGGAACAAGTTTCATATGTTCTAAAAGTATAGACATAATGATTGATGATGATGAACAATTTAACATATGCACACTTGATTTCCTTAGGAAAATGGGACATGACACATGAATTAAATCATACAATTTCTTATGAAGGGTATTTAATTCATTTATCATTAGCTTCATTTGGACCAAAACTAGTGGATACATTACTCTTTGTAGTGTCTACCATTAATCAAAACAATTTGTTATCACATTAAAAATAGATCACAAAATTTGGCTCAAATTTTTCCAAAAAAATATTTCACTAAGTTTAAGGGGTCCCATCGTACATTTTTATGTTTTTTTCCTTAGTGAGGTTTTGTGTTTTTAGGGCACGGATTGAAGAATTTTCACATATCACGACTTCAAGGAACGATTCATTATTTTCCTTTGTTTCGAAAAGGTGTGATGACATGATAAGATTTTGGGAAAATATATTTATACACACTTTGAGAGTCACTTAATGTGTGCCTATGTGGAATTCATAGAATAGTTCTTGAGTTCCCCTTGTTCAATGGTGAGGCATTTTAAGTGACCTTATAGGATTTTGGGTTTTTGAATGATTTTTAAGTCACACATATTGCATACATAGGCAACTCGTGGAATAGTCTCAAGTTCCACTTATTCCATGATAAGCATAATGGGTGATGCAATGCCGAGTCAAACCAATTCATAATGCCTATTGCTCAAGTCACGCCCTGCATGAACTCGGGAAATAATTCCCTTGTTCCTTATGTTCTATGATGGTGTGATGGAGGTGATGAGCCAAAATAAAAGGTTTTTTAATGCAATTTTATTAGGAGATTCATAAACCAAATCTTTGGGGGTACTATATAAAACTAAATCATGTCATTTTTACCACATTTAAAACAAGTTGTAACAATACATTTTCCTTTTCCCTCTAATAGTTTTATAAATTTGAGTCTATCATTGATTTCCCTTTCTAAGAGCATCATTTTCATTGGTTTGGTGAAGTTTTTCTAGGAAAAATTTCTTCACCCATCATCTCTTCTCATCTAAACCCCGATATTCTCATCCCTTCCATCTAACCATGTAAATTTCTCATTTCCCCCAAATTTACAAGTTTGATATTCCCAATTACCAAAACAAAGTTTTAGTATGTAGGGATATTAATACATTTGTCCTCATTAGAAACCAATATTCCTTAAATTGGTGATATAAATGTTAAACACATGGATTTATCATAATTTTGGGCTCAGTATGTAATATGGGAAGAGAATTCCAATGGCGGAACTCATCTTCAGCAATGGCTTTCCCATGTAGAGGGTTTTCTAAATTTAGTAAATTTTGTAGAAACAACCCTAACTTGTGCTCAAAATTTTGTTCTAGACATAAAAGACTTAAAAGATTCACATGGTCAAGTAATTTCCCAACTTCATACACAACACATCAATTCTTCCCTAGAAATTCAACCTTCACAATACTCTAATGTAATTACTCTTGAAATGGTCTAAATTGAATTTTATCTAGCTCAAAAGAAATGTTAGACGATGATTACAGAATATTGATTGAATGTGAATAAGAGAGGACCTTCTAAGCTCCCCAAGACCTCAGACATGACACATTTTTAAGAATTCAAATCTCAAATATGATTACCCTTTTGGTCATGCTCATGGGATTACAAACAAACAAATATTTTTATAATTGGATGTGCATCTTCATCAATGTCATTTTGAAGGAAAATAAGCCATTGATTGTGGTGAAATAATATTTATAAACTTTTCAAAGCAATATGATTTGGGCTAGTCTCTGGAGCATGTATACACGATCTTTCAAGGTATCTATGAATATATTAATCACATCACATATAATAATCATAATATTCATTTTAGGAGAGTGAATGATGCCTTCACCATATTAAATTTTCACTTTTTGGAAGGAAACATAATGAAGGAATACTTAAAGAAGAAAATACATTGATCAAAATATATTAAATATTCTTCATTCAGTTTGAGAGGTCCACCTACCTTAGAATAGTGAGTTTTGAAGGCATTTATTTCAAACTTCCTCTATTTTTGAAATGAAAAGTTAATTTTCATTGAGTTATACAGTAGTTTAATGCCTTGCACATGTTATATATATATGGAAATAATAGTACAAGGGATTACATTTCCTATTATTTCTAGACACAATATATGTAGATCAAGTGTGGATGCTTAAAATATGAAAAGAACCATTGCGCCATTCAATATGCATCAATTATATAAAAGGCCCTCTTTTGATAGTAAAAACTATATCAATAATAATCATATACTTCCCTAAGTTTTTCATCTCATACCCAATATTGAATATTTCGAGAGGACTTTGATGATGAATTTGAAGTGCGAAGAAGAGGATATATCATGATTACTCTTGATCAAATTTTATATTTCCAAATTAGTTAAGTACTTTATTGTATCATCCACATTTTACACACACAAATACAACACAACACACATAATAACAAGATATTTTTTTTTGTCTTACATTGCATGATACATAACATCACATAGGATCACTTAGGATAATGTATAACACATGAGACGTTAGCATAACCATGGACCCACATATAAAACATGAAACACATGATGAAAATCAAGCCACCTTTCCAAAAATGACAAACTACAACAACGACCCACTACAATATACACTTACTCACGTGCACTTCCCACAACACATAATTATTCATGGTGAAATATTTATTATAATATTATTTGTATTAGATGACTATAAGTTTTTAAGAACACATAACATGGGACCCTTCTTTCCTTTACAAGTGCGCATGTTTTCGTTTAATATTTCACCTATAGTGATTCCTTTAGAATTCACTCATTTCCCTTGTGGAAATAACTTTATATAACATGATTGTGATTAAGAACATATATACACACATGCGTCTTCTAATATTTGACTTAAGGATTTGTTTGAAAGATCCATGTTTACTTGGTTTGGAAAAATACTCTCGTTATAAGGAGGAAAATTCACAGGAAGAAAAATGAAGGTTTGAAGAAAACCTATCCCTACTTCATTTCATAGCATTGTTTAATACTAACAATCTTCTAGTTATTACAACCAACTATGTAGGTTAATTAATTAAGTTGTATCATTCTTGATTCACAATCCGTTGTTCAATTAGGAATTCATATTTTCACAATCATATTGCACATGGAAGGGTACATTACACCTGTGTTCCCATTATAGAGATTTTATTTGAATTTAAGTGAAGAATTTCACATTTCAAACTACTTCTATTTCATCATCTTAAGGATTTACTCTAAACAACGGGTTAATTACATATTTCGACCATAAATTCTACTTCTGAGTGATCCTAGGTTTAATATATTCCTATCTATGCCAAGGGTTCTACTAACTTTTACAAGTCCAACTAGAGTGCAATTTCCTTAACTCACAAGACCTTGGCTACAACTAAAGTTATCCCATTCTTAAGGCTACATTTTATTATTTCATTAGCATTGTTGTTTAATCCACATTTATTCAAAAAAGCATGTGATCATGCATCATATTTGGTTTTTTGATTTATTAGGTTGTTGTATTAGTTGTGGAGCTCTACTTTATTACATTCATTTTATGATCACATTTGACATTTTAGTTGGTTTTGACATCGTTCAATGGTGTACCATTTTTCGTAGCGGTCATTTCTTAGTTTAATCTTATTTACTCTTTTATGAACTTGTAGTAAACTAATTTTGACTCCACAAAATTAATAAACATGGAAATTTTTCAAAAGTGTTACTTTGCATGATTTATTGCCCTCATCATGATCGTCTTGTTTTTGTGATTGTTAGGTCTTTGTTTCATCCATTTCGGTGAGAACTCCTCTCCCGCCAAGTCATAAAGCGTGTTAAATATTAATTAATTAATTAATTACCCTTTGTTTGATAAAATCAAATTTTAATAACTTTTGGGTTTTTAATTAAATAAATATTAATTAAAATTCATTTGACAAGATTTATTTTAATTTCGGGGGAAAATAAGCTTCCGCTTCCCATTGCCGGGGATGCCAAATTGGCTTCTCGTACTCAAATTTCCCCTTTCCTAGAAAATTTATTTTTATTCCCGCTTGTGGGATTTCTTCCATTGATAGCCAATTCAATGGATTGGAAAATCGAGCAAAAATCTCCCGATTTCCCACATGGGGAAATAAAATGGGGATTGCCATCCCACCTTGCCATTTCGTTGGAAAATGGTTGTTTATTTCCCACTTTCCCCTAGCAATTAATGCCACTACCCAAAGGAAGAGGAGTCAGTTATTTCAACGGGAAGGGGAAACATGGTTACAGGGAAGCTTCTTTAATTCCCGTAACCATTTCCCCATGAGAGTAATTGAATTTTCAGTGAAAGGAGAATTCTCACACTAAGACAAAGCCAAAGTATTCATCACACACTCATCCAAGATCATTGGGCAACTATCACGTGGGTTTTAAGAACCAAAGGGAAAGATTACATTGGTCACGCATTGGCCAAGGAGAGAAATACAGTCCAAAGCAAGGAAGATCCTTCACACAGGAGAGGGGAAACAACAAATGAAGTATAAAGGATACCAGTAAGAAGATCAAGAATCTACGCATTGGTTTGCTTGGAACAAATTTTGAGCAGGAAAAGGTGTTTTCCAATGCATTCAACAGAATAAGAATTCCTTCCACGCACAACCATAATGGGGGAAGTAATAAGTTAAATTTCTTAAAGATTAACCACACATGGTAAAGAATTCCAAAGCATTCCACAGAAGTTTCCACGCTTAATAGGGGTGTGAAGAAGGAGATTTTACCACGTACCATTCAAGAAACACCACACAGAGGGAAAGGAAGACCACACATCATTTTATGCATCAAAGAAAAGCTAAATAACAAAGAAGCCACATTGGAAAATAAAATTCAAATAGTAAACAAAGCATCTCCATGCATTCCCCAAGGATCATCACGCATTCACCCAGGAATAAAATATTGAAAAGGTAGTTTAAAGAAGAAACTAGTCCGAAGTCTTCACACATGCATCAAGTCAAAAAAAAACAAGAAAGAAAGAAGGTGAATGAAACCCATTTCAATGCATGCACTTGATTTCTCCACTCATTTGTAGAAGGATTAAGTAAGTATACCCACGCATCGATCAAAAGATCGCAAGGAAGAAGCAAATCTCAAAGTACACATTCATTAAAATCAAGAGATTTTCATGCAAATAAGAAGTTACGATTCATGCATACCAAGGAGAATTTTCTATGGAAAATTAAATAAAAATAAATTAGAATATTAAAATTGGGTGATTTTTTTATTTTACAAAAATAAATAAATAAATTGTTGTCACCAAAATCAAAATTAACCGAAACTGATTATTATTATTATTTTTAATAATAATAATAATAATATTAAAACGAGTCATATTTTTCTTGCATTGACGGGGGTTTCAGAGACTGAGACCCAACCCCGTTTGCATTGTTTTGTGTGCCTGAGTCATTTTTCTGTAAAATTCATAATGGCCAAAAAATCTAATAAATCTGTAGGAAGATTGAGGAAGCCAGTGGAGAAATCGAATAAGTTTGCGCTCAAGTATGAATTCCAAGGAATCATCCCTCTCAATTCCATCAAGTCGGCATATGACAATATCACCGATACAAATCTGGGTCACATCAATGTGCAACAATTCTGCGATCGGGTGAAAGCGAAGGAAAAACCATATTCTCGGATAGGATTTACCATAGTGGTCTACCCACACAACAACATTTCTTGTCTCGGTGTAATGTTCGGAGCTGGTTATCACTTACACGGAGCATTATGATCCTGAGAGACGAGGAATTTTTAAAGATAATCATGAGCCTTTCCTCTTAATCACACCAGAGCACATTGAGGAGTTTCTCAGCATACCTGACTTCCTTGAGAATGCGGATATCACTCGAAAGTCAACACAAGAATTTTGGGATGAAGATCCCCTCAGGTGGAGAAAGATGGTTAATAATAACTGGTTAGTGACCAAGATGCCTCGAATTAACAAGTTTCCTAAAGTATTGTACCGCATTGAGTTTGTCGAAGAAATCGGGGACATGATTACTCTCCTTAGTCAAGTCTTCGGTTTACCCTCTGCCAAGATTTTCCACCCATGGATGTATCATTTTATCTATATCATCCTTTCCAAGAGAGAGTTTGTGGATTGGGCCACCATCATCAGTGATACTCTTCACAAATAATTGATTGAAGTGAAGATGACTGGATGTTTCTACATGAAATCATATCTGACTTATGCAATGGTTAGAAGAAAGCTATTTTTGGGACTTGAAACAAGAGGAGTCATGGGTCCATCAAATAATGTCTTCCATTATTATCCGCAACTAAGTTTAAAAAATAACTCTTTTCATTTCATAAGAGTTAACGATGCATTCACCTTCCGCATGATTCAAAACCTGAATCGGAATAGAAAGGAAATATTTTCTAAAGAAGCCATGGATGTCATTTTCCAATGGGGAACATGGTTTATTCAGTTTTCATCCTTTCCTACATTCGCGTAAGTGGATTTGAGGGTACTCCATGGAAGCTTCCTAAGTACGTCAGTGACATATGGGCATTAATGAGATCTTGCGTGAAAATTATTCCAAGTTCGTTATCTTCTTAGTGACAATCAACTCAAGATCATACTTCAGGATCACAAAAATTTCCAACTCGAGGTGGTCTCCATTCAACCAAATCCCCTTCTTAATCAACCTTCATGTCATCCAATCATACACAACAAGAAAGAAAGGAGTACTCCAATCATATGCGTAAGTGGATTTACGGGTACTTCATGGAAGCTTCCTAAACGTCGGTGACATATGGGCATTAACGAGATCTTGTGTGAAAATTATTCCAAGTTTATTATCTTCTTAGTGACAAGCATCATTCAAGAAGTCATTTCCCGATCCAAATAAGGGAAGAGATGAATTTTCTCTTGATAGCAAGAATCAACCAATTCTTGAAAGAAGCATATCTTGGTATGAAAGAAAACTTGCCAAATTACAATCAACTCAAGATCATACTTCAGGATCACAAAAATTTCCAACTCAAGGTGGTCTCCATTCAACCAAATCCCCTTCTTAATCAACCTTCATGTCATCCAGGTCATACGCACAAGCAAGAAAGGAGTACTCCGGTCATACGCATAAGAGGATTTGCGGGTACTCCATGGAAGCTTCCTAAGTACGTCGGTGACATATGGGCATTAATAGATCTTGCGCAAAAATTATTCCAAGTTTGTTATCTTCTTAGTGACAAGCATCGTTCAAGAAGTCATTTCCCGATCCAAATAAGGGAAAACCAATGTGCAAATATTGTTAGTGCACAACTCATGGAAAAGAGTTTTCCCTCATCACTATTTATCCATACGTGAAGAGATATGAGTTTGATATCAATGGATATATGCAAAAGATTCTTGGATAAAAGTATCAACATAACACTACCATGGAATATTTATGGGCTTCTGTTCGACGAACATGAAATAAGGAGATGAGAGTTTTCCGTCGACCCTTGCTTAGATCAAGGCCTTTCGCATCAAGAACCCTCTAGATTCATTTGTAAATGATGATGAAGATGTTATTGATCCTTCATATGATGTAATTGCTTTTACCCCATTGCCACAAATTGATTGGACTAAAAGAGATGAATTTTCTCTTGATAGCAAAAATCAACCAATTCTTGAAAGAAGCATATCTTGGTATAAAAGAAAACTTTCCAAATTACAATCAACTCAAGATCATACTTCAGGATCACAAAAATTTCCAACTTGAGGTGGTCTCCATTCAACCAAATCCCCTTCTTAATCAACCTTCGTGTCATCCAGTCATACGCAACAAGCAAGAAAGGAGTGGTTGCCAAAATTCACTTCATCGAAGAATGTGTCATGAGGAGAAAATATAAGGGTCCTAGCCCCAGTGAAGGAAGAGAGCGTGTATCGGGAATTTCTACTTCAAGTAGAGATTTTTCTACTCACATTGTTGATAGTTCAAATAATCTCATGACAAACGATCCTCGGCCATGCCTTGCAAAAGCATCCACTCAAGTACAAGTAGTTCAAATATAAAACAATTGAGAACCTACGGTTCACCAATATATTTATGAAAATATCCTAAATGATCAAGAGGTGGATATTGAGGTTATTTATCTTGAAATCAAGGTTGTGGAAATGATTCTTTCATAATCTCATGATTTTGAGAATAATGAGAATGTTGCTTTGGGCTTCAATCTTACGTATGCAAAAATAGTGAATGATACTCCTTTACGGGTTGATTGCGAAGTCAAAAAAGGAAGAGGGTTATCAAGGCATTTTAAATTGACTTTGATGCCCTTCTAAAACTTATGAATGATGTCATTTCCAAGAAGCCTAAAGTTATCTCTCGAATAATGGTGGATGATGATGGAAATAGATTTGCGGAACTTGCCATCCTTGAGGTTGACAAGGAGCATAATGCCATAACATTTGTTGATTATGAAGTTTCCAGACTTGGACTTGGGAAGTCCAGATTGGAAAGTGACATGGCGATGGCCCAAGATTTTATTGACATCGTGCTGAAGAGACTTGAGAAATATAAGTCTCAAAACTCTCAGCTAAGGGCTGAAAAGAATCAATAGGTGGAATATGTTCAACATCTGATAAATCCCATATCATCCACTTTCCCAGACACGATGCGGTGGTTTCCGATGAAGAAAATATCAAATTATCAAAAGAAATAAGCACATTGGGCCATGTCACTAAAAATTAGATTTTAGAGATTCTTGTTTTAGGCCAAGAGACGATCAAAACAACGGTTAAGCTCCATGAAGATGTTAGTGCATATCTTGATCCAATTCTTTCTTTCAAGGAAAATTTTGTTTCTAACATATCAAATTTGGACTAGATATTGCCGAGTCTACAAGAGATGATGAGTATGGAATCCTTTGTTTTAGCCATTGAAGGAATTCTCAAATTTGAACATCGAGGGACACGTTTTCTTTAGTGTCTACATCTCAAATAAAGGAATATGCTTCTCGAGGATTATATGATCCATTATGAGAGTGTATGTAATGAAGCCTTCACATCACTCGCCTTGATTCAAGAATTCATATCTGAGATCCCTTACAACCTCGTAAATGAGCATAATCAAAAGTGTTCATCAAAACATGTGGAAGAACAATTTTCACAATTGTTTAAGGACATGTATACTCCACCATTAATTTATCTCCAGCTTCAATAAAGTGTTGCATCAAATTAAATAACTTGTTTGAGAATGCTCAATCAAAGATGGTCAATCTGAATGATATGTCATGTAGGATCTTGGAATTGCTAGGTATTTTGTTAGGCTATTCTTTGACCAAATGAACCGAAGAAGAAGAAAACATGTTTGAAACATTGGGAAGGTTAAGATCCTTTCAATTGGTGAAAGCAACGGATCCTAATTTCACCGATGGTTTAAGAGCATAGTTTTTTTGGTATCTAATGAAGTGGGAGAGACCATTTCTCATGCATTTGAGATAGGTGAACCCTATCTCAATGGATAAGGCACTGGTTATGGTCATATGTTTTAAAAGTGGAATTTTAAAAAAGGGGATGTTGTTATTGATTTTTTTTTCAAAAAATGTGGATAACTTAAGTGGTTTCTATTTTTGGTAGCTTTTAATAAAGTTGGTTGAAAAGTTAAAAGTCACTTAAGTGCCCTATTTAATGTTCATGTAAAACCCTAACTACTTTGTAACCAACTTTTGGGTTATAAAAGGAAGTCAGGGGCTCATTTGTAAAGGGTGACTTTGAGAGAGGAGAAGAAAATACTTTTGTGTGCAAGCTTTGTTTCAAGAAGAAACTTTGTGTTATTTTGTGAATACATTTTGGAGTTAATGAAATAAGAACTTTGTGTCTCATTTATTTTCTCTTGTAACATTTGGTGTTATTATGTTCATTAAATTTTAGATGTTTAAATCTTGCATGTAAATATTGTCTTTGATTTTATTGTCAACGTTATTAAGTTGTTGTTCTCATTCACAATGATCAAGCTTTGCTATTTACTTGCTCATGTGTGTTCCCTTTTACTTATTCTTGTTTAGCTAACTCAAACTCCATTTTATTTGTGTTAGTTATTCATCATTTTTCTTCATGCGATATTAGGCTCTGCTTTTACCTAACTCTTGCATGTTCCTTCCATTCATTCCTTTCCGTTCCTTTCCTCCATTCCATTCCATATCTCTTATTCACTTTTATTTCCGTTGATGTTCCAAAACACCCCCCACATACAATTTTGAATGTACAAGTGTAAATATAGTTTTGGCTTTCAATAAAGGAAGCCTCACCTTCATTGAGGAGGGACTTCATTCCCACACTGTTGCATGTCATTTTCATGCGTGTAAATTTATGTGCTAACAATTTTGGGTGACTCATTTGGGGATTCTAGAATCGTTAACCGAGTGCTTGGTTAAATCTTTATGACTATCCCCTCTGCACAAGCTCCCATTCTTCAATCAAACCTTGTTCTGAAAAAAAAATTTCAAGGAGAAATTGCTGCCAACCTTTCAATAGTAGCTTGGGAAAACTGAAAAATATTGCAGCAATTTGTGGTTGTTGATAGAGCCATTGATAGAGAAATCTACATTGAAGACCTTAGAATAAGAGCATCCACACTTGTGGCCAGAAGACCTCCTGGAACATGCTGATCATTGTTTACCGACACGGCCCTCTTCCACCAAGGCAATAATCTGTATGACTATTACATGTAACTCACCTATCTTGCAACCAAATATTCTTTTTGCAGATACTCAAGAAGACATATCATCAAATTTGAGGCAAACTATTTGGGAAAAGTGCATAAACAACTATCATTTTCATCTCTCCTTATTAGTACTAGATAATGAATAACATCAAGTCATGAGAGTTGCGAGAGTTATTTAGGCACAAATAGCTCAAGAAAAGAGCAAAGAGAAAAGGATAGAGATGATCAAAACATTCCAATGATCCCTTCATAGTAAACATTTCAAACTGGTAGGAAAGAGGTTTACGTAAGGAGAAAAAGCTAAAGGTTGATCTGATCCCATTTTTATTTTCAAGGAAAGTTTGGTTTCAAGTTATCTCCTCCAAAGAAGAACACACCTCATAGATTTGTAAGTCTTGCATCAAGTCCTGAAAGAGCAAGCAAGGAAGGAATCACTACAAGTCAAGCACTTGTCCTTGCTCATGTTGTTTTGCCTTTGCATACCACCTTTCCCAAGATGGCAGTTAACGTACCATGGGGAAATTTCATAGGCCCATTGGCCTTACCAACTTGACATGACCTCCCATAAGGATCGAGGAAGATTCTTCCCAAGTTTGATGGAGATGGGAAGACATCACCAGATGACCAAATTTCTGCCTTCTTTGCTGCATGTGTAGTTTTTTTAGTAGAATATGAAGATGTTGCTATTCGCCTCTTCGTTGAAACATTGCATGACATTGTCGCAGATTGGTTTCATCATCTACCAAATGGATGCATTACAAACTGGAATGATATGAAAACTAAGTTTGAAGATCGATTCAAGACAATTGAATATGAACATGCTCTTTTTCCCAACTATCTCAGGTGAAGAAAGAGCCAACAGAACCCATGAGGAATTTTGTGGCTAAATTCAACAAAATGGTGAAAAAAGTTCTGCCGAGATTCACCCGAACCTTGATGGATAAAAATGTTTCCTTATTAATGCACAACAACCAGAAGTGTGCTATCAACTGAGAAGGTCTAGATTGGCTACTTATGAACTCACTCAATCCTTGGCCATAGAAATTGAGGATGACTTAATCATGGTAGGAAAATGCAAGAAAACTTCATGCAAGGGAAAGAGTCAAGAAACCCCTAATGCTTTAGAAGATATACTCACTAAGTTGGCTAATGATGTGATAGCTTTGAAAAAGTAAGTTGCTCAAAGTAGTAAACTTGTTCCTTACAAAGACATCCCAAGAAAAGGATTCATTCCCAAAAAATCTAGGATTGCAGGTGCTCCAATGAGGCTTTCTATTGAAGTAACTCCTGCAACTAACTCAAAGTGTGATGTCATTGAAGAAAGTGATGATGAAGTTGAGGTTGTTGAAGTTGATGAAGAAGAGACTAACTCTAGAACATCTGAACCTGAAGTTGAAGATCCAAAAGGATAAAGTAATAATCATTTATTCAAGTACCGTTCAGAAGAAGAAGATGAATACAAAGAAATTATAGAAGATATGAATAGTCAATCATTCGTTGTCTTCACATGCTCTCAGAAAAAGGAGCAGAGTACCAATAAGGTGGAAGATAAAAAGAACTCCAAGAAAGCTCCTAAAGAACCTAAGACTAAGGAAAATTCCAAAGAATCCAAGAAAAATGAGGCTCCTAAAGAGTCCAAGGTGACTGAGGTTTCCAAGGTCAAAACTATCTTAAAGAAAGGAGGACCTTTTTCAAGTCAATTAGTTGATAAATAAGCTACAAAGAAATTTTCTTCTTCCACGTCAGTATCAACCAAGCCCGACGCAAAGTTCAAAAGTGTGCCATCATTAAGTTCGAAAGAACTAGTATCTAAGACATCAAGTATGGTTACTTTGACTAAATTTGATATCATTGATCATATCAATAAAACAAAAATTTCCATGTCACAGGAAGAGTACTTGAAGTCCAATAAGGATCAACTCGAGAAATTGGTCCAGTTTATCAAAGGCGACTCTACTGTTCATTCCTCCAAAGGAATTCTAAAAACTCCCAAAGATGGGAAGACTCAAAATATTGTGGCGGCCACTACACCTTCGAATGAAAAGATTGAACCTTTCTTTGTGTCCTTTTTGATCAACGGATGCAAATTAAGTAATTGCATTATAGATTATGGAGCCTCAGATAATGTGATGCCTGCAAAAGTAGCACATGCTCTTGGGTTAAATTGTATGAGAAAATTTAGATCTTGTTACTCCATGGATACAAGACAAGTTCCTCTGATTGGGAAGATTAAAGACGCTCAGATGGTTTTAGCCAAATTTCCTCATAAGTGAGTTAAGGTAACTATTTTAGTTCTTTGACATTCCCCTTCATATGGTATGTTGTTGAGCATGAAATTTTGTAGAGATCTGGGTGGTGAGATTCAAATGGATTGGTCTCATGCTATGATCCCTATCAGTGGAGAAATGAAGAAGCTAATGCCGAAACTCAGGCAAAATTCATGGTGATGAAAATTGATGATCCCGTGCATAGGTCTTGTTTCAAAACTCAAGTATGGGTAATTATATGATGAATACAGAGGTTCATGCACCTGAGGTCACTTTCCAAGACCCTAATGAGATATGGACTCTTGATTTTGATGGAAGTTGTTGCTCAATAGGTTCCGGTGTAGGAGTGGTGCTCATATCTCTCGAATGGTAAAATATTTCCTTTTTCTTACAAACTCCAATTTTCAAATACTAACAACACTGCAGAATATGAGGCATTAATCCTTGGCCTCCAAGTTGGTAAGAGAAAGGGATCAAAATTTGAAAGCCTTTGGAGATGTGGAATTGATCATGAAATAAGTTAAAAATCAATTCCAAGTAAAGAACTACCATTTGAGACACTACAAAAATAAAGTGTGGGATGCAATAGAAGCCTTAGATGATTTTTCCATAAAATCCATTCCTCGTAAAAAGAATGAAAAATTAGATTCTTTATCATCTTGGCTTTATTGATGAATTTTCATTCAGAGTTTGATCAAGACAAATACACCATCGAAATGGTTTTTAGGCCAAGTGTTCCTGAAAATGCAGAAAATTGGCAAGTATTCAATGATGATCAAAAAATTATTGCCTTCTTGGAAAAGAGGGATAATTTTGAACAATGTTACTTTGAAGGAAGTGATTCTACATTTTGTGAATCGATGACCTCACCCATTCTAGAAGGAGTTGAGAATGCGAATCCTGGTGATGGCATCATTCAACTCAAGGGAAATAAAATTCCAAAAGGATTGGTTTCACTTGAAGAATTTTTGATAAACATGACAGGTTTATCAAAGAGAAAGAGCAAGCAGGAGCTGTAAATTTTGTTGACTATGAGTAAGTTAACATTGGTTCCAAGGATAAACCTTTCTGGTTAGCATCGGTAAGTAAGTGTTGCTCACCTGAGGAGCGTAAGAAATTCATAAGCCTCCTTACCAAATATTTTGATGTCTTGGCTTACTCATATGAAGACTTAAAGTCTTTCCAACCTAGGGAAATGGAGAATGCCATACCCTTGAAACTTGGTGCAACTCCATTCAGGAAGAAGCAAAGACAATATAATTCCATGAGGTTCAAAATATGTTAGATGCATAGATAGTGTTTCCTATTTGACATTCGACTTGGATAGCTAATATTGTACCGATTTTCAAGAAAAATGGAGAAATTAGGATTTGCGTAGATTTCCATAATCTTAATCAAGATTCCTTGAAAGATAATTTTCCACTTGCCAGTCATGGACCATATTCTGCAGGAAGTAACTGGATCAGAAATGCTATCCATGCTAGATGGTTTCTCTACTTATAATCAGATTGAAGTGGCTAGAGAAGACCAACATAAAACCATATTCACCACCGCATGGGGTACATTCGCATATAGAAGAATGACTTTTGGTTTGATCAATCTGGCGTAAACTTTGAAAGGGCTATGGATATGGCATTCGTAGATTATAAAGACAAGATCATCATGATATACCTAGATGAATTGATGGTGTTCTCAAAGAAATGAGAAGATCACCTAAGAGATTTAGAGAAAATATTGCAAAGGTGTAGACTTCATAAGATTTCTCTAAATCCAAAAAAATTTCATGTTCGGAGTTACGGAAGGGAAACTCCTAGGTCATATTGTTTCTAAAGAAGGAACTAAGATCAATCATGAGCGTGTTCAAGCTATCAAGAATATTTCCTTGCCTACAAGTAAGCATGGAGTCCACTCATTCTTTGGGAAGATAAATTTTTTGAGAAGGTTCATGTCAGATTTTGCCGAGTTGACCAAAGAAATCGTTGATATGATGAAAGGAAAAGAATAATTCAAATGGTCGAATGAAGGTAGAGAAACATTTGAAAAAATCAAGGGTGCTATTACAAAAGCTCCTACATTGGTGCATCTTGATTTTAAAAAGGATTTTATAATCTATTGTTATGCTTCACCGCACACAATCTCTGCCATATTGACTCAAAAAAATCAAGAGGGAATTGAATCTCCTATTGCATTCATGAGTTCTGGATTTAAGAAACATGAACTCAATTACAATCCCCTCAAGAGGCATGTGCACGCAGTGGTGAGAGCCTTGAAACATTTCAGGTACTATGTGTTGAATTCTCACACCAAATTCTTAGTACCAAACACCACAATTAAATCGATGTTGACACAACAAGAACCATGATCTAAAAGAGGTAACTAGGTCTCCAAGATCTAGGAATATGATTTGGATATCAAGCCTACCAAGTTGGTTCGAGGAAGAGGACTCTGCCAACTCATCACAGAGAATGAACCACAAGATGACTCTGACGAAGAACCAGTTGAAGAAGGTTTACCACTTGTATTTTTTGTCAGTATCATAGATGAATGGTATTCCGCTATAGCCTACTTTATCACATATGACGAATGTCCTGAAAATTTGACAGCTAAGGAAAAGAGAGCTATCAAATTAAGAGTTTTCAAGTAAGTCATTTGGGACAACACTTTGTTTAAGAAAGGAATCAACAACATATTCCTCAGATGTGTCTATAAGGAACAACAATCTAGGTTGCTTGAAGCTTTTCATAATCATGATTATGGTGGTCATTTCTCTGGCCCAATGAAAACTCATTAAATTATGTGTGCACATTATTACTGGCCCACTATGTTTTTTGAAGCTCAAAATGGGTAACAAAATGTGAGGCTTGTCAGCAATTTATTGGAAGACCTAAATTGACATCTTTGCCTTTGAATCCAGTTGTCATTGAAGAACCCTTTCAATAATTGGGTTTACATTTCATTAGAGTTCGAATCCTAATTCCAATGCTAGTCATAGTCACATGCTCACTGCAATCGAATACTTTACGAAATGGGTAGAAGTTATCCTGGTGAAACAAACATCTACTACGGTAATCTGTGACTTCATCAAAGAGAATATATTGATTCGTTATCGAATTACATAAAAGATCATAATGGACAATGCCTACAATTTTTCTTCTATAGAGATGATAGGGTTTTGTTATGGGTATGGGATATCTTTGTCTCATTTTTCAGATTACTACTCGTAGGGAAATGGTCAAGTAGAATCCAAGAGTAACAAAAACATCATTACTATCGTGCGCAAGTTGGTAGAAAAAAATCAAAGAACTTGGCACAAAAATTTATATGATGGATTGTGGGTTGATCGTATAAATCCAAAAAGGGAAATCGGGATGTCTCTATTCCAACTCTTGTATGGAACCGATGCTCAAATTCCCATCACATTGGAGTTACTAGCATTATGATTGACTAAAGTAGTTGATGATGAATGCTTCGCCAATGTGTTAGATAAAAGGATCATGTTCCTAAGCAAGCTCAAAGAACAAAGAATTCAAGTAGTGAATAGGATCGAGGAACACCAATCAAAGGTAAAGAAATTATTCGACAGAAAACTAAGGAGAGACAATTTCAAATCAATGACTTAGTTCTTCTTTGGGACAAGAGACGTGAACCGAAAGGAAAGCACGAGAAGTTTGATTCGCTATGGTTGGGTCCTTTCAAGATCAGGAATTTCTGTGGAGATAACACCTATTACTTGGCGTATCCTAATGGAACTCATTTGTCCTTTTCCCTACAACGGGAAATATCTCAAGCACTATCAAAATTGAAAATGGGTTGTCCCCGTATGTACATAGGTAATTAAGATTTTAGTTTATTTTTGTTTCCTATTTTTGGTTTCCTCTCTTTTGTCATCCCATTTTTGTGCACCATCATTTTTGGATCATGTTCATTAATATTTTGGTTTGGGTCCATTGTTGCGTCCATAAAGTCCTTGTCCCCAATTAGAGCTAGCTGTTATTAGCTAATTTTGACTTGAAAAATTAATAAACATGGAAATTTGGAAAATTTTCAAAAGTGTTACTTTGCATGATTTATCACCCTCATCACAATCATCTCATTTTTGTAATTGTTCTAGTCTTCGTTTCATCCATTTTGGGTGAGATCTCCTCCCGCTAGTTCATAAACTACGTTAAATATTAATTAATTATCTTTTGTTTGATAAAATCAATTTTTAATAACTTTTGGGTTTTTAATTAAATAAATATTAATTAAAATTCATTCGACAAGATTTATTTTAATTTTCGGGGGGAAATAAGCTTCCGCTTCCCATTGCTGGGGATGCCAAATTGGCCTTTTGTACTGATTTCCCCTTTCCTAGAAAATTTATTTTTATTCCCGCTTGTGGGATTTCTTCCACTGATTGTCAATTCAATGGATTGGCAAACAAGAAAAAATATCCCGATTTCCCACATGGGGAAATAAAATGGGGATTGTCAGCCCGCCTTGCCATTTCGTTGGAAAATGGTTGTTTATTTTCCAATTTCCCCTGATAATTAATGCCACTACCGAAGGAAGAGGAGTCGGTTATTTCAATGGGAAGGGGAAACAGTTATGAGGAAGCTTCTTTAATTCCCATAACCATTTCCCCATGAGAGTAATTGAATTTTTAGTGAAAGGAGAATTCTCACGCTAAGACAAAGCCAAAGTATTCATCACGCACTCATCCAAGATCATTGGGAAAATGTCACGTGGGTTTTAAGAACCAAAGGGAAAGATTACATTGGTCACGCATTGGCCAAGGAGAGAAATACAATCCAAATCAAGGAATATCCTTCACGAAGGTAGAGGGGAAACAACAAATGAAGTATAAAGGATACCTTGGTAAGAAGATCAAGAATCTACGCATTGATTTGCTTGGAACAAATTTTGAAAGGGAAAAGGTGTTTTTCAACGCATACAACAAAATAAGAAATCCTTCCATGCAAAACCATAATGGGGAAGTAATAAGTTAAATGTCTTAAAGAGTAACCACGTAGGGTAAATAATTCAGAGCATTCCACGAAGTTTCCCACTAACGGGGGTGTGAAGAAGACAATTTTAACCATGTACCAATCAAGAAACACCACACGAGGTAAAGTAAGAGCACACATTATTTTATTCATCAAATAAAAGATAAATAACAAAGAAGCCATGTTGGAAAATAAAATTCAAATAGTAAACAAAGGAACTCCATGCATTCCCCAACGATCATCATGGATTCACCCATGAATAAAATATTGGAAAGGCATTTTAAAGGAGAAACCACTCCAAAATTCTTCACGCATGCATCAAGTTTAACAACAAACAAGAAAGAAAGAAGGTGAATGAAACTAGTTTCAACGCATGCACTTGATTTCTCCATGCATTTGTAGAAGGATTAAGCAAGTATACCCACACATCGATTAGAAGATCGTAAGGAAGAAGTAAATCTCAAAGTACACGTTCATTAACATCAAGATATTTTCACGCAAATAAGAAGTTATGAATCACGCATATCAAGGAGAATTTTCTCTGGAAAATTAAATAAAAATAAATTTAGAATATTAAAATTGGGTGATTTTGTTTATTTTAAAAAATAAATAAATAAATTGTTGTCACCAGAATAAAAAATTGTAATCGGGACTGATTATTATTATTATTTTTAAAATAATAATAATAATATTAAAATGAGTCATATTTTTCTTGCATTGATGAGGGTTTTGGAGACTGAGACCGACCCCATTTGCATTGTTTTACGTGCCTAAGTCATTTTTTTGTAAAATTCATAATGGCCAAAAAATCTAATAAATTTGCAGGACGATTGAGGAAGCCAGTGGAGAAATCGAATAAGTCTACGCTCAAGTATGAATTCCAAGGAATCATCCATCCTAGTTCCATCAAGTCGTCATATGACAATATCACCGATACAAATCTGGGTCACATTAATGTGCAACAAATCTGTGATCGGGTGAAAGTTGATGGCAAAACCATATTCTTATATAGGCTTTACCATAATCGCCTATGCCACGCAACAACATTTCTTGTCTCGGTCTGCAATGTCCGGAGCTGGTTATCACTTGCGTGGAGCATTATGATCTCGAGAAATGAGGAATTTTAAAGATAATCATGAGCCTTACTTATTAATCACACCAAAGCACATTGAGGAGTTTCTCATCATACCTGACTTCCCTGAGAATGTGGATATCACTCAAAATTCAAGCACAATAATTTTGGGATGAAGAGCCCCTTAGGTGGAGCAAGATGGTTAATAACAACTGGTTAGTGACCAAGAGGCCTCGAATTGATTGGCTTCCTAAAGAATTATACCACATTGAGTTTGTCAAAGAAATCGGGGACATGATTACTCTCCTAATTTGAGTCTTTGGTTTACCCTCTCAGGATTTTCCACCCATGGATGTATTAGTTTATCTATATCATCCTTTCCAAGAGAGAGTTTGTGGATTGGGCCACCATCATCAGTGATACCCTTCACAAATAATTGATTGAAGTGAAGATGATTGGATGTTTCTACATGACATCATATCTGACTTATGTAGTGGCTAGAAGAAAGCTATTTTCGGGACTCGAAACAAGAGGAGTCATGGGTCCATCAAATAATGTCTTCCATTATTATCCACAACTGAGTTTCAAAAATAGCTCTCATCATTTCAGAAGAGTTAACGATGATGCATTCACCTTCCACATGATTCAAAACTTGAATCGAATACAGAGGAAATATTTTCTAAAGAAGCCATGGATGTCATTTCCCAATGGGGAACATGGTTTATTTAGTTTTCATCCTTTTCCTACATTCACGTAAGCGGTGACGGGTACTCCATGGAAGCTTCCTAAGTACATCAATGTCAGATGGGCATTAATGGAGCTTGCATGATAATTATTCCAAGTTCATTATCTTCTTAGTGACAAGCATTGTTTAGGAAGTCATTTCCTGATCCAAATAAGGGAATACCAATGTGTAAATATCGTTAGTGCACAACTCATGGAAAAAGAGTTTTACCTTATCACTATTCATCCATACGTGAAGAGATATGAGTTTGATATCAATGGATATATGTAAAAGATTCTTGGATAAAAGTATCAACATATCCCTACCATGGAAGATTTATGGGTTTCTGTTCGCTCGCATTTAACATGAAATAAGGAGACAAGAGTTTTCCCATCTAACCATTGCTTGTGATCAAGGCCTTTCGCATCAAGAACCCTCCAGATTCATTTGTAAATGATGATGAAGATGTTATTGATCCTTCATATGATGCAATTTCTTTTACCCCGTTACCACGAATTGATTGGACTAAAAGAGATGAATTTTCTCTAGATAGCAAGAATCAAGCAATTCTTGAAAGAAGCATATCTTGGTACGAAAGAAAACTTTCCAAATTACAATAAACTCAAGATCAAACTTCAAGATCACAAAAAATTCCAACTTGATGAGGTCTCCATTCAACCAAATCCCCTTCTCAATCAACCTTCGTGCCATCCAGTCATATGCAACAAGCAAGAAAGGAGTGGTTTCCAAAATCCACTTCATCGAAGAATGTCTCATGAGGAGAAAATATAAGGGTCCTAGCCCTAGTGAAGGAAGAGAGCGTGTATCAGGATTTTCTACTTCAAGTAGAGATTTTTCTACTCAAATTTTTGATAGTTCACAGAAGTTCATGAAAAACAATCCTTAGGCATGCCTTGCCCAAATTTCCATTCATGTGTAGGTAGTCCAAAAATCTAAGACTTCGGAACCTACAATTCACCAAGAGATTTCCCAAAATATCCCAAATGATCGGGAGGTAGATATCAAGGTTATTTCTCCCGAAATCGAGGTTGTGGAAAGAATTCTTGCATAATATCATGATGTAGAGAATAATGAGAATGTTGCTTCGAGCTTCAAGCTTCGTATGCAAAAATAGTGAATGATACTCCTTTCGGGTTGATTGCAAAGTCAAGAAAAGGAAGAGGGTTATCAAGGAAATTTACATTGACTTTGATGCCCTTCTCAAACTTACGAATGATGTCATTCCAAAGAAACCTAAAGTGCTCTCTCGAATAATGGTGGATGATGACGGAAACATATTTGCAGATCTTACCGCTCCACAAGTTGATAAGGAGTGTAATGCCATGACATTTGCTAATTATGAAGTTTTCAGACTTGAACTTGGGAAGTCTACATTGGAAAGTGACATGGTGATGGCTCAAGATTCGATTGACATCGTCTTTGAAGAGACTTGAGAAATATAAGTCTCGAACTCTCGATTAAAGGTTGAAAATAATCAATTGGTGGAATATGTTCAACATCTGATAAATCCCATATCATCCACTTTCCCAATAGCTGATGTAGTGGCTTCCCTATTGAAGAAAATCTCAAATTATCAAAATAAAAAAACACATTGGGCCATGTCACTAAAAATTGGATTTCAGAGATTCTCATTTTAGGCTAAGAGATGATCAAAATAGTGGTTAAGCTCCATGAAGATGTTAGTGCATATCTTGATCCAATTCTTTCTTTCAAGGAAAATTTTGTTTCTAACATATCAAATTTGGATGAGATATTTCCTAGTCTATAAGAGATGACGAGTATGGAATCCTCAGTTTGATCCATTGAAGGAATTCTTGAATTTGAACATCAAGGGACACATTTTCATTGATGTCTACATCTCAAATAAAGGAAGACACTTCTCAAGGATTCTATGATCCATTATGAGAGTGTATGCAATGAAGCCTCATCACTCACCTTGATTCAAGAATTCATAGTTGAGATCCCTTACAAACTATTGTGGTAAATTAACAAACACCCCTGGATGTTGATCAGATTTCTAGTTTGATCATACTAGCATCTAGTGTGATTGCACAACATTGAATCCTTTCCCCAAGTGTGGGACTTGCAAAATGAGAAAGGAATCTCTAGTTTAGAGGCTGGTTCCTCAATTCCTCTGGTCAGATTTATCACTTACAAGTTGCAGAGGTCTATATTCCTAACCCTACCCTAAATTCCAAAGGAGACAGAGATAGAGAATGCAAAAAGCTAAAACTAATGCTAATAGGTGATGCACCAAAGGAGTGGTGAGCATTTTTTACTTCTGCAGATTGACACAGTCCATAAAAATGCAACAAAGAACCTCATGCACAAACTGATAATTGTAATGAAGGATCAGAAATTAACCAAACAACACAGGTAGAGGATGAAAACTAATCACGAGAAATTTGTATTGTTATTTTAATCATCAAAATCACTTGCATTACAACACCTGAGAGGTAAAATAAAGTTGCAGCTCTTAGAAAAGGTCTGATATTCCACCAAAATCACTTCCAAGGTGAGAAAGGGGACCTGCAATACACAAAAATGTTCCACACTTTGAAAATGAGCCAAATCGGCTTTTACAGTGCAAGGGACGAGCCCAAGAGAGAGAAACACGGAAAACATGGAAGGGATTCAACCATTGACCAAAACACATTCAAAACATCATGGGAATCCTTACAGACCCATCCCTTGACATTTTTAGCCATGCTGGGAGAGAATGCGAGCCATTCTTCATTAAAAATGGTGGTTGAAACGTCATTTCTGCCCATGACCACGTGCTAGAGGCGTTTTTCAATTTTCTCTATCCAAACTCAATCAAAATGAAAAAATTACCCCTGAATCTTGTAGATAATTTCACCATCTTTCCATTGATATAAAGAACGTGAAAAACCGAGCTCTGGATCGAAAGATATGGCCATTTGAAGTTTTAGGGCAAAACAGGCCAAATGGGTTGGCGGGAAAAATTCAAATTTTGCACCTTTTTGGTCATTTGGAAAATTTTCCAAAATTTCCCCATGCTCGCCACTCTAGGTGCCACGTGGCAAAGCATCTCATTGGCCGCGGGCCTTTCAGGAAATTTTTCCAAAAACTCCGCCAAGCCATAACTTCAAAAATACATGGAGTTAGGAGGAAAAATTTACCTTTCGGAAAGCCGAGAAAGAGATCTATCCAATGGTGTCATTTCCAAGGTTTTGAGTTCCTAAAAGCAAAATATTATGACTGAGGCACAAGATAGGAAAAAATGAGAGGAGTTAGCCACAAAAATGAGTAGGGGCACATTTTGGATAACAATTTTGGCGACTCGGATGGGTCATCTCTCTGCTGGATGAAGTTACCAAACTGAAGCAATCCATTGGGTATGGAGTCATTGAATTCTCTGTTTGATACCCCAACCGACTAGAACACGCAAGGAGGAACATGGAATATCACTCGATGGAGCAAGGCTTGCAAACACATTCCCTGGGGACAACAAGCTTGTGCCAAAGCACTTAGGAAAGAAAAACTAATCTACAAGAAAACAATGTGCACAAGCACTTGGAGGAATGAAAAACTGAAACTAATATATACGTGGTGAAGCATTTCCTTCAGTAGCAATGCTTCAGATGGATTCCATTGACTGGAATCTACAGTTCTTTGCCATCCAATGAAGACAACTGGAAAGCATTGTTGTCCTTACACTTTGTGACCATGTATGGGCCACTCCAAATGGCATCAAATTTTGAATGCCTTCCCGATTTTGCTCTATCCGCATCCCATTTTAACACTAGATCTCCAACTTGGAAGGATCTGTTCTTGGCCTTTCTATCAAAGGTCTTCTTTATCAAAGCCTGATCCTTCTCCATTACTTGGGATGCCTGATTTCTGATTTCTTGGAGCTCCATCAATTCTGCATATCTGACTTCCATGGGCTCAAACTCCAACAACTCTAACTATTTCATGAGTTCCAATGTTGGCAACTCAAGTGATATGGGAAAAATTGCCTCTCTTCCATAAACAAGCTTGAATGGAGAGTTACCTGTAGATCTTTTAGGAGTTATCCTATCAGCCCATAAGGCTGATCTCAATTTGGTATGCCAAGACCTTTGATTCTCATCAAGAGTCCTCCTAATGATCCTCAACAAGTTCTTGTTTGTAGATTCAGCCTAGCCATTACCCTGGGGGTAATATTTTTATGAAGTACTTAGGTAGATCCCATTCTTGACAGCCAATTCAGTCACCTTGGATCCAATGAATGCCAATGCATTATCTCGATATTATCAGTATTTGGTATGCCAAATCTGGTTACTATTCTCTCATAGAAATCTAGGATGTTAGATTCATTTACTTCCTTGAGTGCTACTACTTCAGTCCATTTGGTGAAGTAATCATGGTCGTTAAAATCCACTTGTGCCCTTGGCTTAAATTAGGATTAATAACTCCAATGAAGTCTAAACCCCATTGCGTGAATGGCTGGTCAACTGAAATTGGATGCAATGGGAGGGAAGCTAGCCTCTCTTTACCCGTGAAAAATGCACAATTCTTGCACCTCTTGATCCATGCATAACAATCATTGAAAATCTTGGGCCAATAATAACCAGCCCTCATGATCTTTAGAGATTTCATTCTTGGTGCAAAATGACCACCGAGATGGTCCACCATGGAACTCTTCCAGCACCTTATGAATCTGATTTGTACCAATGCATCTCAGTAGTACTCCATTCACATCTCTTTTGAATAAAACACCATCAACAAGGGCATATGGGACAGCCTACAATCTGAAGTGTCTTCTTTGGGTCTTGTTCATCTCTGGAGGGCATAGGCCTATGCTTAGGAAGTGCATTATACTTTGGGTCCAGCAAGGAGTGGGGACACCATTATTTTCCTCTTGATTGCTTCCTTGCTCATGGTTGTCTTGCAATGCCAAAACAACCTCCTTCTCGTTGCATGATTCCTCTTGTTTGCTCAAGATCAGCTGCTCACACAATCCTTTTCCTCTTACCAACTTGGTGACTTTGATCTCTATGTCATACTCCATGACACGAGTAATCCAACCTACTCTCTTTTCATTCAAGTCTTTGTTGAGGAGGAAGTCTTTAACTCCCGCATGAGAAACCAGCAATTGGACCTTATTGTTTAAAACTAGATTCTTGAATTTCTTCAAGCTCCTGATGACTGCAAGAACATGCTTCTCAATGAAAGAATATCTCACCTCATAGTCCTCCAGGATTTTACTGAAGAAAACAATTGGATGTTCATCATTGTCTTTATTCTGCTGTACCAAAATTGCAGAAATAGTATCATCACCTCCAAATGCATAGAGGATGAAATCCTTGGAGAAATCTGGGTTGATGAGAGTTGGGGCTTGAGAGATGGCTTCTTTGATTGCTTCAAAACTTTCCTTTCCTTCGTCCATTTGAAAGCCATGATTTTATTTAGCATCTTGGTGATAGGTCTGACAAGGGCTACAAAATTTGGGACAAACCTCCAAACAAAATTTATTCTTCCCAAGAAACTTTGAAGGGCCTTCTTGTGGCTTGGAAATGGCAGTGCTCTTATGGCTTCGACTCTTTCGGATCAATTGCTAATCCTTCTTTGGAGAAAATGTGGCCAAAGAGCTTTCCTTCATGGGCTAGAAAAACACACTTTTTAGGATTCAAGGAGACTCCAAATCTTCTACACCTTTGGAACACTTGTCTCAAATGAGAGAGGTGGTCTGCTGTATTTCTTGAAAAAACAGTGATATCATCAAGATATATCAGTACAATGTTGTTAATCAAACCTTTGAACGCCATGTCCATTGCTCTTTGGAAGGTAGCTCCAGCGTTGGACAGCCCAAATGGCATTTTCATGTATGCATAAGTTCCCCATTTAGTTGTAAAGGATTTCTTGAACTGATCTTCTTCCTTCACCATAATCTGATTATACCCTAAATAGCCATCAAGTAGTGAAAACCTCTCGGAGCTAGCAACAACTTGTAAAATCTGCTCCATGGAAGGAAGTGGATAATGATCCTTGAGAGATGCTCTATTCAAATCTCTGAAGTCAACACACAATCTAATTTCCCCACTCTTCTTTCTGACTGGAACCAAGTTGGCAACCCAACTAGAATGCTTGATAGGGAATATGATTCTTGATTCTATCAACTTATTCAATTCTTTTCTCATGAGAGGCTCCATGTGGGGGTTGACTGGCCTTTGTTTCTGCCTGATGGGCTTAGTATTTGGATCCAATTCAATGGTGTGTTGAGCTAACTTGGGATTGAAACCTTTCAAATCTTCATAGCTCCAAGAAAACACATCAGGGAATTCTTGACAAAGTTGTATGAACTCATACCTTTCTTGCTCAGTTGTCATCTTACCAATTTGGAGTGATTTACCTCTTTCTACTGAGATGGACACTGAATCTTCTCCCTTCAATTGGATGTTTTCTTTCTCCTTCCTAAAATGATCATTAGGATTGAAAATGGACTCCAAAGTAATAAGTCCATTTGGTAGTTTGTTGGTTCTCGGCTGCACCACTTGGTCACCATACTGCTGCTCCAAATTTCTTGATTTTGGATGAGAATTCAGCCTCTTCTTGCAAGAAATGGATGATTTGCTGATCATTTTCAAACACTTGCCAACTTACATTGTTATTTGGCACTGAAGGCCTCACAATCACATGGATGTTTGGTTGTACCTTTTCCTTTTGAATGCTCTCCACAACGTCAAAGGCTGCCCCAACTGCTGCAAGCCTGTCAGCAGCTTGGTTCTCTTTTCTAGGAATGGATTTTATGCTAAAGCCCTCAAAATATTCAATGAGGTCCCACACCCTGTTCTTGTAGCACTTGAGCATATTATTCTTGACAACATGCTGCCCCTTAACTTGGTTGACAATCAACTCACTGTCACCAAAGACTTGCAAGTTATTTATCCCTCTCTTGATTGCCCAATGCAGTCCTTGCACCAAGGCTTCATATTCAAAGTGTTGTTAGAGCATGCAAACTGAAATCTAAAAGATGAATAATACTTAACTCCTTGAGGTGAAACCAACATGGCTCCCCCTCCTGCACCTTGTCTACTCCTTGATCCATCAAAAAACAACTGCCATACCTCATTGTCATCCTTGTGGTCTGGCTTGGTGATGCTAGGAATAGGCTGATTTTCTTCATGCATGCAATAGACTCCTAACTCGATTCTTCTATTTCTTGATAAGGATCAGAAGCATGCACCTTGCTTGCCCATTGATCAAGAGTTAGATCTGGGATTCTTCCTACCTTGGTGTCACTTCATCGGTGCTTGGATAATCCTCTTGATCAAACGCTTGCGTGAACAATTGACATTAATCGACTTGGAGTGTAAGGCTTAATGTGAAAGTTTGCAATAGGTTCAGAATTGATTGTGGCTTTGGTTCCATATCTTATTTTGAACAACATGTGTGACCAATCATTAGACAAGTAACCTTCAATCTTAGCTTTGAAATCCCTTGACAAACATAGGGCAAAGAGTGGTGGAAGGTCTATTACTGAGACATCTTGCAAAACAACCACGTTGGGACAGACATGAAAAGTAAGACTCATTTTTTTAATCACTCCAACTGTTGTTACTGCTGTCCCATCCAATTGTACCACCCCTTTGGGTATGGTTTCATACTGAATTCCCAACTGATCAGCTATTTTCTTGGGCATTACTGAACTACTTGCCCTTAATCAATTATGCAATCGTGTACTAATTGGTTCCCAATGATCAATGAAACATAGAATGGAGGGGGCTTCAACATCTTACCTTGTTGTCCTCCATGATTCCCCTCAGGCTGGGTAGCATTTGTGAGCACCTTCTCTTGCATTTGGACTTGCTGATTTGAAGTTGACCAGTCCTTCATGGCAGCTTGTAGCAAATCTCTTTGGCCTAGGATAGATAGTGATTCCCACATTGATATGTTTACATTTTTCTTCTTCATCTGATCAATGATATTAAATGGGGATGAAGTATCCTTTTGCTGTCCCTTGGCTTGAGCATTCATTCCTTGTATATGGGCAGAACAATTGGCATTTGGGTTGGCCTAGGGTTGTTTTAGGCAATCCTTGCATGCTTGGGATTGCATTTTGTTTGCCAATAGTTTGTGGAGTGATGAAGGTCATGAATTACTTGGGGCCAATGGCTGTTATTCACCCAAATTTCTTCTCTTTGACCTTATGTTGGCTACAACACTTTGGGAAATTGTCTGGTTCATGCCACAAAAATCTTCTGCGTGCCAGTTTACAAGTGTGGTATCATTTGGAGTTGATTGCTGCTGGAATGTTTCTTGTTGCTGGTCATTTCTTTGACTACCTTCACCCTCCACACCAGTTGTTGTCACCATTAATGCTTGATTCAAGGCACCGTTGAAGCACATGGACTGGTTATGAGGTTCATTGCATGGGAAACACTAATCATACTCTTGAGCCATATTGTTTTGTATTGGCACTAATGCTTTAGATGCAGATGTAGCATTGGGATTATAGGGTTGAAATGGTCTGTTGGTAGGAGGCCTTGCTTGATTTAGATTTGCAGCTGGATTGGGTGGTCTTTGAGGTTGATATGGCTGCCTGTTAGGCGAGCTTGAGGTGGAAGGAAGGTCTAAAACCTTGAGCATGCTGCCTTTGAGTGTAACCAGCTAATTACCTAGATTTTGCAATTGCTTCATGACTTCTTGAAGTTCATTTGAGGCACTAGAAGATGAAGTGGAAGCTTCACTTGAATTTTGAATTCTAGGAGTGGGAATAGAAGCTAAATTAGGCACTTGGCTAGTACTTGGGCTCTCTAAACTTGGAAATAATGGCATTGGAGGCTCAGGAGCTAGCTTGCCAGCTTGAATCAAACAATTTTCAGCTCTAATGGCAATGCTATAAGCAATGGGGATAGTTGTGCCTCCCATGGACTGAATTAACATAGAAATATCATAATTTAAAGCTTTAAGGTAATAAAGAAAAGCACCTTCTGTTGTTGGCCTGATTGCCACTGGAATTCTCTCCCAAGTCCTTTGAAATCTGAAATTAAAATCAGTCAGCTGCTCATTGGGAGCTCTTTTGATAGTTGTCAGCTGCTCTAAAAGGGACAAGTTGTCTCCCTTTTCCCCAAATTGCTCATGGAGGGCTATACATAGCTGATTCCAATTTTGAATACAACCTGAGGCAAGACTCCTGAACCATTGCAAAGCTTTCCTTTGAATGAAGATGCCAACAGTTTGACAAAGCAACTTGCATCTCAATGATCTCATGGATTGCACAAATGTTAGCAATATCCTTAACATGATCACCAGGTGAGGTCTGATTTTCTCTAGTGAGGTATGGAATGTTCTTCAATGCTAGAACTGGGATTGGATTTTGTGCATTGAGAGAAAGTGGGCTATGCTAGTGAAATTGACATAGGGGTTGTTTTGTGCCATTCGATTAGCCTTAGAAACCTTGTTGATTGAATGAAAGACCTACTGTGGAGGAGTTGAGAGAGTTCTGTTTGGTGGAGATGGGGACCTTTGGATTATCCTCCCACTTTGCCTTATTCTTGGAGATAATTGCAGATATTCAAACAACACCTCTTCTTCTCCACTCTTGACCTTGTAGTGATTCTTCTCATGAGTTTTCAGGTCTGCACTGCTAAAACCAGCTGATTCTTCTTCCTTGGAGTTGCCAGATGTGTAATTTATAGCTCTTTTAAGCAAGAAACTTGCAACAAATGCACATCAATTTTGTTGCAATGAAGATGAAGACCTCTAAGGTCCCATCGGGCGTGCCAAAACTATTGTTGCAAATCAAAGCAGCACCCTCGGATGTTGATCAGATTTCTAGTTTGATCATACTAGCATCCAGTGTGATTGCACAACATTGAATCCTTTCCCCAAGTGTGGGACTTACAAAATGAGAAAGGAATCTCCAGTTTAGAGGTTGGTTCCTCAATTCCTCTGGTTAGATTTATCACTTACAAGTTGCAGAGGTCTATATTCCTAACCCTACCCTAAATTCCAAAGGAGATAGAGATAGAGAATGCAAAAAAGCTAAAAATAATGCTAATAGGTGATGCACCAAAGGAGTGGTGAGCATTTTTTACTTCTGCAGATTGACACAATCCATAAAAATGCAACAAAGAACCTCATGCACAAAATGATAATTGTAATGAAGGATCAGAAATTAACCAAACAACACAGGCAAAGGATGAAAACTAATCACATAGGCTGTATTGTTATTTTAATCATCAAAATTACTTGCATTACAACACCTGAGAGGTAAAATAAAGTTGCAGCTCTTAGAAAAGGTCTGATATTCCACCAAAATCACTTCCAAGGTGAGAAAGGGGACCTGCAATACACAAAAAATGTTCCACACTTTGAAAATGAGCCAAATCTGGCTTTTACAGTGCAAGGGACGAGCCCAGGAGAGAGAAACACGGGAAAACGTGGAAGGGATTCAACCATTGACCAAAACACATTCAAAATAGCATGGGCATCCTTACAAACCCATCCCCTGACATTTTTAGCCATGTTGGGAGAGAATGCGAACCATTCTTCATTAAAAACGGTGGTTGAAACGTCATTTCTGTCCATGACCACGTGCCAGAGGTGTTTTTCAATTTTCTCTCTCCAAGCTCCATCAAAATATAAAAATGACTCTATAATCTTGTAGATAATTTCACCAGCTTTCCATTGATATAAATAATGCGAAAACCGAGCTCTGGGTCGAAAGATATGGCCATTTGAAGTTTTAGGGCAAAACAGGGCCAAATTGGGTTGGCGGGCAAAAATTCAAATTTTTGCACCTTTTTGGTCATTTGGAAAATTTTCCAAAATTTCCTCGGGCTCCGCCACTCTAGGTGCCACATGGCAGCATCTCATTTTCCGCGGGCCTTTCAGGGGAATTTTTTTCCAAAAACTCCGCCGAGCCATAACTTCAAAAATACATGGAGTTAGGAGGAAAACTTTACCTTTCTGGAAAGCTGAGAAAGAGATCTATCCAATGGTGTCATTTCCAAAAGGTTTTGAGTGCCTGAAAAGCAAAATATTATGACTGAGGCACAAGAGAGGAAAAAATGAGAGGAGTTAGCCCACAAAAATGAGCAGGGGGCACATTTTGGATAACACAACCTTGTAAATGTTTATAATCAAAGATGTTCATTAGAACATGTGGAAGAACAATTTTCACAATTGTTTAAGGACATGTATATTCCTGTCATTAATTTCTCTTCACTTAATAGAGCATTGCATCAAATTAAATAACTTGTTTGATAATGCTCAATCAAATATGGTTAATCCGAATGATATGCCGGGGAGGATCTTGGAATTGTAGGTATTTTGTGAGGCTATTCTTCAACCAAATGAATCGCCGTAAGAAGAAAATATGTTCAAAACATTGGGAAGGTTTAGATCCTTTCAATTGGTGAAAATAGCTGATCCTAATTTCACCGATGGTTTAAGAACATAGTTTTCTTGGTATCTAACAAAGTGGGAGAGTCCATTTCTCATACGTTTGAGATAGCGAGACTCCATCTCAATGGATAAGGCATCTGTCAGTTGTGGTCAAATGTTTTAAAAGTGGAATTTTAAAAAAGGGGATGTTGTTATTGAATTTTTTTATAGAAAAATGTGGATAACTTAAGTGGTTTCTATTTTTGGTAGCTTTTAATAAAGTTAGTTGAAAAATTCAAAAGTCACTTAAGTGCCCTATTTAATGTTCATGTAAAAACCCTAACTACTTTGTAACCAAATTTTGGGTTATAAAAGGAATTTAGGGGTTCATTTGTAAAGGGTGACTTTGAGAGAGGAGAAGAAAATACTTTTGTGTGCAAGATTTGTTTTAGGAAGAAACTTTGTGTTCTTTTGTGAAGACATTTTGGAGTTAATGAAATATGAACTTTGTGTCTCATTCATAGTATCTTGTAACATTTGATGTTTTTATGTTCATTAGATGTTAGATGTTTAAATCTTGCATGAAAATATTTTCTTTGATCTTATTTTCAATGTTATTAAGTTGTTGTTCTTGTTCACAGTGATCAAGCTCTGCTATTTACTTGCTCATGTGTGTTCCCTGTTACTTATTCTTATTTAGCTAACTCAAACTCTATTTTATTTGTGTTAGTTATTCATTATTTTTCTTCATACGATATTAGGCTCTAATTTTACCTAACTCTCGCATGTTCCTTCCATTCATTCCTTTCCATTCCTTTCCTCCATTCCATTCCATCTCCCTCATTTACTTTTCTTTCCATTGATGTTCCAAAATACGCCTCGCATACAATTTTTAATGTACAAGTGTAAATATAGTTTTCGATTTCAATAAAGTCAGGCCCACCTTCATTAAGGAGGGAATTCGTTCCCACACTATTGCATGTCATTTGCATGTGTGAAAATTCATATGCTAACATAACTATATTTACACGGTTACTTTGGTGTTGTATTAACATTATTTTGGAACAAATGTAATTCCTATAACACTTACGTAACACTTAGGGATTTAAGAATACAAGGAGTATGGCCTCACATAAGAAAACTCACTTCATTACTCTTAGACACACAAGTATTAAGTATATATTGTAAAAGAGATATCCTAAATAATATTATGCATTACAAAAGTCTCCTAAGACCTATTTCAATTGTTTGGTAAATACGCAAGTAATTCAAAATGTAGCCTCCACTCACATAATTTAGATCTCATAAGAGATCAATCATAGGTACAACAACAAATTATATTGCAAGGATTTGGCCACCCACTAGGTTACCAAGGGAAATTACGCACAAGGGGATTAACATATTAATGATATGGTAAAACCTACAACACCTAGACATGATCACCTCACTCATCCCAAAGCATGATAGATTTCACAACATATATGCACCACATCATAAAATATCAAGGAAATGGTCCTTCATAATATGTCCTAGGTGCAAAGCATGGAGATGATTAATGAGATCATAGTATTTTATCAAAATGATCTAAGTTTTATACCAAGGAAAAATACTCAAATGGGGGAAGGAAGGATAATAGGCATTATAAATTGTTCTTTTAATTTCGTTAGTTTTGATGAGAGGATATTCTACCTAGCATTGTGGTTGTTAAGGAAATAAACCAATAATTAAGATAGAAAAATATTAGTTTAATATATTTATAACATAGGTACAACATTGAGCACAACTTCACATCCAATTCGACACTATAAAATATAGCCACATTGGTATTCTCTTTTCAAAATATACCAAGAACAATTCTTCGAACAACAATACATATCATTATTCTATGGTAATACATGTATTGCAAGATGAATATAACTTTACAATGACAACTCATTAATTACAACATATCACATCCAGAAAATTCCTCTTGTTCAGAGTACTTGTAACCAATGTTGCGTCAGTCCTAGGACTGAGTATGGAAATCCCCTACACTCAAGCATAAATCCACACATTCATCATTTCTAACATTTTCAATTAAATATGAGAGAGAGAGAGAGAGAGAGAGAGAGAGAGAGAGAGAGAGAGAGAGAGAGAGAGGTAGAAGGAAGAAGACAAAGTTTGTTTCTCATGCATTCATGCTTTCACATTCATTTTGCACTTTACATTTGGGTATAAGAGAGAGAGAGAGTAAGGATGAGAGAGAAATTTATGAGATATTTCATTTTCCATTCACAATGTCACAACCATTTACGTTTCATGACCATTTTCATTTCATTTCAAAACAATTTACATTTCCCAATTCATTTACGTTTTCAAAACAACCAAGTATCATAGTCGTTTCTAGAGAGAGAAGAGGGTGGAGAGAGAAAATCACCATACATTTAAAAATTAATTTATACAAGATAAAAGATTGAATAAAATTCTACCTTGCATTGGAACAATAGTATGAGGTCATGCGCGTGGCTAGAAGTCAAACGAGACTCAAAAGGAGATTCTAGCTAAGGTTGAGAAAACTATCCAAAACAACAAAAGTGCTTACAACTGGGTCTCAAACACACTTGTTTCAAGTTCAATCACAAAGTTTGATGATTCCAAATTATTCCCCCATATATAGAGAATTCATCATGTTTGACTGAAGTTCATTAAAATGAGCAGAGCTCAAGTTACAAGGCAACTCGAGGCCGAGTTTTTGTAATTGCATCGCAGTTCATGTCGTACAATGACCAAGTGGGCCCTAAAACCCACTTGAAAAATTAGTTTCCAAAGGCGTTTTCATTGAAATGAAGGTGGGTTACGATCCTCTTATTTTTAGTCTAGAGGTAGGAGGTAGTGGTTTTCAATTTCGCTCAAGCTAAGCGACAATCGTAAGTCGAAATAAAATGTGTTTTATTAAAAACACGTCACACAAGTGACTGTTAAGCTAAGTGGCTTAGAAATTTGACTTGTAAGGATGCTAAATAAATTCAAACGACTTGGCTAAGTAACCCCATGGTGTCCCATGTTACCAGGGGTCATGCTAGGAGTTTTGGGTTTGTGGTATACTTGGGTGTGGTGCTCCATGTGCGTGACTTTCAAGATCAGAGTTTTTTCATTTTTTTGTATTATTTGTTTTTTTGTTGTTGATGTTTTGAGAGTTCATGTCAAGGAAATATTTTTTCATTTGTTGGAATTATGCTCCCTATCATTCAACATTTAATTTTGAAAAATATGAAATGATGAAGCAAAATTTAATGCAAGTGAAAAGGGGAAAACCATACCTTTTTATGTAAAACTCATGATCCCCACATTCAATGAGACCGCATCAGCTTTCCACATTCACCAAGCACAAACCACGAGACCAAGCATGATGAGCTCCACAAATCTGACAACTGGCCATGGTGTCACCGAAGTCACAGGATGAGAGTGGCGACAAAAGTGAACTGATCACATGGACACATGCACCCAGCGAACCAACAAAACACAAACTCATTTTGATATAGGCTTGGAGGAAGCTAGAAATATTTGTGGAATTTTATCTTAAAAAATTCCCAAGGAATTTTCTTAAATGTCTATGAGGCCTTTATAACAACCTCATTTTGTGTTATACCAATAGCTCTCAACTCGAGTTATCCTTCCTAGTACAGAGGTATGCGATGCCAAAATTATTTCGGTTGAGCTCTTTTCCTAGCACATACTTGTCATGGAAGGATGCTGGTGGGTTTTGGAAGATAAAAAAGGAAATAGAGGGTATCACGTGGAGGAAGAGTGAAAGAGAAAAAACTAGCCAAGACATATGTTAAATAGCAAGAATGGAACTTTCACTGTCTTAATGAATACAATAACTACTCGAAATAAAGGAAATATCGGGAAAGTGAAGTGGTAACCTCTGTCTACCAGAGAATACTGTAGCAAGGTTACAAGTCACAAAGCACATATTAGAACAAAAGGGGAAAAAATCAATACAGCTAGAAATTATGCCCTCCCCCAAAACATTGCATTCTAATCTTCAATCTTCTTATTCATACAATGAATGCAATAACAACATGTAGTATTCCCCTCTCAAAGACAATTAATACCACTTAAAACACAAATACAGATCCATGTGTAGGGCTGATTGAGCCCACCATGGATAGACTTTAGGATGGCTAAAAGAGAGAGCTTTGTTTTGCACAGTCCCACATAACCTTCTATTTATTTAACTACAAGAGTATAGTTTTCTCTCTTGCATACAACCAAAAAACAATAGTAGTAGTAGTTTCCTTCCTCTCAGAGACTTTGAACCCACTTCAGGCACAAATAACTTACCCAGATCAATCAACTCGTATACAGTAAAATGAGGAGATATTAGGACACCTATTGGCAGATCTTTGTTTATTGGGGTTCCATGTAATGTTATGTTTATTTGATTATGAGAGTACAAAAATATTATTTTCCATTGTTAATAAAGTAGAGTTATGACTTCTGCATTGGTTGTGAATATCCAAATACTGCTAAATTACAATGTTAACTTGGGCTTCACATGGTTGTCACCTCTGGACCTCAAACAATGTGCTTGGATTATTATTGCAAGGAAAAGATAGGTCAGAAAGGACGTTGAGGATGTGTTGTTCTCCATGTTCTGCTGAAGCTGAAAAAGATGGAGGAAATTTCTTGGGAGGTGAGAGCTTAGCTTGAGGGGAGAGGGATGCTAACAATGAAAGTGCAGTCATGATTTACACTCGTTAATTGAATTATGTGGAATGCGGGACACTACACTTATAAAATGGAGGATCATGAGAATGAATTATGTGTTAGTGTAGGTTTTTAATTCCATTGCATGGTTTTTATATTACACATGTATTTATCTTTCTTAGGTGTCAACAAGATAGATGGGAGTTACACTTCTCCACCTTTTTGGGCGAGAGATTACAATTCGCCTCTTTCTATTTATACACCTCTTGTAAAATTAGCTTATCATGCATTGAATATACAAGTTATCTATTGGCTCATGTTTGGTTTCTCTATCTTGTAACTTTTCTCTCTTTGTTTGTTCATATTTTATTAGTGTTGGATCTTAGACCACATTCTCACATGGTATCAAATCTTGTTCAAGTAATTTAATGCCATTTTTATGTTTGTTTTTTAGAATATTATTTTTTAAAGTTTGATGTTGCAGATCCTTTGATCTATGAATATGCTCTTTTCTTGCATCTTTAGATGATCTAGAGAATTATAAAAGATTGAAGGGAATAAGTGTGGTTATGTAGGAAAATCTTCATCCCATTTACTTTCTATATAAATGGACTATGTCATTGAGTCTGGATCATGCCAAAACCTAGGATCAATAATAAAATTAAATATGCTTTGAAGTGTGTGAGATTTTGTCTTTTTTTTTTTTGGTTTCTTACTAGTCATCTTTGGGCTATTTGGTGGTATTTCATACCACAACAATTTTTCAAAGATAAACCTTATTTATGGGTTTTGGGGTGTTTCAAGATATTTTTGGTTGTTTCAACACGTTTTTATACCTTTGTTTGTAACGGTTGTATTTTCATTATTTTTATTTGTACCTATTATGTAGATGATTTTACATGTTCTCGGTTATACCTCAAGTAGTTGTGTGTGGTGAGCATGTTCTTTGGCGCAAAAGATATGACAATATTATTATGCTAACATAACTAATTTACTCATAATTTGAAGTGAGAGGATTGTTGTAATAATTTTTCGATGTATTATTTTCCATGTGGTGGTGGTGGATTTTTTTTCTAGTCAGCAACATTTCCTTCATATGATTGTATTGTTCTAGATGTATATTGAGGTGTGGTATTGGTCGTTATTACCCTAACCCTAGGTGCAATAAGGCAATGAGAATATTAGGTGTGTAATCTGGGCCCTAAAGGTGACATTATTTGGTGTAAATATGAAAAATACTACCAATCACTTCTCATAGCCTTCGCCCCTAGTCACATGGAATTATACCCAAGGGGGCTTAAATCATGAGGGGTTAAAAACATTTTAAGGCACTCAAGAAAGTGTTGACATTTGTAATAGATGAAGGGATGCTTTTTTTGTGAAGGCTCATGAGAAAGTATTAAAATTTGAAAGTAGAAGAAACTTGTAAGAGGCATAAATTTTTGTTGGAAACTCCTTGTGAGGCATTGTTCTATTTGAAATGTTATTTTTTTGATCTCTCCACATCAACACTACTTTAATTTCCTTGTTTACATTTAATTGGAAATTTTTTTCTCCTTAAACAATTGTAAGCACACTAAATTATAAAGTGCCAAACTTGTGGGTTATTGTTGATAATTTTAGGGGGATATCCTATAAACTTTCATTTCTACAATCTCATTTTCTACATTAAGGATTAAAAAATTAGTTATCACACCATTTAACTATCATGAGTGGAAAATCAAAATGCAAATCTTGTTGAGTATAAAATGTTTACATCAAATCAAAATGGATATTGAAACTGAACCAACATCATATGAAACTATTTAGTAAATTGGTTTAACCGATTTGATGAGGCCTACGGTCTATTATGTTTGTTTATATCTCCTGATTTACTCTTTCACATAGAATCTTCTAGCACACCTAGTGACGTTTAGACCACATTGGAAAGACAATTTGGGAAGCAAGATGAAATGAGGGGTCATGAATTGGAGAATGAAATCTTTAGTTTACGATCATATAACTTTAAAACTATGTAGGACTTCTTTTCAAGTTGAGTCGTGACAATTCAATTTTTTAATACTTCCATGCCACTAGGATTTCTCTTGGATCCACATGGAAAATGCATTCCTTAGATTTTTTTTATTCCTCTTTGACTAGGAGAAATATAATTTCATAAGATGGGTACTATGAAGTCTTCTAACTCATATAACCTATTTGATTGGCAAGAAAAATAAAATGCTTCAAAAAATAAAGATAAGAAGTAAAATAACAATACAATGAGAAAAATAAGGATTTGAAACCTTTGAGTCCTCATATTATAAAGACAAAGATAATAAAGAAAGGGTCAAATGTTCATGTTATAGAAAACCTATGCATATTCAATATATAAGTGTATTTCAAAATAAATTGAACACCTAAAAACATCCTGGAGAAGAAAAATATTAGGGAATATAAATTTGATACACAACGTTCCCCAATTCAAGAGTAAACAAAGCTAAAAGACAACAATAAGGGAAAAGCAAGTATATCAGTTTCATCTCATCCTACCACATTTTTTTGACTCGGAGTTCTTCACACCAAATGGCTTCATCACAAGTTCCTTTCACTTCCTTATGATGAATCCCCATTTTTATGTCTAAACCCATGTAAAACCCCGTATTATGTTGATATCACACTACACGATGTATACCTTGACTATCTATAATTGATAATTTACTCTGTTTTGGAAGGAAATGTTGTGCATATTCTTGTTATCTTGTTAATGTTTCTACAAATATGGCTAAATGAACTCTTTTATAGGTATTAACAATCTATTTGGAGAAGCATGTGTTAATTCATTGCAAGAGTTAATTACAAAATGTCATAAGACTTGTTAGCGTACTAGAACAAGACTCACCTTATAGCGCATGACTCATCTTTGGATTAACGAGAGGACTTGTCGTAGAGTGCAGGAATCATCCGTATCATTAATTCAAAATTCCTTGAAATAAAGAACTTGCACAAAGGAGATGAGTAGCTGGATGGTTGAAATTTAAGTTGATACAACTCGCATCACAATGACATGAGCATGAAACATGTGCCACTGTATCAACCTACCTTAATGTAGATTATGAGGTCCATTATCCCTAGTTTAACCCTGTTTTCTTGGAAATGTGATGAAGACAAACACCTATGGATTTATGATCACCATGATTCTTGTGAATCAATTTGATATCCAAAATATATTCCAGCACCGATTTTCTACCTCAAAGGAGCCAATTTCAGGCCTCTTTAGTAACAAACATCACACAAAAGACTCCTTCCACTACTGTAATCCTTAAAAATATCATTCATTGTTTTAGTCAACATCCAGTTAAGTAGATGATAGTAATTGCAAATAAACTAGTTCTCTCTTAAAATAACTAGGACTCCTCTTGTATAAGAGGGCTAATGTATTAAGATTCAAGTTCAACTTAATTAGTTTATGATTGTAAAAGGAAATTATTTGAATTCAATAAAATTAAATATTTAGGCAAAAAATTTGTTGTGTAACTTTGGACATTAAACCTGATCAAAGGGAATGAGTAAGGGTCACTCATCCCCCCAAAAAAGGGAGATTTTATTGTGTTTTCCTTTATGTTATAACACAACTATTTAAGATTCCAACATTGAATTATTTTTCATACCATTAAGATTTTGTCTTTAATATTATTTGCTTCAATGTATTTAATTTTATAATTGTAGTTAGATATTATTTAGTTAAATCCATTATTAAGTACATGCTGAGAACAATTCCTACTATTCCCTTTGTTGCAAACAACCATGGAAATCACCCTAGATTGAAAGATATAATATAATTAAAGTATGCCTATCAATAATGCTCGTCATGTTTTAAATTCATTTCCGGAGATATTAAGGTGTTATCAAAGGTTAAATGTGATAGCTAGAAGTGTTGACTGATTCTTTGGTAAGTTTTCATTTAGAAATTTTATTTCCATAACTCTTTTATTAAGAAGTATAAAAGACCTCGTAGTGACAACAAGAATTCTATATGTTTTTGAGTATGTGGAACATAAAAACCAAGTTAAGTGCTGATGGTTAGGGAACTATCCTCAGTATGATAGGATTTTATGTTTAAACCCAAAAGACCTGTAGAGGTAGATTCATTAGGATATATTTTTAAAACCTCCTCAAAACTAGTCTATGGAACAACTTGTTGACCAAAGAAGGATGGCTGATGAAGTAGAGAACCCCAATGGTGAAGAATATGGAAACCATCTAATTAGTATAATGTTTACCTACCCCATACAATTGGATCATACTAAACGGGACCCTATGAAAAATATATCCCCCTCAATCTTACCAACTTTTTGTGGATTATTCTCAGAAGACCATGACCAATTACTTTTTGAATTCAAGGTCCTATGCCAAACTTATGATTACAATTATAATTCCAAGAAGCTCAAGTGATTTCCTTCACTCTAAAATATACAACTATGAGATAATTTATGAGATTAACTCCTAACTCCATCCATAGTTGGGAGGATATGGAAAAAAATTTCTTGGACAAGTACCAAGATTCCTATAGAGTCCGGGACGGGGAAGGAAGAAAATTTTAAAATTCAACATAAGGAAGATGAGAGTTTAGAAGATTATCTTGATTTGTTCCTCTTCCTTCACTAGAGGTGTGAAATTGGCACGGATATTAACATGCTCAAAAGTTTATTCCTAAAAGGGTTGGGTGAAGACACATAGAAATCCTTTAATCTTATAGGAAAGGGAGACATGGACAAACTAGAATTTATGAATATAATTGATCTCTTATGGAACTACTCCCGAACTCACCCTAACTTTCGTAGAAAGAAAATAAAAATGGCCAAGCGGCGATATATCAAAATTGGGGAAGAAATTACAAATTTGAGAACAAACCTTTTGGTTCAACTCAATACCACTATGGATAGGGAGAAATATAGAAATATAAAGCCTTTGTTCATCTACTACCCAAGATGTAGAGATAAACATGGACTTAAGGACCGTCCCTTAGAAAATACAAACATTTGTCTTCTTTACAAACTCAAGCATGCCACAAACCAACGTGGGCTGATTCCTTTGCTAAAGAACCATTTGAAATAGAACACACAATAAGAGTATGATTTTAAATATATGTCTTAAAGGAAATGAGGAAATATGCAATCCAACTAAAATCAGTCCTACATGCTAAAATCACAATGGGTCTCAAATCAATGGAATGCACCATGGCCATATCCCCAACCTTGGGCCCAACAATCCCCACAAGAGTGGGGCCCATAGTGGAATGCACAACCAAGTTATTATCAACAACCCTGGGCTTCACATCAAAAATTTCCACCATTTCAACAATTTAATCCTTAGTACCAATAGTAGTGGAATGTACCTCAAGGATTTGGGAAACAATATTATAATCAAAGAAGATCTCAAGGTCAACAAGCCTTGTTAACTAGACCTACAAATGTTGATACATCCGATAAACCTGCCCTAACATAGAAAATAATGTAGAAAATCCCAAAAATGTGTGGGAGGGTAACCCAATGCACACTGTGTAATCGAGGTTAAAGGTGCTAGCTAGAAGTGTTGATGGTTGTGCGGTAAGTTTCCATTTAGAAATTTTATTTCCATAGCTCTTTTCTTAAGAAATATATAAGACCTTGTATTGACAACATGAATTCTCTATGTTTTGGAGTATGTGGAACAAAAACAACTGAGGTTAAGCGCTGATGGTTAGGAAACTATTTTCAGCATGATAGGATTTTATATTTAGACCCAGAGACTTGTAGTAGAGGTAGATTCATTAGGATAAATTTTAAAACCCCCTCAAAACTAGTCTCGTGGAACAACTTGTTGACCAAGGAAGGATGGTTGATGAAGTAGAGAACTCCAATGGCATGAAAGGAATGATATGAATATTGTTCCAAACCATGATCTCGATGATAATAGCACACTACATTAGATTTGTAAAATAGAAGAGCTAAAATACCGTATATGGAAATCCATCATAATCCATAATGTTCATTAGATTACAATACAATGACTTGAATTACTCAATAAGAAATATGTACATATAGGAGGAGAGAAGTGTAACTATTACCTAAATCATTGGTGAAGAAATCTCACTAATTGATCTTTTGGTAGTTAAGTTAACTCCACAAGACTAGTAAGTTAACTCTACATAATTGAGAAGCGAACTCAACACAAATGCTAGTACACCTAAGTAAGATAACCCAACAAGTGTAGGGCTAAAAAGAGTAAGAATTATCCTAATAAATAAATAAAAGGATAAATAATAACCTACACTAACACCCCCTCGAAGAATATCTTAGGTGGGTGAAAATGAAGGTGGGTCCTGACAACAAGGCCTTATGAGGTACCCACATACAATAACTGGAAAAATGGACACAACAAGGTACCCAAAACCAGTAATAACAAAGTAGAGAGAGAAATAACCTACTACAAGATATCCCAAGAAGCTTGAATCCAAAAATTCATTCAATGCTAAAGAATTTTGGTGCGAACCGTGGTCCGAATCCACCGCTTGATCACATAACTCAACAACAATCGATAATGGCAGTGGGCTTCACCAAAATAGCTCCATGCAAGGACATTATCAATGGAGTGATGTCGAAAGTGAAAAAAAACATCAAACATAATTTATCATCTGCTAAAAATAGGTGTACCACAATCCAAGAATAATAACCGAGTAAACAAGGCAAGGACATGAGATCCAAAGAAATTAGAGTGCCACGATCCAATAAAAGCAAAGGTAACAAGGAAAGGACACAAAACCTGAAGAAGAAAAGATTAACTACTACAAATAGGTGTGTCACAATCCAAGTAAAATAACCAAGGCAATAAGGCAAGGACACGCGATTCAAATAAATAGGAGTTACACGATCCAAGAAAAGCCAAGGTAATAAGGCAAGTACACAAAACATGAAGAAACAATATCAACACCACACCCTCCCATGCTGCTGAATGGGTAGAGTGACACCACATATCTATATGAGTTGCCAAAATCAACTAATCGACATTAGAAAACTAACACTGGGCTTCACCATAATAGCTCCCCCATAAGAGAGACTGTCAACATGCCAAAAAAGTGTTAAAAATATAGATCTAAAATATCTCAACAAACAAGAGAGATATAAATGGTGGCACTTTATAATTGAGTGCGTGTTACAAATATGAAATTTTAAATTTTTATTTTATTTATACTTCCAGTGGAACAAACATGAAAAAATAAGCACTTTTGAAACAAATGACACTCAAATCTCGAGTTACCGATCAAAAGATATAAAATTTTCAAGTTTGTGCTTTAATAAAAATAAATAAAATACCATGCAATCTTCAATTTATTTCCTGGAATTTTTTTTTTTCAATTATATATCTGTAAAATGGAAGAAGAAAAAAAAACCCAATACCAAACGTGAAAAACCCAAAAATAGTTTTTCTAGATTTTTCTGCTTCTCTAGCATGGATTTCCAAGATCCCCAAAAGTAGCACAAATCTTTAAGATCCTCAAATACTGAACACACAGAACTCAGTAAATCTAAAGAAAATAAACCCATTACCGAATGCAAAAACCTAGAAAAACCTAGAAAGCGTTTCTCTGGAATTTTTGCCTCCCGAAACAAATTTCCCCATGGCATGGATATCGAATATTTCCTCTTCCCCATGAAATAAAAGTTCGAGAAGTGGAAGAGGAAAACCCATTACCGAATGAAAATACCCGAAAAACCTAGAAACCATTTTTCTGGAATTTGTACTTCAACAGTAAAGATTTTTCCAAGCACGAATTTGGAAGATGTCCAGATTCTCGCCAAATAGGAATGTTGCAAAGCGGAAGAAAAAAACCCAATAACGAACACAAAAACCGAGAAACCATTTTTTTGTATTTTCTACTTCCCTGCAAATATTTCTTCCCCTGGCATGGATTTCCAAGTGGATTTGTACGTATCAATGTCTGCCTCTGTAAAACTAAAACACACTAAAAATAAGATGTCTCCTTCAATGGCCAAGTTTACACTTATTTCTAGGGTTTTCCACCTTCCGAATCCAATAGAGCCCTCCATTTAGTGTAAAAATTGACGCTGCTAACAAATTCCAAAATATATGAAAACAAATAAACTCTTGCTTGCAAAAAAATTACAGAGGAATGTATACATCATCCACCGCTCTAATATCATGAAAGGATTGATAAGAATATTGTTCTAAGCCGTGATCTCAAATGATAATAGCACACCACATTAGATTTTTAAAACAAAAGAGCTAAAATACCACATATGGAAATCCATCATAATCCATAATGCTCAATACATTATAATATAATGACTTGAATTACTTCATAAGAAATATGTACATATAGGAGGAGAGAAGTGCAACTACTACCTAAATCAGTGGTGAAGAACTCTTACTAACTGATATTGGTAGTTAAGTTAACTCCACAAGACTAGTAAGCTAACTCCACATAACTGAGAAGCTAACTCAACATAACTAGTAAGATAACTCTACACAACTAGTACACTTGAACAAGCTAACCTAACAAGTGTAGGGCTAACACAAGTGTAAGAATTAACCTAATAAATAAATAAAAGGATAAATAATAACCTACACTAACATGGTACGAAGAAACCCTCCAATCGCGAACATTTACCTACCCCATTCAATTGGATCCTAATGACCAGGATCCTATGAAAAATATATCCCCCTCAATCTTACCAAATTTTCATGGATTATTCTCGAGTAGCATGACCAATTACTTTCTAAATTCAAGGTCCTATGCCAAACTTATGATTCCAAGAAGCTCAAGTTATTTCCCTCCACTCTAAAAGATACAAATATGAGATAATTTATGAGATTAACTCCTAACTCCATCCATAGTTAGGAGGAGATGGGAAAAAAATTCTTGGACAAGTACCAAGACTATTTGTAGAGTTTGGGACAAGAAGGAAGAAAATTTTAAAATTCAATATAAGGAAGATGAGAGTGTGGAAGATTATCTTGATTGATTCCTCTTCCTTCACCGAAGGTATGGGGTGGCCTGGATATTAACTCGGTGAAAACTTTATTCCTCAAAGGGTTGGACAAAGACACACAGGAAGCCTTTAATCTTATGGGAAAGAGAGACATGAAAAAATTAAACTTTACGAAAATCATTAATCTCCGTTAAGAACTACTCCCGAACTCGCCATAACTTTCTTAGACAAAAAGGAAAAATGGCCGGTGGAAACATATCTAAACCGAGGGAAGAAATTGCAAATTTGAGAACCGATCTTTTGGTTCAACTCAATACCATTATGGATAGGGAGAAATATAGAAACACAGAGTCTTTGTTCATCTACTACCCAAGATGTAGAGACAAACATGAACTTAAAGACAACACCTTAGACAAGACATACATCTTTCTTCTTTGTGAACTCAAGCATGCCATAGAATAGTGTAGGATGCTTTCTTTTCTAAATAACCATTTAAAATAAAGCATTCAAGAATATTCTCGAGTTGAATTATATGGCTCAAAGTTAAGGAGGAAATCTGCAGTCAACCAAAATCACTCCTACATGTCAAAATCACAATGGGTCCCAAACTAATGGAATGCACCATGGTAGTATCCCTAACCTTGGGCCCAACAAGCCCCACAAGATTGGGGCCCAAAGTGGAATGCACCACCAAGTTATTATAAACAACCATGGGCTCTATATATCCAAACATTCCATCATCTCAACAATTTAATCCTCAAGTAACAATAGTTGTGGAATGTATCTCAAGGATATGGGAAGCAATATTATAATCAAAGAAGATATATAGGTCAACAAGCCTTGTTGAATGGACCTACGAATGTTGGCCCATCTGATTAACCTGCCCAACTACAAATACCAACAAAAATTGTAGAAAATCTAAAAAATGTTAGGTAGGGTAACCCAACGTACGTTGTGGAATTAGATAAAAACACCACAATCAATTCTTTGGATTATAAGAATATCTTGTTGTGCTCAGGGAAGGTTATCTCAAAACCTTCATCCCTTGTGATAGAAAAAATCCCTTATGATACAAAAAATCTGAAACGTAACCTATTCTTGTCATTGAGGAAACTCCTCAACTGAACGTTGACATTCCATTTCCATCCAAGCTCTCGAAAAAAATAGTACTGTAGTTCCTAAACAACCAGAGTCATATTTAATTCAGGTACTAAGGAAGTTGAGTACCGGCATTTCATTTTTGTAAGCTCTTAAGGAAATTCTTGAATTAAACAAAACTATTAAAGATCTCTATTTTAAGACTCCATGAAGAAGAAAGAACCAACCTAAAACCATCCACGTTCATGGAATGCTTGCTAGTATTGTGGAAGGGAGTATGACCCCTCCTAAATATGGAGACCCTGGACATCATATTGTTACAATTAACATAGGAGATGTGCGATTCCTAATGTCTTAGTAGACCTAGGGCTCTTATCAATGTTATACCCATAGATACTCTATCCACCCTAGAAATCCACGAGCCACGGTCAACCTCCATAGTTTTAGAATGGAAGACCAATCAGTATAAAGAATAATATATATATTTTTATTATGATAAACACTTTTGACCAGAGCTTTGAATCAGAGGGTTAGTCCCCAACCATACAAGAGAGGAGGAAAAGAAGAGGAGAAGAGGAAGAAGGGTGGGGGCGGGAAGAAGAAAGACCATTGTCTATAGGAAAGTGGACGGGTGAAGGAAACACCGAAATATGAAACCAAAAACAACTAGAACACCTAAGGCCAAAACCGAACACTCAATTGATTTGGGTACCCGCATGCCTTTTAGCCTCACATAGAAGGAGGTGGAAGGTGTCACTCGCCATGTCCTTGAGCTCGTTCCACTTATCAATGGCAGAGTGAACAGGAAACATGACCGCATCAATGTCCACCTCGGGAAGAAGTTTGTGATCGAGCCGACCCACTGAGAACATAGAATTAACATTTTGGGCGTAGTGGAGAAGATCACGATACTAGCTGCAGAGCCACTGAATGCCACGGCTAGACCTGATGGCAAGCTCATCAACTTCTTTGACCCAAAGAAGAGGATCTAGGAGAGAGAAGTCGAGTAGTTCTTCATGAAGGCCGACCCTGTGAGTAGGGTAAATCTCGTCATCGGTGATGAATTCAACAACAATTGGGTCTTGATGAAGAAGCAGACAGAAAGAGACAAAATCTGAAGTGATATCCGAGTTGGAGCGAACACGACGTGACCGGAAGCGATAAGAGTCACCTAAGATAGTTTCAATAGCTTCGGCCTCCAGATGAGAAGAGTAGCGAAAGACTTTGGAGAGACGATTTCTGTCAATTTCATGAGGTGAAGCTTCTTTCGGAACTGTGATGTAAAGAAAAAAAAAGGGAAACCAAGGAATGCTTTGTGAAGGGAGAGGATAAACAAGCAAAGTAGTGTGAAAACAAAGGAAAAGAGGCATGAATCCACACAGAGCCAATGCCCACGCCTAAAAGGGGCATTACACATGTGGAGGGATAAATCTAATATGCTTTGTGTACCCAACCACTCATGTGAGATGAAGAAAGAAAGGCCTTGCTATGCTTCAATATATCTCGAGATGACATTGGTGGCAGGATGATCAATGAAAAAGTTAGCAAGAAGATCCGCAACATGATTAGCTTCGCGAAAGATATGTGTGATGTGCCAAGTACGAATTTTTCCAAGCCAAAAGAGGATATTGGAAATAAAAGATTTAATTTTCCACGAAGGGGATGACCCACTAGCGATATCTTGAATTATGATTTGGGAATCACCTTTTATGAAAAGGAGTCACAACCTAATTGAACAACCATTTTGACTCCTTCCAGAAGCGCTTGAGCTTCAACCATATTACAAGAGAAATCAAGAAGGGGAAAGGAACCCGCAGAAATGAGATTACCTGTATCACACCTGATAATACAACCAACACCATATTTACCAGGGTTCCCCCTCGAGGCACCATCAAAATTTAGTTTCCACATGCCCCTAGGGGAGGTCTCCACTTGGCCCTTTTTCTTCTAATTAATTTCTCAACTTGGGAGATACCTTTTTTGATGATGGAACTAGGGCAGAGGAGTTTGATAAGTGGCCATGAATTTCTGATAACCACATCTCTAGATGAAAAAATGGGATTAGAGAGGTTGTTTTTACTGACTTTTTCTGAGATGGCCACTTCCAGCTTATTAAGAAAAACAGGGAGCTCAGCAGTTTGTTCCTAGAATAATCGTAAATTGCATTCCCACCAAATGTGCCAGATAAGGAAAAAAGGAGCAATGATCCAAATAGAATTAAGGGAACTTTCTTTCCCGAATCTAGGCCAAGAAAGGAGAGTTTCTCCAATATTTTTACAAGGAACCCATGCAAGATTCAGTTTAGATAAAAGCCAATGCCAACACCTAGAAGTAAAGGAACAAAAAGAAGGAGATGATCCAAATCTTCCTCGGCTTCACCGTAGAGCACACATTTGGAGGGACCGGCGAATCCCCAAGATCTTCTCCTCACCTGAGTAAGTACTTTCTTTTTAAAAACCAGCCAACCAAAAATAACAACTTTGGGTAAGAGAAAAGGATGCCAGTAGCTGAAGGAGCAGGGAGAGCCCAAACTAGATCGAGAGATAAGTTGAGCATAATCGACTTTCACTGTGTATAAGAATGTGGCATCACCAAGCCATAACAGTTGATCTTCACCACCATTGAAGTGAGCATGCCTAGCCAAAAGGGCATCCGTGAAGGAGGAAGAATCTTGGAGGGTGGCTCCAATGGAGGTAATATCTTTCCATTTCCAAGACGACGAACCATTCGGATGTTGGTGACCAAAATTGGCTACTTTAGTGCCCCAGGATGCTCTGGAAACATTCATAACTCTATTAAGATTGGGAATAAGGTTAAGAGGGGGCAACCCATTCCAACTATCCTCCCAAAAGGAAACCAACTGACCATTGTTGATTTTCCAGGAAACTGAATCAGTGATCTAGGATTTGCATTTACAGATAAAGTTCTAGATATGAGAGCCTTTAGGGAGCTGAAATGGACAACGAAGCTTTGGGGTGGCTAGTCTCCGATATTTATGAGAAAGCACTTGAAAATCCAACCACTTGGCATCCGAAATAAAGTTCCAAACAAGTTTAGCACCGAGAGCCAAATTTTGTAGGGCCAGATCCAAAATGCCCAAACCACCTAATGGCTTGGGAAGCTTGATAGTTTCCCAATTCACCAAGTGAAATTTTCTTTCTTCGTTGTTCCCTTGCCAGAGGAAGGATCTGACCATTTTCTCAATTTTGAGAAAGACATCCCTTGGTAAATTGCAAGACCGACAACATATATATCAGGAGGGTCGGGAGGCGGAGTTAATCAGAAGAGCTCTATCAGCTAAGGACAACCATTTCCCCTTCCAAGAGAGCAACCTTGATGAAAAAGAATTGAGAATCTAATCCCATAAATTATCTTTACCAATGCCAGAGAAGAGAGGGATGCCTAAATATTTATGAGGAAGGGATCCCACCGCAAAGTTAAGAATTATCTTGATCTTGCGCGCAACTAGTGGGTGTGACGTTAAAGAAAAAAATAATAGATTTATGGAAGTTGATTACCTGGCCAGATGCTAACGAATAAGAATTCGGGATGGAAGATATGCATCAGGATTCTAGAATAAACAATTGATTGAATAAGAAAGTGTCATCTACAAACTGCTAGTGCGATAGGGGATGAGGTTGGAAGTTAAGTAGATGCCCTTAAGAACCCCGTCCAGAAGAGCTGATTTAATGCTACGACTTAGGGCCTCAGTGACCAGGATGAAAAGAAAGGAGGAAAGAGGATCACCTTGCCTCAAGCCCTCGCATCGCTAAAGAAGCCTTTTCTTTGAGCCATTATCTAGAATAGAAAATGGGAAGAAGAAATACAATTGAAAATCCAATTACAGAGGTGCCAGTTAAAGCCCATGGTATGAAGGGAATTAAAGAGGAATCTCCAATTGATACGATCATAAGCTTTGCTAAAATCTAATTTAATCATCATACTAGATCGAGAGGAGGAATGGAGAGTATGGATCAATTCATGAACAAATGATTATCTTTGTCAAGAATAGACCTCCCAGGAATGAAGTCGCTTTTTTCCCGTGCCACAAGTTTATGAAGAAGAGCACTCGTTCTTAAAGCATTCACCTTAGATATGATTTTATAGGACGTATTGCATAAGGAGATCGGCCTGAAGTCATCAAGAGATTTAGTTGGTGACTTTTTGGGAAACATGCAGATAAAAGTGTGATTTAGAGCGCCAAGAAGCTTTCTTGAAAAAAAAATTCCTCCATGTAATGCCAAACTGTATCCCCAATAACATCCTAGAAACCATGGTAAAAAGAAGCTGAAAAACCATCCGGTCTAGGTGCTTTATCCCTCTGCATAGAGAAAATGATCCTACGAACTTCATCCTTAGAAAAAGGAGAAAGAAGCTTAGCATTATCAATATCATCAACCATTTTAGGAATCTGATCAAAAAAGGAAAGTTGGGCATCTAGAGGGGAGGCTGAGTCACCATTCAAAATCTTTTGAAAAAAGACACCGACTCGGTTTTAATCTGAGATTGAGAGGACAACACCGTGTCATCTTCCAACTTCAGGGAGGAGATATAATTAACATTTCTTCTAGCTTTAATAGAAGCATGAAATAATTTGGTATTTTTGTCCCCATCGGCTAGCCACACTTCACGCAATTTCTGTCTCTAATGAATTTCCTCTTTAAGAAGAAGATCACCAAGTTCACTGAGTAAAGATTTTTCCTTGAAGAAATCTTCCTGGTGCATACCATGAGAGAAAACAGATTCATTAAGAATACGTAATTCTTTCTCAACCCTCTGTTTTTCCTGGAAAATATTTTTAAAACATGAGACGTTCCATTCCAACAATTTGTCTTTCAGTAAAGAAAGTTTTTTTAGAGAGTTTATACATCCAAGTCCCTTCCACCACGAAGGAGGCCCACCAAGAGTTAATCAAAGGCCTGAGAGAGGGATCCTGCAACCACATTGACCCAAATTTGAAAGGAGAGAGCAAAGACGACGGGAGGTCAAGGGAAATGTTGAGCGAGAGAAGAAACTGATCAGATCCGAAGAGAGGAAGAACAAAGCATTTGATGAGAAAGTTGTTCTGAAGCCATTCTTTGGAGATGAGAAAATGATCAAGGTGAACAGCCATAGAGCTGAACCCAAGATGCTGGTTATTCCAAGTGAACCAACCAGAACTTGGTTCCACATCAACTAACTTGGCGGAGGCAATGAAGGAGGTGAAATCCACTTGAGAACGAGTCTACCATTGAATTCCCCCTCATTTATCATTGTTAGAGAGAGTAGCATTATAATCCCCAGCCACTACAGTCATGGAGGTTAGAGATGAGTCAAGGACTTACTGAATCCTTGACCAGAGCTCCCTTTTTTTAACGGGTTATTAGGGCCATATACATTACACAGAAAGAAGGACACATCAGAATATCTGATGTAGAATTTACACCAAATGAAATTAGATTCGACCAAGAGAGACTTGAGAATACAAAAATGGATTTCCACGAGAACTTCCAAATTGTCAGAGGCACCAATTGAGTCTGAGAAGCACCCTTCCCAACCTTTCCATTTGCAAAACCAACCATTTTCACAATCAACTTTAGACATCTTAGTTTCTTGGATAAGACATATAAAAGCATTAGAATCGATAACATAGCATCTAAGAAGATGTTTCTTGCTAGGGCGTTCAATCCCTAATAATTATAAGAAAGAAGGATCATTTGATCTTCAGAGAGGACATGCCTCTCCTACTTGAGGATGGGAAAAAGGAACAAAGTTGAAGCTACTTACCTGCAATAATTTCTTTAAGGGGAAGGGTGCCTTTGGAAGGGTGACTGGTGAGCTTTCGGCCCCTATCCATATTGAGAATGGAAGGAGTCAAAATAATTAGACACATATGATTTTTTCGAGAGGCGGATTGATGGGGATGTCTTCTGAACAATTGTTAAGTTCCTCGAGTCTTCATCAATGGAGAGGATCAACTCATCCTTCTCATTCAACCATTTTTCCAGAGAAGTTGCATCCACACCGAGATCGAGTGTGATGCCTTCTTGGAATAAAGAGAGAATCCGAGTAGAATCTTGAACAACAGACACAATTTATTTTACCAGGGAGATTGTACTTGGATCAAGAGCAAGAGGCTCTATCGCAGGAATAGAGCCAGGGAGATCAACACCAAGTGAGTGATCTTTCCCAAAAGATAGAGGTTCTGTAGATTTGGAGACAGGAGGCGGGATAATATTTTTCCTCCATACGGCAGTGCTGGATATAGGAGGGTTTTTACATACTTTTTGAAAATGACCAGGCTGTTTACATTTAAAGCAACTGTTGGAAACCGCCTCATAATCCACCTTCTGCACCCATTTCCCAGATGGGGTGGAGATGACAATGAATTCCTACATTTTTTTGGAGGGATCTATAGAAATGCAGATCTGGAAAAAGATGAAAGAGTGCCTTCCAAAGTAACTGGATCAATGCGAATGACGCGACCTAAGCTGGAGTAGATTTTATAGAGAATGGAGGAGGACCAAAACTCACTTGGCAGTGAATATAGCCTGATCCAAACTTGGAAGCCATCCATTTTAGCTTGAGCCAAATCAAAGTGGGCGGACCACTCATGAATGTGTAGGCCGGACTCAACAAAAGAAATTCTTTCCTCTCTAGGGTATCGTCCCTCTGCACCGAGCTGCGGAGGATAACAAGAAAAACCTCTCTCCAAGAATCGAATGCGGAGACCGCTACCCCATTGAGTATCGCACCAGATGTGAATTCCCTCTACCAAGAGATGACGACCCAAAAATTTAGCAATGATTGCTCTTTTTCCAAGAAGGGTGAGTTGAGTAGCCAGGTCATCTAAATCCACCAGAGAGACAGATACAAACTCCGTCTGAACCGAATCGAAACAAAGTGGGTCACATGTTATATTTGCGTCGAGATCACTGACCGAATCAGTATCTCTGGGACCTAGACGTTTTTTAGCTTCTAAAAATACATGGCCCATGGGAAGCACCCACCTAGATTCTTGGGTGGGGGATGCCGACTGACCGTTATAGAAATTGAATTTTGAAAAAATGACCATTCTGGTCCATTTCATTGTCGCTTACCCTTCATGATCCCCTAGAATTAAACGAAGAATAATATTAATACCATCACCATTGGATAATATTAATAACTCTAACTACAAAGAATAATACATACTCCCAACATCTCATGTACCGTATTTTCAATCTCACTCTTATGTAAATAAAGGTATCGATAAGGTCTACTATTTGGTGATTGGCTTCCTAGTACAAGTTGAATATCATGATCATGATCTCTTTAGGAGGTGGCCCTTTTGGTATATAATAAAAAATGACCAAGTGCTTATCAAAAATTTCTTGTAAACCTAATGGTATAAGATAGTTTTATGGCTAAGCTTATAGAGAAAATAGTTGTGCCACAAACCCATATATACCCTTCTTAAGCATTTTCTCCATTTGACGATAACTTACCAATTGTGGAGATTTTTTCTTCATCTTGTGCAACTCAAAATTATTCCCTTTATAATGGAACCTCATGACCAAATCCAAGAAGCTCGTTTCAACATATACCAAGGTAGTAAATCATTAGACCCCAACATAATATATGGCCCCATTGAAATGGAATACATGGGGCCCTCTAGTAGGTAATTTCCCATGGATAGATTAATTATATGCAACTTTCTTTAACACGTGACTTTAACTCTATTTTCAACCATAACATGAAACTATGGGGTTGGATAACTAAAGAAATATAAGTGTAAGGCCAACTTATGTTTGACGAATTTTTCAAGACTTCCAAATTCAATTAGTATTGCCACCCTTTATTTCTTCATGAACCCAAAAACCTTGATGGGACACATATGGGGCCATATAGTAGGTAATTTCCATGGATAACTTAATCATATGACACTTTCTTGAACAAGTAACTTTAATTCCATTTTTAAACATAACATGAAACTATGGGGCTAGATAAATAAAGAAATTTAAGAGTAAGGCCAACTTATGTTTGATGAATATGTGAGTACTTCCCAATACAATTAGTATTGTCACCCTTTGTTTCTTCATGAACCCAAAACTTTAGGGTTTTATGGGTGTTGATTTCAAAAATTACACGAAAAGAGATGGTTGAGATTCTTTAGCCTCAATCTCAGGAACCTCTTCCTCTTCATCAATTGCATCTTCTTCATATTATTCCTCATTAGGACCCTTAGTTTAGAATAATTTCTTCTTAGGAAACTTACGTCCCTTGCTCCAATTTATATCAAAACTATATATAACACATACCTTTTCCTCACATCTCTTTAGTTTTTTTGAGGATTCAATCATGTGAGTTTGGAAAATGATGGTGTTGAAATTATGTTCTCATTATGAGTATTAACACCCCATAATTTTACATGATCTCTTTCTTCCACATGATGATAAACTAGAATAGATTCCAATATCAAACATGGATCAAGAAGGAAAACATTTACTTACATGTTATACTTGAGTCAACTAAATAAGAGATAATTTAGATGATCCTTTGAGATTTCATCCACTTATAAGCATAGATTTTCATTGTGTTAGATATAATAATTTAATTTCTTCGTCTATTTTAGTTTGGCTATCTGGATAAAATAGTTCTTTGTAATACTATCACTTTAGTATGTCCGGAGATAATTAGTGAACATACACCAAGTAATAGGGAATCCATTTTTCTCTTACATAAAAATATATCTTGAATGAAATGTTATGGTTCTAGATATAAGGATTATATTACCACATTCTATCCACTTAATACTTGATGTAAATAAAAACAAATCTCAATTTGGTTGATCAATTTGATAGGATCATTCCCATTGAACTTGTGTATTTTTAATTTTAGAATCATATTTCGACACTAGCTAGAAGATCCACTGTTTGTGCAAAATATCCTCATTGGTTTGTGTGATTTGAATATGAGTGTGCATTTCTTAAGGAACCCATGTGACTTGAATGTGAATTTATGTGTCTTCATGTTTGAGATAGTGATCATCAACACCTTCCTCATTAATTTTAACCCTATCTTTATTTCACCCTTCATTTATTAAAGACCACCTTTGTTGAGCCTACCTTCAATTTCATGAAAGTTACCTTTTAGTGATCAAAGATCATGGTTAAGGTCATCCTTACTTACCACATTATTAATCTTTTCTCAATTTTTTTTGAATACCTTTGATAATCTAAAAGCTAAAGATTCAAAATCAGTATCTTCCTTATTTTGAGTTATTCCTAGAATGTCTTGACCCTTTCGTCAGCTTTTAATTGATATCTTTGTCATGATGTAGGGTTTGGGTCTTGGGATACTAGAATTATTACAGGAATTTAGGGTTAGGGATTTCTTATGGTTATTGGCCAAATAGAGAGAAACATGGAGAAAATTCCTAGCTATTTTTCAGAAAGCTTTCTAAAAATATAAGAAACTTAAAAAAAATCCAAAACCACATACTATTGGATCACTTTATTTTTTTATAATTATAGTTAGATATTATTTAGTAAATTCGTTATTAAGTACATGTTGAGAGCAATTCCCCTACCTGTTCCATTTGTTGCGAAATAGCCATAGACACTACCTGGATTGACAGACATAATATGATTAAATTACGAGTATCAACGGTGCTTTTCACCTTAAATACATGTTCTAAGATGAAAATTTTGATGGGTGTTCATACTTCTATTGAGGTATTTAGGAGAGCGTTTATTCGACATAGGTGATGGGAAATTTTAGGATATTATTTATGCACCTTGATTTAAACCAATATCCTATTAGTATATAAGATCAAACACCATGGTTTAGGAAAGTATTTTGAGTTAACTCTAGATTATGTGGTTATCAAGGAGTTACAAATTGATTATATAGTGGTAGTAGGGAGAAAAGGTCACTAGTCCTAAGTTTATCTCTTCTCACAATTTTCTTCGATGATGATTCCTCTATAGATGAGGAGAGCCCTTTGAGTTTGAATCATAATAGTTCACTTAAAATCACATTGTAATAATTAGATATTGATGATAGTTTTTAGGATTTAGATTCACTGCGAAGACTCATCTCTATTCTTCTTCGAGTGTAGATGATTAGAGTATTGATGACAAGGATTTATATTTCAGTACACATTATTAGAACCTTGATGTGGAATCACCTCCTTCCTCTCCTAGTCATGTTTTAAATGTTGATTACAAACATCATGACCTTCCTCACCTCTCTCTTGGTCATGCATTAGAATTTGATGAATTGTTTCTAGATTCTCCATCTTCAAGTTCACTTCCTCTTGTCTCACATACTTTTGGACCACTTTATTATTTAACATTACAACCTTTAGTATAATTTTGAATCAATAAACATTACAAGATGTAGATGATTTGGTTGTTGATCCATTGTATGAAAATAAGACATAGTCACCATTCCTGGATGTTCCACATGTTCATTTTTCCTCTTCCTATGAACCATAGTATTTCAATACAACACATGGTATTCCTAATCGGGATTTAGTATTCATTGATTCCTCTTTAGAAAATAGGATTCTAAATCTATGGGATCTATTGGTAGTTCATGAGGTCTCGTCTTCTAGGGGTGTTTATTCCTCTCTTCTTTTCTCCTTCTCTCTCTATTTTTTCCGGGAAGGGGAGCTTTCTATATTATTTTAGAGTGGGGTATATCTACTAAGGGATATTTTATATGTACTTCTATTTTCTCTCTTTTGGGGAGGATTTTTTCCTATAGGTTTTCTCATTTTATCCACTTTATGAGGGATTTTATTAATAATCGCATACCTCATCAAGCCTTGTTTCTAAGACCCAATTATTCTACCCACCTAAGTTATGCTTAATAAGGGGTGTTGGTGTTGGTTTTTATTCAATTACATGGTTTTTCCTACACATGTGTTTAGATTTATTAGGTTTCAGCGGGATAGATGGGAGTTACACTTAACCACATTTTAATGTGGTAGTTACACTTCTTCACTTCCTATATATACACCTCTTGAAAATATATTTTCTCATGAATTGAATATACAAGATATCTTTTGGCTCATGTTTGGTTTTTCTCTCTCACAACTTTACTTTATTTGTGCATTCATATTTTATGAGTTCTCAATCTTGGCCCATGTGGTATTTCCTAAACATGTATTATCTTGTTTAGGTGTCAGTGAGATAGATGATAGTTACACTTCTCCACCTTTTTGGGTGGTGGTTACAATTCCCCACTTCCTATTTATACACCTCATATAAATTTTTTATCATGCATTAAATGTACAAGTTATATTTTAACTCATGTTTGGCTCTTATATCTCACAAAATTTCTCTATTTGTGCATTATTAATTTATCAATTCTTGATCTTGGCCCACATTTTCATACTATGTGACCTATACTTTGAGAAAATAGTTCAACATTATCCACTTCCTATTAGTGATTGGTCATTAAAATAAAAATATAATATTGATGATCTAAAAACTCCGGTGTTGTAAGAACCAAGAAATTATTTAATGAAAAGTTGATCAAGTTTTATTCTATAAAAATATTTTTCCTCAAGTGCAACCTAATGCACCTTCTTCCTTAAGTGGTCAAAATTTTAGTACCAAGGTGTATTCTAGGAAAGTGGATGTTATATGGAAAAAATGGCCTATGATAAATTACTTCAAAGAATGTCGATAGAGAAAGAAACTAAAGGTAAATGTTGACATTCAAAAAGGACCCCCATCCCCTCAAGTAACAGGTGAGAAATCTACCCTCATTGATACCAAATTTGTGTAAAATTTATAATAAAATTACTTAGATCTAAATATCAACAATAATATAAATCCAAGGAACACCAAAATATAGAGAAATTATCACAATATGAAAGTATGAGTTATTAACTTCAAGGGGAAACCTCAAAACCATATAATAAGGCTCAAGTGATCAATATTATGATATCCAACTACACACACACACACACACACACACACACACACACACACACACACACACACACACACACACACACACACACACAGACACACACACACACACACACACACACACACACACCCCTAATATGTAATGTAAAGCACCAAGGACAACCTATGAAGCATATGAAAGCATAAATGAAAAGAGATTATGTTACAAACAAGTTGGCCATCCATATCTCAATATATGACATAGGATTAATGGCATAAAATGCCCTTTCATTTCAAAGAAACATTTTCCCCAATATTGGTAATATCTAGATGTTATTTCCACATTTCCTCATATTCACTGTGTTTCATCTTCAATTTCCATATTAATCCACTTGATCAAATACTAAGTAATGACCGTTTTCCTCAACTTCTTGGTGTGTGTTTATAGAATTTATTTAGGATCCAATATGATGCATCCCTCTTCATCAATATCTCATAATAGAGAGAATAAATTCCACCCAATGAACTTTTTCAACCAAGAAAAAATGAAAATTGGATGTATTTTAGTTGATTGAGGAAGCTCCGCTTTATGCCACAATACCAATTTTAACAACACTTGATAAGGGATATAGTATTGAGGTAAAATATTGTTATCTTTTTTATTTTGTTTCATACATAGTTTCTTATATGGATGCAATCATACAAATCTCCATATTTAATATTTTTCTCACTATGGTGGTTATCATATTATTGCTTCATGTGATTTTGTGTCATTACTAAATTACCTTTGAGGCTAGAGAGCACCTTTTGTTTATGTTGAATGTTCTCTTCAATTATTATTACTTTGGGTTGGACCTTAATGTTGGAGGTGAGGGATTGTGGATGGTAACCATATAATTACAATAATGGGGACATTTTAGATGAGGTGTGAAATTAATTTTTATACCACCATTCTACAAGTGGTAGCCACTCAAACCGTATTACCTATTTATATGAAGCAAAGTATTATAAATACCCCTCTAAAAATATTTTCTATCTCAATTTATCCATAATATTTGGGATGTAATGATGAACTATGAGCTATTTAAGTACCTAAACATGATAATAAATCAATAAAAATTTTCTATTAAAGGTAGGATCACCATCACTTACTATAATCTTAAGTATTACATGTATCTTCTAAACTATATCCATAAAAGACATGTAACAAGTATATGCACCGTAAATGTATATGCTAAGGAGAAAAAATGAGTATATTTTGTGAGTCTATTCACAAACACCATGATTACATTTTTCCATTCATATTTTTGTAATCGCAATGAAATCCATGTAAATATATGTCCAAGACTCACTAGGATTAAATAGGGGTTATAAAAGGCATAACGACTTAATAGTTTATCCCTTATTTCATTGATACACCAATCATTATGCCACAAATTCTTGGACATCCTATTCCAACCCTTCCCAAAATATATATTTCTTAATTATGTGATAAGTTTTCAAAAACCAAAAATTGTTCTCCCACTAGAGAAACATGTAATCTGAATTTTAAGGGAAAATGAGTTGCATAAGTACAACCAATCCTTATACCATAATACACCCCAATTATATACAATGTTTTTTGAAATTCTCAGATCTTATTGTATGTTCTAAATGAGAGTGTACATATTTGTGTCATTATGTCATTTTGATATTGCCTAATTTACTCATTCTACTTGTAATGTGGATATGACATATAACAATGCTTATATGGACTCATCTCTCATGGATAGTGCATCATTTACCACATTATATTTTTCTTTCTTGTAAATTATCTCAAATTTAAATCCAAAAATATTTTTTTACCTATTTCTATTTTTCTTCAAATGATAGGTATTTCTCTAATATGTATTTCAACCTGTCATAATTTTTCTTCACCTTGAAGTGACCACTCATGAGATATGGTCTCCAATGGTTGACCAAATGATGAATAAACATCATTTTCTTCTCATAAGTTGGTTTTGATATGTTATTACCTATAATTTGTAAAATCTCAATTGCTATGAGGTAGCCCTTTTACATGATTAATGCACCTATGCCACCCCCTAAAGCATCACATTAAACAATGAAGGTTTTGGAGAAATATGGGGTAGCCAGAACTTTTAATCGTAATGGTATACATGGTCTTATTTAATAACTCAAAATTTTAAGTTTCTTCCTCATTCTAATGAAAAAAGTCTTTCTTCAATAACTTTGTGAGTAATGTTATAATCACACCATAAGTATTCACAAATCTACTATAGTAACTTGTAAGACCTAAGAATCCCTTGAGGTTTTTGAGGGTCTTAGGAATCTTCTAGTCCACTATGGCCTAAATCTTATGAGGATCCACTTTTACACCTTTATGAGAAATGATTTGAACCAAGTATTCTACTTCCTTGACTACAAAAGAAAACTTATATGTCTTGTTATAAATATTTTGTTGTTCAAGAGTTTCAAAATCTTATTGACATGATGTAAATGTTTTTCCTAGTTATTGATGTAGAGAAATATATCATAAAATAATACCATAAAAAATTGCATAAAAATGGTTGAAAGATTGAATTCATCTAATCGTGGAAAGTATATGGTCCATATGTAAGGCCAAAAGGCATTACTATAAATTCATAGTGGCCATCATGCATCTAAAATTTTATTTTGTGAATATCTACATAAAAAATTATGATTTGATGATATCCTAATTGAAAATATAATTTTATAAAATAAACACCACACAATTTGTGTAATAAATATTAAATGAAAGCAATAGGAAATTATCTATCACTATGTTTTTTCATCTCCATATAGCCTAGGAACATGTGTAAACCTTCATCCTTATTTTATACTATCACCATTGGATAATATTAATAACTCTAACTACAAAGAGTAATATGTACTTCCAACATCTCATGTAGCGTATTTTCAATCTCACTCTTATGTAAATAAGGGTATTGATAAGGTATAGTATTGGGTGATTGGATTCCTAGTATGAGTTGAATAGCATGATCATGATCTGTTTAGGGAGGTAGCCCTTCCGGTATATACTCAAAATGACCAAGTGCTTATCAAAAATTTCATGTAAACCTAATGGTATAAGATAATTTTATGGATGATCTTATATAGAAAATAGTTGTTGCACAAACCTATATATACCCTTCTTAAGAATTTTCTCCATTTGATGATAACTTACAAATTGTGGAGATTTTTCCTTCATCTCGTGCAACTCAAAATTATTCCCTTTATGATGGAACCTCATGACCAAATCCTAGAAGCTCATTTTAACATATCCCATGGTAGTAATTCATTAGACCCCAACATAATATATGCCCCCCATTGAAATGAAATACATGGGGCCCTCTAGTAGGTAATTTCCCATGGATAGCTTAATTATATGGCACTTTCTTTAACAAGTAACTTTAACTCTATTTGCAACCATAACATGAAACTATGGGGCTGGATAGCTACATAAATATAAGCGTAAGGCCAACTTATGTTTGACGATTTTTTCAGTACTTACAAATTCAATTAGTATTTCCACCCTTTGTTTCTTCATGAAACCAAAAACCTTAATGGGGAAAATATGGGGCCATCTAGTAGATAATTTCCATGGATAACTTAATCGTATGACACTTTCTTGAACAACTAAATTTAATTCCATTTGTAACCATAACATGAAGCTATGGGACTGGATAACTGAAGAAATTTAAGAGTAAAGCTAACTTATGTTTGATGAGTTTGTGAGTACTTCCAAATACAATTAGTATTGTCACCCTTTGTTTCTTCATGAACCCAACAACCTTGAGGGTTTTTGGGGTGTTAATTCCAAAAATTACATGACAAGAGATGGTTGAGATTCTTTAGCCTCAATCTCAAAACCTATTCCTCTTCATCAGTTTCATCTTCTTCATATTATTCCTCATTAGGACCCTAAATGTAGAATAATTTCTTCTTAGGACACTTATGTCCCTTACTCTAATTTCTATCACAACTATAACATATACCTTTTCCTCACATCTCTTCAATTTTTGGGGATTCAATAATGTGAGTTGGGGAAATGATGGTGTTGGAATCATGTGCTTTTTATGGGTATTAATACCCCATCATTTTACATGATCTCTTTCCTCCACATGATGATAAACTAGCGTAGAGTCCAATATCAAACATGGATTAAGAAGGAAAAATTTAGTTAGATATTATCCTTCATCAACTAAAGAAGAGATAATTTAGATGATCCTTTGAGATGCCAGACCACTTATAAGCATAGATGTTCAAACTGTTATATATAATCGTTGACTTTCCTTATCTATTTTAGTTTGACTATATGGCTAAAATAGTTCTTTGTAATACTATCACTTTAGTATGTCGAGGAGATAATTAGGGAACATACACGAGGTAATAGGGAATCCCTTTTTCTATTACACAAACATCTATACCAAATGAAATGTTCTAGTTCTAGATATAAGGATTCTATTACCACCTTTTATCCACTTAAGACTTGATGTAAATCAAAAACAAATCTCAATTTGGTTGATCATTGTGATAGGATCATTCCCATTGAACTTGTGTATTTTTAATTTTAGAATCATATTATGACAATAGCTAGAAGATCCACTTGTTTGTGTAAAATATCCTCCTTGGTTTGTGTGATTTGAATATGAGTGTGCATTTCTTAAGAAACCCATGTGAATTGAATGTGAATTCATGTGTCTTTATGCTTGAGATAGTGATCATAAACATGTTCCTCATTTATTTGAACCCTATCTTTATTTCAACCTTAATTTATTAAAGACCATGGTTGAGGTTACCTTATTGGTTGAAGGTGTTTCACTTGATTCTAGACCGTTTCTTCGAATGTTGACAAAATAGATAAGGGTAAAGGGCTAGGAGGAATACCTGTCAAAATCCTGGTTGTAGGGTGTCACGTGTGTATGACTTCTTGATCCACAATTGATCGTGAGAGATTCCTTTTTACTTGGAGGAACTACCTAAAATGGAAACAAGACCACCAAATAAATGTTAAACAGTATATATAGTTGACTACCTAGTGTATGCTAGATCTAGGAAGTGTGATACTTCCTAGACGTCTGTGAATCCATTGTTTAAAACAAATTAATACCAATAATAAAGGAAATCCTACTGTAGTTAAAATGATTTAGGTATCTCATTCATCTACAATAAGAAAATTCATTCAAAATAGGCTAAGCTACGACTGAATCTGAAGGTCATGGTCCTTGTCAGAATAAAAGTATTGGTTAGGGTCAGGTTTTGGGTTGTTTTGGGTATTGGGTAGAGAGTGGAAGCTTTGTTCTTGGTTTCTGGTCAAAAACACAGAGATCAACATCGATCTGGTATGACCGATGTTGATTTAGGTTAACCAGTGACGGTTGTAGGTAATAGGTGTCAAGTATGGTCGTGAGTACAGAAACTCGGTAAAAACTTGGTGGGGTGATGATCCGAGACCGGATGAAAAATGGAATAGAAATGGTAGGGTTTGTGTGGGTATCAAGTATGCATAGGAATGATTAAAATATGGGTATGGGCTATTTAAGGGAATGGGTGAAGGGATGGTCAAGTTTGCATGGAGGTAAATGGTGGTGGAATGGAAATGGGAGCAAAAACTAATAACTGAAGTAAAAGAATCTACCAAATGATAAATGGGTAAGTGTTGGTTAATAAAGCACTTATTGTTTGTATGAGCTTGATGTCTGGTTGACAATGGTGGGTGATCAAATGAAAGGAACTTGATGTGGTGCTGACTCTTCCTCGGATGCTCCTGTGAAGGCTGATGGTTTTGTGGGTGCTTCTGATGCTGGTTATGGGCACTCTGATGCATGTATGAAGGCTTGTTCTACTTGCATGCAGCTCTGGTTTTGTCACTTGTTCTTAAAAGATGTGTCAATCTCTTATAAATGTGCCAACCTTGAAATAAGGTTGTTTTGGGGGTTAAATGGTAACCGACGGTGGTTCCTGGTTGATCGGTAGTGGTTTAGGGTAACCGGCGTCGGTTAGGGTAGGATTTCCTAGGTTTACTAAACTAGGCAGATCCCCTTGATTTTCTGGGATCTCGTTTTTTTTTTTTGCTCCACGGATTAGAATGGAAGCTTCCTTCTAACAGATGGGAATATGGTTAGAAGGAATATAGGATTTGATTTTTAGGGTTTGGGTAGGTCTTAGTTAGTTATGGCAACATACTAAGAATAGGTCTTAAGGTGAGGTGGCTTGATGATGCGTATAGATGAGGTGGTGGTGGGCATTATCTTAATTAGGATATTAAAATAATAAATATTATGACATAAGTAATTAATTTAATTAAATTAATTAAATTAATATTAGAGTGGGATGAAAGGGGCCATGGTTAGGTGAATGTGTTCAAGGTGTTTGTTTGACGAGGGACCAAGGGGAGTGTGACCCAATTTTGGTGTCTACATTTTGCCCCTTTTGTTATGTAGCTTGTATTGGTAAGCGACACTGAAAAAAATAAGATGTGGTTGCCCCATGTGTGGGTGAAGGTGATCCCCCTCAAACTAGGAACTAATGAGGTAGAAGGTAGAATCGGTGAGTGGTTTGATAAAAGGTGAATGTGATGAAGAGGAAGGTGGGTAATGGGGAAAAAGGAAAAAGGTCTACTTGGGTAATCTAGGTAATGGGTCAGGGTCAAAGGTAGTAGTCAAACACACGCACACATATAAACTGCAAACATGGTACTAAGTTGAAGAAGCATTTAAACTCTACATTGTCTAATGTCGATAGGTTTATCTAAACAAGGTGGAAGTGATTAGGTATCAAGGTATAGGATATGGTTAGGAAACATGATGCAGTCGTGAAAGAACGTGTAGGTATGTTCTGGTACACCCAAGGGTTGGGTCAGGATAAATAGTCACAACAAGAGGTAAGGTTTGGTCAGTATGTCCATCAACACAGGTAACAGTGCCGCAAGGTATAGCAAACACAGGAGGTCAAAGGTCACTAGTAACATTCTAGGTCCCAAAATCTAGGTCATGGCACGGATAGGGCTGAGGGATGGGAAAAATAACAAGTTCCGACTGGGGACGTGATGAGGGGGTCAATGAGAAGGCCATAAAGACAAAGGGAAGTTTCCTAGTGAGGTGGAGGGTGAGGTAGGTAGTATTTAGGTAAAAAGTGGGGGTAAGGGGTAAGAAAAATACTAAGCGAGTAAAGCGGATGATGGTTTCAAGGAACCGATGCCGGTTGCTATGGACCGACCTCGGTAAGCTAGGGCATAGGACCGATGTTGGTCAAGGTCAAACCATCACCGGTCAAGTCGGGTAGGTTATAAAAGAAAAATTCCACTTTCTATAGAATCATTTGTCATTTTCCAAAGAGGAGAAAATGACAGGAGAAAGAGGAAAAGGTGGAAAGTGATAAAGGGAGATGGAGGACTGAGTTGGTGAGCCACGTGGCTGGTGATAGTTGGTTGATAGGTGGATCCACGAGCTAGATTGGATCGATTGGATTGGTTGGAGAGTGAGAGGTCATTTGGTGATGGTAGAGGCAGGAGAGGGATTGGGTGGACCACCGGTGCAAGCGGCCGATATGCCACCATGGCGGCGACAACGTGATGAGGTAAGATTCAATATCCCTCTGTGTTTGTTGTGTTTAGATAAATGGATAGAAATTTGGGTGGGGGAAGATGGGTTTGGGGGAAATGAAATTTGAATGTTAGGGGGAAATTGGATAAAAGAGGGATGAGGGAGGGTAGGAATAGGTAGTATGCTAGGTGGGAAGGGTTATAGGTAAGAATGGGGGTGGGGAGGGGAGAGATGGAGACAAAATGGGTAGATCCAGGCTCACTATCGCAGTTTTCAAAGTGACCGACTACAGTCAATGGTGGGCCAACGTCGGTGGGGTATAAGCGGAATCAGTCATGGATGAGGTTCAGGAAACCATGGTCGGTCTAGGAGGACCGACATCGTTAGAGGGTAGAAAACTTAGGTAAGGGTTAGCGATGGGGGACAAGTATTGAGACTTGTTGGTAAATAGGTAATGTCGGGAGTATATGTATAGAGGTAAGGTGACATGGGGTGGGTAGGTGGTGGGTGAGTAGAGCGATTGGTGGTGGTCGGGTAGGTAGGGAGGTTAGGGTAGGGTGGTTGGTAGGTTGGAAGGTAAAATAGGTAAAGTTGAGTTGGTAAGGAATTCGGGGTATGGGTAGATAGGTGAGGTTGAATGGGTAGGAGTAGATGGGTAAATAGGTGGTGGGTATGGGTGGGGATAGATATGGTCTAGTTTTAATAATGTGATCATGTTGTTGGATGCGGTGAGAGCCCAACTACGGATGAGAGATAGGGTACCACCCCTGCTCTTGATGGTTCATGGGACTGTGACAAGCTAGGAATGAAGTTATGTCGTGGATGTTAGTCTGATCGGAGTCAGATGCTACCTGCATGTATTCTGGTAGCTGATCCTGATGGTTTCCCTCATCGATAGATGGGACTTAGTGACCAACACTTTCCACTTACTAACGAGTGAGATGACAGTCACCCTGGAGGACATGTACAGGATCTTGCAGTTACCCATATTAGGGTCGTGTGTATATTCGATCTCCTCAGAGGCGTCTAAGGAATTAATGCAGATAGTGTTTGATGAGGGACTGGTGAAGATGACATTCCACAATGCCAACATGAGCTTTGATGAGATGTACCAGGCCCATCCAAAGGAGATGAGGCTAGTAGTATTACTGATAGAGGTAGTATGCTATTTTGCACTACCTAAAGTGGAGGGTGGGAGGTTCCCACGATCACTGATGGGAGTGTTACATGACATGGTGATGGACCGGACCTGCTTTGCATGGGTGCTAGCATTCCTGGCATAGTTATACAGAGAGTTATGGGTGTATGGGCGGCTTTGGGTTCAAAGCCTATGCTGCACCTTTGTTCTTCATTGTTGGGCCTACGAGCACATTATGTGTGTTCATCCAATCAGTATGCCCCGAGTTGATGCATTTGAGCCGGGTTTGGTGCGAGTGGGTTACAGGTGCTGGGTACCTGCTATTCAAGAGCATCGAGTAGACCGATCTATTCATGATGTAGCATATTATCAATGGTTATTAGAGGGATTGTCCAGTGTAGACATTATCTGGAGACTGTATGTGGGGTATCCCTCATATAGAGGGATGACAGAGGAGTTGGCGGGATTATAGATTTATAGGTGGATAGAGAGGCACCATGAAGGGGAGCACGAGATGATCCCGATTGACCGAGTCGATGATAGTTCGAGCTTCCATAAGATATATCCCAACCCTTACCACAATACATGATGGATGACATGGAGAGGCCATTTCCTCTACCACACCGACAATGCTTGATGGGGTAGGAGGAGCAGTGAAAAACTTGTGGATTGATGATGCTAGAGTGACAGACAGGTATAGACAGTGGTGGGCAGCCCATCTACGAGTAGTACCTCCCAAGCTGGAGTAACAGATTTAGCCACCATCACTGTGCAGAGACGCCCTACAGGGGTAGGTGGTGACCTTGATTACCTAGTTGGGGATGGTACAGGGGCAATTAGTAGCTTCGGAGGCAAAGGTGGCCACATTGCATGCGCAGTGGCTAGGCTACAAACCCATATAGCCTAGGGTGGAGATGGAGATGGAGATGAGGAGCAGGTAGCCACCCTACGAGCACGAGTTCTAGGTTTGTAGGGATGGTTGGCCACCGTATAGAGTGTAGTTTCGTGCATTATAGGTGTAGGTACAGCACGGGGGTGCGAGGCGGATGACACCTCCACATGCACCGGGACAGGTCCCGATTCAAAGGTAGGGCGGGACAGATTCCACAAGACAAGTGTAGGGGCGAGGCCGATGGGGCCATCACGAGATGGTGCCTCTATCTAGATTACTGGGATGTCTTAGGTGAGGCCTAATATTATCGAGGATCGATTGATGGTGGTCGGAATAGATTTTTTATCTTATGGAGAGTACAGGCACAACAGCCTTGAGTGAGATGACTAGATTCCATACTCAGAGTGTGGAGAGCACAAGGGGCCATTGAGCCCGAGATAGGATCAGGGTCAGGCCACCAACTTATGGAAGCTAGCTCCAGGTGATTGACTAGTAGGGGCTTGACCGCGACCTATGGCGAGGAGGTGTGAGGTTATCGGGACACCGACCAGGGAGCCGAGGAGAAGACAAGAGAGACCGATATAGATGATGTTGAGTAGGATGATTCCCGATGCACACCCCTTTATTTTGATGTATTTGATTCATTTTTGATATATACTTGACATGTGCGCTGAGGAGAGTGAGGATGTATGAGAGTTTTGCATATTTTGATCATATACCTACCGCATGCCGAAGAGGGTGAGGTCTGTATATGAGATTTTGAGAGATTTGATTATATTTATCGGCCTACGTGAAGATAATTGAGATTATGTATATGGAGACAATTTTTTTGATGTTTTTATTTATATAGATGATGATGAGTATGGTCAAAATGTGTATACATGGTTGTGGTTATCTTGATATTTTGATGTGTATATGTTATGGAAATTAAGTAGTGTAGGCATGATAGAGTCAGGTCATAGGCATGGATTGAGTTAGGTTGTGGTCTAGGCATGGATTGAGTTAGGTTTTAGGCATGGTGGAGTTAGGTTGTAGGCATGGTTTAGTCAGGTTGTTGTCTAGGCATGGATTGAGTCAGGTTTTAGGCATGATGGAGTTATGTTGTGGTCTAGGCATGGATTGAATCAGGTTTTTAGGCATAGTTGAGTCAGATTGTAATGCATTAATTTGTGCAATGAATGATGATATGAATCATGGTTAAGATGTTTTTATAGTACATGCATGATAGTGGTAAGGAAAGGGTAGACATAATGGATGTATGTTTGATGATGATAAAAATGGAAAGTAATTTGTTGTTTGATGGGTTTAATTTCTGATTATTGATAGAAAATGAAATCTAACTAGGGTAGATTGTGATTTAGGAAAATGAAAGGTGAATTGGTTAGGGTAGAGAGTGGTTGAGCTAACCTCCAAGGGCAGCATGCCCTCGGAGTGTTGCCTACATAGTCTCGGTGAAAAGGGACCTTAGGCCAATGTAGTTCTCCCATAAGCTAGGGATGAAGGCAAGGAGGTATGAGAATGAGTTGGTAGGTTATATGCATGATTGAGTCTAGGTATTTTAGGTATGGGTGAATTGTGGGCACATTGGTATGAGTGATTTTGAGTTGATTATGGTGAAGGAGGAGAAAATTACCCAAAAATAAGCATTGAGGATCAAGTCCTGTATAAGGTAATCAATACGTAATGAAGAAGGTTTAAAATATAAGAGGAAAGAAAGCGACCTGATTGGTAAGGATCATAATGGGTGGATCAAACCTTAGATGGGTTGATGAACGTAAGACCCTAAAAGCATTGCATGATTGATTATTCTAAAGGTGAAAAAGTAGTCACATGATCACCAAATGTCATGGTCCAATAGGTCCCTTGAGGTAGTAGGAAATGAAAGTGTGAATGGTGAGAGGGTGAAAAGTGGTTAGTTTTTATATGGTACTAGGTAGCATGCCTTTTTGGCAAGAGATCCAAGGTCACAATGGGCAAGTCCATGACTAAAAGGCTTTTGTTTTGATTGATATTTGAGATAGACTGATCAATGCGGGAAGTCTATATGGGATGAGGAAATTAAATCCTTGAGGTCTTTACGAAGCTGATCAATGCGAGAAGCTTCAAATTCTCTCTCTCTCTTTCTTCTTCTTCTTCCTTTTTTTTAAACAAGCTTTTTAAATATCTTTCCTTTGAGAGAGCAGTCTATTTATAGTAGAGATTTAGAGAGAAAGATGTCCTTTTTGAGGGAGTCATATTTTTATTGGAAGTTTAACCCATGTGAGGGATTTTAATTCATGGAAAATACTAAGGTGAAGAATCGGATTCTTGTTCAGAAAGCAAGGTCAAACGACCATGGGATCTCATCTAAAAGCAGACAAAAAGTATCCATGAGAATCATGCTATGTGCAGTGTCGTGGTACACATATTTAAGAGAGGATAAAAGAGTGATAGGTATGCACATGATTCTTGTTTAATCATTGGTGATGGCGTAGGAAGTGGATAGCACTCAAGGGACGAGCATGGAAAGAGGAAGAAGGTGAGGTAGGACTAAAAGTCAACAATAGAATGGTCAAAGATGCAAGGCGTTAAGGGGCTCAGGTTTAGGTTTACCATCGAGTGAAGATAAATGATAAGCACCTGATCCATAAGTATGAGTCACGATGTATGGTCTAAGCCAATTAGGAGCAAATTTTCCCCGTTTACTTTTTTCTTCTTTGGTTACATGTTGATTTTCTTTCAGGACAAGGTCACCGACTTGGAAGGTTCGTTCATGGACACATTTGTCATAGGCACGTTTGATACATTTTTGGTAAACTTGGAGATGGTCAAGAACATTAAGGCGACATTCATCTAATAACTCAAGTTGTGCTAAACGGTCTGAAAAGATTCATCATCATTGATCATGTCATGGAGAGAAATGCGGAGTGAGGGAATCTTGAATTTGAGAGGTAGAAAAACCTTTATACTGTAGACTAGAGAAATAGGTGTGGCACCAGTGAAAGTGTGGATACTAGTGTGGTACACCCACAAAGCAAAATGAATGTGCATATGCCAATCCTTCCTAGTATTGTTAACCACTTTCATGATAATTTTGTTTAAGGTTTTATTAGTGGATTTAGCTTGGCTGTTGGTTTGTGGGTAATAAGGTGACAAGAAACTTAATTGGATGCTGAAGGTGCCACAAAGTTTTCGCAAGGTTTTATTTTTAAATTGTTTTCTGTTATCAGTGATGAGATGATGTAGAACATTAAAACAAAAAATAATGTGATGGTTGATGAACTCACATATTTTCTCATCTTTCATGGAGATGAGTGGTATGGCCTCAACCCATTTTATGTAGTATTCGGTAGCAATGATGATCCATTGATGTCGTTGTGAAGAATTGGGATTGATCTCTCTGAAGATATCCAACCCCCATTGAGAGAAAGGCCAAAGGTCACCGGTGACTGTAAGGCATGATTTGGGTGTATGATGAAGGTTAGCATGTTGTTGGAATTTCATACAACACTTAATGTAGTCACAATAATCATGGTTAAGTGTCACCAAGAATAGCCTAGGTGAAGAATATGCTTAGCAATAACAAGGCCATGAAGTGACATCAACATATGCCATCATTAACTTCCTTAATGGTATAAGGAATTTTAGAACTCGTAAGGCACACCGTAAGAGATTACCATGGAAGCCACACTTATAGAGGAGGCCACCCATAATGATGTAATGAGAGACCTTTTTAAGAAAGGAACATTGTCCATTACGAGTGAGGTTGGGAGGCAAGATGGAGAGGGAAAGGTAGTCTGAGTATTGTTTATACCAGAGGTCACTCGGGTCGGGGTAGTGGTTCCGATAGAGTAAATTTCATGAGGTAAATAAGAGGGTGATTGGAGTATTTGTATGGTGACAAAGATTTTAGAATCAGTGGGTGAAGTGGGTATTTGAGAAGCCAAGCAGGCCATGGTATCTACAAATTTGTTGGTTGAACGTGGGATGGTTTGAAGGGTGTAACGGTCGAAGGTGGTCAAAAGTATGTCTACATGATGTTTATAATTTTGAAGTATCTCATTACGACATTGGTATATACCATTGACCTAGTTTATGACCAATTGAGAATCACAAAATAGGTTGATTGATTTAACATCTAAGGCATAGGCAGCACTGGAGACCAATACGAGTGCTTCGTATTCTAAAATATTGTTTTTACAATCAAAATCAAGCTTAAAAGACAAAGGCATGGGTTCACCATCAAGTAGAATGAGGATAACACCAGCCCTACCCCCACTGCGACACTTGGAACCATCGAAGAAGAGTGTTATTTGGTAAGCGGGTTCGTCTAAGGAAAGGGTAGCAATTGATTCATTAGGGAAGTCAAAGTTAGAAGGTTACTCCCGAAATAGGTGCATCAGCCAATTGGTTGGTGATGGCTTGGCCATGATGGACTTTTTATGGGAAAATTTGAGGTCAAGATCGGCAAAAGCATGAGCCAACATGTGGCACGGTGATTTTGGTAAGGTTTGGCATATATGAAGTGTAAGCGCTTGGTGTTAGTCACAACATAGGTTTTGTGGTTGAGTAGGTAATGACAGAGTTTTGTGGCAATGAAAAATAAGAATAAGCAAAGTTTTTCGGCATGGGTGTATCAAGTTTCGTAGTCCAAAAGAGTATGGCTTATGTAATAAACCGCATGCTCCCTATTTTGTTCATCACGATGAGAAAGCATGGCCCCCAAGGAATGATCGATAGCTGAGATGTATATGTAGAAGGGTTGATCGTATTTAGGTGGAATGAGGATGGGTGGTTGGAGAAGGTATTGTTTTAAGGCCTCAAAAGCTTTGTGGCAATCACTATCCCATTTAAAAGAGACATCCTTCTTGAGAAGATGATGGAATGGTTGACACCGATCAGACCATTACGAAATGAAATGACGAATAGACTGCAACTTACCTTACAAGCTACGGTGTTTCCTAAGGTTAGTGGGTGGAGGAATTTTAAGAATGGCCTTGACTTTAGTAGGGTCAACCTCTATACCATGTAAGGAGATGATAAATCCTAGGAGTTTTCTTGAGAGAACTATAAAGACACACTTCTTAGGTTGAAGGCGAACACAATTTTTAATGAGGCGGTCGAAGATGGTTTTTAGGATGGTGAGGTGCTCAAAGAAATGTTTAGATTTGGCTAGGAGATCATCCATGCAATCTTCTAATATACGATGCATGATGTCATGGAATATATAAGTCATAGCCCATTGATAGGTGGCACCAACATTTTTAAGGCCAAAAGGCATGACTCGGTAGCAGAAGGTCCCCCAAGGGGTGATGAATGTGGTTTTGTGTTAATCCTCTAGGGAAAACAAGATTTAGTTATAACCCGAGAAACCATCCATGAGTGATAGCATCTTGTGACCAGCAGTAAGGTCAACCAGTTGGTCAATACTAGGTAGAGGGAAATCATCTTTTTGGTAGGCTAGGTTGAGGTCACAAAAATCTATGCAAATACAAAGTCCCCCTGTCACCTTAGTGGCAAGGGACAATGTTGGAAATCCACCAAGGATAATCAATGGGTAAGATGAAGGAAACATAAAGAAGGTGTTGAATCTCTTCTTTGACTAGAAGCGCAATACGAGGGTGCATTTTTCTCAACTTTTGTTTAATGGGTTTGGCGTCGGGAATGGTTACGATATTATGGACCACTATAGTGGGGTCAATACCTAGGCATATCTACGTAAGACCAAGTGAAAACTTGGTTATGGTTTTTGAGAAAAGAAGTGATGGCTTCTCGTTTTCAAAGACAACATCTAAAGATTATCGATCTTTAGAATGTGCATGTTAGCTCGAGTATGAATGTCGATTTTGATAGTCGATTCATTCAACATGGTTTACGTCTTAGATGGTAATGACTGATGAATATATGAGTCTTCTGCACCAAGTTAGGTGAGTATAGATTCATCATCCTAACATTGAACGATGTTAATCAAAGGTGTATCGTCATTGATTATTTTAGGGTATAGGAATGGAAGAGAAGAGGAGCCTCGCCCTTGCATTGATAAGTCGAGAGGCCACTAAGGAAATGGTTTTTATGAAAAAAAAGTTAGGAGGAATGGATTATGGATCAGTGACTCTGTAGGTGAAGGTGGTGAAGAAGGATGAGCAGGCAAAGAAGGTGGAGAAGGGATGATGTCCTCAATGAGTTCAATGCGGGCCTTCTTGGTAGGTGGTTCAACAAAGTTTATACCACTATGGTTGTTATGTTTGTGGGTAGTACATGGAATAATAGTATGGCGGCCTTGCTCGTAAAATCCAAAACCAAAACCCTTCCAATGACATCGGTGTAGGAAGGTGTGGGCAAAATGACGATTAGTGAGTAAAGCGAAGGTCAGCGAAAAATGGATGGGTTTGTGATGGTGGTTCGGGTGTGTAAGTGGTAGTATCAAGTCCCCATAGGTGAGAATGGTACGAAGGTGAGGACCATAAAGGAGGTACTCTCTATGCGGTGATCATAGCGAGGTGCTTGGTAAAGACTTCCATACTTTTGTGGAGTAAGGAATGTGTTGACACTATATAAATGATACTCCCAGTGAGGCATTGAAAAATGCCTTCTAAGGGATCAGTGGTCGATATGCGGGTAGTTGGGATAGACAATGTGTCGGAGGTCAGCTTGGAGATGGAGCTAACGGAATGGGAGGCTGATGGTTCGTCCGTGGAGGTTGTGGTAGCAGTGGGAATGGAGGATGTAGGTGCGATTGAAGTAGTAGTTGTACTAGTAGGTAGAGGTGTAGGTGAAGAGGAAGTGGTCATGGAGGTAGATGCTTTAATGGGTATAAGCATGTCATTGGGTCGGTAAAGCATGTTACAAGTTTTGAAAGGTGATGGGTCAGCCAAAATGGTATAGGTGTGTCCTTCATGCTCAAACTTCACACAATGATGCAAAGTAGAAGGAACACAACCCATGACATGAATCTAGGGTTTACCAAGCAATAGGTTATACTGAAATCCCCCCTACAAGACATAAAATAACTCTAGAGTATTACGAGGGCCCACACGAAGATGGATGATGACGGTGCCAAGTGTAGAGGTGATAGCGTCGTTGAATGAATGTAACATGACGAGATGTTTATGCATGTAATTATCAGGTATGTGCATTTGAGTGAATGCATGGGAGGAAATGATATTAATGCTAGTGCCCCCATCGATCATAACACATCATACATGTATATCATCGATGTGGACAAAGATGAAGAGAGCTGGATCTAGGGTCATTGGTTTGGTGTGGTGTGATCTCTTCATCTAAGAAGCTAAGGGATGCTACCTGGTGAGTAGGCAGAGGTGTAGATGAAGGTGATAATTTGGTGAGAGAGGCTACATGATGAGGTGTAATAATGGAGGATACAGTGTAGGGTCATTGGTAAAAACCTTAATAGATTGAAGAACCTCCATGAGAGCTTGACGATGGGATTCCGAGGTTTAGATGAGGTCATATAGGGACATTTTGAGGGGGAATTGGTGTAGTTGTTTGAGCATCTCACGATGTGTGACCTCATTAGAAATAGGATATGTGGGGCCATAGATAGTGATTTTAGGTGTGGGTGCAAATGGTATGTTGGGTATAGGATTGGTTGGTGGGTCAGTTGCCTTTTCCTTATCTTTTTCCTTTTGAGCATGGGTATGACATGGATCATGTTGATTTGAGGTAGGGAGGTAGGTGAAGTAGGTGAGCCATGAAAAGTATAGAGACAAGAGGGGAAAAATCCAAATGGTGGGAAGGAACCTTGTGAGATGAGCTGGGCACACCGACATTTGGGTGGAGGTTTGGCAAGTTCTTTGACGCGAACCATGTTAATTTCAAATCTCGGGGGTGGTTCTAGGAGTTGTGGGGGTGGAGGTCTTGATCGCTGAGTAGGTAATGAAGGAAGAACTATGGGAATAGGTGCTGGTGAAATGTGGTCCTCATCGAGAAGCTCATCATCGTCAAATTTTTCTTCAGGAGGACACAATTGGATAAGAACGGTTTTTAAAGCTTTGTAGTTCTCTACATCATGCCCTAACACATGATGGTAGGAACACATTTTGTGTCTTCAAACCCCTTTGGTTTGGGTTTGAGAGGGTCATAAGGTCGGCGGCTTGATAATGTGATTTGAGAATTTTCAAGGAGGTTGGTTAAAATTTTAACACAGGATCCCACTAGTGGATCACCATGGGAAGTGAAAGTGGGTTTGGGTGTAGGTGCGTCGGATTACAGAGGCTGAGTGTTCATGTGAGGGGGAGTAGGTTGAGCTATGGTTTTATATGTTGGTGTGATCTTAAGTGTCGGTCATGTTTCCTTGGGTAAGGGTAGGGTAGATGAACTGACAAGAGAGTGTGTGGTTGGTTTGACTATTTATCGAGAGGGTAGTGAGCTTTTTTGCACTTAGGTTGCATCTTCTTGGGTAAAGGTGATATGGGCACATGAGATTTAGAGGAAAGGTATATGGTGGAAGGGGGCATGTTAACCATAGGGATAATAGAGGTTCTGTGAAGGTAGATGTCACGGGTTGTGAAAGAGGCATGAGGGAAAGAGATTGAAATGTCGGGGTAATGTAGAAGCTATCAATGGTATTGAAGGTATGGGTGGTAAAGATGTTGTAGGTGTGGGTGGAAGTCGTGTCGAGCACTTGTGTATGGTAGAGTGCAGGAAGGTGGAATGGGTTGCTGCGTTTTTAGTTTACCGATGGGTGGAGGTTTCTTAACCATGTTAGAGGGGTGAAGGTGATGAAGGTGTAATCAGCGGTGTTGGGGTATGAGATCTATGGGATTGGTTCTTGTTTGGCGCCAGATTAAGCTTGGTGTCGGCTTTGGAGGATGTAGCTAAATCTAATTTGATGGGTGGATGAGTAAGGTAGGTGGTTGGGATGACCCCTAAGGTAGTTATAGGTTTAGGCAAGGAAGATGATGTAGGTGTGGGATTGGATGTAGATGCGTGTTGGGTTATGGGTAGGGGTGTGAGTTGATCCATGAGTGGTATCATGGAATAATTTTTGATAGTTGTGGTTATGTTTGGTTCGATTGGCTGAAATATTTTTGGGTAGATAGTGGAAGTGTCAGCAAGTGACCTCTACATTTGTGTTGAGACAGAAGTAGAAGACACCCCCAAAGTAAGGCTCTATCAACATAATCTAGGTGATTGGCTAAGCGTGAGAATGACACTGTTGTAGGTGAGGTTGATGAGGATCCAATGGTGATTCCCATAAAATGTGTCTTAGAGATGGGGAATTTGCTAGCTTTGGCTTCAGTGGGTAAGAGAGCCGAAAGTAAGTCCATGCAAGATCTTGGGTAACTGATGGAGAATGGTCACCTAGAGGCAAAGGTATTTTACCGGAGTTTTGATAGGTGGAGGAGATGATGGGTGGTCTTACGTGGGTGGAGGAGATGATGAGTTCTCCTCTGTGGGTGGAGGAGATAAAAATCCTCTTCGTGGGTCGAAATGTCTTGGGGTGATGGATCTCTAGGTGGAGAAGCCAATGGTGAAATGATCTTGATGTTAACAGGAGGCTCCTTCATATGTGAGGGAGGGGAAAAGGGTGTTCCTTTGTGGGTGGAGGAATAGGTGAGGTGGGTTCAAGTGCGAGGTAGAGGAATTTGGGCTAGGATTTCCTCTATGGAAGGAATATGGGGTAATTGGGAAGCGACGGGTGTGTTGCTGAAAATAGCATGGACCTCGCGGGTATGGCTATCGCGCATTGAGGTATCCTTGGTTTGATCAGTAGAAGGGGCATGATTAGGAAATGGTTTCTTGAAGATGTGTTGGTTTTTATTAGTAGGTGTGTTAGGATTATTTAAGGTTAACTCACCTTTCTCGATAATTTCTTGGACAATTTTTTTGAAAGTGATGTAATTGCTATCACTATGACCCTTTACTCAATGATAGTTGCCGTAAAAGTCGTGATATTTGTACCACGCGGGTGTGGGGCGAGCGAGGATCAAAACTAGTGTGTGGTTTTACAGGAGGAAGGGTCATAGCCCCAAATTTAATAAGATTTTCTAAGATAGAAGAATAAGGCTAACCAATTGGGGTGTATTTTCATTGTTCACGTTTGAATTGAAAAGTCCGAGCGAGTGAGAGATTAGATGAGGAGTTAGCTTTGATTTAAGGGATAAGTGGGCGGCCTTGACTACCACTTCATTGGCAGTTCCCTTGGCTTTTGAATAATTGTTCTGTGGTTTCAAAGAAGAAGAGGTATCATTTGACTTACATTTTGAGTTTTATTACGTAGTTGGATTTTCTTGTCTTGATATGGCTCGAATCTCTAGCTTTCATGCCATGGTGAATGCCTCATTAAAGGTTTGGGTCTGCACTTCAGTAGGTTAGTGAAATATTTCTAGCACAAGCCCATGTGAAGAGCTCTATGATTTTGGTTTGTGGTAGTTGGAATGTGAGTTGATTGATCAGGCTACGCCAACAAGCGATAAAATCTGCGATAGATTCATCGTCATATTGACGCGTAGAGTAGAGGTTAGTCATGGTAACCTTCTTAACAACATTGATGGAGAAGTGATCAAAGAAGGCTTGGGCTACTTGATTGAATGAGAAGATAGAATGTATAGGTAACCCACTATACCGGTCTAATGCGGGTCCAGAAGAGATGCGGGAAAGGTACTCGAAAAAAGCGTCATAATGGGCGATCAGATAACACCCATGTTTGAAAGACCGTAAATGTTGTTGTGGGTCCTCTTTGCTATTGAAGTGGTTAAATTTAGGCATTTACCAATGTAGGGGATATGGATGAATAGGAATGGATGGGTGGATGGGATCATTACAAATCTCATCTTATGTGAGAGAGTTGCATGTGCCAGAAACCGATGTCTCCAATGTCTGTATCTTGTCCATCATTAACTTGATTAGGTCATTGGTAGGTAATGATTGCTCGGTACCTCCTATAGTGTAAGGAGGTTGGTGTTGGACATATGATGGAGGTGGCATTCATGTATATGGTGATGTTGTATAGGTAGATTGAGAAGGAGGAAGTGAAATAGGGGGTACGTACCCAAAATGAATGATAGATGAAATGGGAAATTTGCGATAGTACATATATGGAAGTGGAAGGGTCGTGGTGACACTAGTGAAAATGGGGGCTAATGCTTGTGGAATAGAAAAAATAACATTTTGAAAAGGGGTAGGGGTCACCAAAACTAGGGGTGGTTACGTAGCTACAGGTATATGTGAAATAATAGGTGTGGATGAGGTTATGTTTGGGGTGCTTGGCAAAGATATATTGGATGTGGCGAGTCTTTGTTTATATTTGTGGAGCCTGTTTTCATGTTAGAGTGTGGTACACATTTTATTTGTTATAATTGGGTATTTTTACGGTGGTCCTGCTCACCGGTGAGCGGGTCAAGAGGGTTAGGGGGGTGAATCCCCGATCGATGGGGGCTAGTGGGGCGAAGCCCCGAAGAAAATTTTCATGGGTGGTTTATTAACCCATGGGTAATGGGTAACCGTAATGGGCTGTTTTTGGGCCCATGGTTTTTTGGTACCCATTGTTTTGATACCCATGGTTTTTACCCATGGTTTTGTATCAAACTACTTAAGAAATTGTGTGTTTATATGGTCTTATGCATATGATACACAAACAAGAAAATGTATTGCAAATGTGCTTTGAATTCGGGTGTGAATTTCAGAGAGTTTGTTGAGCATAGCTCTAAACGGATACAGGTATTGTATTGAGAGAGTGGAAGCTTGTAATAAAATTTGAGCAAGTGATTCTTGGTGGGCGTAGCCCAAATTGGGTGAACCACATTAAATTTTGTCTCTCTCGTGTTGTGTTATTCATTATGTACTTTTATTTGAGATCTGTAATATTTTTACGCATATTAGTTTCTCTTTTGTTGCGATTTTGTAAGGGATTATTCGCATATTTTATCTCTTATTTCCTAACAATTGGTATCAAAGCTGGTTTTGGTTTCTTTGAAGTGTTGAATTGTAGGAAATTTTTATCTTGAGTGGGAGCTATCGATGAGATCTAGGGTTGATAAATTCAACGGGAATAATTTAAATCTTTGGAAGATGTAGATGGAAGATTACCTTTATCAAAAGGATCTTTATCCTCCGTAGTATGAGAAGGTGAAAAAAACCTTGAGTATGACAGATGCGGAGTGGGATTTTTGGATCGGAAGGCACTTGGAATGATCTAGCTATGTCTTGCATCTTGATATTATTAATGTTTCAAAGGAAAAGAATACAAAAGATCTAATGGATACATTAGGGAAGTTGTATGAAAAACCCTCTTCCTCTAACAAGATATTTTTAATGAAAAAGTTGTTTAATATGAAGATGTCTGAGAATAGTTCAGTCGCAGATCATTTAAATGATTTGAATACGGTTGTGAATATGCTAGCTTTGGTCACAATATAATTTGATGAATAATTTAGGGCTTTATTAATTTTGTTCTCTCTACGTGAAAGTTGGAATAGCACGGTAATGGTGGTAAGCAACTTCGGTTCCAACTAACTCAAAGTTGAAGTTTGAGGATGTTGTAGGGGTGATTCTAAGCGAGGAAATGTGAAGAAAAAGCTCTGGAGAATCTTCTACTTCAGGGAATGCTTGACAGTGGAAACTAGAGGGAGATAAAAGAATAGAGGAAATCGTGGAAAATCGAAAGATTGGGCAAGGTCAAAATCCAAGAGAAAGATTGTATGTTGGGCTGTGGAAAATGCGGGCATGCGAAAAGAAGGATTGTTGGTAGCTTTGGGACAAGAAGAAACAATAGGAAGAAAACAAGGAGGCAAATGTGGCATCGGGTAATGTATGTCAGGATGCTTTGATTCTTTCTTTGCATAATATTACTGAATCTTGGGTTTTAGATTCAGGGGGCTTCTTTTCATCTTTACTCCACATAGGCATTATTTTGTTGATTATGTTTAAGGGGATTTTGGGCATGTTTTTCTTGGTGATGATGAGCCTTGCAGTATAGTTGGAAAATGTTCTATTCAAGTTAATATGCAGAATGGGAATACATGGCTATTGAAAGATGTCAGACATGTGCCTACATTAAGGAGAAATTTGATATCGGTGGGGCAATTGGGAAGTGATGGTTGTACTGTGATATTTACAGCTAACTCTTGGAAGGTCACCAAGGGTGCTCTTGTGGTGGCAAGAGGTAAGAAGGTTGGAACCTTGTATTTAACCACTGATAGTACTAATGATTGTAATCTTATGGCTTCAGATGTAGATACAACATTATGGCACTATAGGCTCAGTCATATGAGCCATAAGGGCATGGACATCATAAAGAAGAATTTTCCTGGATATATAGAAACAAGTTTGGATTTATGTGAGAACTGCATATATGGGAAACAGAAGCGAGTAAGGTTTCTCAAGGTTGGACCTACAAAGAAAGAGAGTAAGTTAGAGCTGGTACATTCTGATGTGTGGGGTCGGCTCAGGTATCATCTCTTGGGGGTTCAAGTTATTATGTTACTTTTATTAATGATGCAACAAGGAAAGTTTGGGTTTATTGTATTAGAAACAAATATGATGTATTTGATACTTTTGTTAAATGGAAAGCCTTGGTAGAGAATGAAACAGGCCTTAAGTTAAAATGTCTCAAGTCAGATAATGGAGGGGAGTATTACAACAATGAATTTGATGATTATTGTTCTAAGAATGGAATCGCGAGCAGCAGACGGTTCTAGGAACTCCGTGCAGAATGGGGTGTCAGAAAGGATGAACAAAACAATAATGGAATGTGCTAGGAGCATGAGGATACATGCAGGACTACCTCTTTATTTTTGGGTAGAAGCGGTGAGCACAACTGTGTACATGATAAACAGAGGACCCTCAAGTGCCTTGGATGGAGGCATACCTGAGGAGGCTTGGTATGGTAAGAAAGTCAATTACTCATTTCTTAGAGTATTTGGATGTGAGGTGTTTGTTCATATTGACAAGGATGATAGGACCAAACTAGAGGCTAAATTAGAAAAATGCATTTGTATTGGTTATGGTGGTGATGACTTTGGATTTAAATGTTGGAGTATTAAAGACAAGAAAATCATTCGGTCTAGGGATGTGGTATTTAATGAGAAAGTCATGTATAAGCAATAGTTGAAGGAAAAAAGGAGAGAATCCAAGAAAGAATATGCAGTGGTAGAGGATCTTCCAGATGGGAAAGTGACCCATGAATCAGTTCAGGAACCTACTCAACAGGAACCCCAAACTCCTACAGTGAGGAGGTCTTCTAGGGTAAGAAAAGAAATTGAACATTTTTCTCCTTCTCTTTATTATTTATTACTCACTAATAGTGGAGAGCTAGAGAGCTAGAGAGCTTTGATGAAGCAATGCAGGTAGATGCTAGTAAGAAGTGGGAGTAAGCCATGGATGAGGAGCATAAGTCTCTCATGGAGAACTAGACTTGGAATTTGGTGAAGCTACCGGAAGGCAAAAGAGCATTGTAGAACAAGTGGTTGTACAGAGTTAAAGATGAAGAAGGAGGAACGAAAAGATATAAGGCTCGGTTGGTGGTCAAGGGGTTTGCATAGAAACAAGGTATAGATTTTGATGAGATTTTTTCTCCTGTAGTAAAAATGACTTCTATCAAAACTGTTCTTGGAATAGTGGCGATAGAGAAGAATTGCACTTAGAAAAGTTAGATGTAAAGACTGTATTTCTCCATGGTGATTTGAAGGAGGAGCTATATATGCAATGATCAAAAAGGATATGAAGTCAAAGGTAAAGAGGAGATGGTGTGCAAAATGAAGAAGAGCTTGTATGGCTTGAAACAAGCTCCATGTCAATGGTATAAGAAGTTTGATAGCTTCTTGATGGAGCAAGGTTGTATTAGATGTCATTCTGACCATTGTGTGTATACAAAGAAATTTGAGGATGGAAGTTATATTATCCTATGTTTGTATGTTGATGACATGTTGGTTGCAGGTAAAAACATGTAGGAAATAAAAGTACTCAAGAAATAACTAAGTGAATCCTTTGATATGAAGGATTTGGGGGCAGCCAGAAAAATCCTTGGTATGAGGATAACTCGGGATAGGAAGGAACGGAAAGCGATTTTATCTCGGGAAGAGTACATTAAGAAGGTATTGGATAGGTTTAACATGCAGGATGCTAAACCAATTAGGACTTCCTTGGTAGGCCATTTTAAGTTATCAAAGGAGTAGTGTCCCAAGATAGACCAGGAAAGAAACCAAATGTCCAAGGTACCTTACTCATTAGTGGTTGGCAGTTTGATGTATGCTACGGTGTGCACTACACCTAATATTGCCCATGTGGGAGCTATGAGTAGATTTATGAGTGATCTAGGTAAAGAGCATTGGCAAGCAGTAAAGTGGATCCTTCGGTATTTGAGAGGGACCATGGGGACAATTTTGTGCTACAGTGGATTAGACACCACTTTACGTGGTTATGTAGATTCAGACATGGCTGGAGATGTTGATAGTAGGAGAGCAGCACAACAGTTATATTTACTTTGTAGGTGGGACAAGTAGTGAGTGGATTTCATGACTACGAAGTGGTGGCTTTATCAACCACATAGGTTGAGTATGTTGCTGCCATAGAGGCAAGCAAAGAGATGATTTGGTTACAACAATTGCTTGAGGAGTTGGGGCATAAGCAGAAGGAATGTAAGCTTCATAGTGATAGTCAGAGTGCTATACACCTAGCTAAGAACTTTTCTTTCCACTCCAGGATGAAGCATATATAGTTGAGATATCACTTCATCAGGACAAATTTGGAAGAAGATAAGTTGAAGTTGGAAAAGATTCATACCAGTCAGAATCTTGCATACATGATGACCAAGGTGGTCACTGAGGATAAACTAAAGCTATGTTCAAATTTGGTTGGCCTTTGCGAGATGGCGTGAAGGGTTGAGAAGCTTGCTCGGGAAATCAATCTCCAAGTGGGAGATTGTTATGTTTGTGGATCCTGTTTTCATGTTAGAGTGTGGTACACCTTTTATGTGTTACACTCGGGTATTTTTACGGTGGTCCCGCTCGCCAATGAGCGAGTCAAGGGGGTTTGGGGGCGAAGCCCCCGAAGTAAATTTTCATGGGTGGTTTATTAACCCATGGGTAATGGGTAACCGTTATGGGCTGTTTTTGGGCCCATGGTTTTTTCGGTACCCATTGTTTTGATACCCATGGTTTTTGCCCATGGTTTTGATACCCATGGTTTTGTATCAAAATGCTTAAGCAATTGTCTATTTATATGGTCTTATGAATATGATACACAAATAAGAAAATGTATTGCAGATGTGCTTTGAATTTAGGTGTGAATTCAGTAGAGTTTGTTGAGCATAGCTCCAAACGGATCAGGTATTGTATTGAGAGAGTAGAGGCTTGAAATAAAATCGAGTAAGTTATTCTTAGTGGACGTAGCCCAAATTGGGTGAACCACGTTAAATCTTGTCTCTCTGTGTTGTGTTATTTATTCTGCACTTTTATTTGAGATCTGTAATATTTTATGCATATTAGTTTCTATTGTTGCGATTTTGTAAGGGATTATTCCGCATATTTTATCTCTTATTTCCTAACAGTGCAATAGATGTGGCGAGACATGGTGGTCATAGCAGTATGGGGCCTAGCTGCGAAACAACCTGGGGGTAATGTAGGTGCGAGAGTAGTTTGGAGCCGAGAGGAGGTTGGAGGAGAAGTAGGGGCGAGTGTCGGGGGATAAATACGCTCATGTCATATATCAACTAACTTGAGGCATCTCGAGTGGATGTGTGGGAAAGATAAAACTTTAAGGTGGTAGGGTTTTGATCAAGGAGTCATGTGAACTCCTCATCTCCTGTGGTGATAGTGATAGGTTGGGTAGGATCCATGGGTGATAAAATAGAAGGTGGTGAAGGACTAGGTAGGAGTGGTTGACAACTGGCATGGAATATGAGGCGTTTTCTTGGCTTGGGTTAGCACCATGTGAAAAATCGGCGTGGCGGAGGACTACTTTCTGTAAATGACACAAAAATACATTAAACATAGGAAAAAACAAGTGGTGGTAGGTGAATTGGAGCTAAGATGTTAGCTAGAACAATTGCATGGGCTAATTGATGTTGGTCAGGGTAAACTGACAACGGTCATAGTTAATCACTTTCGGTCACTGTGGAGAATGGATAGTTGATCAAAACAAGGTAAAAGGCCAATAATTTGCCAAGTATGCAAGTTGTTGATGGAATTTACCAGGAAAATGAATATGATAAGAGTGACAGAGACTCTGAACAGCAAAGAAGGTGAAACAAGTGTCCTTTTGGGTAGGTTAACCAAAAGAACACTAAATTGATTTGGTTGGGTGAAATGATGATGGTCAAAGGATAATTGACGGTCACTAGACCGACACCGCCATTCGTGAAATTGAAACAAAAATGAAGAAAATGTGGTTGTGAGTTAAAATTAGATGTGGAATCAAACCCAAAATTTTGAGAATGATGAGAATATGGTCCAGGAACACTTAGATGAAGCTGGAATACACCAACTGTGATGAGGAGTGTGCAAGGGGAAATAAGAAAAATGAAGAACAAAATCCTCTCACCTCAAAACACAAGCCAAGCAGAAACACTAAGAAAAATATGATCCTAAGTGTGCCTTTTCTATTATGTTTGTTTAGCTTATGCTATTTAAGGACTGACTCATGAACTTTAGAATAGAATTTTTGGTGAGGATGGCTTCTTATGAAGAAGGAGATCTATAAGGAGAGGTTTCAGGTTATGTTATGGCAAGGCCGGGCCATCCTCTAATGGGGTACTAGACAGAGATAACCAGTGGGGTGCATATTGTACCGTGATCATGTGATCACCTACAACTTCTTCAGGTGAGATGTTGTTTAAGAATGTGTATATTTTTAATTTTGTGATGTTTGGTAAGACTCAGAGAGAGAAAGAGAAAGAAAGTGCTTTTCTACAATTTGTTTGTCAACCATCAGTTGGGCATGACTTCCAGTCGTATAGGTTGCCCTCATTTAATGTGAGCTAATGCAGTAAAGCAGAATGAAATGCAGTTAATTTTAAACCCAAATCGAAATGTTGAATTCGATGACACAAAAAGATGAACAGGAGAAGGGATTCTCTTTCACTAATGTGATACTAATGAAAGGGAAGAAATGTTCTTTTTAAAGCACCAAAATATGATTGCTTTTAGATAATAGAAGAAGAGAAGGTTCTAGGGGAGAAATTTTAATGTAAGAACCTTTTAGAAAGGAAACAAACATGTAACTTTTCACCTAGAAATGAAAGAATGCAAAGAACCCCGAATGGGTCCCACCGGGCATGCCAAAATGTTTCACCTAATTCTAGATCATTTCTTCGAATGTTGATGAAACAAATAAGGGTAAAGGGATAGGAGGAATACCTATCGAAATTCTAGTTGTAGGTTGTCACGCTCGTATGACTTCTTAATCGACAGCTGATTGTGAGAGCTTCCTTTTTGCTTGGAGGAACTACGAAATGGAAATAAGACCACCAAATAAAATTTAAACAATATATACAATGGACTGCCTAGCATATGCCAGATCCAAAGTAAGTGTGATTCTTCTTAGAGGGCTATGAATCCTTTGTTTGAAACAAATTAATGCCAACAATAAAGGAAATCCTTTGTAGTTAAAATGATTTAGGTATCTCATTTGTCTACAATAAGCAAATTTATTCATAACAGGATAATCTATGATTGAATCTAAAGGTCAAGGTATGCAATCGAGAATACATGTATTGGTTAGGGTAAGGTTTTAGGCCGTTTTGGGTATTGGGTAGAGAGTGGAAGTTCTGTTCTTGGTTTCTAGTAAAAACATAGAGACGACATCGGTGGTATGAAGCGATGTCGGTTTAGGTTAACCAACGATGATTGTAGGTAACCGGCATCGGTATGGTTGTGAGTACAGAAACTTAGTAAAACCTTGGTGGGGTGACATATCGATACTAGATGAAAATGAAAGAGCAATGATAGGGTTCGTTTGGGTCTCGGTATGCACAAGAATGATTAAAATCTAGGTATGGGCAATTCAAGGGTATGGGTGAAGGGATGGTCAAGTTTGCATGGAGGTAAATGGTGGTGGAATTGAAATAGAAGCATAAACTAATAAAAGAAGTAAAAGAATCTACCAAATGATAAATGGGTAAGTGTTGGTTACTAAAGCACTTATTGTTTGTACGAGCTTGATGTCTGGTTGACAATGGTGGGTGATAAAATGGAAGGAACTTGATGTGGTGCTGATGCTTCCCTTGATGCTCCCGTGAAGGTAGACGGCTCTGTGGGTGCTTCTGATGCTGGCTATGGGCACTCTGATGCATGTACAAATGCTCATTCTACTTGCATGCAGCTCTGGTTTCATCACTTGTTCTTAAAAGATGTGTCAATCTCTCATAAATATGCCAACCTCAAAATAAGGTTGTTTTGGGGGTTAAATGGTAACCGACGGTGGTTCTTGGTTGACTGGAGGTGGTTTAGGGTAACAGGCGTCGGTTAGGGTGGGATTTTCTAGGTTTAATAAACTAGGCAGATCCCCTTGATTTTATGGGATCTCGTTTGTTTTTTTTGCTCAGTGGATTAGAATGGGAGCTTCCTTCTAACGAGATGGGAATGTGGTTAGAGGGAATATAGGCTTTGATTTTTAGGATTTGGGTAGGTCTTAGTTAGTTATGATAGCATACTAAGAATAGGTCTTAAAGTGAGGTGGCTTGATGATGTGTATAGGTGAGTTGGTGGTGGGCATTATCTCAATTAGGATATTAAAATAATAAATATTGTGAAATAATAAATTAATTTAATTAAATTAATATTAGAGTGGGATGAAAGGGGCCATGATTAGGTGAATGTGTTCAAGGTGTTTATTTGACGAGGGACCGAGGGAGTGTGACCCAATTTTGGTGTCTACATTTATTTGAACCCTATCTTTATTTCACCCTTCATTTATTAAAGACCATGGTTGAGGTTACCTTCTATTTGTTGAAGGTTACCTTCCATTTCCTGAAAGTTTCCTTATAGTGCTCAAAGATCATGGTTGAGGTCATCCTTACTAACCACATAATAAACTTTTCTCAAAATTTGTTGAATACCTCTGATACTCCAAAAGCTAAAGATTAATAATCAGTTTCTTCCCTATTTTGAGTCATTCCTAGAGTGTATTGACCCTTTCGTTGACTTTTAATTAATCTTTTTATCATGATGTAGGGTTTGGGTCTTGGGATACTGGGATTATGGTAAGAATTTAGGGTTAGGGGTTTCTTATGGTTATTGGACAAATAGAGAGAAACATGGAGAAAATTCCTATCTATTTTTTAGAAAGCTTTCCAAAAATATAAGAACCTTAAAAAAATCCAAAACCACTAACTTTTGTGGAGTGAAAGTATGAAAATAAATAAAATGGATATATCTTATGAAAAATAAGTCAAAAAAATTAAATTTAGAGAGACAATTACTTGACATATTTCAGCACTTCAGATAAAAAAATTACAGAGCAACACACCACCTTGTTTAAGATATAGCCAAATCTTAAAAATTAGCATTTTAACTTAATTCTAGCCCTGATCAAAGCTCTAATACTACTTGTAATGAAATTACTTAGAAAGATATGAATATCAATAGAAATATAACTACTGAGGAAGAAATTTGTTTTGAGAAATGATCACAAAATGAAAGTCTAATGACTTAGTCACTTCGAGGGGAAACCTCCTAACCATATAATAAGACTCAAGTGTTCAATATGATGATCTTATACTAGCTACCAAATCCTATATATACCATGATATGCTTATGAGAAGAAAAATTCCAACCTAATAAGCGTATAAAAGAATAAATTAGTTTGATATGACATTATACGATATTATGTTAGCCAAAACTAAGTCATCCATATCATGGTATATGACCTAGGATTAAGGGTGTATAAAAATCCTCCTTTATCTCCCATCACTCTAAGTTTTCCTATGTGAAATAAAACTAATATGGTTGTTGATGACTCTAATTTTACTTGGGTTCAACTCCTCATTAATAATAAAATGAATATTTAACCAAAATTCATCATTCCTAATTATGATGTTGTGGCATAATTTCTCCAGGAACCCCTTCTCCTAAAAAGGCCAAGACCATCTCCCATCTTGTTACTAATTCTTTTTCCATCAATTTTTTAAATTTCTAAAACTTCTTCTCATAAGAATGAAGATGAAGTTACGCTAACTTATTATGAGCTAACAAGATTCATTGGGAGAAGCTACTCCTAGAAGAGATGTGTATAATTTTAAGGAGATAACTACAAGAATAATTCTACAAGTCTAAAAGGGGAAAAACTTGAGTAAATATTGAGGAGTAGGTTTGTATCCTCACTACATATATTAAATATTTCCTTCCTCAAGATTGCACTCTGTGACATTTCTACCTTAAAATTTTATTGAAGAAATTGATCCCAAGGTCATAAATGAAATATATAAACATATAAATCAAGGAAAAGTAATGGAAGTTGTTAGGAAATAAGAGATAAAATATGCGGAATAATCCCTTACAGAATCGTAACAAAGAGAAACTAATAAGCAAAAATATTACAGATCTCAAATAAAAGTGTAGAATAAATAACACAACACAGAAAGACAAGATTTAACGTGGTTCACCCAATTTGGGCTATGTCCACCAAGAATCACTTGCTCAGATTTTATTACAAGCCTCCACTCTCTCAATACAATACCCAGATCCGTTTGGAGCTATGCTCAACAAACTCTACAGAATTCACACCCGAATTCAAAACACATCTACAATACATTTACTTGTATATCTATCATATGCATAAGACCATATAAATAGACAACTTCTTAAGTAGTTTGATACAAAACCGTGGGTATCAAAACCAAGGGCAAAAACCGTGGGTATCAAAACAATGGGCAAAAGACCGAAAAAACCATGGGCCCAAAAATAGCCCATAACGGTTACCCATTACCCATGGGTTAATAAACCACCCATGAAAATTTGCTTCGGGGGCTTCGCCCCCAAACCCCCTTCCATGGGGGCTTCACCCCCAAACCCTCTTCCATTGGGGGATTCACCCCCGAACCCCCCTAACCCTCTCACCGATGAGCGGGACTACCGTAAAAATACCGAGTGTAACACATAGAAGGTGTACCACATTCTAACATGCAAATAGGCTCCACAAACATAACAATCTCCCACTTGGAGACTAATTTCCACTGAGAAAGCTTCTCAACCCTTCATTGTCATCTGCGAAGGCCAACCAAAGCTGAACATAGCTTTAGTTTATCCCTTGTGACCACCTTGGTCATCATGTCTGCAGGATTCTGACTGGTATGAATCTTCTCCAACTTCAACTTATCTTCCTCTAAATCTGTCTTGATGAAGTGACATCTCAACTGTATATGCTTCATCCTGGAGTGGAAAGCAGATTTCTTAACTAGGTGTATAGCACTTTGACTATCACTATATAGCTTACATTCCTCCTGCTTATGCCCCAAATCCTCAAGCAATTGTTGTAGCCAAATCATCTCTTTCTTTGCCCTCCTGTGGCAGCAACATACTCACTCGGCCTCGTGGTGACAAAGCCACCACTTATGTAGTCATGAAATCCAACTCACTTTGCTGTCCCACCTACAATGTAAATATAACATGTTGTGCTCCTTCGCATTGTCTACATCTCCAGCCATGTACGAATCTACATAACCATGTAAAGTGGTGTACGATCCAATGTAGCACAAAAGCTGTCCCCATGGTCCCTCTCAAATACCGAAGGATCCACTTTCTTGCTTCACAATGCTCTTTACTCGGATCACTCATAAATCTACTCACAGATCCCACTTTGCATGGGCAATATTAGGCCTATTGCATGCATGCCATAACATACATCAAGCGCCAGCTGCTGATGAGTAAGGTACCTTTGACATCTAGTTTCTTTCCTGCTCTGTCTTGGGACACTGCTCCTTTGATAACTTGAAGTGGCCTGCCAAAGGAGTCCCAACCTGGTTTAGCATCCTGCATATTAAACCTCTCCAAGACCTTCTTAATGTACTCTTCCTGAGATAAAGTCAGCTTCCGTTCCTTCCTATCCCAAGATATCCTCATACCAAGGATTTGTTTGGCTGCACCCAAATCCTTCATAGCAAAGGATTCACTTAGCTGCTTCTTGAGTACTTTTATTTCTGCATGTTTTTACCTGCAACCAGCATGTCATCAACATACAAACACAGGATAATATAACTTCCATCCTCAAATTTCTTTTTATACACACAATGGTCAGAATGGCATCTGATATAACCTTGCTCCATCATGAAGCTATCAAACTTCTTATACCATTGACGTGGAGCTTGTTTTAGGCCATACAAGCTTTTCTTCAGTTTGCAAACCATCTCCTCTTTACCTTTGACCTCATAGCCCTCTGGTTGCTACATATATAGTTCCTCCTCCAAATCACCATGGAGAAATGTAGTCTTTACATCAAGTTGTTCTAAGTGCAAGTCTTCTACTACAACTATTCCTAGAACAGTTCTAATAGAAGTCATTTTTACTACAGGAGAAAAAATCTCATCAAAATCTATACCTTGTTTCTGTGTAAACCCCTTGACCACCAACCGGGCCTTATATATTTTCTTTCCTCCTTCTTCGTCTTTGACTCTGAACACCCACTTGTTCTGTAATGCTCTTTTAGCTTCGGGTAGCTTCACCAAATTTTATGTCTGGTTCTCCATGAGAGCCTGATGCTCCTCATCCATGGCTTGCTCCCACTTCTTCCTGGCATCTACTTGCATTGCTTCATCAAAGCTCTATGGCTCTCCACTATCAGTGAGTAATAAATAATAAAGAGAAGGAGAAAACCGTTCAGGTTCTCTTCTTACCCTAGAATACCTCCTCAATATAGGAGTTTGGGGTTCTGTTGAGGGGGTTCCTGAATTGATTCATGTGTCACTTTCCCATCCGGAAGATCCTCTACCACTGCATATTATTTCTTGGATTCTTCCCTATTTTCCTAGAATTGCTGCTTATACATGAATTTCTCATTAAAGACCACATCCCTAGATCGAATGATTTTCTTGTCCTTAATACTCCAAAATTTATATCCAAAGTCATCACCACCATAACCAATGAAAGTACATTTTTTTGATTTAGCCTCTAGCTTGGTCCTATCATCCTTGTCTATATGAACAAACACCTCACATCCAAAGACTCTAAGAAATGAATAATCAACTTTCTTACCATACCAAGCCTCCTCAGGTATGCCTCCATCCAAGGCACTTGAGGGTCCTCTATTTATCAAGTACACCATTTGTGCTCACCGTTTCGCCCAAAAAAAAGAAAGAGCGATCCCCGCATGTAAGCTCATGCTCTAGCACATTCCATTATTGTTCTGTTCATCCTTTCGATATCCCATTCGCTACGGAGTTCCCGGAACCGTCTTTTGCCTACGGATTCTATTCTTGAATAGTAATCATTAAATTTATTGTTGTAATACTCCCCTCCATTATCGACCGAGAAATTTTAGCTTAAGACTTATTTCATTCCCTACCAAGGCTTTCCATTTAACAAAAGTGTCAAATACATCAGTTTTGTTTCTAATACAATAAACCCAAACTTTCCTTGTTACATCATCAATAAAAGTAACATAATAACTTGAACCCCAAGAGATGATACAGTGGCCCCCACACATCAGAATGCACCAAATCTAACTTACTCTCTTTCTTTGTAGGTCCAACCTTGAGAAACCTTACTTTCTTGTTTCCCATATATGCAATCCTCATAGAACTCCAAACCAATTTCTATATATCCGGGAAAATTCTTCTTTATGATTTCCATGCCCTTATGGCTCATATGACCGAGCCTATAGTGCCATAATGTTGTATCTACATCTCTTGCCACCATAAGAGCACCCTTGGTAACCTTCCAAGAGTTAGTTGTAAATATCACAGTACAACCATCACTTCCCAACTACCCGCCGATATCAAATTTCATCTTAATGTAGGCACATGTTTGACATCCTTCAATAGCCAAGTATTCCCATTCTGCATCTTAACCTGAATAGAACCTTTTCCAACTATGCTGCAAGGCTCATCATCACCAAGAAAAACATGCCCAAAATCTCCTAGAACATAATCAACAAAATAATTCCTATGTGGAGAAGCATGGAATGAAGCCCTTGAATCTAAAACCCAAGATTTAGTAATATTGTGCAAAGAAAGAATAAAAGCATCCTGACATACATTACCCGTTGCCACATTTACCTCCTTGTTTTCTTTTTGTTGTTTCTTCTTATCACGAAGCTCCCAATAGTCCTTCTTTGCATGCCCAGGCTTTCCACAATTCCAGCATACAATCTTGTTCTTGGATTTTGACCTTGCCCGATCTTTTGATTTTCCACGGTTTCCTCTATTCTTATGTCTTCCTCTAGTTTCCACTGTCAAAGAATTCCCTGAAGTAGAAGATTCCCTAGATCTTTTTCTTCACATTTCCTCGCTTAGAATCACCCCTACAACATCCTCAAACTTCAACTTCAAGTTAGCTGGAACCGAGTTACTTACCGCCATTACCAGGCTATTCTAACTCTTAGGTAAAGAGCATAGAATTAATAAAGCCCTAACTTCTTCATCAAATGCTATTGTAACTGAAGCTAGCATATTAACAACCGTATTGAAATCATTTAAATGATCTGCTACTGAACTATTCTCAGACATCTTCATATTAAACAACTTTTTCATTAAAAATATCTTATTAGAGGCAGAGGGTTTTTCATACAACTTCCCTAATGCATCCATTAGATCTTTTGTAGTCTTTTCCTTTGAAACATTAAATAATACCGAAGATGCAAGACATAGCCGGATCATTCCAAGTGCCTTCCAATCCAACAAATCCCATTCCGCATCCGTAATACTCGAGGTTTGTTCGCCTTCTCGCAGACAGTGGAGTATAAAGATACTTTTGATAAAGGTAATCTTCCATCTGCATCTTCCAAAGATTGAAATTCTACCCATTGAATTTATCAACCCTAGATCTTCCTTCATCTGCCATAGCTCCCACTCAAGCTAAAAACATTCCCCTGCAATTCAACACTTCAGCAAACCAAACTAGGCTCTGATACCAATTGTTAGGAAATAAGAGATAAAATATGCGGAATAATCCCTTATAGAATCACAACAATAGAAACTAATATGCAGAAAATATTATAGATCTCAAATAAAAGTGCAGAATAAATAACACAACACAGAGAGACAAGATTTAACGTGGTTCACCCAATTTGGGCTACGTCCACCAAGAATCACTTGCTCAAATTTTATTACAAGCCTCCACTCTCTCAATACAATACCTAGATCCGTTTGGAGCTATGCTCAACAAACTCTACAGAATTCACACCTAAATTCAAAACACATCTGCAATACATTTACTTGTATATCTATCATATGCATAAGACCATATAAATAAACAACTGCTTAATTAGTTTGATACAAAACCATGGGTATCAAAACCAAGGGAAAAAACCGTGGGTATCAAAACAATAGGCAAAAGACTGAAAAAACCATGGGGCCAAAAACAGCCCATAACGGTTACCCATTACCCATGGGTTAATAAATCACCAGTGAAAATTTGCTTGGGGCTTCACCCCGAACCCCTGACCCGCTCATCGTGCAAGCGGGACCACCATAAAAATACCCGAGTGTAACACATAGAAGGTGTACCACATTCTAACATGCAAATAGGCTCCACAAACATAACAAAAGTTTAGGTTGAGAATTCTTGGTGAATGGCCTAACATTTATTGATGAAAGATAAATACCATATGAGGATTTTTATGAAAATTCTAAGAAAGAAATTTCCTGTGGGGAATCTTAACTCAAGATTTAAGAAGTATGGCTATCGGTGAAAAGGAAATCATTCTCTCTAAGAAAATTTTCAATAATTCTCATGATAATATATAAGAGACTTGGTCTCAAAGTGTTGAATGGTGCAACAAATTATTGGGAGAGAGAAAATATAACCTACGAGTCTCATATGCATAAAGGTAAATCTATATAATCCTAAATATCTAGCGATATAAAATATATCCATTATTATCATGTCAAAAAAATTGTTTTTAACTCAATACAATAACAATCATGTAAGAACAATTCATAAAATTTATCAAAGAATAACTATTTTCTCTTGATGAATTCAATAAAGAAAAAAATAGATGGGCTATCTAAGATTCAAAATGTAATAATTGAAGCATCTAAGCGTTTGACCAATTTTTTATGTTGGAAATTTTGAGATAAATAATTCCATTGGTATTTGGCTTCCTAACCTCTTGAATATTGTGATCTTAAAAGAAAGGGAAGTTTTAGGGGAGGTCACATAGTTTAGGATACAAGTGATTAATCTCAAATTATCTTCTTCCTCTCAAGAATCCTAATATTTTCTTCTTATGTAACTATTTAAATTCCTCATTATACTTTTTGTATTTCCTTTTCATACAATTTTAAATTATAAAAGTCACTTTTTAATCGTCAATAATAAAGAGGAAATGTAAAATGTAAAATTTAGAAAAGATTACTAGTAGGAATTTATGGATCTCAATCCTATTTAAGGAGAGGAATTTTTCATTGTAAGGTGTGGGAAACTTTGAACGTGAGATACTAAAGAGAACTCCCCTTTCTCCTATTCTCTATTCAATATTTTACATTTTGTAAGGAAATTAATGTGAAACTTTTTGTTGATTTATACCTTTAAGAAATGTATTGAACTTTTTGTCTTTATTTCTCTTAATCATATTAATTTTTGCAGGAGCATGTGGTTTATGGGTGATTACTTTTTCATTACAAAAATGTGAAAAAAATTCAATTTAAATTTGACATGCATTAGTAATTCAAGATCTAATTTTTATTTTATGAAAATGAAATACTCCTTCCCTCTTTTCTATATTTCCTCTTTTTCATTCTAGTTTTCTTTCATTCTTCTTTTCCTTGCTAAAAATTCTACCAAATGGGATTAAAATGGTGAATCTAAGATAAAATAGTGTAATAACTACAAATATTCCTTCATTTTTTATTTTAGATTTTAGAAAATTGAACCCCCCCATATAATAGAGGAGGTACTTTCACCCCCCTAAACTATTGTGGAATCCATATCTTGTGAAGGAAAAAATATTCTACAATAGTTTTTAGTGCCTACCATGGGACACATTTTGTTTATGAAAACAAAAAAATTCATAAATTCATGCCTACCTAGAATGAAGATTACAAGAAATTCTCCATTTTTACATCATAGTATCATCTTGTTCAATTATAATCAATGATATATTTTCTGCACATTTGAGAAACTTCATCTAGAGAAAATGTATAAAAATTGTGCATTTTTTATAGCATCTAGGTGTAGAAATTGAAATTTGGAGATTTGCACCTTGAGAACACTTGATTTGAAAATACACTCTTTCTATGATAAATACCATATCTCCATTCCCACTTAGCACCAAGGAAAATTTTAAGACCCTCTACAAAAATCAAACTTGGATTTTTTTGATGAATTTATAAAAATTGATTTCTTATTGATGGAGAACAAGAGAAAAATATGTATAGTGATGAAGGTGAATAAAATTATAGGGAAAAGGTGTGTTGGGGATAAAATGAAAGGGAGAAACGTACATATGCACATGCATACAAGTGTCTGTACATATAAATGGGAATATGCATATGCAAATGGGTTTTAGATATGTGTAGATGAAAGTATGGATATGTGTAGATGGGTGTCTGTACATGTAGATGTGAATTTACATATGTGTAGAGGCGCCTCCATTTTATGGATTTTCTTGTAAAGACCATAACTTTTGATTAAGACATGGAAATGACTCCATTTTTGGAATTATCTCTAAAAGATATATAGGTGTATACATGTCCAGGTCGGGTGTACTGTATGTGTAGTTGGGTGTCTACATGTGAAGTGGGGTGTCTGCGCATGTGCAATCGGGCATCTGCATTTGGTGACATGTCTTGTGAATGCCATAAATTTTTATCTGGGTGTTGAAGCACATCCATTTTTTTGGAAAGATCTTGAAAATATTTACAAGTATCTTCATATGTAGACAAACATCTACATGCGTATTTAAGCATCTACATGTGTAATTGGGTGTCGAGAATTTGGTGACCTTCCTTGTGAAGGCCATAACTTTTGATGCAGTGTCGAAATGACTCCATTTTTTTCTAGAAATCTCTCAAAACATTTTATGAGCATATGCATGTAAAATTAGGAATATGTGTGTGTAGATGGGTGTTGATATGTGTAGACAGGTAACTACATATGTAGTCGGGATTTTGTATTTGGTGTCCTTTCTTACAAAGGCCATAAATTTTGATCTAAGTGTCAAAATGAATCCAATGTTTTCAAAAATCTCTCAAAAAATTATAGGAGTGTATGTATAAATAACCAAGAGTCTACATATGTAGATGGGAATATACATGTGCATACGAGAATCTGCATCCATCTACACTATGAGAGCTGCCTTCAAATGAACTACAACCGATTACACATATGGTGTGATGGGAGTCTTATATGGTAAATATGTTGGCGATTGTACCCAATTTGAGTTTCAAGGTAGTGGAGACATATATTCATATTTATGGAATTCATTGTAAAGTTCAAACAAGACAACCTAGAAAATTATCTTGCATCCCAATAATTTTAGGTGAAAGGGTCCTTAATATTACTCCTAAAAGAATGCTTTGAGAGGAGAGGAGATTTTGAATCTGTTTGGGAGGAAAGTGATGGAATGTAAATCCCACCAAGATTAGATTTTCAGTGTGGAATCCGAGGAAGGGGAAATAGTTGGGAACGTGGATCACGGGAGAGTACTCCTTCTAAACCTACCAAGTCATGGTCAAATAAAGTGGGAAATGGTGGATTGGCCTCAAAATCCAAAAATTTCTTTCTCCAAGTGGTTAAGGATGCTTCTGGAAGTACCTTAGAAATTCCTGACATGCTTCTACAACACACTACTAAAAAGCTAAACAAATCACTAGTAGGGAAGTTGGTTGGTGGGAGACCCAATATTGATGTTATTAGAAGATGGGCTAAACTAAAATGGATTCCATTAGGTCATTTAGAGGTAAGTTATCTTTCTAATGTTTTTTTACTTTTAGGTTTAATACCCAAGAGGATATGCAGAAGGTTCTGGAAGAAGGACCCTGGTTTTGGGGAAAATCTGGTTGGTATCTTAGGAAGTGGGAACTAACTTTCAATCCGGAAAAGGAAAATTTGAACCAATTTCTTGTTTGGATACACCTTCCCAACTTACCTTTGGAATTTTGGCATGAAGAAATTTTCAAAGGCATAGCGAACTCCCTGGGCTCTTTGGTCATTATTGATAATGCTACCAGGCAAATGAATAGGCTTATCTATGCTCGTTTTTGTATTTATACTATCGCTGATAAGGATATTCCCAACAACATTAGACTAAAGTCACATCTTGGGACTTGGGAGAAAAATATTGAAATGGAAATCTCTCTGTAAAATGCTCCAAGTGTAATGGATGGGGTCATTCGGCCCAAAACTGCAAGTTCAAGGTATCTAAACTTTATATTCCTGTGCCAGGAATGGAAGGTAAGGGGGAAAAGGGAAAGGTCTGATGCAAAGTGCAGTAGATCATAGGAAAGCTTTCTCTAAAGAATATAAAAAAGTTTCTACTCCTTTGAGAATAAAGGAGAAGGAGGTAAATGAAACTCCTACTAAATCTTCCACGGAAATGGAGGAGGATGGCTTCACCCTAGTGGTAAACAGAAGGAAATCAAAATTTCTGTCCTAGTCGGATTCTAAGTTAGGGGAAAAATGGAAGAACCTGTTAAGGATTTCATGAAGGGTAGGAAGATAGAGATTTTTTCCTCAAAAGTGAATGAGGAATCTCTCAAGGAACCGGCTAAGATTGAACACAAGTTAAAGGAATTTGGGAAGTTGGGGGACTCAAGTTTGGAGGAACCTATTAAGGAACAAGAGTAAGGGGGAGATCCTGAGGGTTAGAAGGTTAGTAGGGTTCCCATTGTGGGTGAGGAGATGAAAGGAAGTATATTCGGTGATCTTTCAATAGAAGAAATGGTGAATATTAATTTGTCCCCTATCAAATTGATGCAAGAAAAGAAAGAAGAAATTACGTCGGGAAACAAAGGAACTTCTAGGGAAAAAACCCCCTCAGGAAAAAGAAAGGTAGATTCAAAAGGAAAAAAGGGGGAGACATCATTATCCTCTCCTAAATCTCAGGAGTTTGAGAATCCTATAAATGTGGAAGTGGCCACTAGAAAACATGGTAGGCCTAGCAAATTTGAATCAAGGAAAAAAAATACCCAAAAGGAAATAGATTCAGGGAAACAAATGTGCCTAGACCAAAAGGTCTTTAAGAAAAAAAACCTAATTTACAGAAATGAATTACATCTCATGGAATGGTAGAGGGCTTAATAACCATGTGGAATGCAATATTCTAAAAGATATGATTGAAAGATAGAAAATAGATGTGTTAGCTGTACAAGAGACTAAAATGAAAGAAGACCTTTTTTAAGCTCCTGCAAGTCTTTTTGGAATAATTCTAAAGTTTTTGTTGTTAGTTCGAAAGGTGCCTCTAGAGGCTTAGCAGTGGTGTGGAATCCAGCTCGCTATGAAGGAACTCTCTGGTCAAAAGAGATAATCATATGGCGGTGATGATGAGGGATCTGGAAAATAGAAATATTTGGGTCCTATCTAACATTTATGCTCCCACCCTTCATAAGGAAAGGAAAAATCTTTGGCATCACCTTGATGTCATTTAATCATTCCATCAAAGGATCTAGATGGATTGTCTTAGGGGATTTCAATACCCCTTGGACCCCGGGGAGAAAAAAATGTGGATCTAAGGAGTTTACTGTAGGCATGGAGGACTTCAATGACTTTATTGCTTCTTCTCAACTCCATGATATTGATCTTAAAGGAAGTAGTTTTACTTGGTCTAATAGAATAATTAGATCACAACATATCCAAGTAAGATTAGACAGGGTTCTTGTCTCGGAGGAGTGGTTAACCCAGGATATCTCTCTTTTCTCTCCCGGATAGGATCTGATCATAATCCTATTCTCTTACAAATCAAGAATCCATCTAGAAGAAGAATGACTTTTCATTTTGAGAAGATGTGGATCCAGAATGAAGACTTGTATGAATTCATTAATGACTGGTGGAAACTAAAGGTTAAAGGAACAACTATGTATAGAATCTCTAAAAAACTCTAGAATGTTAAAGGCCACCTCAAAGACTGGAAAAAAAAAAGTTTTGGAAATATCTTTCAGAAGAAAGCGGATATCCAAGCTAGAGGCTGCAGAACTTTCAAAGATAGATAGAGAGTCAGGAATATGAGATGGATGTTAAGGATTATGAAAAGGAAAGGTCCCTTACGGCGAGAATACCATAACATTCTGGGAAAAGAGGAAATCTTTTGGAGGCAAAAATCTCAAATTACCTAGCTCAAGGAAGGGGATAAAAACACAAGATTCTTTCACTTGTCCACCTTAAAACGTAGAGGTTTCAATAGAATAAATAAAATTAGAAATGAAGAGGGTGTTATGGTGGAAGAAAACGAAGAAATATCTGAAGAGGCTATCTCCTTCTTCAGTAACTTGCTGACTAATAATAGTATGCCAAATTTGAGTAAGGAGCAAGAATTTTTAAAGTGCATTCCTTCGTTGGTTTCTGAGGAAGATAATCTGATGCTCTCAGCAATCCCATCAATGGATGAAGTGGAATTCATAGTCAAACATATCAATCCTAAAAAGGCTCCTAGACCAGATGGCTTCCAAACCTTTTTCTTTCAGCACTTTTGGGATATTATTAAAAAAGATGTTTTTGAGGCGGTGAAGAAATTTTTAGGTAGAAAGTTATCTTTGAAAGACATGAACTGCACCTTTCTTTCTCTCGATCCCAAAATTTTATAATGCTATGGAATTAAAATACTTCATACCTATAAGTCTCTGTAATACATCCTATAAAATCTACACCAAAATCTTGGCTCTTCGCCTGCAGCTATTTCTCCCCTTTATCATTTTTTATCAACAAGGGGGTATTGTCATTGGTCACCAAATCCAGGATGGAATTATTACAATCAAAGAGATGATCCATTTGGCTAAGCTCAACAAGAATTCTGCTCTATTTTTCAAACTAGACATGGCAAAATCTTATGATAGGGTTTCATGGTGCTTTCTTGATAAAATCCTTGACAGGTTTGGTTTTGATGTTTCCTTTAGGAATCTGGTCAAGGCTTGTATTTCTAATGTCTGGTTCTCTATTCTCATCAATGGGTCTCCCTTTGGGTTTTTTCCTAGCTCTCAAGGCCTGAGGCAAGGGGATCCCATCTCCCCCTTCCTCTTTATTATCCTGGCAGAAGCTTTAAGTAGAAGATTAAATGTTGAAACAGAGAATGGTTCTCTCAAAGGGATCTCTCCTGGCAAGGGAGATGGAAAAAGTATCGCATCAGAATTTTGTTGATGACACCTTTCTGGTGGGGGAAGCTTCGTCCCTTGAAGTGAAGCAAATAAAATCTCTCCTTGATGACTATATGGAAGTTTTGGGACAAATGGTTAATTTCATAAAGATCTCTCTCTTCTTCCTTAATACCATGGATAATCGTTGTAAGAAGATAGCAAATATTTTGGGATGTGATTTTAAATCTTTCCCTACCTTTTATTTAGGTATCCCTCTTGGGGTTAAGAGACCATCAAGTTCAAATTGGAACTTCCTAATTGAAATATTTGAAAGAAAACTTGCTGGTTGGAAAGCTAATGTGTTATCCCAAGCCGACAAGATTACCCTGCTCATTAGTTATCTTTAGAGTCTACCGGTGTATGCCATGTCCCTCTACCAACTTCTGGTGGTGTTGGGGACAAACTGGAAAAAATTCAAAAATGCTTCTTATGGAGTGGCACTGAAAGAAAAAAATAATTCCTCTGGTGGCCTGGGACAAAGTTTGTAAACCTAAAAAGCTTGGGGGACTTGGTCTCAGAGACTGGAAAAAAATGAATAAATCCCTTCTTGCAAAAATTAGATGGAGGTTAACTAAAGAAAATGGAGTCTGGACCAGAATTCTAAAGAAAAAATACTGGATGGATGTTAATGACAAGAGATGGATTTTCAAACCGACATCCTTCAATGGTTCATGCATATGGAAAGCTATTAACTGGGCAAAATAAATTTTGGCTAGGGGAAGTAGGTGGAAAATAGGAAAAGGAAATAAGATAAGCTTCTAGAAAGATAAATGGGATGGGAATTTTATCCTTAAAGATCAATTCCCCCAAATAGCTAGTCAGCTCGAAGATAAATATGGGGATAAAATCATTAACTATATGGCTGATGATGACAACTTTCAGACATGGAAAATCATGGAACTGGAAAGACAGGAATTCAATGAGCATTTGAGCAAGCTCAATGATTTCCTAAAAATATGTTTCTTCTAACAACAAGGACCAAGATAGAATAGTCTGGGACAAAGATCAAAGTGGTAATTTCTCTATCAAATCTGCCTATTCCCTATTTTTTGAGGGAGGAACTAGTGAAGAAGATTTAAATGCTGGTAAGATTTGGAACAAGAACATAACCCCAAAGGTTAATGTCTTTAGCTAGCTTTCAGTAATGAATAAAATTCTCACTATTGATAATCTGGCTAAAAGAGGTTTCAGATGGCCAATAGATGTGTTCTATGTGAAGCGAATATGGAAACTATAAATCATCTTCTCCTGGAATGCCCTTTTTCCCATCTTATGCTTTCTTCTATTCTAGGTTGTTTCTCAATTTTCTGGGTAATTCCTAATGAGATCAAGGATGCTTGGATTCAATGGAGCTGCCCTTTCTTCAGTCGAGGACTTAAAAATCTATGGGTTATGAGTGGGAATTATGGAAAGAAAGAAATAGAAGTATTTTCAAGAATAAGAAACTTCCTATTAGGGTGACTATTAAAAAACTCCTACAGGCTATTAGAAACAATTTTTCTTTACTTAGGAAAAATGAAATGGATATCGTTAACAATGAAATTCATTTCTTTAAGAATTGGAACCTTATAGGTGACCCTAAACCCAAAAGATGTAATCCTCGTTCGGGGATTAAATGGAATTCACCTAGGGATGGCTTCTTTAAACTCAATTTCGATGGTGCTACGAAAGGTAATCCTAGGAAAGATGTGGGTGGAGGTGTTCTTCAGACTCCCAAGGTAGATTTCTTCTTGCGTACTTCTTCGATCTGGGCCTCCAATCTAACAATGTTGTTGAGGCTGCTACGATGTTCTGGGGGGTGAAGTTAGCCAAGGAGAAAGGCTTAACACATCTTGAAGTGGAAGGGGACTCTCTATATATCATTTCATGTTTGAAAGGAAATTCTCAACCTTCTATTTCTATTGAGGACTTCATAAATAAAACTAAACTTCTTGCATCCTCTTTTGAGGCCATTTCCTTTCATCATGTGTACCATGAAGGAAACTCTCTCACAGATTGCATGGCCAATTTGGGGGTGAATGCTAGGGGTCTAAAGGTGGTAGAGGATCCCAATGTGATGCAAGCCAAATTTATTGAAATCATGAAAAGGGAAGGTTTAACTTATAACACTCCTACAAATGAGGAGGAAAAATTTATTCAGACTCGTGACACCCCTCTTTCATGATTACTGAACTCGTGCCAAATTTATTTTCTTCTCCTCGAAGGGGCAGGCTAGATATATTTTTTTCTAGAAGCGTGAAGATAGGATTGGGGAAGTTAACATTTTATAGAACAAAAGGAAGAACAGAGCCAGTAGCATGGGGGGAGACTTAGTTCAAACTGAACCCTGCAAGAGGTAGGAGATGTCTGTTGAGGCGAAACTCTTCTCGAAAAGGTGGGTATGTTTCCGTTTTCAATATTTTTGATGGCCATGATGAGAAGATAAGTGAATATGTGGTGAAAATTTTGAATGAGGGCCATGTTTGGGTCGGCAATTTCTCCTTTACCATTTCCCCTAAGCTTATTTCCAAAGTCTCGGGTTTAGCTCTAGAAGGTAGATGCATCTACAAGCCCAAGTCGGACTACAGTCTGGAGATTGAATGTTTCATGCAAGGTAAGGGTACACCTATCTCTCTTCACAATGGGTATGCTCGGGGAAATATGCCCCACCCTTATGATGAAATTGCTCAGTTATTTATGTCATACATCACCTTAGAAGGTAGGTATAAAGTGATTTATGGTTACCATTTTCCCATGTTGAACCATGTGTGTAACGCAAAGGCCTACAATTTCCCTTTCTTTCTGTATACCTCCCTAGAAAAATCTATTAGTATGGTTGAGAAAGGGACCTTCTCCCTTCCTCTGCATTAGGGCCTCATTAAATCCTTGCTCGGAGTTGGGTACTCCCCTTTTGGGGAAAAATGACAAATTTGGGGCCTCATGTTGCGATGGCTCGGTGCCCAAGGAGGATAGTCTTAGTGAAGACCCATTTGGAAAACCTGTGGCTAAGCGTACTAGATCCAATCTGAGTCATGGTGCTGTCAACAAATGTAGCAGGGTTGAGGAGGATCCTAAATAGGTTGAGGAAGTGGAGATTTTAGATTTGGGGGAAAACCAAGATGGGAATCCAGACTTGTCGGTTTCCGAGTTTAGACAGGAGGATCTTTGTTGATGGGGATAACAATTATGAGGGGGAGAGTGATAAATATCTGGATTCTTTTGATGATAAGCACTCTAAGAATTCGGAGGATGTCATTGAGAGCTTACATGCTATGAAAACTGCCCAATCTAAAATGTTCACTACTCAAGACTCTTCGTTGTCAAGACTCACTCTTTCATGTGGGATTTTGAGCATTGTAGGCTTGATACTGACATTAACAAACACATGATTAGTATGGTCTCCATGGACTTGAAGGATTTGTGATAAAGTGGAAAATCTTTCCTCATTGGTCCTTAGTGAACAACTCAAGAATGCCAATGAGAGAAGCCTAGAAATGGCCAAGGACATGTTGAAGATGAAAGAAGTTATGTTCCGATTCATGATGTCCATCTCCTCAATGTTAAGAGTACCATCCACCATCTCAAGATTTTAGCTAAGATGATTCACTCCATGGAACTTGCTAAGGAAAGGGAAAAATATGGTAAAGGCCCTAAAGTGGAGATCCTGAGCCAAACTACAAGGTTTGGAAAGCTACCATTGATTCCCTTGTCAAAGAATGGAACAAATGCATGAAATCGTGGGGGACCTAATAAAAGAGTGACTACATATATGGGATATTGTCTTGTTGCTGTTAGTTCTAAGCTATTTTGTTGTTAGTTTCTTGGTTATGTTACTTTCTTTTATGTTTGTATTTCCTTGTTGCTAGTATTGTCTTTGCTTTGGTTTTGTGGTAGGGATTTAATGGTATATCCCTTGGCCTTTTTGTAAGGAACTGGTAACATTATGTATGGGTTAAGGTCTCCTCAACCTTTTTTACCTTTAATAAAAAAATATTACTCCTAAAAATAGCCAAATATCAATTTGTAAAACTATAATATTCGTAAAATAATGAAAAATCACTTGTAAAATTTTCCTTGCTTTTTCTAATGTCTCTTGTTTAGCTTGTTTATACTTGCACACTAACATGCTAATAAAATATGAGAATACAATGCATAAAATAAATAGACAAACACCAGTTGACAAGATTCAAATTTCATGTTACTTGTTTTCTATCCCGAGAGATAGGTTCATATAGTTTGGTGAAATTTTTATTCAGGTGTTGGATGACTTATATGGTCTTGGACCGATGTATCCTCTAACTTTACTTTCAAATTTACATATTTTGTTGGGTCTTAAACTTCATCCGAATCATCCTTTCTTGGATGAATCACCTATAAATCCCTATATAGACAAATAAACATTTCCTCATTTGTGAAATCGGAAATCACATGGCAATGCACTTATACACTTACTTCCTAAACTTACAAAAACAATCACAACTCCCAAAATCTTGAAATAACACATCTACATTCATTAGGGTAAACTGCATTAGGTATAAAGTTACTTACTAAGTCAATAAAAATTCTCTCTCATTTAAAAGCACTCAAACATCCCTCTTCCAAGTATTTTAGAAAGAGATAAAGTCAAAACAAATATTTTGAAATAAGTTTTTGATTTTTTTTATCTATCTAGATATCACATGCTAGATAGAGAATCATGTGTGTATTGAGGTATCTTTCAAGTAGTTCTAATGTACGAAGTGGACAAGGGTTCCCCTAACACGGCTAATGTTTTTTTGCAAGACTCTTCATCCATGGCTAGGGTTTGAGATGATGTTTAATATGTTTAGAGAGCTTCACTACATGATCAAAAACTAGTGTTTAGTCTAGTGATAGAAAAATCTAGGAAAGAAACTTCCATAAAAATATTAGAACTAAAAGTATAGGAGGATCAAGACCATATAAAAGGTTCTAAACCATATGAAGTGGAAATCGTAGAATGGTATAGTCATGACCCATGGTGGTTTGTGATTTAACAAAAAATAGAATTTAAAGATAAACCCCAATAATAGATTCACAACACAATAATAAGCAATAAAGTACATATTTGACTTAAGAAATAAGCAAGATAAAAATGGAACCCTATGTGCAAGAGAGGGAATAAAAACTTAGGTGATTTTGTAAATATCCCAAATTGTGATGAGATGGAAAAATTTTGAACAAGAGGAGGAATCTATTGCAACTACTCTAAAAAATTGTGGAACTTTCAAATATGCCGAGACTAGGCGCTTGGATGGATCAAGGGTGCTAGTCACCACAATCTACTTTTGGGGGCTTGTGACTTTGAAAATAGTCGAATCTAGATTTTCTTTCGTTTCACCAATTTTTCTAACCTTCGTTATTTGTCTCTTGTATGTAATTGGAAGATCACATAGTTTTCTGTAACCTACAAAATAAATTACCTCATACAAAACCCAAAAACACATCTAATCCTAAAAATAAAAAATTTTAAATGGGAGTCGAATAACTGATAGTCACTGAAAAGAGTGAACTTACAACCAAGAATTTCACTACATATCAAAATCTATGTAGTTTAATGTATGTGTGTAGAATTTTTCCCTAGGAATATATTGGTGCAAATTCACAAGACCCCGGATGTTTATCGATTTCTAGTTTGATATTTAGACATCAATTGTGAATGCACACATTGAATCTTTTCCCTAAGTGTGGGACTTGAAAAAAATGGGAAAAGAGTCTCCAGGATTAGAGGTGGTTCTTCAAATCCTCCGATCGGATGTATTGCTTAAAAGTTGTAGAGGTTTGAAGCGTAAACCCTACTCTAAATTCCAAGGGATAGAGATAAAAAATGTAAAAAAGAAATAAAATAAGACTAACAAGGTGATACACCAAAGGAGTGGTGAACATTTACTTCTAAAAATTGACACAGATCATTTGAAATAAAACAAAAATCATGCACAAATTGATAAAATGCAATGAAAGATTAGAAATGAAGCAAACAACAAAAATAGAGGATTGAAACTCATTCAAAGAGCTTGCATTGTCATTTTCAATGTCAAAAATACATGCATTACAACAACAGAGAGGTAGAAAACATGTTGCAGTCCTGGAAGAGGTATGATATTCCACAAAATCACTTTTCAAGGTGAAGGAGGGAGCCTGCAAAACATAAAAATGTCCAACCCTTACAAAATGAGCCAAATCTGGCTTTTAACAATGAAAATTCGAGCCCAGGAAGGAGAAAATGTGGGAAAGCATGAAAGGATGCTTCAACCACCGACCAAATTGCATTAAAACAACATGGGCACCCTCAAAAGTTCATTCCCGATGTTTTTGACCATGTTGGGAGAGAATGCGAGCCATACTTCATTAAAAATGGTGGTTGAAATGTCAGTTCTGTTCTCCTTCCCATGCCAGAGGCATTTTTTTATTTTATCTCTCCAAACCCCACCAAAACACAAAATTGAGCCCTCCATTATGTAGATAATTTCACCAGATTTCCAATGACACCAAGAACGTGAAAATCGAGCTCTGGATCAAAAGTTATGCCCTCCTGAAGATTTAGGGCAAAACTAGGGCAAAATTGAATCTTGGTGGGCCCGAAATTTAAAATTTTCCCTCTTTTTGACTTTGGGAAAATTTCCCCAAAATCTCCACCTCCTACCGGCCCAATGCCACATGACATGTTTTGATTGGTTGCAGGCCTTCCCCTTACCTTTTACGCCTTTTTGGTCTTTGGAAAATTTTCCAAAAATTCTCCGCCGGCCCGAAACTCTGATGCCACGTGTCATGCTGTGATTCGTTGGTGGGCCATCACTTCCAAATTTTCCATCACTACTGACCACTGCCTGAATGGGACATGTGGCATGTTCTGATTAGTGCATGCCTAAACTAGCTCTTTTCCTCTGTGGACCCACCTTAAGATTTTCGCCGGCCATGTGGACACGTGGCAGCTTCTGATTGGCACGGGCCATCGCGGGCGGGCTTTCATTCCATATTTTTCCCTATTTTGGAAAAAAGGAAAATTTCCCTCTATGCCTCCACCTCTCGATGCTCCAAGGACACATGGCATATTGTGATTCATTGGCGGGCCTTTGGGCTGAGATATTCCTTTTGCGCTAACCTTGGAAATTTTTCCAACTTCTCCTCGCCGAGTCGAACTCTGACATGCCTCTAGACACATGGCATATTCCTATTGGCTGGCGGGCCTTCGGGCCAAAAAATTTATTTGTGTGCCCCACCAATATTTGGTGAAAATTTTCTAAGTTACCTCCGCCTCGCCATTCTCCAGCACCGACGTGGCGCTTTTTCATTGGTTGGCGGACTTCCCATGGAAAACTTTCCCTCCAAAACTCCACCGAGCCATAACTTAAGAAATACAAGGAGTTAGAAGGAAAACTTTACCATTTTGGAAATCTGAGAATATTCTTTATCCAATGAAACCATTTCTAGAACATTTTGAGTGCCTGAAAAGTAAAAAATTCTGACTAAGGCACAAGGAAGAAAGGGATGAAGGGAGTTAGCTAAAAAATAAGCAAGGAGCTTATTTTTGATAATAAGCTCTTGTGCAAGATACACTAAATAAAAGTGATAACTAGATGTAATAATGTAGATAGATGTGTGTATGGAAAAATGAACTTCCCCTCCTATGCGTGTATGCATAAAATGCAATCCCTTTTCCCTTGAGTGATATCTAGATGGATGTTTTGATGCTCTTAGAATGCCTTGGATGCAACCTTAGGTGATAATAATAGATGCTTAGCATTTGGTCATTTATTTTGGTCACGTAACTTAATATTTATATGATTATATTTTTGAATTTTGTAATTGACAACTAAAATGCTGAACCATAAGAAAACAAGATTCCCAAAAGATAAAAGAGGCCCAAAAGGGGCAAGTAAGATACAAATAGGCCGGGGCTCTTAGAGGGGAAAAAGGTGTCTTGGCATTGGTGTCCAGAGTCAAGAATGATAAAGAAGTAAAGTTCGGAGGACTGGGTAGTGGGGTGTGTAAGACTACAGAGAAATCAAGAAAGTAAAGAAAGAGGCCAAAAATAGATGTTAATTACTATTTTTTCATGTAGGAATCATATGAATAGTGGTATGTGACTAGGACCTAGAAATGTACCCAAGTGCGTGATTTAGTGTCTACATTTTCCCCCACTTTATGTTTTTGAGTGAATACTCAATAACATAAAGTAGATAAGATATGTGTACCTAATAACCATGTAGATTGATGGAAAAATCATGTCAAGGACACAAGAAAAGCGCAGAGTGAAGAAAATGAAGCATGGAACCTAAGGAAGAGGAAGTGACCCTAGGAGAAAAATCATATGTGTTATATCGCATTGTACATGTTTTCATTGTTACTTGATGTGTTTGATGATGCAACTACCACTTCTCATAAGGAATAACCTGTAAAAAGAAGATCAAAAGATTTGTGAAATACACGTTTATGAAACATTTGATCAAAATATGTAAGAAGTGTGTAAAAATGGGAAAAAAACATGTGCACATGATTCGTGATGAGTAAAAATGATAGAAAGTGGCCTAATCTGCTGTTTGTAGAAGAGTAAGTTTTAGGGAGATCTCATGCCAAGAATGAGTTTTTCGGGTGATCTCACACCAAATGCAAGTTTTGGGGCGATCTCATGCCACAATGAAGAAGCGTTGGAGAGTAAGGTCTAGTGTTATTCTCCATCCCTGACTACTTCCTGAAATTTATACACCACTGTAGATGGTGTGACAATATTATATTTCTTGAGTATAGATATTAGAAATTCATTTTATTTAAGAAATTAGAGAAATATGTTAGGAATATAATCCATCATCGTGTTCATTTGATAAATGGATAACAACAACCATTAGATTGAAATCAAATTAAAGATCTAGCAAAATAATATTTTTTCAAGAAATTACATAAATAGATTGATAATTTTCATTAAAATAAAAGTGAAAGAGATGTTTTAGAAGTTGGGTCCAGTTAAAACTAATATATAGAATAAAGAGAATCATTAATAATAGTACAAGGAGATTTTGTTTGAGAAGAAAATTTGATTATTTAAATTATAAGATCTATGTTGTATTAAAGCTCCACTTTTTTCTATTTTTTTGAGTTGATGAATTTTTTATCTAGAGTCTATTACATGAATTCGTGTGTAAACAAAGGATAAGTATAAATATGGAATATCGACATGATTTTAACTACCTCAAACTTGAATGAAAAAATAAAAAAAACTATCCAACGGAGTGCAAGATATTACTTTGTAATTTGAAATTTTGAAAAAGAAATTTACTTATTCTATGAAGAAAAATACAAAGGATAATGATAAGTTTGATAAGAAAATGAGTAGAAAAAAGGAATTCTCAACCCATTGATAATCAAAATTCTGTTAATGAGCATTCTTCTAGTTCTTATTCCGAGGCCTCGATTTTGATAAGGGAGGTAGAAATAATAAGGAAACTTTGCACTTTGTTAAGAAAATCAAACTGTCATAATATTCGGGTGATGTAGGAACATGAGAAGAAGATGAAAGGTGGTCAACTAATTTATAATTTTTTTTTGAGTTACAAAACATTGGTAGTAAAAACATGACTCAAATAACAACCTATCAACTGAAAAATGTTGCTTTAAATTGGTGGGAAGACACTATAAAATCAGAAAAACTAAGACCCCACAAAGTTAAATGGGATCAATTTAAAACTTTGTTTCAAAATAAATACCTTTAAGATTATTTCTTATAGGAAAGACAAAATGAGTTCTTTGATTTAAAACAACATGTATAAGAAGTAAATGAATATCGACAAACTTTTGAAAGATTAAATAGGTTTGTACCTTTCATTTATAGGAGAGATAGAGTTGTTAGATTTATTAATGGTCTTAAAGAAGACTATAAGGCTAGTGTTTGGTGTGGTAAACTAACTACAATAGATGAGGCAGTCAATAGTAGAACAATTTGAAAAACAAAATGAGATTAGGAGAAAAAGAAATGAGGATTTTAAGAAAAATAATAATAATTCATTCTATGGAAATAATCAAAAAAGAAAATTTTCTGAGACTGCACAATGTAGGCATGCTAGTTTTGGAAATCAACAGAAAAGTGGAAACAAATAATTTGTTAAGAAAAGTCCTAATGAAATTAAATCTTTGGAATTGTGGAGAAAACCATTATGCAAAAGGCTGTCCACAAAAATCAAAGGGGTGGAATAAAAATAGTAATAAAAATCAGAAAAATGATAGTGAGAAAAATAAGAAAAATGATAGTGATCAAAAGAAGGATAAAACTCCAAACATGAAAGTCCATGTTGTAGTCGATACAAGTACAATACATCATCAAGTCTCTTTGATATAATTACAAGGTAGCATTAAAGGTCAAATGTAGTATTCTTAGTTGATTCTAGTAGTATTCATAGTTTGATTTCTCCTAATATTGTTTCTAAATTGAATTTTTGTCACGAAATAGAACCTATAAAAGTTGAGATGGCAGATGGAAGGATAGTTAGACATACTGGAGCCATAATAGAAGACCTAAAAATTCAGTTAGATGATCTTGATTCTTGTGATCATTTTCATTTTCTTAAACTAGGACAATATGATGCAATCCTAGGAATGAATTGGTTAGAGAAAAACAACGCTTTGATCAGTTGTGAAAATAAACAGGTTATTATAAAAGATACAAATAATTCCTTTAAAACTTTACAAGGGACAAAAAGGCCCATTAAACTTAAAACCATTTCTGCTATGTAATTAAAAATGATTCTTAGGAAGAATTGTAAAGATTTTGTGCGATGATCACTCAACATGATGATGGAACTAAGTTAGACATTAATATAAAACCCATAGTTCAATAATTTATGGATGTTTTCCCGAGGATTTAGAATAATTACCCCCTAGAAGAGCTATAGAGCATGACATTGATCTAATTCCGGGTCTAAATCAGTATCCAAAGCCCCTTATCGATAATCGATTCCTTAAAGTACGATTAGATGAATTGCTTAAACAAGGAAAATTTAGACAAAGTGTTTCTACATGGGGTGCACCAACATTATTTATTAAGAAGAAATATGGAGATGTGATATTGTGTATTGATTATAGAAATCGGAATAAGTTGACCATTTAGAACAAATATCCCTTACCTAGAATTGATGATCCCTTAGATCAATTAAGTGGTGTTAAATACTTTTCTAAAATTGACGTGCATTTCAGGTATCATCAAATCATAATGAAAGAGTCGAGATATTCCAAAAAATATATTTTAGAACTGGATATGGACATTATGAATGTGTTGTTATGCATTTTCGTTAACCAATGCTTCGATACTTTTATGATTTTGATGCATGATGTGTTTAGACATTTATTAGATGTGTTTTCAATTATATTTCTAGATGATATTATGATATAGTCAAAAATAACATGAACACCATGTTAGGATAGGCTTAGAGACTTTGTGAAAATAACAACTTTATGGGAAGTTGAGAAAATGTGAATTCTTTAAAATTGAAGTATCTTATCTAGGACATATAATTTCTCAAAAGGAATTGCACTTGACCCAACTAAAGTAAAGGTTGTGTAAGAATGATTAATACCAAAATATGCATGAAATAATTTTTTTCTTTTCATGACTAGTTTTTATCATAGATTCATTAAGAATTATTCTACGATAGGTTCTTCATTGATTGATTTAAAAAAAAATGACAAACCTTATCAATGGACTATTGAATGTGATTAAGATTTTAATAGATAAAAGGAATCATTGGTAACTGTTCTCGTTTTATGTATTCCCAATTTTTTCTAAACCATTTAGTCACCGATGCGTGTGGTTCTAGTATTTGTGGGGTATTGATGCAAAATAATATATTTGTAAGCTATGAATCTAGGAAATTACTTCCTAATGAGAAAAATTATCTAATACATGATTTAGAATTGTTAGGAATTGTACATGCCTTGAAAATTTGGTGACGCTATCTGTTAGGGAAAAAATTTACTATAAAAATTGATCATATAAGTTTACAACATATCTTTACTCAACCTTTATTGAATATGAGACAACATTGATGGATTGAATTGCTTAGTGAGTATGATTTCGAAATTCAATATGTTCCTGGAAAAGACAATTTAGTAGTGATGCCTTAAGTAGGAAAAGAATTTTTGTTAATGCTTTAGCTTTAGAAAGAAGTAATTTTGAACAATCTATTAAAAATAAGTTACCTACTGATGGCTATTTTCACGAACTTTATGAAGGTTTAGTAAATAAAACCAGTAATGTACATTTAAATGATAGAAATACTTCCTATATAATAGGGTCTAATGGATTATTGTATTATAAGAATAGAATGTGTACACCAGACCTTCCTGAACTGAAAAATCAAATCCGTAGAGATTCTCATGATATTCCTATTGCTAGTCCTCCTAGATTTCTGAAAACTTATTTATCTATAAAAATAATTACTTTTGGCCTAAAATGAAACAAGATATTAGAACTTATGTGCAACAATGTTTAACTTGTCAAAAATAAAAGCTGAAAATTTTATTAAACTGGGTAGATTGTAACCTATTATAATTCATAAATAGAAATGGGAATATGTGAGTATGGATTTCATCATCGTGTTACCCCGTACTAGAAATGGTCATGATAGTGTTTTTTTTTGTTGATATATTAACTAGAATGGATCATTTCCTTCATTTAAAAATTCGGATCCGATGTAGCTCATTTGTTTTTGAAATAAATATTTTGTTTGCATGGTCTTCCAAAAATATTTAGTAAAAGATAGAGACCCAAGATTTAATTATTTTTGGAAATCATTATTCAATTATTTAGGTACAAGTCAGAATTTTAACATTGCATATCATCTTGAAACTGGATGGACATATCTTGAAAGAGTAAATCATATTTTAGAAAATATGTTAAAGATGTATGCTAGTGATAAACCTGAATTTTGGGAAAACTATATACATTTGATTAAATTTTTATATAATTAGGGATACCATAGAACTATAAAATGTCACTTTTTGAAGTGGTATATAGTAGGAATTGTAACACACCTATTTCCTGGTCCAATCTTGTCCATAGAAATTGGCATAAAAATGATAAATTAAATGAAATGGAAAAAATTATAATTAAATCAAGACATAACATGAAAGTTGCACAAGATAGGTATAAAAGTTGGGCTAATTCCAAATGGTCATATAGAGAATTTGAAATTGGTGATCAAGTTTTCCTTAGAGTTAAACGTAAGCATAGTTCACTCAAGCTTGGTAAATTAGTTCCTCATTTTTTTGGTCATTTTGAGGTATTAGAAAGAGTAGAAGAAATTTCTTACAAACTATCTCTTCCTCTTGAATTATCTAGGATACATAATGTTTTTCATGTTAGTTTATTAAAGAAATATGTTTATAATTCTACTCATGTTATTGATTGGAAAAATATATCTATAGAACCTAATTGTGAATTTAAAATAGAACCTAAATTAATATTGGAAAAAGAACTAGAAAGTTAAGGAATAGAGAAATAAATGAAGTAAAAATTAAATGGAATTTTTGTGATGTGGATAGTGCGACATGGGAAAAAGAAGAATATATTCATGAACAATATCCATATTTATTTTGACTAATGGTTTTTGTTTATGTTTCGAGAAAGATAAATCTATCAAGTCAACAACCTGATTAAGAAGGAGAGAAATGTTATGTGACAAATTCCCAAAGTCAAAAATTGAATTTGAAAAGAAAGTACTTGTTTTGAAGTTTTTTTAAAGATTAAATTCTAAATTAAAATATCATAAGACCCCCTTTAAAATAGGGTGGGAGTTATGTACATAGAAACCCCTTTAAAATGGGGAGGAATAAAGAGTTAAAAGAGTTCTCAAACTCCTTTTAAAAGGAGGGATTAAAATTTATAATTATGAACCTGTTATGAGTGTATGTAATTAATTGTAAATATTTTTTATGAAAGGGTGTGTTGGTTACCAAACCACCTAAGGAGAGAATTATTTAAACCTAGGATGGGGAGTGAAATTATACAAAGATACTTTGGAATTTTGCTCAATATTATTATGTGGTTTCGAGTGAAGGCAAGTGGTGGACATTGGAGAGGGGCACTCTAGAGGGTGTCCTAACTGGGGTACGTGAAGTATAACCCAAGATGGTTCCTAGACAAGGAAAGAAGATATTTTAAATAATTAATTCCTCTTGATAATGTGTCCGTAGCTTGAGGTGCTAGATCTCGGTCATCACCTAAGAATTACTTAAGCATCACAGAGTCCTCCCTACCCTCCTATACAAATATGTATTTAATCTTAAAACTATTGTTTTAGTTAATGACTTTACATTTCTATATATATACAAGTAATTTCATATATATATCTTGATTTTGTTAAATGTAATAAAATTCATTTTTTATGTTTAATAAAAATTTAGATGTTTTAAATGAAAAAGTATTTTATTAACATGGAATTATTAATTTGGGAAAATAATCATCACATTTCTAGTCCGATCAAATTCAATCCAAGTAGAAAAATAAGAAAACAAAGATAGAATGCATTCGATTGTTGGAGGATTATGCCCTGTATCTTTGTGGAAAATTCTATGTAGATTGTTGTCAACCGTGTTGATCGAGAATTTTTGTAACTTCCCTGGTCATAGGAACACATGAAGGGTAAGGAATGTGTAGGTGCTCATGTCTATATCTCGGGCGCTAACACTGTGGTTGTGTTGAAGACCGAAGTTAGAATCGGGTCATTTCTATAACTATATAATTATATGTTCATGTGTTGTGGCATGTATTCTCCAGGAACCCCTTCTCCCAAAAAGGCCAAGACCATCTCCCATATTGTTACTAATCCTTTTCTCCATCAATATTTTGAAATTGCTAAAACTTCTTCTAATAAGAATGAAGATGAAGTTACCTTAACTTATTATGAGCTAACACGATTCATTGGGAGAAACTACTCCCTGGAGGAGATGTGTATAATTTTAAGGAGACAACTACAAGAATAATTGTAATAATTTAAAAGGGGGAACAACTTGAGTAAATATTGAGGAGTAGGTTTGTATTCTCACTACATATATTAAGTCCTTACTTCCTCAATATTTCACTCCTGTGACATTTCTACCTTAAACTTGTATTAAAGAAAATGATCCCAAGGTCATAAATGATATATCTAGTTTGGGCTTCTTTCAAAGCATGATAGATGGGTTTGCAAACATTACGTATATTCGACTAATAAATATAGAGATAGAGTTAAAGATTATATAATCCGGGAGGGTAACAATATAACACTGAAACAACTTGAGATGGAAAGGACATATCTTAAACCATTAATCTCTTCTTTACAAGAGAAAATTTCCTTATTCCTTTGAATCAAACTGATTCCAAAGATGAGCTTATTTGGATCAATTATTTTGATGGTGACTACACTGAAAGCTAGATACAATTCATTTTTGAAAATATACAGTGTGAGTTCAATTGGAACAACATTTGGATGCCTAAATTAACTCCTAAGGTAAATTTTTTCCTTTGGCTTGTGTTAAAAGGGAAAATTTTAACTAATGACAATCTTATCAAAAGGGGTTTTATTATGCCAAATATGTGTTGCATATGCAAGAAAAATGTTGAGGATATAAAGCACTTGCTACTTAATTCAGAACTCTGCTACAAAGGTATGGGGTCTAATCCTTACAAAATTCAAATTGGGATGGATATTTCCTAATAATATCTTGCAGGCCTGGAATCAATGGGATCCCCCATACACTCATTTCCTTGTTAGAAGGATTTGGAAATTGATATTTCCTCATACCATCTGGAACCTTTGGAAAACCAGGAATGGTATTATTTTCAGAAATAGCATGAAATTATGCAAAAATATCTGAAGGAGATTTCAATTAGAGTAAAAACAACCTTGCTTTAGATTCAAGCCTCTCGAAGAATAAGAAATAACCCTAAGAAGAGGAGAATGTTCGACCACATGGAATATTGACACTATAATTCTTTAGCAAAGAGGTCAGATTGCTGTGGATAGACTTTGATACATTAGATTCCACCTTCCCCTCTTTGGTACAAGCTTAACTTTGATGGGGCATCGAAGGGAAATCTAGGAGCTGAAGGAGGAGGGGGTATAATTGGAAATCATAGTGGCTACTTAGTTGTTTCTTATGTAGGTAATATGGGGCACCAAAAAAATCATTATGTCGAGGATTTATCAACACTTTGGGGAATTAGAATGGCCAAATATTGTAATATTTCTAATCTTATCATAGAAGGGGATAATTTAAATATTGTTAATCATCTCAATCAAATACACCCCCTAGTTGGACAATTAAGGATTTCATTAATGAATCCATCAATATATGAAAAACATTATCCAATTTCCAAATCATCCATACATACAAAGCAATAAAGTTACAGACATGCTTTCAAATATTGGGGTTCATAATAAAAAATTGGACATATGGTATAATCATGAAATCCTGCCTAGCCAAGTACAATATGTTATCAAAAATGAAAAGTATGTTAATGCCCTATAAATTTGTAATCATCAATAGGATGTCCTACACACATGTGAAGATAAAAATCATCAAATCTCCCCTTGTAAAGCGTATCATGCAAGATAATTTCCCGTATCCCTCACACACTTTCTAGGGGAGAAGAGGAGATGTTAAAAGTGGTTTTGAACCAATGTGTGAGGCATATTAAGAAGAATAATGAAGCTACCAAAAAGAGAGACAAAGTAAACATGGGAGGAGCACCATGCCAAGTCAAACCATTATGTGATCCTGCATGGAAGAAAAATGTCATGCTTTGGAATTTTCTTCAGATGAGGGGGATTACAAATATTATTGATAAGATTCAGGGTCATGATCAACATGTTTCTCTCTAGTTTGTAGCAGGTTGGAAAAACAAAGTTGTACAATATGGAGATAAATCCTTTTAGGTAACTCGATATTATTGACCTAGGTTTAAAAAGGTAATAGGATCTATAACAAGAGGATTGATAAAATGAATGAAGCCAAAAAGTTCTTGGAAGGGGATGAAAAATTGGTTTTCTCTACTACATGTATCAAAACCACCTCTATCCCATTGCCATTTTATGAGATAACCAAAATGATGGTTCGCTACGTGTTTCTTGAAGGTAGGTATATTATTGTCCCTATGAAACATTTGGTTTTTTAAAACCATTTTAGGAGAAATATTAAAGTTTGCTTCCCTCACTACATCTTGAACTCTTTGGAACATTCTATCCTTGAGGTTTTAAATCATGTCCATGTCATTCCCTCCACCAAGGCATCATTCTCCTTCTTCATCACCATTTTCTGGCCACTAATCCCACCATTGCTCAAGCGCCGCCCTCCTATTCAAAATCCCACTCCTTATCCCCTCATCCATTCACATACCACCTTAGGGCAAAGAAAGATTAGGTCCAAAAATACCTATTTTCCAATCAACCACCCAAGGCCGAGAAAGATTAGATCCAAAATTACCTATTTTCCAATCAACCACCCTTTTCCCCCAAAAAAAAGTCCTCTCAGTATCAGTCATAAAAATAAGTTGAGTTAGCCAAAATCCTTCTCCACATGGGTCAACCAAAACAGAGTATTAGGGCTGAGGAGAAGAATGAATATTGGAAAAAAAAAATTGGATGGGTTTGAGAAAGACGTAGAAGCCCTGAAGAAAGAAGTAAAACAACTGGCAAAAAGAGAGGGTAAAAGAAAATTAGATGATGATCCTAGTCTTATGTAAAGCCAACTTTAAGAGATCTACAAGAAACTCAGTTCCCTTGATGACAGGGTGGGAAATTTGAAGAGAAATCAAGATTCTATTGTTATATCTCTCAAATCTTGTTATGATTTTATGGAAAACACATGAGAAATATCTCCATGCTTAGCAACATATTTGATAACATATGGCGAAAGGGTTATCCCAACTTCAAGCCTTGATCAAGCTAAAAAGGATGACCCTCTTAGGTTACTACCATTAGCTTATTCAGTTCCTTACAGGAGGCTAAGAAATCAATTGATAGAGCATCCAAGTGATGTTGTTCTCTTTGGTTGTAAAGCCTGGTTGTTTATTGTTGTTTTGTGGTTGTACTTTTGCAATCTTGTTCATTTTTTGGTCTTTTACTACATTTGTGGTTATAATGCAGTTGGAATTTCATGTAATCATATGAGATGTTGATCTCCTTTTGGTCTGTTGCATTGTAATATTCAGATTTTGAGCCTCTTTTGTACTGGGGTATAGTCCCTCCCAAAAAAACTATTTTCTAATAATAAAAAAGAGATATCTAAACATAGAAATCAAGGAAAAGTAATGGAAGTTTTGGTTAAGAATTTACTAGTGAATGGCCTAAAATTTATTGATGAAAGATAAAAAGCATATGAGGATTTTTAATGAAAATTTAGATTGAAAATTCTAAGAAAGAAGTTTCTATGTGGGGAATCTTAACTCAATATTTAAGAAGTATGGCTATCACCGAAAAGAAAATCATTCTCTCCGAGAATATTTTCAATAATTCTCAAGATAATATATCAAAGACTTGGTCTCAAAGTGTTGAATGGTGCATTAAATTATTGGGAGAGAGAAAATATAACCTACAATCTCATATGCATAAAGGTGAAGATATAAAATCATAAAAATCTTTCGATATAAAATATATCCATTGTTATCAAATCAAACAAAATTTATCTTAACTCAATACAATAACAATCATCAAGGAGAAATTCATAAAATTGATCAAAGAATAACTAATTTTTACTGAAGTGATCACTCATGAGTCACTTCCTCCTATATGGGTGAACATAGTGTGGGTGGACATAGTATGGGTGAACATAGTGTGGGTGACATCCACACCTCCACCCAGTATGATATCCCTGGTCAGCCCCAGACCCATGTTGTATCCTCTCCCTCCACCTACCACATATTCACTTACAATAATGTTAAAAGGCCATATAAGTGATGAATTGCAGCAAAGCAATGGATGATGAAGGATTTCAGGTAAAGTTCTTCAAGTATGGCATCAAGCACCATTAACAACTATTTGTTAGAAATTTTCAATCGGTGGTGTGTAATGGCTTCTTGCATTCTTGATCCCACCATATTATCCACCCTATCTACAAATATGGTCCTAATTTTGACCCTAATAATTATAGGATAATTATGGTGGGTCACACTTTCTCCAAGTTATACGCCACCTTTGCTCTCCATTTGCAGCTTTCTAAGTTTCTTGAGAAGTACCAGTGTAGAGCCGGAGGCGGATGGGTTTTAGGATAGGGTACCATAATTTTGATCACATTCTAACCCTCCGTGCTATTATTGAGGAAGAACATCATCATTCATCCAAAGTCTTCTATTGTTTTATTGACTTTTGGAAAACCTTTGACTCTCTTTCGTAGGAGGTCCTTTTCCATAGACTTAGAGACATTAGACTTTCTAAAACCCTTCTTGTTTCCATCACCTAGATGTATAAGGAGGTCTTGGGTATCCTTCATATGGCTTCTAGGATTTTGACTTCATTAGGAGCACCATCTGAGTCAAACAGGGTTGCCATCTCTGTCTACTACTGTTTGGTATTTATATTGATGAGTTGGAGGATTTTCTCTTGGATCAAATTCAGGATAGGGACAGTTGTCTTCTTCACCAGGTTTTGATCTACATCCTTATTTTCGTGGATGACGTGTTCATATTTATTTTTTCGGAGGGTTACGAGAGATAACTTGATGCATTAGCCCTTTTTTCGTGATCATAGACAACTTACTGATCGGCTGTAGGTAAAACCAAGGTTATGGTTTTTAATTCGTTGAAGACCTCTAAATTTCATTTCTTCTATAGAGGGGATGAGTTGGAAATAAAAAAATCCTACACCTATTTGGGGGTTCTCTTCTCCGATCCTCACTTCGGTCACGTGTCGGCTATTCAACCCTACATCTACAAGGGGTATGACTCCTTGTAATATTGGAGAGATAATGCTTCTGTCACAACTTTATAGACTTTTTTTCAAGATGTCTCTCTTGGAGTCTCTTGTGAGACTTAATGTTATCTACGGTTTTGAGGCCTAGGGTCCCTCCTTGTTCAAGAGATATTGGGATTACGTTGAGTGTTTTCAGATCCTTATACTCATATGGGTCATCAGGTGTAAAGAGATTGTTCCTCATAATATCATTCTTACTGAGTTTGGAGCTCGCCCTTTCAGACTAAAGGTCATTTTTGGTCTCTTCTCACTCTTGCACAGTATCTAGGGGATTTCTTATCCTTCCACCAAAAGATACAGGTAATCTACCTTGCCTACCATACTTCTAAGGCCATTTCTCTTTATGACCTTAGTGGTCATGTTTGTTGTTGGTATCTTTGGGGTTTCTTATCTCCTTAGATCCATTGGGATCAACATGAACCATCTCCCCCCTTTTAGGTACTCCATGGTTGTTTCTTCTCATCTCCTTCGAGAAAGCAGACTGCATAGAATCATCAGAGATGATATATACAGATAGTTCATCCAGACTACTTGGACCAACCCCCATGATGAGCTACGCTCGAAGATGGCCTTCTACGCCAATCACTTCCTCGAAGTCAACAATGGACTCATCATTCAACCCAACTATATCTCATGGAATTGGATGCATGCTCTCTGCATCTCCTTGGGCCAATTTAGAGTTGGCTCTCATAAGCTTCGGGTCGAGAGTGATCACCTGTTCGATTAGGCCGAGAGGATCTTCCAACTTTTCTCCCTTCAGGAGATTGAGACTGAGGAACACTTCATTTTCCAGTGCCCCATCTACTATGAGATTAGAGGGAGGTCTCACTGTCTGTTTTGTGAACGTCCAATGTTCATGACCTTCTTCGAGTATTGTGATTAACGGTTCCTCATTCTCTATCTATAGGAATATTTTAAGCTCCAGGATGGGCTCCTCCATCCACATCTTAGGAGAATACTACTAGATAGATCACATATTTCTTTACTATGCTCCCGGGTGAGAGGGGCACCAAGCGAGAGACTCGATACTAGTGGGGACCCCCATTATGATATGTCAAAACCATAGGAACTTCTTCCTAGGTCAAATATTTATGGACACAAACACGGCCAAGGGTTCTTTCCCATAGGCGTCAGATCACCAGGCTCACCTAGAGAGCTCAACTCTCCATTGATCATAAGCGTCTCAAATAGCTTCAAGTTTTGAACACCATACATCAACATGTCACTAGATTCTTTACAAGTAGCCTTGGGTGCTAGTTATGAGGGTTGATGTCAAGGCTTCTCCCTTCATCACTCTTTCTTCTTCTTCATACTCTCTTTCTACTTATTGTTGTTCTCAAAGAACCGTTTGGGTTTTCTCCATTACTTCTGGTTTGTTTTGTATGGTGTAGTCCCATTGACCTATTTTTGTGGTCACTTGTTGGAAATTTAATAAAATTATCTTATCTTATCTTATATTATCTTATCTAAAAGATATATAGGTGTATACATGTGTGCGATTAGGCATCTACATGTGTAGTTGGGTGTCTACATGTGCGGTCGGGTGTCTTCATGTGCAATCGAGCATCTACATTTGGTGACATGTCTTGTGAAGGCCAAAAATTTTGATTTAGGTGTCGAAACACCTTCTTTTTGCCAAAAATATCTTTAAAATATCTACGGGTCTCTTCATGTGTATTCAAGTGTCTACATGTGCATTAAGGAATCTATATATGTAGTTAGAAATCAACATTCAATGTCCTTTTTGTGAAGGCCATAAATTTTGATCCGAGTGTCGAAACGAATCCATTTTTTTTTCAGAAAGCTCTCAAAAATTTCTATGATCGTATACATGTAAAAGTAGGAATATGTGTGTGTAGATGGGTGTCTATATGTGTAGATGGGTAGCTACATATGTAGTTAGGTTTCGTATTTGGTGGCCCATCTTACAAAGGCCATAACTTTTGATCTAAGTGTCAAAATGACTCCATTTTTTTTTTCTATAAATCTCTCAATACATTATACGAGTGGATGTATGTACAATTGGGCATCTACATATGTAGATGGGAATATACATTTGCATACAATAATCTACATCCATCTACATTGTGAGATCTACCTTCGGTTAAACTATAAATTCTTACGCATGTGGTGTGATGGGAGTCTTATATGGTAAATATGTTAGTGATTGTGTCCAATTTGAGTTTCAAGGTAGTGGTGATATATAGTCATATTTATGGAATTTATTATAAAGTTTAGAAAATTTGACCTATAAAATTATCTTGCGTCTCGATAATTTAGGTAAAACGGTCCTTAATATTTACTCCTAAAAATTTCCAAATACCAATTTGTAAAACTAGACTATTCACAAAATAATGAAAATTCACTTGTAAAAATGTCCTTGCTTTTTCCGATGTCTCTTGTTTATACTTACACATTGACATGATGATAAAATATGAGAATACAATGCATAAAATCAATAGACAAACATCAATTGAAAAGATTCAAACTTCATGTTACATGTTTTATCTCCCAGCACAGTGGTCATACAGTTTGGTCAAGAATTTGTATTCGTATTGGATGACTTATATGGTCTTGGACTGACATATCCTCCAAATTTACTTTCAAATTTATATATTTTGTTGGGTCTTATACTTCATCCGAATCATCCTTTTTGGATGAATCACCTACAAATCCCTATATAGACAAAAAAACATTTCCTCATTTGTGAAATCAGAAATCACATGGCAATGCACTTATACACTTACTTCCTAAACTTACAAAAACAATCACAACTCCCAAAATCTTGCAATAACACATCTACATTAATTAGGGTAACACCCACATCATGTCTAAAGTTAGTTACTAAGTCAATAAAACATTCTCTTTCATTTAAAAGCACTCAAACATCCCTCCTCCAAGTATTTTAGAAAGAGATAAAGTCAAAACAAACATTTTGAAAGATTTTTTTGAATTTTTTTATCTATCTAGATATCACATGCTAGATGGAGAATCATATGTGTTTTGAGGTATCTTTCAAGTAGTTCCAACGTAGGAAGTGCACAAGGGTTCCCATAACATGGCTAATGTTTGTTTTGCAAGACTCTTCATCCATGGCTAGTTTGAGATGATGTTTAATATGTTTAGAGAGCTTCACTACATGATCAAAAACTAGTGTTTAGTCTAGTGATAGACAAATCTAGGAAAGAAACTTCCATAAAAATATTAGAACTAAACATATAGGAGGATCAAGACCATATAAAAGGTTCTAAACCATATGACATGGAAATTGTATAATGGTATAGTCATGACCTGTGGTGGTTTGTGATTTAACAAAAATAGGATTTAAAGCTAAACCATAATAACATATTCACAATGCAATAATAAGCAATAAAGTACGATTTAACTTAAGAAATAAGAAAGATAAAAATGGAACCCTATGTGTAAGAGAGGGAATAAAAGACTTAGATTATTACGTAAATATCCCAAAGTATGATGAGATGGAAGACTGTTGAACAAGAGGAGGAATTTATCGCAACCACACTCAAAAAATATGGAACTATTGAATATGCTAGGACTAGGGCACTTGTATTGGGTCGGGAACCTAGGCACCACAGTCTACTTTTGGGTGTGACTACAAAAATGGTTGGAATATTAATTTTCTTTTGTCACAATAATGTCACTAACCTTCACTTTTTGTCTCTTGTATGTTGCTAGAAGATCGCAGAGTTTCCGTAACTTGCAAATAAAATGACCTCCTACAAAACGCCAAAACACATCAAATCCTAAAAATAAATGTATGTAAATTGGGAGTCGATCGCCACCAGAGGTCACCCAACATAGTGAACTTATGACCGAGTGCTACACTACACCTCGAATCCATGTAGTTTTATGTACATGTGTAAAATCATGCCTTAACAATCTCTTGTGAAAGATGCACCGAATAACGAGTGATAACTATATGTAACTATGTAGATAGATGTTTGTATGGAAAATTAACTTCCCCTCTAATGAGTGTATGTAGAAAATACAATCCCTTGTCCCTTGAGTGATAGCTAGATGGATGCTTTGATGCTCCTAGAATTCCTTTGTATGCAACCTTAGGTGATGATAATATATTCTTAGAGCTTGGTCCTTTATTTTAGTGACATAGCTTTGTATTTATATGATTCCTTTATTTGAATTTCGTAATTGATAACAAAAAGGAGAACCCATAAGAAAACAAGATGCACAAAAGATAAAAGAGGCCCAAAAGGGGTGGGTAAGATACATAGAGGTCGTGGTCATCCAAAGGGGATGAGGATGCTGGGCACTAGCATCTTGGTGGGCACTAGTGTCCGAGTCAAGAAAGATAAAAAAGAAGTGAAGTTCGGACTAGGCGGTGGGGTATGTAAGACTACAAAGAAATCAAGAAAGAAAATGAAGAGGCCAAATATAGATGTCAATTACTAATTTTCTTGCATAGGAAACATATGAATAGTGGTATATGTCTAGGACCTAGAAATGTACCCAAGTGCGTGATTTAGTGTCTACAATTTACGTTATAGTCCCAATTTTGAACCAATTCTAGGTTCATATATCGCATTATAGCATTGCATAGTCCCAAAACTTCCCAAAATCCTCTGTAACAAGCTAAGTACACTCATTCCTTTATGTTTGTAAGTATTTATCTTGTATTGCATGCTTTATAATGCTATTTTTATATTGTATAATTAATTTTGTAGGTTAACTATTCATAATAGCCACATGTATTTAACCTACATTTGATTAATGTAAATCTGGCCTCACTAAATCAAGTGTAGATTAAACAAAATATAATATTACTCTAAAAAGGATATAAACATATTGGTGAACCAATTTTGATCAAACCCTTATGGCCCTAGGGCTTATACTTCCTACTTGGTTTCAGATCCATTAAATTTCTAGGGGTTGTTTTCATATTTCACCATATTTCCTAACCTCAAACCGATTTTCAAAATTTTCACTAGGGTCCGATGGTCGGGTCTACCATTTGGATCTATTTTTAGGGATCATAATTATCAATCAACCTTTCATTGCATATCTCAAGAATAATGTCTCTATTTTCAAATTCCTTTGAATTTATTATTAATTTTAATATTTTTAAAGAAAATATCTTTTTTCCCTACATTTTAGCAAACATTTCAGAAATTTAAAATTACTATTTTTAGTAATTAGGAAATAATCATAAAATATACACTTTTGGAAGAATTCCTTGGAGTTTTTTTATTAAAAATAATTACATTTTAAAATACCTATTTGTGTTTCATTAAAGTCAATTTTTATTTTATATATACATTCATTTAATTAACTTTATGACAATCACTTTTACTCAACATCATTTTTATCTCTTATCTTTTATGATCTATCCACTTCGGCCCTCGATGTGCTAATTGTTATTGTTTATTTTACGATTGGATTTTCTTCTATCATTTTTTTATCATTATGGCCTATTCTATTTCAACTCCTTATATTATTAATGATGTTGAATATTACAACACCCTCCTAGAGTTCATTCAATCATTTTTTATTAGATACGGTAAAAATAGGGACTAGCTCCCAAGGGCCATTACAAAAGGAGGAACACAAAACAACAAATAAGAAGGAAATGAAAAAGTCCCAGAAAGGAGTTAAACATGTTTAACTCTTACAATTAAGGACCAGACTTTGTAGAAAGGTGGGGAAACCAGAGAGAAGGAGAAACAGTCTCCAAAACAAGAAAAACAATAGAAGTTTGCCAAAATTTCACAATAATCCGAGTAATCAAAAGTTATTTTTCCTGGGGATCCCCACTATTACCATCATGGCTATCTTTGTTCACACTACTCTCAGCACATTTTTCATTAATATCATCCTAGCTCATCCTCGGAGCTACTGATGCGCAAGTTGAAAATCCTTCTTTTGGTGCCCTCCTTCATCCTTTCCAGCTTGTCGCTGAGCTTTTGACTTGGTCCTCCATCTCCAGAAGTTTCTACTTGGACTTCACATGTGCATTAACAATTTTCTTGGAAGCATTGATGACATCCATCATTGTTTCCTTTTGCCAAACATTGGTTTCTTCCATTGCTTAGAGTACCCCTTCTAAGTCTTCGAACCTTACTACACAAATCCTTTAAAATCATTTAAATTACCATCCCTCTCACATTTTATCAAAGTGCTCACTTCCCCAGGACCTTCCTTACCATATCTTTACTAGAATCCTCCCCTAAAATTTTTCATTTTCTGGCCTTCATCTTAGTGAGGCAGTCAACAAGAGTGAGGTCATCAAAGTCATTCGCATGTTCTTCCGGGAAGAGGAAAGAACAAGTTTACCATTTTCATACATCAGAATAATGAGCCCTTCATGTAGAGGAAACTCCACTTTCTCCTACTGGAAAGCCATTAAAGAGTTAGTCGAGACATAAATAGAAAGAAGGGGATGCTCACCATGACCTTATGGTGAACATGTTCAAAAGGGTCAAATGGTGAGTATATATATTTTTGTATTTTCCCTCTAGAGTGATGTACTTCATGATTTGAAGGCACACCTCTCTCCAAATACCCAGAATGCACGACCTGGCAATACCATCCGTAAAGAAAGAACATCTTTCCTTGCAATAAAGAACATTTCAATTTCTGTTCTTTGTACCCAATATAATTTTGTACCCAATTTCAAGCCATGAATGTTGAAATCTAATATCTCAAGGATGTGACATTACATCTAAAAAATGCTTCCAAAAAACCGTGCCATTTAAATTCATTACATGATACGTGTACTCATAAAATTAAAGTGAAATTCCTACATAGAGGACACAATGTGTGTGTCTCACAAGATCAATGTTGACCAGTAAGGAAACCACAGTTGAAGAAACCTCTCTAGTTTGATAATAATGCTAGACAACATGATATCCTATTTGAGCTATTAGATAAGTGCCTAATTAGTTTATAACCTACTCATTACTATCCATAATACCAGCTTAAAATAATTAAATCTCAACTATTTTACAATTATCATGGAATTGATAGACATCATGACAATGATTACTATGCTTTACAATAAAGATTCCAACAACTTGAACATAATGGATTTGTTTTATTAACTTGATGACGATCACTTTTTTCAACATCATTTTGGCTCTTACCTTTATGATCTCTCCACTATACGCCTCCATGTGCTAATTATTATTGTTTATTTTCTGATTGGATTTTCTTCTATCATTATTTTTTATCATTGTGGCCTATTCTATTTGAACTCCTAGTGTCCATTCAATCATTACAACATGTTTTTCAAACCTAATTTCAACTCATGAATGTTGAAATCCAATCTCTCAAGGATGTGACATTGCATCTAAATAATCCTTCCAACAAACCATGCCATATAAATTCCTACATTGAGGAAATAATGTGTGTATTCCACAAGATCAATGTCAACCAATGAGGTAACCACATGTGAAGAAACCTCTCTAGTTTGATAAGAATGCTAGACAACATGATATCATATTTGAGCTACTTGATAAATGCTTAATCCCTTTACTACCTACTCATTAATATCCATTCTATCGGATTACAAGAATCAACATTCAACAATTTTACACTTATCATGGAATTAATGGACACCATGACATTTATTTCTATTCTTTACAATGAATAATCTAATAACTTGAGCATAAGGTATTTTTTTAATTGCTACACGAAATTCCACTACACAATCATCTCAAGTTTGCAACTTTAAATGGGTTCCTAAATTTGATACATATATGTCTAGTGAACATCATGAAATATTATATAATACAATTTTTGCAATACCATAAGATCCACCTATTCAACGTGAGGATAGGAATTAAATACCTCCTTTATAATCACCAATCTAAGTAAAATAGTTACATCCTACTATTGTGTAACCTACGATGGAATTATAACCAATCAAGAATGCACAATTTCACACGAAATCAAAACATCTAAATCATACAAAACCCTAATCAAGGGAAGACACACCAATGGGTTTTGTAGATATATCTACTCCCTTACAACAACTTAGGGCCAATTACCAAAATCCCAAGTTACCAAGTAAGCATAATTTTGACCCGGATGATAGATTTGTCAATGATTGGGATTATGATAGTAGTGATGATGAATAAATTGACACTTTAAGCAATACTTCTCTAGATATTTGAACTTCCCCAAAAATTTAGGTTAGATCCTAGGGCCACATATCTATCTCTCATTCATATTGATGATTATTTCCTTATCCATGATGGTCTTAGTGATTTTCATTGTAATCAATATAAACTTCCTTCTCATGTCATTAAACATTTTCATACGATCAATATAATTATATCTTAAATGGTACTTTCTTTACGGATATACAAGTATAGTGCTATAACCCATACTTTTACCTGGTACATTCATCTTATATCATCCACATGCACCATTATATGAAACCTTCTCCAAAACTTAGGGGAATAAGTGGATCTCCATTATTTTCAAAGAATAGGTGTCCTTACATTCCCTTACATAATTTGGTGAGGCTCCCCTTTCAAATATGTTTTCTCACATTGTTAATGTTAACCCTAGTCATCCCATGTTATATCTCTTAAATAACAATGGGTTTCACAAATAACTTAAAGTCATATTATAATCACTCATTTAAATTCAAATAAATTTACTAATATTTTTTTCTATTGGGTCTATCGATCTTTATATTTCTATTTTTCTATTACTCCCCACAATTTCTACATGTACTATGAAACATTTAAGCTTTACACCTATTTCACCATTTTAGGTTCTACATTTGCACATTAATATTTCTAATGGGTCTTATCTTCCTAGGTCTTCTTTGAGGCCTCTTGTCACATCCATCACCATGAATACACCATTATAATTTGAGACACATTCTTTAGCATAATTAAGGTCGATGCCTCCATATTCCTTGATAGATTCTCAATCTCTTCAAGAGGTTCTCATTAGATAAATTTTAGGCTACTCATTTTTTTACATAGCTATGCATATCAATAATACAAAAACATTCAATATTTAGAAAAATATAAAACTATAGTACCCATGCATTTTATTTGAGTTGCTAACACCTTATATTATACATTTTTTCACTTTGGTTTAATAGAGAGCATGTCTTCTTCATTCCACACATGTGTTTACTTGGTATATTGAGCTGAATACATGGAACATAGTTTGATACATGACCATAGGATAAAATATAACTCCTCACATTCTTATTTTGAGGAAATCCATCCATTTCATAAAGGTTTTATTATTCTATTATAGTTCTTTCTCTTTCCCCATTTACGATCAATTTGCATACATTGTGTACTTTCTAGTTTTTGGACTAATAGGAGTAACACATGTGTCTTGTGTAATGTTGACATATCTTGTTTAACATATTTAACCTATACCAAATACTATATCATGTTAGCATGTTTTTACATTCTTGTTTCATGCACAATTACTTATGGGTGTATATTATTTCTTTCTTTTTCTTCTTGTGGCCTATGTGCCTTGATTGTTTTTCGACATTGGTTATCTCCAATACTTACAACATTTACAAGCCTTATGTGACATTGTTTACATAATTGTTGCATATGACTACACTATTGGTATATTTACATGTGTTTAGACTAATTTTGTTATCATTTATGTGGATTTTATCATATTCCATCCTTGTTTTTCTTACACACCGTGGTCTCCACCATGCACAAACACATAACTTTTCATAGGTGCAGGTTATGTTGGAATAATTTTTATTGATGTCAAAAGATCGGTGTGTCATCCTGGAGCTAAAAATTCAAATGGTATGGAGCTCACCTATAGTTCCTATCGTCCGGAGATAGGAGTAGAAATGGTCTGAATCTCTCCTTATATTTATCATCCTGAGCTAGGAGTAGCAATGGTTTGGATCTCAGATTACATCTTGTCCATATCTCACCTACATTGATGATCATATGGATATTAGACCATAAATGGTTTGGATATTGAAGGATAATTTGTGAAAGTAATGCATTTCACTTCAACAAAGTAAATATCCAAAATCATAGGAGACAATTCAAAAGCTTTAAAATGAAAGATGAAGAAAATTTTGTAGCATATCTTCTATGTTTGGATGAGATTTTTAACATAATAAGAGGGCTTGGAAAATAAGTGTAAGAATCCATCATATTTAAAAGGTACTAAGATATTTTCCTCTAAGATTTAATGTAAAATTTTATATTATTGAAGAGATGAAAGACCTAGACTAGTTGAAAATGGATGGGTTATATGGAATTCTCAAAACTTATGAGACGATGACGAGAATCAGAGAAGCCTTCAAAAGGGAAGAAAATTTAAAAGCTTTAAAAAGAGAAAAATAAAGACTAATCTCCATCCTTAGTCAAATCACATATCAATGGATCCTCTTTTGGAAAAGATGGTATATGAAAATCACTTAAATTAGTATTCATCACTCTTTTTCCTCCCTAATAACCTCATCTTGACATGTCCATTCAAGAGGTTTCTAAGTCCATCCCTAATCTATCTTCACTCAACAATCATTGAGAAGGTTTCCCATTGAGGATTCAAAGTGAGGAACTAAGATAATCCACTACCTTTGATTGATTAGGGGTTCTTCTTTGAACCACCAATCATTCTAGAATCTAAACCTCATACCATCCCCATTCTCCCACTTACTTCCTTTCATCAATAAACCTCTAAATTTACATAATCCATTCCAAAAACATGAGCCCTTCAGAAGAACATCATTAGGAAGGAAAGCCTCCTGATCCCTATACAAGTACTTGTCCTTTAGAATATTTTCCCACAATCCTTCCTCTCTCATAAGCCTCCACCCAAATTTCTCTATTAAATCCAAATTCATACTTTTTATATCCTCCAACACTCTTTGGGAGTCTAAATACAAAGAGAATATCATTTTATGATATAATTTTAATAACTATGGTCACACAACACAATTTTGTAGATTTTTGTTATAGAACCCCTAGAAAGAAAAAAAGTGAATATGCCTATTATAAATAAAGAGAACATACCAAAATTTGGAAACAAAAGAAAGAGGAAGTTAATTAGGAAAAGGAAAAATATATGCTTGTACACACAACATTTCATGCACAATAAAAAGGGAAGCAATGATATATTGACAGTTGATACTCAAGGAAAATGACTAGAGAAAATAAAAATTTTCATCTTGAAGGAAATTAGTGAGAGCACAAGTAAAATTTAGAGATAATACCACATCATAGATAGCTGGAAAAGGTACCCTTAGTATTGATAATTGAAAAAAAAAAAAAAAATTATATGTCGAATGCATGAAGCATAACCTTCTAACTTTCATTCAAATCTTTGATCAAGGAGACACTCTTACATTTTATGTTCAAGGATGTGAGATCAGGAAAATAGGCAGAGGAATATTAATTACAGATGTAAACAGAACAAAAAACAACGTATACACTCTAAATGAAGTTAAGGGAGATAAATTTTACATGATTCGAATTGATAAAAGATGGCTATGACATAGAAGGATGGGCTATATAAATTCTGATAATCTAGTAAAAATAATCTCTAGACAAGCTATTAGAGATGTCAAAGATTCTAAAATCATAAAATATTATTTTCAACCAAAGTGTCAACATGGTAAATAGACAAGGGAAAGTTTCAAATCAAAAGAGTACTCCACAACCAAGCCATTGAAAATAATCTATACATACCTTTGTGGTCCTATAAAATGCAAAACATACATGGTGAAAGTTACTTCATGTTACTCATTGATGATTATTCTAGAATGACATGGGTCACTTTCCTAAAAGAAAAATCTAAGGCATTTGAAAAGTTTAAATATTTTAAAGACTTGGTGGAAAATGAAACAAACTTAAAGATAAAATGCTTAAGATCGATTGAGGAGGTGAGTTCCTCTCAAATGAATTTTGTGAGCAGTATGGAGTAAAAAAACATATATCAGCTATAAAGGACTCCATAGAAAATGGATTTGTTAAAATAAATAATTGAACTATTTAAAAAATGGATAGAACTATGCTAAATGATTCTAATATATAAAATAGGTTTTGAGAGAAGTAATTAACACACATGATCCACATATTGAATAGAGGAAAAATCAGAGTAAACAATAGAAAAACTCCTTATGATTTATATGGAATGGTAGAACAACATCAATTAAATACTTCAAAGTTTTTGTGAGTAAATGTTTCATTAAGATATATGAAGAAGACTTGTGAAATTTCAACTCAAGAGCTGATGAAGGTATTTTTCTTTCATATTCCTCAAAAATTAAAGGTTGTATATAATTGTAGAACATACCAATGTAAAAATGGATGAAAAACGTAAGTGTACAAACAAATGGTCATTTAGAGGGACTAGAATTAAAATAATAATAAGAAGAAGAATAAATATAAAAACAAGAAAAAGTGGAATGAAAGGATAAAAATGAACCATCTATATCTATTCAGAAGAACCATTCAAAAACTCAAATTATTGGTGATAAAAACATTGGAGTTCAAACAAGAAGAAGATTTTACAAATGCAGCTAAACATGTAAATTTTTCTGAAAAAGATAGAACCTAAGAGTTTTGTTGAAGAAAGTGAAGACAAACATTGGATTGGAGCTATGGAAGAAGAGATGAATTAGATTGAAAAGAATGAGACTTGGGAACTTGTTCCAAGACCAAAAGACAAAAATATAATTGGCACCAAGTGGGTTTTTAGAAACAAGCTAAATGAATATGGTCATGTTGTAAGAAACAAAGCAAGTTTATTATGTAAAGGGTATGTATAAGTATAATGTAATGATATTAAAGAAACCTTTTCTCTCGTTGCACGTTTATAAGCTAGTACAATGTTTTGGAATTTAAAATGTTATAAATTTTTTAAAGTATATTATATGGATGTCAAATCAACATTTCTAAATGGAAATTTAGAAGAATAAGTTTATATTGAACAACAGAAAAATTTATTTTATCAGATGATAAGAATTATGTGTGCAAGCTGAAGAAAGATCTTTATGGACTAAAACAAGCCCCTAGAGCATGGTATTCAAGACTGGACAAGTATTTACAACAATAAGGTTTTAAGAAAGGTGTTGCTGATAGAAATATTTACATCAAAACTAAAGGTGAGTATACTCGATTCTTGTCATTTATGTGGATGATATTATTTTTGGAAGTAACAATGAAAAATGAGTCAAGATTTTGTTATGGAAATGAAAAATGAGTCAAGATTTTGTTGTGGAAATGAAAAATGAGTTTGAAATGTCTATGTTTGGTGAGTTATCATTCTTTCTTGGTTTACAAATTTCTCAATTAGATAAAGGCATATTTATTTCACAAACTAAGTATGTTAAAGAGATTTTGAAGAAGTTTAAAATGGAAGGTTCAGAAACTAGTTAGTACTTCCATGGTCAAAGGCTATAAATTAAGTAGGGATCATGAATCCCCGAAATAAAATCAAACTTTTTATAAATCAATTATTGAAAATTTATTATATATGATGATATCAAGACCAGACATTACGCAAGGAGTAGGTATGGTAGTATGTTTCCAAGCAATGCCAAAAGAAATTTATGTGCAAGCAATCAAAAGAATATTTGAATATCTAAAAGGCACATTGGATTATGGTTTATGGTATCCAAGAGATGAAGACTTCACTCTAAAAGCATATATAGATGCAAATTAGGTTGGTTGTGTTAATGATAGAAAGAGCACAAGTGGAGGAGCATTATTTTGGGAAACAACTTGGTCTTTTACTACACAAAAATTATGGATGAAGAAAAAATTGAAAGCAATCAAGGTAGATTTTGATTTTCCAATTTCCATACTTTTTTATAACACTAGTGCAATAAACATATCAAAGAATCTGATTATGCACTCTATAACAAAGCACATTCTCATCAAGTATCATTTTTTGAGAGATCACATTGCATAATAACAGGTTAAGTTGGAATATATTTCCACAAAAGAACAAATTGTTGATATTTTCACCTTTACCATTGATGTGAAAGGAGGGGATTTAAAGTAAGGAGGAGTAGTAAAACAAATGTTACATTAAAGAAGAGTATTTTACAAAGGGGGAGCAAGCTACATTCAAAGATTATTTATATGCAAGGTGGTTGGTTTCCATCAATGATAAAGGGGAATATTGTTGGAATTATCATCATTGATGTCAAAGGATCAGTGTGTTTTTCCAAATATTGAAGTGCAAATGGTCGAGAACTCATCTATAGTTCATATTGTCGGAGCTAGAAGTTGAATTGGTCGATCTGTTAGTATGAACAGTATGGAGCTTTCTTGATGTTTATAATTTGAATCTAGGAGTAGAAAGGGTCTAGATCTCATAGTGCGGCTCATCTAAAGCTCACATACATTGATTATCATTTGGATCTTGGAGTATAAATGGTCCAAATCCTAGAGTATATTTTTTTAGAAATCGTAGGGCGTGTGTCGTTACGAGCTCACCAAGAGTGTTCATCCAAAACCGAGCTCATAGAAATGTTTCTCATCTATAGCTTGTATTATTTTTAAATGTGTCTCATGATATGATTGTGGAAGGAACAATGTTGACCCCTCATGAGTTTTGGAATTAATACTAAATAAGTGTATGATATTAAAAAGTGATGGATGACTTGTTATGTACTTTGAAGTTAACATTCAAATTCTAGGATGACCCATGTTTTAGCATAAAAGTAAATATATGATCTTGTTAAGTGATGTTCCTTGACAATGAAGACTATGAGTAAAGTATGAAATTTGCGCTACAAGTCGTGTAGTGAGGGAAATCCAAAGGCCACTAAGTAATGATATATTTATTTATTTTTGGAAGAACAAAGGCCATAAATCATTGTTCAAACAAAAAATAGGGGAGATCACTTCATTCCAAGAAATCATATTATATATGGGATGAGAAGATTTATGTTAGAGTCAAAGTGAAGTGAATAATGAAGATCTGTCTTTAAGGCAAAAAAAAAATTGTGTAAAGAAGAGGAACAAATGATTTTTCTAAGGCATAAAATCATCAAGGATTGATGGTGGTTATTTTTTCTTTGGAATTTTTATTCATATTCTAGACATTTGCAATTATTTAGCACCCAAGAAAATGAATACTCACATGAGAACTTCTAAATGCATATGAAGTTGAAAATACATCATAACAGGATTGGAATGTAAAAGATTGTAATTTTATTTAATTAAAGGCACCTGCATATATGTTGAAAGTGTGAAGTTTTAGAAGAAAATAAATATAAAGAATATTCAAAGTAGACATTGAAAAGTGTACAAACGAGAAGAGAAGAAGGGTAGAGTGATTTCTAGAATAGTAGTGAAAGAGAAGCAAAATTTCAATCATGTTGAAGAAGCAACTACAAAAGATGGAATTTTATATTATTGAGGTTAGTTCCTCACGAAATTGGGGATTGGTGTCTCGATTGGCTTGGTTCTCACAAAATAGATGAGTTAGTGCTTGGATTTGAGGATTGGTGTCTTCAATAGGTTGGTGCCAAAAATAGTTGTACAAAATTTAATTTGGGTTTGGATTTGGATGTGGATCCAAGCAGTCTTACTTTTTAGTTTTTCTTAAGAGAGCATTTTCCATGTAATTTTATTTTTACTTTGTGTTATGTTGTTTTAAATGGTTTACATCATTTAATTGTGGATATAAGTTTTAAATAAGTAATTTTTTTATCTTATATTAATTCACCCCTCTTAGCATAAGCATGTGTTTAACAGTTATTCTATGTGGCCACTACTTCAAGCATTCCAAATGATGTTTAGTAGGTTTAGAAAGCTTCACTACATGATTAAAAACTAGTGTTTGGTCTAGTGATAGACAAATCTAGGAAAGAAAGCGCCATAAAAATATTATAACTAAAAGTAGAGGAGGATCAAGACCATCTAAAGGTGCTAAACCATATGACATGGAAATCATAGAATGGTAGAGAGAATAAAAGACTTATCTAATTTTGTAAATATCCTGAAGTGTGTTGAGATGTAAAATTGTTGAATAAGAGGAGGAATTTATCGCAGCCACACTCAAAAAATTGTGGAAGCTGTTGAATATGTCGAGACAATGGCATTTGGATCAGGTTAGGGCGTTCACTTTTGGGGGCTTGTGACTATGAAAATGGATGGAATCTAAATTTTCTTATGTCACACCAATGTCACTAACCTTCACTATTTGTCTCCTATATATCACTAGAAGATGGTAGAATTTCCTATAACCTGCAAATCAAGTGACCTCCTACAAAACTCAAAAACACATCAAATCCTAAAAAGAAAAATATGCAAATGGGGAGTCGAACTGACCCCGACGGTCACCCGACAGAGTGAACTTACGACCGAGTACTACACTACATCTCAGTAATCCATGTATTTTAATGTGCATGTGTGTAGAATCATGGCCTATGAAGATCTTGTGAAAGATGCACCAAATAACAAGTGATAGATATATATAGCTATGTAGATAGATGCATGAATGGAAAAATGAACTTCCACTCCTATGCATGTATGTAGAAAATACAGTCCCTAGTCTCTAGAGTGATAGCTAGATGGATGTTTTGATGCTCTTAGAATGCCTTTGCTTGCAACCTTAGGTGATGATAATAGATGCTTAGAGCTTGGATATTTATTTTAGTCACATCTAGATTTGTATTTATATGATTCCCTTATTTGAATTTCATAATTGACAACTAAAAGGATGACACATAAGAAAAAAAGATGCACAAAAGATAAAATAGGCTCAAAGGGGAAATTAAGATACAAATAGGTTAGAGGAACCCGGAGGGGATGAAGGTGCTAGTGTCCTAGGTGGGCACTTTGGTTTCCGAGTTAATAAAGATAAATCAATGAAGTTAAAACTAGGCATTGGGGTGTGTAAGACTACGAGAGAAAGCAAGAAAGCAAAGAAAGAGGCCAAATATAGATGTCAATTACTAATTTTCTTGCATAGGAAACATATGAATAGTGGTATGTGACTAGGACCTAGAAATGTACTCACATGCGTGATTTAATGTGTACAATTTGTAGTTATAGTCCCAATTTTGAAGTGATTTTATGTTCATATCAGTTCTAGCATTGCATAGTCCCAAAACTTCCTAAAATCCTCTGTAACAAGCTAAGTGCACTCATTCCTCTGTGTTTTCAAGTTCATATCTTGTATTGCATGATTTAGAATTCTACTTTTGTATTGTATAATTAATTTTGTAAGTTAACTAGTCAAAATAGCCATGTGTATCTAACCTACATTTATTTAATGTAAATATGACCTCACTAAATCAAGTGTAGATTAAACAAAACATAACATTACTCTAAAAAGGGTCTAAACATTTTGGTCAACCCAATTTTGATCGAACCGTTATGGCCATAGGGCTTCTCCTTCCTACTTTGTTTTAGATCCATAAAACTTCTAGGGTTTGTATTCATATTTGACCATATTTCCTAACCTCAAACCAATTTTCAAAATTTTCACTAGGGTCTCATGGTCGGAGTTCTACCATTTGGATCTATTTTTAGGGATCCTAATTATTAATTCACCTTGCATTGCATATCTCAAGAAAAATGGCTGTATTTTATAATTCCTTTGAGTTTATTATTAATTTTAATATATTTAAAGAAAATATATTTTTTCCTACATTGTAGCACACATTTCATAAATTCAAAATTACTATTTTTAGTAATTAGGGAATACTCATAAATATATACACTTTTGGAAGAATTCCTTGGAGGTTTTTATTAAAAATAATTAGATTTAACAATACCTATTTATGTTTCATTAAATTCATTGTCTATTTTCATATACAATCATTTTATTAACTTGATGATGGTAACTTTTACTCAACATCATTTTTATCTCTTATCTTTTATGATCTATCCACTTACGGACCTCGATGTGTTGATTATTATTGTTTCTTGTTTGAATGGATTTTCTTCTATCATTTTTTTATCATCATGGCCTATTCTATTTCAACTCATTCTATTCATAATTATGTTTAATTTTACAATACCCTCCTATAGTTCATTCAATCATTACAACATTCTTTTCAAACCCAATTTCAAGACATGAATGTTGAAATCCAATATGTCAAGGATGTGACATTACATCTAAACAATTCTTCCAAAAAACCATGTCATATAAATTCCTTACATGATACATGTACTCATACAAGTCAAGTGAAATTGCTACATAGAGGCAACAATGTGTGTGTTCCACAAGATCAATTTTGACCACTAAGGAAACCAAAACCAAAGAAACCTATCTAGTTTGATAAGAATACTAGACAACATGATATCCTATTTGATCTACTTGATAACCACTTAATCATTTTATAACCTACTCATTAATAACCATACTATTGGATTAAAATAATTAAATCTCAACTATTTTACAATTATCATGGAATTAATAGACACCACGATAGTGATTACTATGCTTTACAATAAAGATTCCAAAAACTTGAACATAATGGATTTTTTTTTACTAACTTGATGACGATCACTTTTTTCTCAAGATCATTTTTCTATCTTACCTTTTATGATCTCTCCACTCTAAGCCCTCCATGTGCTAATTATTATTGTTTATTTTCTGATTGGATTTTCTTCTATCATTTTTTTATCATCGTGGCCTATTTTATTTCAACTCCTTCTATTTAGAATGAGGTTTACTTTTATAAAACCATCCTAATGTCCATTCAATCATTAAAAAAATTAAAACCCAATTTCATCCCATGAATGTTGAAATCCAATCTCTCAAGGATGTGACATTGTATCTAAATAATCCTTCTAACAAACCATGCCATATAAATTCCTTACATGAGATAAATTTACTCATACAAGTCAAGTGAAATTCCTACATTGAGGAAACAATGTTTGTATTCCACAAGATCAATGTCAACTACTAAGGCAACCACATGTGAAGAAACCTCTCTAGTTTGATAAAAATGCTAGACAACATGATATCATATTTGAGCTACTTGATAAGCATGTAATCACTTTACTACCTACTCATTGCTATCCATTCTATCAGCTCAAAAGAATCAAAATTTAAGCATTTTATAATTATAATGGAATTAATGAACACCATGAAATTTATTTCTATTCTTTACAATAAATAATCCAACAACTTGAGCATAAGGGATTTGTTTTAAGTGCTACACGAAATTCTACTACACAATCATCTCAAGTTTGCAACTCTAAATGGGTGCCTAAATTTGATACATATATGTCTAGTGAACATCATGCAATATTGGATGATACAAATTTTTCAATACCATAAGATCCATCTATTCAACATGAGGATAGGAATTAAATACCCCTTTATAAGCACCAATCTCAGTAAAATAATTACATCCTACTATTGTGTAACCTGTGATAGAATTATTACTTATCAAGAATTCACAATTAAGGGAAGGCACACAAATGGGTTTTGTGTATATCTCTACTCCATCACAACAACTTAGGGCCAATTACCAAAATCCCAAGTTACTGAGGTAAGAATGCATTTTACCCAGATGATAACTTTTTCAATGATTGGGATTATGATAGTAGTTATGATGAATAAATTCACACTTTAACCAATCCTTATCTATATATATCTACTTCCACAATAAATACAGGATAGATCCTAGGGCCACATATTTATTTCTCATTCATATTGACGATTCTTTCTCGGATCCATGATGGTCTTATTTATTTTCATAGCAATCAATATAAAATTTCTTCTCATGTCATACAACATTTTCATATGATCAATAGAATTATAGCTTAAATGGTACTTTCCTTACTAGATATATAAGTATAGTAATATCACCCATGTTTCTACTTGATATATTCATCTTATATCATCCACATGCACCATTACATGACACCTTCTCCAAAACTCGGGGAATATGTGGATCTCCCTTCTTTTCCAATAATAGGTCTCCTTACATTCCCCTACATACTTTGGTGAGGCTCCCCTTTCAAATATGTTTTCTCATATTGTTAATGTTATCCCTAGTCATCCCATGCTATATCTCTTAAATCACTCATTTCATACTATAATCACTCATTTCAATTCAAATAAATCTACTAATATTGTTTCTAATAGGTATATCCATCTTTATATTTCTATTTTCTATGTCTCCCCACAATTTCTACATGTTGTATAAAACATTTTAGCCTTACACCAATTTCACCATTTTAGGTTCTAAATTTGCACATTATTATTTCTAAGGGATCTTATCTTCCTAGGTATTCTTTGAGGTATCTTGTCACATCCATCACTATGACTATACCATTAGAATTTGAGACACGTCCTTCAATATAATTGAGGCCTATGATTCCATATTCCTTGATAGATTCTTAACCTCTTCAGGAGGTTCTCATTGGATAGATTTTGTGCTACAAATTCTTTGTACATAGCTTTGCATATCAATAATACCAAAACATTCAATAATTAGAAAAATATAAAAATCTAGTGTCCATGCATTTTATTTGAGTTGTTAACACCTTACATTATACATGTTTCTTTGTCACTTTGGCTTGATATATAACATGTCTTCTTCTTTCCACACATGTGTTTACTTGGAATATTGAGCTAAATACAGGAACACATATTGATATAGAATCATAGGAGAAAACATCACCCCTCACGTTCTACTCTTGGGGGAAATCCATCAATTTCATCAAAATTTTATTATTCTATTATAGTTCTTTCTCTTTCTTCATTTATGATCAATTTGTATACATTGTGTACTTTCTAGTTATTGGACTAATAGGAGTAACACGTGTCTTGTGTAATGTTGACATATCTTGTTTCTCATATTTCACCTATATTGAATACTATATCATGTTATCATGTCTTTACACTCTTGTTTCGTGCACAATTACTTATGGGTGTATATTATTGCTTTATTTTTTTCTTGCTTGTTGCCTATGCTCCCTGACTATTTTGTTACATTGCTGATGTCTCATGCTTATAAGATTTACAAGCTTTATGTGACATTTTTACATAATTATTGCATACAAATACACTATTGTTGTATTTACATGTGTTTAGACTACTTTTGTTATCATCTATATGGATTTTATTATATTATATCCTCATTTTTCTTATTCACCATGGTTGCCACCATGCAAAAACACATTAATTTTTATAGGTGCATGTTATGTTGGAATAATTTTCATTAATGTCAAAGGATCAATGTCCATCTTACGGAGCTCAAAATTCAAATGGTATGGAGCTCACCTATAGTTCTTATCATCCGAGCTAGGTGAAATATCCCTTGTGGGGTAACACTTAAATAACACAAAATATTGAAAATTTACAAACAAATAAAATACTGATTTTTTGTAGATTTTTACCAGTTAGGGAAACAAACTGAAGAAAATTAATAAATCCCAAAATATCCACTCAAATCACTTGAAAATTTAAAGAGAGCTTGCTAATATTATAAAGAACATAAGAAAACTATTTTTGGAATTTTCAGACAATATAACATTGCCAAAAATTACAGCGTGCCCTAAACAGTTGGAAAACTTCTAAAATTCATATCTTCCCGAATACAAGTGCAAAAACTATGAAACTTTGGAAATAACATTTAAAAATATAGAAGATGATATTCCAACCCTCAGATCTGAAAATGGCCAGCTGGAAACCCTCCAAATAAAGGCTACAATCTCCAAAACAAGTCACCCTTTTTGGTAGATGGTCAAAACCCCTTTGAAATCCTCAGGAAATGATGCCAAACCCTTTCTTTATTGCTTCCATAAGTCTGATCTGAAAACCCACTGATTATCTTCACAAATTATCTCAAAAACCCTCAAAACCCTATCTCTAAAACCTTTGAAAATCAGCCCTAAAAACAGCTCCAAAATGACAAGCTAGGGTAGATCTTTCACTACCGAAGAATGCCCTGCTAGCTAGGGATGGATCTCTCACCACCGAAGCTAGGGTTCCTGCAGGATTTCACTCCACAAGCTATAGATTTGCAAACAACAGTTGCACATGAAAGGAGATAATTAGGTATGCAAGAATGTCTTTCCTTTCTCCCCCAACTCCTTATATAACTTCTCCAAGGAAAAAGAGCCCCAATAAACCCTAGTCACATTTTTCCCTTGGAAGGGCCAATAAAATAAAAGTAACTTAAGTTACTTTTCCCTTTTTAAGTCACCATGGTCCAAAAGTGACCCCAACATAAAATTAGAACATTAGTACCATGTGGCCCCTTCCTAATGACAAAACATAACATCTAGTCCTTCCAAAACACCTTTTGCATATGTCAATGAAGAATTATAACAAAATGGACTAGATATTCATACCCAATAGCTCCCAACATCCAAAGCCCTTGGGTATGACCAAGGCTTGGACTCGAATTGGCCCTTAGGCCTTTGGCATAGGAAAGGGGACATTACACTAGGAGTATAAATGGTTTGAATCTCTTCTAATGTCTATCGTCCGAGCTAGGAGTAGCAATGGTTTGGATCTCGTATTGCATATTGTCCATATCTCACCTACTATGATTATTGTATGGATATTGGAGTATAAATGGTTTGGATATTGAAGTATAATTTATCAAAGTAATGCATTTCACTTTAAAAAGGAAATATGGGATAAAATTTAGAACATTTATGAGGGTGACTAAAAATTAAATAAGGCAAGGCTCAAAAATCTTAGGAGACAATTTGAAAACTTGAAAATGAAAGATGAAGAAAAATTTACAACATATCTTCTATGCTTTGATGAGTTTTTAACATCGTCAGAGGGCTTGACAAATAATTTGAAGAATCCATGATAGTTAAAAAGGTACTTGAGATATTTTCCTTTTAGATTTGATGTAAAATTTTATGTTATTGAAGAGATGAAAGACCTAGACTAGTTGAAGATGGAGGAGTTACATGGAATTCTCACAACTTATAAGATGAGGACAAAATTAGAGAATCCTTTAAAAAGGAAACAACTTTCAAATCTTTAAAAAAGAAAAATAAATATTTTAATCAAGTGATGAACATGATGAAGAGGATGCCATGTTTATTAGAAATATGAAAAAGGGATCTAGAAAATACAAAGGTAAGATACCTTTCAAGTGTTTCAATTGTGCTAAAATAGTACATTTTTCTACCAAATTCCCACATAAGGATGATAATGATAATGAGGAAAATCATGATGGGAATAAGAAGGAATGAAAACCTCAAAACAAGAAGATATTAAAACAAAATGAATGTAAGAAAATGTTTGGAAAGTATAAGAAAATCCTCTACTCCAAAAGGAAGAGTGTCTTAGTTGAGGAAAGTGATGAAGGTATATTAGACAGTGATATAGAAGAACTTCTATTCATGGCTATAGAAATAAAAGCAGATGCATCTACAAGTAAAGACACATTAGAAGAGGAATAATACATTGAAAATGAAGTAGAGGTAGATCTTGAATAAGAAATCATATGTGCTTTAAGCGAGATAAAATTTATTAAGAAAAAGTATCCAAACAAGGAGTACATATTCAAAAATATGAAGTAAATTGTACTTTGGAAAGAAAAATGTAAAAAGTCTAGATGAATTAGAAAAATGGTCACAAGCCTAAATATTCAATTTTAAGAAGCAAATAAAATAGAGGAATAAGTGAAAATTAAATTTAATATGAAAGGTGAATATTGTAATAAGTTGGAGTATGAAATTTTTACCTTGAGGAAGGAATTGGAGAAGATAAGCACTCAATTAAAGAGAAACTTAAAAATGTGAAAAGAGCTTGAAGTTTTAAATGATATAATCAATCGACAAAGGTCACAATAAGAATATGGATTGAAAAGCTAATGAGATACTAAAGAAATAAAATAATTTTATTCAAAATATAAATCCTCCTAAAGAATAAAACAAAGGTGAGAACCGGTGGCATGATATTCCTATAATGAATCACGAGAAGATTACTCCTTTCAAGATACGCTCATATTATATAGAACCAAAGTTAATTTTATTGTTATTGCTTTGTTTGCAATGATTTTTTTCATATATAAATGGAGTGTAGGAAACATACAAGAAATAGGTATGCATGGGAAAACGTAAAGTACTTATGAAGTTTTAAATAGAAATTATAACTCATTTTATTTGATATCAAATTACAAAGAAAATACTTTTTTGATAGACCCTATTTGGAAAAGGATCCAAGGGCCATGTGCATAAGATATTACAATATATCTCTCAAGAAACAAAAATATCTATTAAAAAGGTTGAGAAAAAGGGATTGACTCCACAGAGCCAAAACAACGAGCCAAAACACTAACATCAAACATAATCCAAAACATAACAAGCGAGAGAACAAAAAAACCATAATATCGATCAACAAAGAGGTAGCAAAGGGCCTCCTAAACACATTTTCCTCTTATCCTCAAACTCGGTCCCACGATCTCTTTACGGATGTCGATCTATTCATCATCATCGACCTACTTATGGAAAGCTTCATCCTCTTTCCTTTATCAACATCAACCATACCTTGTAAAGCCTCGATCCTATGACCGAGAAGCACCATCTTGGTACTCGTAAGATAAGCACCCCTTATCAAATTCTTGTTTTTATATTTTACTTGATTCAAAGTATCCTCATTAGGGCCAATCTCCATATTCTAACTAGCTAAAGTTTGAAGCACATTCACAAAGCGTCTAAGCATTTTTTTGTTGTTTTTTCATTTTGTTAAGTTTTAGTTTTTTCACCTTTGAAGCAATATGATCTTCCCATTCCTCACCCAAACTAGACCCAACAACCCTAGTTTGAGGAACCAGATTACCCACTTTCACAAGTAATAAAATAAGCCCTTGGTGAAGGGGAGCCACAATTTTCTCAGCCTGAAAGTCTCTAACAGAAAATTGAAGTGATTTGTAAAGATAAAACAAGATACTCATCTTTTTACCCCTCCTAAAGTGATTGAGCAACATAAAATGTTGCATATGAAGCTTTCTAAACTTTCCATCCAACGTTATGTACTTCATTAGATGGAAACATACCTCAGACCACCTTCCAGGAAGCGATGTGCGAGCTATTTCATCCTCCATGTAGCATATTTTTTCATCATCCTCAAGGAAAGTATAAACCTCTTCCTGAAGCCTAGTTCTGTCTTTGAACACCTTAGTACAAAAAAATCTATGCATGTGATGCATTCAATGAGCTCCTCCAAAAATAGCACACTGATTCCAAGAATTCTCACAACCCCATTTTGCCAAGCTGTAGCAAATTCATTTGAAAAAATTTCATCGCGACCTCTCAGTTTTTGAAGGAAATGTGCGATCCCCCCATTATTGAAAATCTCCTAGATGACAGAATCCCTCTCTATACCAATGCATGAAGAAGGTTCAAACCTAACCCTATTCCCACCCATAACCTAATTTTGATTCTTAAACATGTACCAAGTAGGTAATAAAACCCACAAAAAAGCAAGTCTAGCAATAATTTGAATGATATGAACCTTCACATAACCTAAAATAATGAGAAGGATAGCTCAAATCCCACTCACACACTTGACAATAAATTTACTTTTCTACATTGAGGATTACTTTTATATTGACTAGTAATTCTTCTTTAATTTTCCGCTATAATGATTTGATGTGGGCCCGTACTCAATATTAGCCAACGTGTCCACACAAATATTGGCCTTCTATGAGACATGCTCGATATGAGTCTCTTTAAACTTAGATAAAAGGCACAATATATCCACAATGATAGAATTAATACTAACATGATTTTCAAAAATACCCTTCATAAAATTAATAATTTATAAATAATCTCCTTTATAAACATCTTCTTTATTTTTTAGAGATAACCCATTTAAGTCCACTAAGAATGGCATATACTTCTACGTTGTTATTATTTTTATTACCGATGGGCTCGGCTGAAGCTATAATGAGGGGACCCTCATCATTCCTTATTATACCTGGAAAATTCTAGCTAAACCATAGCTTCCCTTTACAACTCCATCAAAGTTAAGTTTCAACCATCCCTCCCGAAGTTTTTCCCATTTGACACTTTGTTCCTAATATATTTCTTCCCACTAGAAATTTTCTTTGGATATTCTTACGATTCCTATTGCTTGAATAATCTTTGTTTCATGATTTGGACATCACTTTAGCTCCTTGAACTTGATAATGGAAAGGCTATTAGCCATTGCCCCTAAAATGACATTCCCCAATCTGGTAGAGTTTTTATGTTTTTCTTTAAAAATCCTATTATTCCTTTCCAACCAAATTCCCCATAAAAAATGAGGGAAGACAAACCTCCATGCCTTTGAAAGATAGAGGGAAGAAAAGGGACTAGCCCATTCCATATATAATTCAGCAAAAGATCTACGGAAAGATCAAGTACCCTGAAACACTCTCAAAACATTATTCATAGCTTGTTTATGAAAAGGGACATTCTTTGAAAGAAATGTTGAATAGTTTCACTAGCATTTTTACATAAAATGCATCTATTCGGTATCATCATACCTTTGGCTTGCAAATTATCAATAGTTAGAATTTTGTTTTGAACCACATGCCACAAGAACAAATTTACCTTTGGAATAAGAGCATTGTCCCACATATTTTTCCAAAAACAATTTTAGGGGGGGTATTACAAGCCACCCCATAACCACTCCTAATAGAATAATCTCAATCCTCGGTTGAATCCCATATCAATGCATCCTCTTTTGGAAAATATGGTGTATGCAAACCACTTAAATTAGTATTCAATAATATTATTTCCTCCCTAGTAACCTCATCTTGACTTGTCAATTCAAGAGGTTTCCAAGTCCATCCCCAATTTTTCTTCACCCAATAATCACTAAGAAGGCTACCCATTGAGGATTTAAAATAATGAGCTAAGATGCTCCACTACCTTTGATTTATTAGGGGTTCTTATTTAAACCACCAATTATCTCAAAATCTAAACCTCATACCATCCCCAATCTCCCACTTACTTCCTTTCAACAGTAAACCTCTACATTTACATAATCCATTCCAAAATCATGAGCCCTCCAGAAGAACATCATTAGAAAATAAAGCCCCTAATCCCTATACAAGTACTTGGCCTTTATAATCTTTTCCCACAATCCTTCCCCTCTCATAATCCTTCACCCAAATTTCGCTATTAAATCCAAATTCATACTTTTGATATCCTTTAGACCAAGTCCTCAACACTCTTTAGGAGTGTAATTACAAAGAGCATATCATTTTATGTTATAATTATAATAACTATGTTCATACAACACAATAGTGTAGAAGTGTTGTTATAGAACCCCCTACGAGAAAAGAACGTGAATGCACTTGTTATAAATAAAAGATAACCTACAAAAAAATGGAAACAGGAGCAAGAGGAGGTTAATTAGGACATGGAAAAATCTATGCTTGTAAAAACAACATTTCTTGCACAAGACAAAGGGAAGAAATGGTATATTTACTATTGATACTCAAGGCACATAACTAGATAAAACAAAATTTCTCATCTTGAAGGAAATTAGTGAAGGCACGATAAAATTTAGAGATAATACCACATCGTGAGATAGCTAGAAAAGGTACCCTCGGTATTAATAATGGAAAAATAAGAAAATGTATCATGCGTTGAAGGCATGAAGCATAACCTTCTAACTTTCAATAAAATATTTGATCAAGGAGACACTCTTACATTTTATGCTCAAGGACGTGAGATAAGGAAAACAGGTAGAGGAAAATTAATTACATATGTAAACAGAACACCAAACAACATGTACACTCTCAATGAAGTTTAGGAGAGAAATGTTACATGAGTTGAATTGATAAAATATGGCTATGACATAGAAGGATGGGCCATATAAATTTTGATAATCTAGTAAAAATCATCTCTAGAAAAGTTATTAGAGATGTGCGAAGATTATAAAATCATCAAATATTATTTTTAAACAGTTTCAACATGGAAAATAGACAAGGAAAGTTTCAAATCAAAAGAGCACTCCACAACTAAGCCATTAAAAACAATCCATACATATTTTTGGGCCTATAAGAATGCAAAGCATACATGGTGAAAGTTACTTCATGTTGCTTATTGATGATTATTCTAGAATGACATGGGTCACTTTTCTAAAAGAAAAATATAAGGCATTTAAATTTTTTAAATATTTTAAAGACTTGGAGGAAAATGAAATAAACTTAAAGATAGAGTGCTTAAGATCATATCGAGGAGGTGATTTTCTCTCAAATGAATTTTTGAGCAACATGGAATAAATAAAAGCATATCTCAACTGCAAGGACTCCATAGAAAATGGATTTATTGAAAGAAATAATTGAACTATTTAAGAAATGGCTAGACCTATGCTTAATGTTGTAATATATCAAATAGGTTTTGGAGAGAAGCAATTAACATCGCAATCCACATATTGAACAAATTAAAAATAAGAGTAAACAATAGAAAAACTCCTTATGATTTATGGAAGGGTAGATCAATATTAATTAAATACTTCAAAGTTTTCGGAGAAAATGCTTCTTTAAGAGAGATGAAGAAGACTTGGGAAATTTCCACTCAAGAGATGATGAAGGTATTTTTTTATATTCCTTTAAAATTAAAGATTATAGATGTTATAATAGAGGTTGTAAATAATCGTAGAAAGTACTAGTGTAAAAATGGATGAAACAAGAGATCAAAAAGTAAGTGCACAAATAAATGATCGTTTAGAGGAACTAGACTTAAAATAAGAAGAAGGAGAAGAAGAAGAAGAATAAATCACAAAACAAGAATAAGTGGAATGAAAGTATAAAAGGAACCATCTATGTTTGTTCGGAAGAACCAATCAGAAATTAAAATTATTGGTGATAAAAAATTGGAGCTCAAACATGAAGAAGATTTTGCAAATGTAGTTGAACATGTAAATTTGTGCGAACAAGATAAAACCTAATAGTTTTGTGCAAGAAAGTTAAGAGAAACATTGGATTGGAGATATGGAAGAAGAGATGAATTAAATTGAAAAGAATGAGACTTGGGAAATTTTTCCAAGACTAAAAGAAAAAAATATAATTGGCACCAAGTGGATTTTTAGAAACAAGATAAATGAAGATGGTCAAGTTATAAGAAACAAAGCAAGTTTAGTGTGTAAAGGGTATGCACAAGTATAAGGTATTGATATTTAAGAAACCTTTTCTCTCATTACACATTTATAAGCCATTACAATGTTTTTAGAATTTAAATGTTGTAAAAAATTTAAAGTATATCAGATGGATATCAAATCAACATTTCTAAATGGCAATTTAGAAGAAGTTTATATTGAGCAGCCAGGAAGGATTTATCTTATCATATTATTATGATTATGAATACATTATTTTTGTATTTACATGTGTTTAGACTACTTATGTTATCATCTATGTGGTTTTTATCATATTTTATACTCATTTTCTTACGTACCATGGTTGCCACCATGCACAAACACATAACTTTTCATATGTGCAAAGTTATGTTGGAATAATCTTCATTACTATCAAAGGATCGTTGTCTTTCGTGTGGAACTTGAAATTAAAATCATCTAGGGCTCACCTATAGTGCCTATCATCCAGAGCTAGGAGTAGTAATGGTTCGAATCTCACACGATGTCTATCATCCTAAGCTCAGAGTAGCAATGGTTTGGATCTCATATTGCATCTCATCCATATCTCACATAAATTGATTATTGTATGGATATTAGAGTATAAATGGTTTGGAGATTGAAGTATAATTTTTTTAGAAATCGTAGGACATCTCGTGCAGAGCTCACCAAGAGTGTTCCTCGTCTGGATTTAAGCTCGTAGAAATGTTTCTCATCTGGAGCTTGTAAATTTTTTATCTGGCTTGTACTTTGATTGTGGATGGCACAAGCCTAGCCCTACATAATTTTTGGAATTAATACTAGACAGTAGTATGATCTTAAAAAATTTTGGCCTACTTTTTCTGTACTTTAGAGTTAATTTTCACATTCAGGCCGACACATGTCTTAACGCAAAAGAAAATATATGATCTAGTTAAGCGATGGTTCTTGATGATGGTATTTGTGAGTAAAACATTAAATTTATATTGCATGTCAAGTAGTGAGGGAAATCCAAAGGCTACGGAGCGATGATATTTTATTTATTTGTGGAATACCAAAGGCCACAAATCATTGTTCAAACAAAAAATAGGTAAAATAACTTCATTCCAAGGTGTCACAAGTATATGTGGGATGAGTAGATTTCTTTTAGAGTTAAATTTAAGCGAATGATGAGGATATGTCTTTAAGGAAAAAACAATTATCTCAAGGAGAGGAACAAAAGACTTTTCCAAGGTAGAAAATAAAGTTTATAATCATTAAGGAATGCTTTTTCTTTGAAATTTTTATTCAAATTCTAGACCATTCCAAGTCTTTAGCACCTAGGAAAATGAAGTCACGTGAGAATGTCAAAAGGAAAATGAATTTTAAAAGACAACAAAACAAGGAAGTGGAATAAAAACTAATGTAATTTGATTTCATTAAAGGCACATGCATCTATGTTGAAGTGTGAAGCTACATAAGAAAATAAAAAGAAATATTATACAAAGTAGGCAGTGAAAAGTGTATACGGTAGAGAAGAGAAGAAGGGGGAGTGATTTTTTGAATGACAGTAAAAAGAGAAGTATAATTACAATCATCGGGTAAATAAGTAACCACATAAGATGGAATTTTAGATTGTTGAGGTTTGTTCCTCACGGAATTGGGGAATTGTATCTCTAGTGGGTTGGTGCTCAACTTTGGGGATCGATGTCTCTTGTAGGTTGGTGCACGAAAATAGTTGTATAGAATTTAATTTTTCTATATTTAGATGTTAGATCCAAGAGTCTTAGTTTGTGGTTTTTCCCAAGTGAGGATTTTCCATGTAAGTTTGTTTTTGCTCTATGTTATGTTATTTTGAATGGTTTACATATTTTAAGTGTGGATATAAATTTTAAATAAGTAAAATTTAATCTCTGTATTTATTCACCCCCTCAATATAAGTGTGTGTTTAAAAATTGATATTAGAGAGAGGATGATAACGATAATGAGGAAAATCATAATGGGATTAAGAAGGAAAGCAAGCCTAAAAAAGAAGAGATTAAAACAAAATGAATATAAGAAAAATTTGGAAAGAAAAAGAAAAGCCTCTACTCCAAAAGGAGAGTATCTTAGCTAAGGAAAGTGATGAAGGTATATTAGACAATGATAGAGAAGAAATTTTATTCATGGCTATAGAAATAAAAAAGGATGCATATACAAGTAAAGAAACATTGGAAGAGGAATAAGATGTCAAAAATGAAGTAGAGGAAGATCTTGAAGAAGAACTTGAATATGTGGTTTAAGTGAGATAAAATTTCTTAATAAAAAGTATCTTAAACAAGTGCATATTCAAAAATAAAAAAGTAAATTGTCCTTCGGAAATTAAAATGTCAAAAAGTCTAGAGGAATCGGGAAAAATGGTCATTAGCATAAATATTCAATTTGAAGAGGTAAATAAAATAGAGGAAGAAGTGAAAATTAAAATTAAGACCAAAGGATAATATTGTAATAAGTTGGAGAATGAAATAATTACCTTGAAGAAGGAATTGGAGAAGATAAAAACTCAATTGAAGAGAAACTTAAAATTTGAAAAGAGCACGATGTTTTAAATGATATAATCAATCGGACAAAGGTGACGAGTTCACTGAAAATGGTATTAGATATGAAGAAAAACATGAAGTTAACAATAAGAATCTAGATTGAAAAGCTAATGAGTTACTAAAGAAACAAAATAATTTTCTTCAAAATATCAATCCTCATAAAGAATAAAACAAAGGTGACAACGGTGGCATGATATTCCTATAATGAATCACGAGAAGATTACTCCTTCCAAGATACACTCATATGATGTGGAACCAAAGTTAATTTTATGGTTATTGCTTTGTTTGCAATGTTTTTTTCATAGAGAAATGGAGTGTAGGACACATACAAGAAATAGGTATGCATGGGAAAATGGAAGAAGTACTTATGAAGTTTTAAGCGCGTGTTTAACAATTGTTATTAGAGAGATTTCCTTTAGAACATTATAACCATTGGAAGGTAGATCTCATAAACAAACATGGCTAATGAAGAGGGTTTCTCTTCAAATAGAGATTCATTATTTAATGGAACTAACTATGATTTTTGGATTATAAGGACGTGCACATATCTAATAGCCCTTGGTTTTGATATCTAGAAAGTATTAGTAATTGGATATATAATGCCTCAAGCTCCACCAAAAAATCAAGCTAGAAATAAGGCAAGTGAGAGCAATGAAAAATCCATGAACAAAAATTTGAGTGTATTATAAGAAGTAGAATTTGTCAAAGTAATGCATTTCACTTCAACAAAGGACATATGGGATAAAATTCAAACCATCTATGAGGGTGACTAAAAATTAAATAAGATGAGGCTCTAAAATCATAGGATACAATTCAAAAGATTGAAAGATGAATAAAATTATATAACATATCTTCTATGTGTGGATGAGATTGTTAACATTATCGAGAGGGCTTGGAGAATAATTTGAATCCATGATAGTTCAAAAGGTACTAAGATCTTTACCTTTAAGATTTGATGCAAAATTTTCTGCTATTGAAGAGATGAAAGACCTAGACCAGTTGAAGATAGAGTTACATGGAATTCTCAAAACTTATGAGATGAGGACAAAATAAGAGAAGCCTTAAAAAATAAGCAACTTTCAAAGCTTTAAGAAAGAAAAATAAATATGAAATATGAAAAAGGGATCTGGAGAATACAAAGGTAAGATATCTTTTATGTGTTTCAATTGTGGTGAAATACGACATTTGCTACCAAATTCCCACATAAGGATGATGATGATAGTAAGTAAAATCATGATGGGAATAAGAAGGAAAGAAAACCTCAAAACAAGAGGAGCTTAAAAAAAAATGAATATAAGAAAACATTTGGAAAGCATAATAAAATCCTCTACTCCAAAAGGAGAGTATCTTAGGTACGAAAGTGATGAAGGTATATTAGACAGGTGATAGAGAAGAAATTATATTCATGGCTATAAAAATAAAAAAGGATGCGTCTACAATTAAAGACACATTGGAAGAGGAATAAGACGTCAAAATGAAGTAGAGGTAGATCTTGAGGAAGAACTCATATTTTCTTTAGGTGAGATAAAATTTCTTAAGAAAAAGTATACGAAACAAGGAGTATATTAAAAATATGAAGTAAATTGTACTTTGGAAAGAAAAATGTCAAAAAGTATAGAGGAATTAGAAAAAATGGTCATTAGCCTAAATATTCAACTTAAAGAAGCAAAGAAAACAGAGGAAGAAGTGAAAATTAAATTTAAGACAAAAGTAGAATATTATAATAAGTGGAGTTTGAAATCGTTACCTTGAGGATGGAATTAGAGAAGATAAACACTCAATTGAAGAGAAACTTAAAATTTGAAAAGAGCACTGAATTTTTAAATAATATAATCAATCAACAAAGGTCACAATTCATAAATAATGGTATTGGATATGAAGAAAACAAGAATTTAACATGATTTAGTAGTCATGATGCTTACAACCTCATTCAAAGGTAAAGCACTCCAATGGTACCATGGCCTAAGACATACATCTATTATCACCTATAACTCAAATATAACTCAAGATGTCCAACCCTCCATACATTTCCAAGCCTCACTCTAACTCAAGATGTGCCAATCATTGACCTACATCTTTTGTTTTCCTTATGTCTATTGAAGGATTTTACTCCTAAAGTGGGTTGTTACTTTTCTTCTGATTGGTCTCGATTTACCATACAAGATGAGCCAATATTTTCATATCATGTTGAGTCATATGACCCATCTCCTCTCCAAGCCAATTGACTAATCGAGAGAAGAATAAGTTTCAGTTCTTGAAGAACAACCTATTCCACCTCAATATATCTAATTTCGTGTTAGATGAGTGGGTGGAAAGGCCCCACAAATTTGATCCATATTGAAGAACTTGAGGCTTTTGATACTAGGCTTGGTACCTACTACATCATTGAAGAATAAATTGAATTGTTTCACACACTAAAAAACAATGAAGAAAACACGGGTCTATGAAAGTTATACTTGATTGATCTAGAAGCGGGAACAACACGGGCGCAAGTGTTGTTCTCATTTCTCACAAGAATGATAAATTATTTTTAGCGTACGGGTTGCAGTTTGCTTGCTCTAATAATGTAACAAAATATGAGGCACTTTGGTGCATGGTCTTCCCATTGATGAAAAAAGACAGATTAAGGCAACTGCAAATCTTCATGAACATTGAATTGGTTATCCACTAGGTCATAAACAAGTGAGTTGTAAAGAATAATCTACTCAAACCTTATAATTATAGAGTGTGGGAATTCCTTAAAAGCTTTTATGCTCTAAATTTGTAGGTGGTGCTAAGGAAGACGAACAAATAATTTGATCACATGGTCGCGCTTGGTTCACGGTTTTCTCATGTGGAGGATTTTATCAAGGGAATTCATATCATGTTAAAATGGTGATCAGTCCATCTATTCTAGATAACAACACCAACTATAAAGTGTTTGAAAGTGATGCACAAATCATCTAGTTCATTTAGAACAAATTTGAGTTCTCTTCAAGCATGTAAGATGACTTGCATAATAGGTATGGTGACCAAGTGATCCAGTTAAAGACAAACAAATTTCCTAAAGGTTTGTTTTCCTTAGAGAAAATATTCACCCCATATGATGAGTTCAAGGGTCAAGAAAAGTATATGCATGTGGCACAAGAATACTTTTCTCCAATCACTATTACGCGGTAGGGAGTTGTTGCTCATTAAAACTTGCACGCATGATGAAAAGTGGGCCTTCATCTCTCTTTATTAGAAATATAGTGACATTTTCTCATGGGAGTATGAAGACCTAAAAGGATTTGATCCAAGTGTTGCTCAACACTCCATTGACCTTGATCCTAGTATCAAGCCCATCAGACAAAAGCAACAACCAATCAATCCAAAGATAGAGCCCCTCATGAGGAAAGAACATTCTAAACTTGTTGAGGGGAAGATTATTTTTCCCATAAAATACTACTCAACTTTGGATCAAAAATCTTGTTCTAGTGCACAAGAAGAATGGAGAAATCAGACTTTGTGTCAATTTAAGATATTTGAATAAGGCATCCATGAAGGATCAATATCATTTTCCTTCTATAGAGAAGATTTCTGAGACTTTGGATGGCGCACAAATATTCTCTATGGATGGTATTCGCTTCAATCATATCTTGGTCAATGAATAGGATCAATTCAAAAAGATGTTCACAACCAAATGGGGAACATATGCATTTCATAATATGCCCGTTGGTATATCAAATGTAGGAGAAAATTTTCAGTGTTTCATGGATATTTCCTTATGAGGATACATCAATGAATTCATCATGGCTTACTGGATGATATAATTGTCTTCTCTAAGAAGGAAAAAATTATATGGCGCATCTAGAGAAATTTTTGGGAGATGCAAAAAGTTTGGGGTGTCTCTTAACCCCAAGAAGTGTAATTTTTTTGTGGCTCAAGGAAATTTTTTTGGCCATGTAGTCTCAAAGGATGGCATCACAATTGATCCCGATCATGTTTCGACCATCCTACCTCTTTCCCTGTCGGCGCATAAGAAATCCTTGCAATCCCTCCTAGGAAAAATAAACTTTGTTAGGATATTCACCCCTAACTTTGTAGGACTAGCAAGGCCCATTACCCTCATGCTCAAAAAGGACACAACCTTTAGATAGAAATAAGAATGAAAAGAGAGCTTTAACAATATCAAGAATGAAAGTACTTGCGCACCAACACTCATCAACTTGGGTTACTCAAAGGATTTCATCCTTTATGCTTTGATGCTGATGTGAGTGTTGTTGTTGTCCTAACACAAGAAAATGAACAAGGACTGGAGCAGATAGTGGCTTTCTTCAGTCAAACTCCTAAATATTACAAGTTAAAATACAATCACATAGAGATATAGGTCTACACCATCATGCACGCACTTAAGAAGTTAAAAATTATGCTCGCCATAAATCATATCAAGGTATTAGTTTCACACTTAGGTGTGAGAGACTTCATCATGGGAGTAGAAATTAAAAAAAGAGAACGTGGCAAGTGACAAAAATCATGGAATAGGACGTGACTATTAAAGCGACGAAATTGGTTAGAGGTGGAGTGCTCTACAAACAACTTGCTAAGAACGCACAAGATGAATTGGAGAATTTATTATTTCTAGATGAAGATCTCCCATGCATAGATCCTATACTGAGAATGAAGCCCCTAGCATGCACAATTAGTTTAAGGATGTTATCACATTCCTTTCCAATGGCACGTACCCTCCTAGTTTGAAAAAATCAAAGAGGAGGCATATAATGCTACAGTCAATACCGTATGTTCTGATTGATGGCCTTCTCTTCAAAAGAAATCTTGATGGTATGTTATTGAGGGGTATTGATGGAGTGAAAATTAAAAGAATTATAGTAGAATTTCAAAATGGATTCTCTAGGGAACTTCTCTACAAAGAATACAATGATGAAGATCATCATGGAAAGATTATTTTAGCCTACCCTATTTGTGGAGGTGCACAAGTGGGTCATGAAATGCAAAGAATGTGATTTATTTGCAGGAAAGAAGAAATTGACATTTCTTCCCTCTCACCAATCTAAGTAGGTCATTGTTTTGCACAATGGGGTCTTGACTTCATAGGCATGGTCAATCCTCCTTCAAGATCGACCAAAAATGGGTGTTTACACTTGCTAAAAATTACTTCACTATATGGACAAAAGTTATCTTGTTTAAGGAATCAACTCGAGTCATTCATCCTAGAATTTCTCAAGGGCATTGTAACAAGTTTTGGCATTCCTCCAACCATTATCTCTAATAATGCAAAATCCTTCTTTGCTACTAATATTTTTGGTTGGGCACTAAGCCTTGGAATATATTTGAAGACTTCTTCCAACTACTACCCTCAGGGAAAAGGCTTGGCAAAGTAAAAAAACAAGAACCTAATCAGAATCATGAAGAGAAGAATGAATATCAACCAGAGACAATGGTATATGAAAGTTTCATGTGTGCTTTGGGTAGATAGAATCATGATGAAAAAGGCAATGGGAACTTCACCTTATAAGCTTGTCTATGGCAAGGAGGCTACACTTCCTTTAATACTTGAGTTGAATTCGTTATCACTTGCCCAGCAGCTGGAATTTGAAGGTGTGGACCAAAGAGAAATCAGAATGGAAGAACTGGTTGAACTTGAAGAATCAAGGAATTTTTACATGATCAATCTAGAACAACATCAGAAATCAACAAATAAGTGTTTTGATAGAAAGCCTGGGCCTCAAGCTTTCAAAGTTGGGACTTGATCTTAAAATGAGATGCTGACAAAGCTAAACTAGGGTGTCATTCAAAGTTTTATGCACTTTGGAGTGGCCCATATATTATCATTTCTTGCAAGGAGGCTAACGCTTTTGAATTATCTCATGCTAATGGATGTGCACTATCAATCCCAGTCAATAGGATCTATCTCAATCCATTCTATTAAGCTTTTTACATCATTTTTTATATATTAGAGTAACTTTAATTCCTCCAAGTGTGTTGTGCACATGTTATCTTATTTGTACATAGTTATTTCTTCTTGAACTTTTTGTGCACGTTCTCTTATTTTGCTTCTTGGTGTCAGTAGGCTCCTAAGCAATTATAAATAGTTTTGCAGGATTCATGACAAAGTTCAGAACATGCTTTGAGTGACTTAGGGGTAATTCTTTAAAGTTGCAGATTAGATGTTCATATATACAAAAACTCTATGCCCAATGGATGCTCTAGGCTACTGATCTTCTTCATCTAGCAGGAAGATGAATATGAAAGTCATCAAACTGTTATCTAAAATAACTCCCCTAGTTATTTGGATAACTTGTATTTCCATACTAGCTCTAAGGTTATATATTGTAGGTTACTTGCACTTCAATTATTCTTTTGACATGTTCTTTGGCTTCTTTTCCACACGTGTCATTACATGCTCCTTTCCTAATACTCCATATTCCCTTTCCTTTATCTATTTCATTTCCCTCGCACCTAATTTCTGCGCATTCTCCTTCTTCCTAGCAGTTTATTCATCATGCGTGTGTTGTGAACTTGCGTCCCAAAATTAGCTAAGTCCTTGGAATGTTTTGTGCGCCAACATCCTCACACGTGGAAAAAATGAAAAAAAAGTTGGTGACGTGGGTTACACTCTAACATCACTCAAGTTCAAATTTCGGTGGGATTGGTTAGGTAAGAAGCTAGAAAACGTCTATCACGCCATTAATATAGGATCTGATTTCTCCAACCACCCGATTTGATTCATATCTCACCCCTTTCCTTCTCCTACATGCCAAATAGACATGAAGAAGTGCATTTGATAGATTTGTAGGTGGATTTCAGGCATTCATTGTTGGTTTTTGGTGGTTGAGTTTTCAAATCAGAATTTCCCTCTTTGTCCTCCTCTCATTAATTCATCAGTAAATTTAAGAGCAATTATCATCGATAAGGGTTGGATCCTTTCATGTCAGTAAAGGCATTGTCTTGCATTTTGAGTTGCAAACCTTCAGATTTGGTTTTTGCATTTGGATATCAACCTCATACACCATTGTAATCGACTGTACATGTCTGGAAGTAATAGAAGTATTGTTTTATGGTTATTCTTTGCTTTAGCTGGTTTTTATTCTTCTTTCTTGCCTTTCTTTCACAATGTATGTTTGTTGTGCTTTCCCACATCCCTTGCATCTCATTTTATTATTGTGTTTCATGAAAACGACTATGTGGCTATGTTCTATCCTTTTCTATGTGTGTTTATCCTTTCTATGTGCATTTTCTTTTGCTTTCACTCAAATTTGATCATTTTCATCCCCTTTCCTTCTAATGTTATTGCCTCTCTTAGTTTATTTTTTCCATTGTATGTATCCTTCTATCCCTAGTCCCTTGGCATGTTTAGCTTAGGTTTTCATTTCAGCATTAGGAGTAGTAGTAGTATTAGTAGAAGTAAGTAGAGGAATCGGCCTTCTTCGAGGTCTTTCTCAAGTGCACAAGGTCCCACAACTTGGAGAAATTCCTATTGTTGACTCAAACAACTTGGCTCTACCAAATCTCGAGCACGGGTGTAAGTTTAAATAACCAACATGCATGCATCTTTTGGATTTGATGGTGCCCTCTGTTTCACATAGAAATATAAACCTGAGAAACATATTAAGCAATTCCATATATCTAAATAATATAAATTCTCTTACTTGCAAAGAACACTTACAGAGGCATGTTTACATCATCTACTACTTTTATACCATGAATGGAATGATAAGAATAATGTTATAAGATGTGAAGATCTCAAATGATAATAACACACCACATTTGATAAGTTGAAAGGAATTCACCAAAATAACTTTAGAGAAGGATTTGCAAACAAAGAGCTAAAATATCATATATGGAAATCCATCATAATATATAATGCAATTGATCTCAATAATGAGGATGCACATATAGGAGGAGGGAAGTGAAACTACTATGTAGATCAATGGTGAAGAACTCCAACTAACATATATTGGTAGTTAAGTTAACTCCACAACACTAGTAAGTGATTCCACATAACCGGTAATCTAACTCAACACAACTAGTAAACTAAATCCACACAACTAGCACACCTAAGCAAGAAAACCCAATAAGTGTAGGGATAACCCAAGTGTAAGAATTATCCTAATAAATAAATAAAAGGATAAATAATAACCTACACTAACACATGATTAATTTTACTAATCAAACGTAAAGGGGATATGAGCTAGGATAGTCGGGAATAAGTATGTAATTTTGGAGTGTCTACAATATCCTACTGCTAGTGACATGGGAACATTGACACCCCTCTCATCTAATCCTATTTTTATTTTTGAACTCAATACCATCTCATTACAAAATACAACTACTCAACAAGGCCACACACCATCTACATATTTGGCTAGCCCTCAAGGTTCTCAAAACCTAGTCATTACTACATCACCCTTGGTTATTCAACAAGGGGTCGTAACATATACATCCCAGTTAATCCTCAGGTGTTCAAAACCCCATTGTTACTTCATCCCCTATACTTAGTCATATATCTTCTATTCCTCTTTCTCCCTCAAAAGCTTTGGCAAGTATGCCCATTTCTATGAGCCCCTTAGCCACAAAAAAACCCATAATCTCTCAACAATCCACATCAACAGATTCAAAATTCAGTGGTGTCTATCCCTACATCCTTACCACTTATCAACACAAGTGTCATCGCTGTCACTTTTCCTATTTCACAACCTATCTACTTGATAGGAGTTCCTAGTATTGATACATCCCAATTCATTAGAATCCACCATAGTCATAGAATTTTGTCTACACTTCTATTCCTCACAACCTTTAGTCTCTCAAAAACTTACATCATACCAAGGAGCCTCCCCCTTTTCAAAACCCACTTCCACCGGATCACCCATATCAATAATCAAATCCCTTCATTTATGGAAATGAAAATCTATCCACCTCCAATCGATCCTATACATGTTTTGATTAGTAGAATTTATAGTCTCGATGCCACCACCATAGGACCCAAATACAAATTTTCCAATGAATAAAGCTGAAATAACCCTATCAACCCAAATATACCTTTCAATCCCTATCCCCCTCATTGGGAACTTCCCAAATTCATCAAACTATATAGTAAGGAGGACCCCAACAACACATAAGGTTATTTTGTCATGCATGTTATGTTATATATCATTAGTTGAGCATGTCATCAATTAGTATAACACTATCTCACAATACTCCATTTTCTTATTGCAAACGTAACACGTTGTTCCTTGAATGATTTTCTATCAATATTGGTAGCAAAATATATATCACCGACTTATACACAATTAAATAATTAAAGGATGAGTTCGTTGCTGATTTCATTGCGGATAGTGAGGAATTATCAATTAGAAATGCTTCTCTCTTCCCCATCGAGTTGATTGAGTTATTTTCTTGATCCCGCACTAAACACATCATCCAAACTTCAAATTCAGTCAGTTAAAACATTCGACAAGGCCTTTACCATGGTCCGAAACTAGAAATTTGCACCCTTGAGGATGGAAAATTTAAACTATAATCTAAGAAGCCAAATCCTAATTCCTCTTTTAAAACTTCTTCTAACAATGACAAATATAAAGATTTAATAAACACGGTTGTTTTGAAAACTGCATCCAAAGGTCATTCGGACTCGAACGGTCCCAACCTCAATGTAAGTATACCCCTTTAGAGGAATCCTACAATTTTATTCTTAGAAAACTATCAACTTCTTGTATAATTAAGATCCTTCCCATCTTCCCTATCAACTAATTTACATTTAAACCATCATGGTATAAATACAATTACTATTGTTAGTACCATCAAGTACAAGGACACCAAATTGAAATATGTCATTTGTTTAGAAATTTCTACCAAGACCTTATCAACCGAGGTGAACTATAACTTGATATTCAATGCACCTCCTTTCCAAAGCCTGGACATGTTTAAACAACCCTTTCCAAATCATCCCTTAAATGGTAATCAACCCGAGTTTAACGTTCTTATTGAATAAATTTTGGTTTCTTGAATGATTAAGCTCCCTCCCATTTGAACCATAAATTAGTGCATCTAAACCAACATGGTATAGAGACAATGACTATTGTAAATATCATCAAGTCCGAGAACACAAAATTGAAAGATGTTGTTTGTTCAAAAACATTCTCTAAGACTTTATTAATTGAGGTGAACCACAACTTGATAACCTGAATTCACCTCCTTATCAAAGTATGGACATGTTTAAACAACCCTTTCTAAATCATCCCCCAGTTAGTAATCAACCTCGCCTAACGCCACATGGTCTCATCATATCATCAACAATCTCAACAAGCCATCACCCATATCCGTAGTACCATCTTTTTCCACAATTAAAACACCAACCAAATAACATAACTCTTCGAGATCTCCTCACTACGATATCTCGATCCCATTCACATGAAAACATCCAAACCCTACCACATCTACTCACACAAAAACTTTCCATATTATCCCTTCAAAATCATAAGAAAAAAACTCGTTATTGATATATTAAATAGCTCTTTCCAAGACCACGTTGCTCAACACCGAGTTAAAAATCTTTGTAATACAATATTAAAATTTACAAATCATCCATCTAATAAGTAGAAATCCCACAAGGCATTCACTATAAAAACACACCACTTTATATAGTACCTTTACCTTCCAATATGGGACTGCATCCCCATCCAAACTTACAATCACTATCACATAATCTAAACTTGTCCCTCTACTAGTGCCTAAACATGCCACACAAAACACGACTCAAGTATCTCTTACCTCTAAACAAATAAACAATATCCAACATTTGTCATCCTCATCATCATCTTAGTCATCCCCATTAGGATATTATACTAAAATCCTTGAAAAAATTCTACAATCATTGACCATCAGATTGCCACCTATCAAGCCCTCTAATCCTAGGGTGGAAGCCTTCTTGGTACAATTATGAGGCATTCTGTGCTTATCATCAAATATCAAGACACTACACATAGGAATAAAAATCCCTCCATGCAATAATTAAGATTCTCTTTAACAAACGACTCGCCCAATAAACAAAAACCATCCCATTCTATCTATCAATCTTAACATAACAAGATTCGGACATCACACCAAACCCACATCCCAAACACTCAAATTAGATAATCCCAAGTTGTCGCTTGGAATCTCATCTAGTCATGATATGGCCTCTTCTAAAAAGTCCCTCTCTTCCAAATTTATGTCATCTATATCTCTAGGAGATCATGCACATAAAATTTGAAGGCCCAAAATCAAGACCAACCTAAAATCTCTATATTTTTCACCATGTCGAATCATCTATTCCATCATCTTATAAAGTTAAGGTTTCCATCCTTACTGAACCTTAAACTTAATCCACAAAATCCATACAAAACACTTTCCTTAAATAGTTACGTAAAGCTTCCATTTAAAATGTATCTTTATGATCTCATTCAAAACTCTCGTCAACATTGACAAACCATGATTGAAGCCCTCCAACCCATTTTAGTATCATTAGACGACACCAACCCATTTTACAACCTCATTGGTGCACTTAAAATGTCAGATGACATCATGTTTGAGGACTTTGAGTCCTATTCTTACAGACTGAAGATCGTGATCTTCCATTTTTTGTCACCACCCAAATCAATAACACTATGGTCAAAAGAGTAATGATCGATAACAACACTAATATAAATATAATATCATCTCATGCCTTCAAAAAGTCTAGTTACTGCTATCTAAAATACCCTTGGGCTATTCTAACAACCCAAAACCCCATTTCTAGACCTAGGAAAATTCATAGTTGAGTCAAAATTTTAAACACATCCTCAACTTCTCTTAAAATTTTTGGCTTCAAGTTTTATTTACATAAGAACATCTCTAGGAAATTACATGTTATATGTCACATGTTTCCCTCTTCTAAAATTTTGAAAATTTTCCTTTGTTTCGGGTTTACAGGTATTTCATATATCAAAACATGTCAAACTAATTACATGTTCCATGTCACATGTTTTTCTACCCCCGATCCCCAACTTGCCTTATTTCAGATTTCTCAATGTGCAAAACATCCGATCAGTTCCGCCGCTTTGTTTCAATATTTCAATACTTACATTGAAATATTGCAGCCCAAATGTATGTTTTGTTTTATGTGCATCCCACTTCGAAACCCAATTTATTCATTTATGTCAGCTTTTGAGAGGTCAACGACAACGAAGCATGTCAACATGTCTCATGTTGACTACTACCTAATTTTCAAAAGGTTCTCTTCCCTGTGTGTGAGTTTCAAAGGTACTCGACAAACATAGCTTCTTGAAAATGTTTTGAGTTTCTCAAGGTGTGAATCAAGGTCAAAGTTTCGATGGTCTTATCAACATGTCAGTTTTTGGAGATGTTCAACATGGTCATAGACCTAACATGGATATTTTTGGTTGTTTAACTAATCACATTCAATGAATTATGGTGCCTTAGTTCCTGTAGCAAGAAATGAGACGTGGAGAAATGGTTTTGGTAGGGTGCCCATGATCATTTTTAGACATTTAAAGCATATCATTGTTGGTTGAAGGAAAAAATATGTGTTTCCCTCTCTTTTCCCTCCTCTCTCTCTTTCCCATCTTCTATATATTGTAAAATTATGCCCATTTGTAAATGTTGGACCCTTTTGGAATGTTGATGCATCCTTTTACAAGTGTTGCATTTGTATTTTGAGTTATAGGCCTCAGATCTAGACCTCTATAGGCGATCCTTTCCTTATTCTTTCATTTTAATGAACTTGTGCATCTCTTTAAAGTAATAAAATTTATGTTTTATGGCTATTCTCTACCCTATCTTGTGTTTATTGCATTATATTTCCTCTCTATTACATTTGTGGTGTGTTGTGTATATTTATTCTCCTTTGTAGGTTTTATTTCTTTATGCTCCATGAAAATGAGTTTGATTTTTTTTTGGACTGTGGCACTCATGCCTACCCTCTCTTCTATCATTTTCCTCCCATTTCCACTCATTTGAGAGTGTATTCCCCCTCTTCTTGGTGTTATCACCTCTTTTAGTTTAGGATTTCCTTTTCATGCACCTCTCTCTTCCCAGAGTCCCTTTGATTGTTCTAATAGGAGTAGATAGTTGCATTTCATGTTGAAAGAGTACTTTAGCATTATGAATAGGTAGAGGAACTAACCTTAACTAGAGGCTTGTCTCAAGTAGTAAGTCCCATAACTTGAGATACAATCCAATGTTACCAATTATAATGATTGTTCATCTTCCATTCATGAACAATTAGAGGGTGTTGTTTTTTGATGATAATTAGCTGCATGCATGGTGGGACAACTTTGAATTCATATCATATATAGGTGTTTCATTATAGCATCCTGGTTTACATTTCTATTTTTCTAAGTTTAACGTGTGCTTGGTAAATTTTCAGCCTTTGGAGGAAGTTTCTTAACATATCTTGAGACTACACTAGTATAACCTACCAATTTTCTCATCTAGTAGACCATTTCCTTTCTTTCCATTGTTTTATTTTTATTTCCCATAAATTTGTTCAATCATGACTTCATTTCCTCATTTTTCTCAGTTTCAGCAGTAGTATCATTCAAATCCACCTTCATCTTTTAAAAATCCATTCAAGCTATTATAACACACCTCCAAATCAGTTTTATGATCAAAATCAAATGGAGTGTGCATGTTCTTATAAGTATTTAGAATTTGGAGGCCATTATACAGTTGAAAAATATTTTGAAGACAAATTTTAGATGATGGAGGAGATCATACAAGCTATGAAGGGGGAACTACAAATATTACAAGCTAAACAACATGGTTTTAGGCATCCTTATCTATGGGGAGGTCATATACCTAGTTGGCTTAGCCCACAATAAAGGCTTGAGGTAATGAGTGAGTATTTCACTCAAATGGTTGATTTTATTGCATCATTGCAAGTATTAGAAGCTAATGAGCATAAGGTTGAGGAACCATGTCAATGGGATGTTCCACTTACCTTCCATTACAATATCTAATTGTCATTTGTCATCAACCATCTCATCCCAAGGTCAAAATTCCTAGCTTTCTCAAGGCTTCTCCTTCCATTACCTCTCCTCCAAAAGAATATTTTACACCCTCCTTCTCATTGCAACCATTGTAAAATCAATTTGAAACCCAAACCATCCCTCCTCTCACATTCGCTAACCCATTTTTGGAATAAATGAATCAAAAAATAAGTCAAGGAGGGAAATGAACATTTGAAGAAACTAGCTGAGAAAATTCTTGCAAAACTTGAAGGATTGGGGGTCAAAGTTTGAAACCAACCAGATGCCACAATTGGTTAAACCTTTAGTAGAGGCTAGAATTAAAGATAAAAAGGAGGAGGCTACTGATTTTTCTTCACATGAATTAACAATGGAGGACGAAAAACTAGATTAATAGGTTTTGGATAAATGAGAGATTATAGAAAGATTCTTTGTTTATTTATGGTGAAATTGTAAATCTTTCTTTCCCTTCATCATTTGAAGATTCTAATTTTATTGATGAGATTTCCATGGAGGAGAACATTCAAAAAATCCTTTCAAATCAGTCCTCATAAGGAACAAAAGGGTGAGTTTGATGTTTCAAAATTCATGTTTGATGATGAGGAAGAGAGTGATGACAACATTTCAAAATTAGTCATCATGGAGGAGACAAAAAATTTTTTTTTGTAGAGCCAAAGTAGAGTCCAATTCAGCTTGCAAACAGTCTTTACCTTGATTATATCTCGCATGATGACCCCATCTATTGGATTCAACTTTTAAAAAGTGATAAAATCACAAGGATCTCCCTGTGCCCAAGTAGATATCTGGCTAGTTTAGATGCAATATTATAGTTTTCATTGGTCATGCTCATTACCGAGCATGATAAGAGCTTTAAGGTACCAAAGGTCGGCTGCGATGCCTCTCAAAAAAAATAAATGCGGGATAACTAAAGGAGGTATTAATTTTCTTTATTATTGATACTTTGTGGAATGAGGTGGAAAACCAACTTCAAAACAATTCTCCACTCTCATTAAAGTCCATGTTTAGTAACAAATCAATTACATGGTCTCAAATTGTAAGAAAGGGAAGCTACTTCTCCCTACCTATATAAAGCTTTGTTTAGCTTCTCATTTATTTGGTTAGAGTAGGTTAGTGTAGGTTTTTATTACAAAAGAAGTACTTGTGCATAATTTACATGTTTCCTCTTGGAACATGTATGATTTTCCATTTTGTACATAGTTTTTGGTATTTTTATTGTTACACAATTTATTTCATGGAAGAATCAGATAAATTTGGAAATTTTCAAGTTTTATTCAAAACCCACAAGATCAAAATCATTCAGTTTAGATTTTGGAGGAGGATGTATGGTGAAAATTTAGAATTTTGGGATAGCTTACAAGTTTTAATCCAAAACTCCCAAGCAATCAACTTTAAGAGAAAACCAAGACAATCCCATATCATCTCCAATTTCAAGTAGTACTACATATTGGCTCGGGGGTAAGATTTTTTCACCTTTCGATTAGTTTCTAGGTTATCTATCTGACTTCATTCCCAATGGATGCTTATAGGCCACCGATCTTCCATCTAACAAGTAGATTGCCCCATTGAGTCACCAAAATATTGTCCAAAATACCCCTAGGCTATTTTGACAACCCATAACTCCATTTATGCACTTAGGCAAATTCACAATTGATTCAAATTTTTCAAATTTTCTGGACTTCTCTCAAAAAAATTGGGTTTCGGGTTTCATTTACATTGGGACATGTCAAGGAAATTACATGTTATATGTCACATGTTTCCCACTTCTGAAACCTAAAAATCTTCCTTTGTGTCATTTTTTCAGGTCCTTCATACATTAGAACATGTCGACCCAATTACATGTTCCATGTCACATGTTTTCCATACCAAATCCGAATTACCTCGTTTTAGGTTTCTCAACATATAAAACATCGAGCTAGTTTTACCCTTTATTTTAGATTTTGGGACTTACTTGAATTGGAACATGGTTTCCCAAATGCATGTTGTGTGTATGTGCATCCCACTACTGAAACTAGATTTATTCCTTCCGGTTAGGTTTTTAAAGGTCTACGACATCGAAGCAGGTCAACATGTCTCATACCGACTACTTCCCAATTTTTGAAAGGTGCTCCTCCCTTGTGCGGAATTTTTAAGGTGCTTGACATACACATGACTTCTCGATAGTGTTTTAGGTTTCTCATGGTGGGAATCAAGGTCAAAGTTCGACATTCATAGTAATGTGTCAGGTTTTCATAGATGTTCAACATGGTCATAGTCCCGATAGGGGTAATTGTGGTAGTTCAACTTCTCACATTCAATGAAGCATGGTGCCTTAGCTTCTCCAACAAGCAATGTGAGGTGGAGAAATGGTTTTTGCAGGTGTCTATGATTATTTTCAAACATTTAAAGAATCTTGTTGGTGGTTGAAGGAAAAAATATGGGTTTCCCTCTCTTTTCCATCATCTCTCTTTCCTATATATTATAAAATGATACCCATTAGTAAAGTTCGGCCCCTCATCGAATGTTGGTGCATCTTTCTACAAAATTTGCATATGTATTTTGAGTTGCAGGCCTCAGAGTTGGACCTCTACAAGGTGATCCTTGCCTTCTTCCTTCATTGTAATGGACTTTACATCTATTTGAAGCAATAAAATTCATGTTTTGTGGTTGTTCTCTACCCTACCATGTGTTTATTGCATTATATTACATCTCTATTGCATTTGTGGTATTTTTTAATATTTATTCTCCTTTTTCAGCTTTTTTTTTTGTTTTCTCCATTGAAATGAGAGTTTGAATGTTTTTTTAGACTATGGCACTCATGTATGCCATCTCCTCCTTCATTTTCCTCCCATTTCCACTCATTTAAGAGTGTCTTTCCCCTCTTCTTTGTGTTATCACCTCTCCTTAGTTTAGGATTTCCCTTTTCATGCATCTCTCTCTTCCTCTGGTCCATTGGATTGTTAGAATAGGATTAGATAGTTACATTTCTTGTTGTAGGAGTAGTTTAGAATTAGGAAGAAGGTAAAGGAACCAACCTTCCCTAGAGGTATGTCTCAAGTAGCAAGTCCCAAAACTTGAGATATAGTCCCATGTTACCCAAAATCCTAATTTATTATCTTTCATTCATGAAAATTCATAGGGTACTATTTTTTTGGTGATATTGATTACCCGATGCCATAATAACTCAATTACCTATTGTGCTCGCGTATTTAACAACACTATCACCCCACATTGGGCACAATAATTTTACCTATTAAAATAGGTGTTAAAATCCTTCATGAACTCTTCTATCTTATAGAAGGAGAGTTCTAATATAACATACTACTAGGTCATCCTTGGATACGTGTTATGTGTTGTATCCCATCCACATTACATCGATGTCTAAAGTATGAACATGAAGGTAAAACCTTTATGGTCCCAACCAATCCAAACTTTTTTAAATGCTATCATATAACCTGCATATTCAACAACGTGTTGCTTCCATTACAAGGCTCCATGTCTTAAAATCAAGCTTCTACAACATCTTCCATATCTACATCCAAACTATCAAATGATCAATCCTTCAAAGGCACCATGCAACCTCTTTCTTTGGGGGAGTAGCAGCTTCTAACTCTTAGTATGGTCCATACACCTAAAGCATATGAGATTCCCAAAAATAACTTCTCTACAAGCCTAACATAGGAAATATCATTTCCTTTGGTTTCCCTTTCCTCCAAACATAGTTTATTTATGAAGGCATTGATCGCCCTCTTCCCATCTTGGAATTCAACCTAAGTTCTAACACTCAACCATTTTCATCAAACTTTTCATTCCTGGAAAAACCATATTTTTCCCAAACCTACCTCCACCGTTGTGCCTAGAAAGGCTTCGGTCTTGTCAGGTATAAATAAGTTCCACATGATTTACCCTTTGAGGAATTGAGAAAAATTCACAAGAAACATGGCCTTGGATTCAAAGTATCTTCTTCTAATCCATCACTATCAACATTAGAACCTCAAGAAATAATATCACCACTATCGACTCACCCTCGATGTGAAAGATGTCATATCTATCCTACCTAATTGTTTTTAATCAATGTTGACACACTTGGACCATTGAATTATCAAGCTAATGGTAAGACGGAAACCTTTCCCCAAACATTACCGCATGTGATAGAGGAAGATTCCCTTACTATAGACATTCTCCATTGTCACGATGATGATGCTATATTAACTTACATGGGTTCTAAGGATCAAAATATTCATAAAAACTCACCCTCCGACACATTTACACTTCTCAATAAATCAACCATCGATTTTAGTATCGACACATCACAAGAACAACACATTGTCAAGATCAATAATTTCTTGGACCCAGATAAACTCCACAAGTTCACTTCCTTTTTATCCAAACATAGTCAATATTTCACATGGTCTTACAATGAAATTCTTAGTATAGACCCAAATATCGTTATTTATAATATCATCACTATCTTGGATTCTAAGCCCATGAAGAAAAAGCTGCATATAATGAATCCTCAAATCACACTATTAGTCAAAGAATATCTCCAACATATTCTCTTATCCAATTTTATCTTACCTATCGATTACCCCTAATGGGTTTATAACATCGTTCCCATCACAAAAGGGACCAGAGAATTACATATTTATATTGAGTTTTGATACATTAATCTTGGTTACCCAAGAGACAATTTTCCCCTGCCTAACATCGACCAAATCATCGATCTAATAGTAGGATATGAAATATTGTCTCTTATGCATAGTTTCTCTTTCTATAATCAGCACAAGAAGACAAACATAAAATGTTCCTCATCACCCCATGTGTACCTTCTACTATAGAGTAATTCCCTTTGGCTTGGAAAACACATAAGCTAATTATTAGTGTGTTATCACCTACATTATCCATAACCTCATCCACAACATAGAAGAGACCATTTAGTTTTTATTGATGTGATCTTTACACATATATTACATTTATTTTTCTGTCTTAACCCCGTTAAATATATATTGGGAGTTCTCACAAGAAACTCTTAGGGTTCATAGTCTCTATCAGAGGAATTAAAGTTGACCCTACCAAGGTCAAGGCCATTATCAAAATGGCTCCATCCAATATTCAACAACTTCATATCCTCTAAGGAAATATTCAATCAATTCATTGCTTCATGTCCCAACTATCGACTATTGTAAACCTTTCCATGACCTTATTAGGAAAGAGATCCAATTTAAATGGGATAATGATTGTCAATAAGCCTTAACCCCCTCAAACAATACCTCTTATCACCACCAATTCTCAAACCTCCACATGAGGTGGAACCATTTTATATTTATATCTTTGTGACTAATCATGCCTTAGGAGCCATGCTCACACATAAAAAAAGGTAAGGAGAAGTCTGCCTCTACTACATAAGGTGTACCCTTCATGAGTATGACACTCACCATTCATAAGTAGAAATTTTTGTTGTGCCTTGTACTTTACAACTTCTAAACTTCATCACTACCTTCTCAATCAAAAAACATATATAGTCACAAATTTTAATCCACTCGATCTATGAATTATAAACTCGTATCACAATGATCACATAACTAGATGGCTCATGTTAATGACATAGTTTGAACTTGAATATATCTCTTAATAATCCATCAAGGGACAAGTCATTGCTGATAACCTCACATAAGCTCCCCTTCCTTTTAATGAAATCCCTTGTGAATACTTCCCGATGAATCTATAAATCCTCTCGATCACAATGATACCCCTCTCAAAATGACATTATTTTTCGACAGTCCAAATGCAAACCGGGGTGCTAGAATAGTCATAATACCCCCTTGTGACACCCCTATTCCTTTATCCTTCAAACTCAACTTCAATTGCACAAATAACATGGCATAATATGAAGCTCTCATCATGGGAATTCAGATGTTGCCTTCCTTAGTGTATAAATCCTTGACATCTATGAGGATTCACAACTTTTAATCAGTCAAATCAAAGGGATATATCAATGCACAAATGAGATCTTCTAAAAATTAAAATCTATTTTCAAAGAATTCTTACAACTCTTCGATCATTACGAAATCCAAAAACCCCTCACTCATCTAACAAAATCACAAACACCAAGGCCTCTCTTTGCCTCTCTCATTCCTTTATCACTAGAGAATTCTAAGCTCTTTTTCATCGTATAAAAACTTGATCATCCATCTTACACTAATATCAATCTTCCCACCATCAATCATATAGAAGATAGCCAATCTAACACCTGGTATACTTAGACATATGATTATCTTTCCTCTAGTAAGATACCTTTAGATCTATCCAAAAATGGAAAAATATGTTTTTAACAACGTGCATCCCACTACATCGGACTTAGGGTATCTTTTACAAAAATGATTTAATGACCTCCTCCTTTGATGTCTTAAAAATTCGGAGGCTCATCTAGCTATCCAAGAAGTGAAGTCGTGGATGTGACAAGATATGTGGTAGAAAATAATGGTTTATCTATTACCAAATGGATCCTATGAATGGCCTACTATTATCCCATGCTTAATCAAGGTTGTTGTGAATTTGTCAAAAATACCATCAAATGTCAATAACGCTCAAATCTTACACATATCCTTAATCACACTCTCCAACTAGCTCAATATATTTGGCCTTTTTTGGAATGGGGTTATACCTCATCATCCTTATCAAACCACGATAATCACAATGACACAATTCCATCATTACAACAACTAAATATTTTACAAAATGGGTAGAAGCAATCCCCCTTATCTCCACTAAAATAGATAATATCATAAAATTCATCCATAATCACATTATCTGTCGCTTTGGTACACCTCATAAAATCATCATAGATAATGTAAAATCATTCAAAAATAAGAAATTTCAATAAATTTTCTACTCTTACATTATCAAACTCAATGTTTCCACACCTATTATCCATAAGCTAACCGATAAGCCGAAGTGTCAAATAAAAATTTAAATAAAATCCCCATGAAAACTATTGACCAATCTAGCAGAGATTGACGTCTTCAAATCCCATTTTTGTTATGGGCATATCTAACTAGATTTCAAGCCACTATGAGTGTTACACCCTTCTCATATCAACGGTGATCAAGAACAAATCAAATGAGCATATAAAAACATCTCAAACAACATGACTTTAACATTGGTGATCTTGTTCTCAAAGAAAATCAACATTTCAATAGCATGGAAAAGAGTAAACATGGAATTTTTTATCCTAAATGGCTTGGATCATATATTATCACTTATATATATGAGTCAGGGGCTTATCATTTATCTTCTCTTGATGGTAAACCTGAAAAGCAACCTCGCAACACCCTACACTTGTCACATAAATATTTCCCTACCTTCATCAGCCCACACATCATGTCACTTTTGTGATTATTTGAAATTACGTGGTCTTTCAAAAACATACCACTCATCATCTTAAATATGGTCACCACGTCTCTACTCATAGCATATTCCACATGGAAAAGTTCCCCCTCACGATTAGGTAATATTGCAATCATTATTCTCATTATCTCTTATCTTACCTAATTAATGACATGAAAAGGATATATATAGTTTGAATGCTTACTTATCCTCTTCTAAGTGGTTACACAAGCTTGCCTTCAGCTCAAAATCAATATATCTATGGGATGGATATAATCAAAATATAGACCGATCCCTCAAAGGACCACTATCAAAAAGAAAATTTTGTCAAATGAATCTGTAGACAACTCCTTGAAGGATGGTTACCATGAAATCAAAAAGTCAATAAAATCATAGACCATTCCCTCAAAGGATGGATACCAAATAAAAATGTAAAAAGGGCTTCCCCATCGATTATCCCTCATATTAAAATAAAAACGAAAACATCCCATGAAAGCTTCCCACATTGATCAACTTTCCCATAAAACACAAGCTTCCCACATCGATCAACTTGTGCAATATACAATAACTTAGGGCAAAACCTCGTAACCATCAAAGAAGGACCCATTTCCATGTGCTTGCTACATACAAAATTTCCCATGTCAGAAAAGTATAAATAAAACTCTCCTACATCTATCTATTATCCTAGTATGACTAACCATTGTGATTCATATGTTATCATTAATTAATAGGTTGCATGTACAATATCATACATATAATTATTTTACCATCATACACTATATATGCTAAGAATAGTAAGGAATCAAACAATACATCATCAAGTGCTCCCAAGATCCCCATCCATCAAAATCTATCAAAATAGGAATAAAATTACTTAGTAAATGCAAACATGTCAATCAAATACCTCGTCCAACACTGCTCTCCTAATCACCATCGGGATCTCTAACAAGTCCCCTCATGGACCTCTTGGTGGATGACCCATGCTAACAAAGACTACATGAAAGAGTCTCTGTCAGCCGTCGAGTCAAAAACATAAAATACCAAAACTCAATGTAATGCCCCAATTTAAAAACCAACAAAGACAACTAGGTTATCGAAAGGAGTTAAGAAATTTCGTGATTTTTTGTTTGTTTGTTTGTTTTAATCTAGTTAAAATCACATGGTACCATTTAAAAAATAATAATTCAAAATGATTCTTCCTAGCTCTGCGCTTAAAACAACCGAGTTGTTGGTGCACGAGAGTGTGTGATAATAGATGACACAATTTTGAGGGAGCATCAATATGGCTTTTAGTTGTGGAAGATGTTAATTTTAACTTGCCGCATTTCGACGTGGTGGCATCGATTTACGACAGTTTTCCTCACTAAGGAAGGCTAGGTTAAAATAATCAATTTTAGTATAGTTTAATTTATTCTTATTTTTTAAATACTGTGTATCTATATATATCCACATCTCACTTTACAAAATTTATTTTGTTATAATTATTTCTATTACTTATAATAAGGTATTAATATCATTATATTATTTTTTAAAAAAATTGGGTAAAGAAAATGGGTTTAAAAAAGAAACCCTCCAAAGTGAATACATGGAGTTAAAATTTCACTTTGCATTTTCTAATAAATTTCCCCAACTTTAATCATTTTTCCCTAATAAAACTTAATACCAAAATTCCTTTTAATTTTTTTAAAAATAAATGTTCCTTAAACTAAGGGGAAAGGAGAGATAAATTTCATTCTAGCTTAATAAGCTATAGGAAAGTAAAAATCTTATTTAAATGAGCCATAAGATCTATTTTATCCTCCACCGTATATATAAGAAATAAAAACCCTAAATATCTTTTATGACTTTTCTCACATTATTTTGTTTGTTATATTACTCATTCAATTATGAGTTTATTTTGGAGGAATTTTTTAGAGAGATCTACAATTTCTTGATTATTTCCATACAAAATAATTTAGAACAAGGGTGCATTCACATCAAAATATCTTTCTTTCTTTTCTCTTTTTTATTTATTATTTTTTTGGTGAGATGAGCAGATGGGGCAGCCATGGTTGAAGTGCCGGGGCATGGGGATGACGTGTCCATGGCCTTGATTCTTAAATGTCCCCCTTTTTTTTGTAAAAATACACGATTACAATTTTACCTCTAGGTGGGAGGAGAGGGTTTTTTTCTCTTATTTTATTTTATTTTTATATTCCAGACACAACCCATATTAGGGCGTGGTCATTTTCTATGTGTCTGGATATATATATATATATCCCATTTTCAAATGGCTTCTTTGATGTTTTAAAGTCTTTTTAATAAAATATTGACCTTAAAAGAAAAGGAAAACATTATTATCTTACTTGTGTATATATAATTATTATATACCCAAGTTCAATATCATTGGTAGATAGTGATTATATATTTAAAAACATATGTGCCCACTCATACTTACTAGAATAAGGAGACTACATTCAATGAATTTTGGTTTAAGAGGAAAGATTCTTCCAACAAAAGCTTTATTTATGATGGTCCTTTAATCTCAAGTTTAGCATTGGTCACATGGATTTTTATGACCAATGACCAGAATAAATGCGATTATCACATAACATAAATCATTGGTACCTATTTTAACCACTATTTATATTCACGTTTAAATATAAGAGGCAACAAGTATTTCTTTAGCTAACTATTTATACAAGAAAATTTGAAAACTTAAGGACCAATTTTAAGATTCAAGGAATAAATGAGAAATAAAATTGAATCAAATTAAAAATCCAGCCATTCCTTAAAATTACCAAAGTCACAACTCAATTTATATATTATCCATGCTAAATAAACAATTTCATGATTTCAAAGAATCTTTTCAATGTTGATTTAAACAAAACTAAAATCTATAATAGACTCTTTTTCTTTCAAATAGATTTACTAGGTCTATAACTTCTCTCCTTTTATTCATAATTTGTTATGAAGCACGCACGCATGCATGCTTAATAATCAAATAAACAACACCAACACATGAGGGAAAACTTCATGTTTTACCTAAATGGGAAAGAGTGACAAGAATCCCATAAGAATCCAAAGTGTGAACCAACCATAGGAACACAATAATAATCTCCAAGTACCCTCCTTATCTCTCCATTAAAAAATTCCCTCCTTATCTCTCCAACCCAAGCACCAAGCCTCCTCCTTGGAAGGATTTTCAAACCATATATGATTTCCTTGCAAGGATGGAGAAGGAAGTTCAAACCATATGAAAATCCTTCTCCACATCAAACCATATGAGGGGAGGAATAAAAGAAGACCATCATGGATTTCCCATCAAGCCATGTGGTGAAAAATGGTCTTCCTCCCTCTTCCCTAACACTCCAAAATCCATCACAAAGCATGATGGATGGAGAAAAAGAAAAGAAAAAAATTTACAAAAACTCCCATAACAACATGCAAACAACAACACATTTGACACCATTTTTATTTCCAAATCACATTATATTATCATAAGCAAAAATGAGAGAAATACATAGAAGCCTACCTCAATCAAGTTATCCCAAAACTCAAAGCAATCCAACACTCCAAAGCTCCAAGCTCCACAAGAACTCTCTAAATCTCCAACTCCAAAAGAAAAAATGACCAAAATTCCTCAACCCCTCTCCATGAGGGAGTATAAATGAATAGCAATTTACAATTCTCCTAAATGAGAGGGTGAAATTTGTCACCCTTCTCATTAGCCCACAAAATAATCCTGAAATAACAAAGAGAATAAAACAAATCCCATTTGGGAGGTAATCTCTTAAATTCCCAAAAATGTAAATAAATCCAACACCCTACAACTTTTAAGAAACACAAAAACCAATCATTCTTACAAGATAGTGATGTGTGAGGGGTCAAATGGGAGGGAAACTCCCATTTGGCCTTGAAAATAGCCCCCTACCCATAGGTAGGGTCCAAGGGTTTCATTTCCATGAAAGGGGAGCTCCCAAAGTGAAAAGAGGTCCCCAAAATTGCCACATTTAGCCCAAATTCGAGATTGGGATAAATGACACAAGGGTTGAGGTGGTGGGGCCCACCCACATGACAATTAGGTGGTCTCCATACCTTAAACAACATAATTAATTAACCTAAAACATAATTAACACATGTAGGGACCACTAGGTCCCTAAACTAGCTCATTATAAGACTAAAATAAATTACAATTAGGGATCACCCATGGTGCCCAAACACAAATATGTCACATACACACAAGGCTACACACAATAAAACATGGATATGTACTCCGCCATTCTTCCACTTGTGCGAACTCGAGGTGCAACTCTAAAACCCACGTTCTCATGTGCCCTGTAATCTGCACACTCAATGCAAACATTAAACATACATGCTCGATAAAATATATTAATTAAATAATCTCAATAAATCAATCATGGATACATCTCACTAACTACATCATAATAAATGTCAGTATGAAATGGATAAACACTAATCCTATACATCCATTTTAACTCAAACTATACTATCCATCTAAGCATTACATGACGACATCCAATTAGCCATTACAAATCAAATGATCATCAAGTATACAACAAAACCATACGTAAATCCATCACATATGAAATGAAACCAACTGTACCATAACATGTTGATATCCAAAACCATACCATGCAAGAGCTAAGATAATGATCCATAATACTAGCTTGGCGCTATGCACCCAAATCACCACAAGTGTCATCAAAATAACCATAATAAGAACATATATTATCCAAATGGTGCTAAAGTTCATGTCCATCATCAAATAGAAGCAATGAGTTTTAAAATTAAGCTACTGCAAGAAGATGTGGGCACTACACTCATCCGGAAGCCTCCACCTAATTATGTCCTCTTAATAATGAATATCATCACCTAATGCTTGGTAGTGAGACATACCGGCACTACTAGGTGTGCCCATATATCAACTAGGCTAAGATATAGCTTTCGTAGGTCATCCCCAATACCGATTGACTTGTCACATCGAAGGCCTATCGTAAAGTATCCCTATCACGTCGATATTTGTCTCTATTTTCCCTAGCATGGGTGATCTCACCCTAAACAACTTTGTGAGTTGTTGGCTCAACCCATCCCTCTCAATAGTTAAAGTATCTCACCTACCTATAGTAGTGTCTCGCTCGTGATCAAGGTGGATCACTTGACTAACAATGTGGTGTTCTTTTCCTCTAGGATCACTATGGTAACCTTTAACAAGTCCACTCCATCATCTTCCTCTTCCCCTTAATATTACCCTCCCCGTAGATCCTCCACACAAGCTTATACATGTATATCAAATCCATCCAGCCTTCCCTACCACCAAGAAGAATATGCCTCTATCACCCATGCATCATCATAACCCACTACAACCCCCTTAACATACACCCTCACTTGAACAACCTCCTCCTCATCCATCTCAATTGGATCCTTTACATCCATCATCCCCTCATTAATATCTCCATCATCACATCTATAAGCCACAACTACCTTAGGTACATCCTACACTAGTCCAAAATACCGCATGACATGACTGAATTTAATAGACTCCCACTAGTCGGCCCATCAACATCGTACCAACATATCTTGTTGCATCACTCTTAACTCTCCCTCTAGCCTTGGCTACACAAGGAAACTCATATATGGCCTCCAAATCACATCTCTTCCCTATAAACCGGCTAGGATTTTCTTGTAATAATCCTCACCCCCCTTACAGCCCTGCCGCCACCAAATCAGATCTCCATCTCATAAAGACCACATGATAATATAAATCAACCCATTGAGCCCATGGTATTTCTCTCATCCGAGCCACTACAATGTGCTTGTAGGCCCAACACTCCAACAAGAAAGACACATCAACACCAAACCTCCTCCCCATCCTCCAAGTCTATAACTTTATGTATGCTTGTGTTAATAAGGAAGGGGCCCAAAAAAACTATGTTTTATAATCCATCATGTCACCCATAACTCCAATGAACATCCAAGAAAATTTTCCACATATTGAATTAGGTATGGCATAACATGGTGATTCCTATCATCATCATCATAACCGAGTCTAACCCTCCTCATCGTCACTATAGAGTGAACCATATATAAAACCTCTAAATGAATAGGCAACATCCACAACATAATCTCCATATAAACATTACATAGCACCACCCCTACCTTCCTCATTAATGACATATACCGCTTACCTTACACCGGTAGTCCTAGGATCCTATGAATGTCCTCCAAGGTGATGGTCATCTCACTTGTAGATAGCTAAAAGTGCCTCTAAAATGACCGCATCTCTCAAATAAAGCCAATAACAACCCCATATCCTTGTGGATATGCCCGTAATAATGTATCTCTCCCTATTAAACCTCCTCTACATGAATCTAATTTTCTTTTGATAACTAATCGTGAACACTATCCAATATCTTTGGGATACTATCATGTGTAGTTAGTTAGTTGCTAGCCCGCATCCATAAAAACCAACAACACACTATCAAATACAATTCATCAAAAATAAAAAAATAAAAGCTTAAAATACCTCTTTATAATAAAAATACTTAAATCACCAACAAATTCATTGAATTGTTGGCAACTCCATATAATCACCCATAATTTCCCAAATCACTATCGATTCCTACATTATTCCTCACTTTTTAGAAAAAAACACAAAATATAAAATCAATATAAAAATTTAAAACATCCACTTACCTTTGACTTTGGTGGGTCCTTGATGTCTCTAATTGTATCCACTGCCTCCATCACTCCAAAAACATTCAAAATTCACAAATCAAGGTTTGTTAGTTATGTTATCTCTCACAATCACAATAACAACAAATGAATCCATACACGCCTTTTACATCAAATTTTTCCCACTCGCCCAATCGCTTGGTGATTGGGCTAATTGCCAATGACCTGGGGTAATCACAAATGATTACCCCTTTCATCTAGAAACATCATTATTTGGTCTCCAAACCACATCAAACCCTCAATTTAATCATCATATCCCATTTTGACCCATTCAATGGTCCTAAAAATTTACACATTCATCGTCGCAATCGCACATTTTCAAAATATGCACTTCCTTTTTGGGCTCCAAGATCCTCTTAAAATATAACTTATTTTATCTATATAGAGTCTTTCTTTATCAATCCTTATCATATTTTATATCCTCTGGAAACCTTTTCCCAATGAAACCTATAAGTTATATGTCTATAGGTTGAGAACCCATTGGTTCCACTATCACTTAACTTTCTGGTCACGTAAGCCCACCTTTGTGACAAGCCTTTTCATTCATTAACGTATTCAAACTAGTGAAAATTTCACTCCAATGCAATGACCCTTAGTTTCAAGGGGTTTGATCTATCCAACAAAAAATCAACCATTTCACTCATTTTTGTCCTACGGCTTATCCATTACAAACCACTTGAAAAAAGGGGAAAATGAAGAAACTATTTTTTCAGCACCATGCATGACCTATCCACACCCCTCACATTTACATTTCAAACACAAATATTATCCCATTATTCTATAAACCATATCTCACCCTATAAAATCTTACTTCACCCCCTTTAAATACCTATTTACCTCACCCTACATAGCTTAAACCGCTTGAGCCACCTAAAACCCTTTTAACCCATTTTAGCCTAACCTCTCAACCTCCCAACCTCCCTAACATGTTTATACTCACTCCTTAACCAAAAATAAATCATTTGGAATTGGTTGAAACCACTTCCAAATGGGTTTACCCACTTCTCTATATCACCAAAAATTCTAACTAATCGCTTGTGATTCTATATAAGCCCATCAAATTTCCTAAATCTAGATCCCTGGACATTACAATGAAGCCCTAACACTTTGGACATCAAATGACACATCTAAGACATCCCAACATTTTATCAAGCTCTGTCATAACCTCGAGAGCCCATACCATCACAAGATTCTTTTATATCATTGTCATATCTCTGTTTTATGACACAAAGAAAGTACATCTTGTCTCATTGTATTTTCTATCCATCCACGCCCTAGTATCGAATAATTTAGTTGTTAAAACTCATTTTCAAAGTCTAAAACTTTGTATTTCAATAAAATCTTCCTTTACATAGAAATCACCTAAGATTCCTTTGAATCACTAGCGATTTGTCCGATCGCCCACAATTCCTTTGAATTTCCAAAGTGATCTTTATCCCAAAACCCTTTTATCACATATTTTCCTATTTTTACCCTCAAGAGGAAGAAAATGCAAGTGAAGGTGCAGTTGAGAGTAGTAAAAGAGAATAAATGAAGAAGATGTTAAGAAAGAAGACAAAGGAGGTAAAAAGGAAGTCATTTTTGAATAAATCATGCAAATAGAGGATGAAGAGGAGGTGATTGGAAGATTCTATCCTCCATAAAAGAACGAGAACTTGAAAACAAAGAAGAAATGAGTGGAGAACTTGAGAATGAGAGAGTGAAATAAGAAATAGAAAAGGAAGCAGAGTTTGAAAGCTACTTTGAAGGATTGGAAATGGATGATGAAGAAGAAAATTCAGAATACGGGTTTGTTTATGAAGATGAAGATCAGTTAGAGAGTGAATTTTAAGCTCTTGAGGAAGCTTTGTATGGTGAAAGAAGGATGTGTGATGAGGAAGAGGTTGAGATAGTGATTGAAGAGGTGGGAATTGAAGAAGAAATGCAAATGAATCAAGAAAGGTTTATGATTGGAAAACCTAACCACCTCATTTCTTAACATTTGATATAGAATTATTCAAGTTGTAGAGAGGGAGCAGGATAGGAAGTCAAATTTGGAGGAATATCTCTATAACAAAGCGTTATGGCTCATGAAGCTATCAAACAATCTATTTTTATATATAAAGAGCTTCTAGAGTGGGAAAGTTGAGTACAAAGTTTATGTCTAAGATTGTGTAGTGAATATTAAGAATTAGTGAATGATTCTTACATATAAATGTTGAATGAATGTTCTCTTAAGTATCAAGAGACTATATAGCCACAAGAATATCATTAAGGTTCTCTAATGTTGGTGATTAGGATGATAAGAACAATAATGAAGGAGAATTTTGTAAAAGTTAGACTTAGAAGGTACTAAGATTTCTTTGGCATCAAATTCTCAAAGGAATTGCTTTATTAAAAAAATATATTTGCATGTGATGAATTGTATATGAGTTGTTGATAGACGGAAACTCTCACTATCATGTGAATGGATGATTAAGAATTCAAAAAGTGTGGTGATTTTCTTTAAAGTCCTGTGGTATAGAACATCTTTATATTCATTTAAGAGATTTTGTGAAACATTATATTCTGATCACGTTTTTAGTGACTTGATGTGGCTATAGGGAGTGTGTACAACTTTTGTTTGTGGATAAGAGACTTGTAGAGTTTAAATAATGTATCATGAAATAATATTAACAAGAAAACTTCTTCTGGGAAAGTGTACCTTGTTCCAAGCCTTAAGAACAAAAGAAGGAGCAATATAATGCTAAGCAGTGTCTAAGAACCTGTAACAAGTTCCTATGTTATGATTACTTCCCATGTTCACACTAAGGGGGGAATGTTAGAAATATCTTGTTAGTGTTCACATGTGTGTTAGTGTGATGAGTTGTAATAACAACTATGTGTTGTACTAGTTAGCATAATAATGAGGCGTGAGAGAGATTCTTATGTACGTTACATTCCATAGTTAGAATGTAAACTACTCGTGATATTATTATGAGTGGTTAAGTTTATAAGTGTTGAATATTACTTTGTAAGAGATCATAACACCATTTGAAAAATACAACATTTTAAAAAATTAGTATTTTGAAAAGTCATTAGTTTGAAAAACTCATGATTTATTTTGAAATTTCAAATGTCGATTTTTAAAAAGTTGACATTTTGAAAAAGTCAAAATTCTAAATAGTTGGGATTTTGAAAAAGTCAGCATTTTGAAACGTTAGAATTTTGAAAAATTCAGCATTTAAAAACTTTTGACATTATGAAAATATGTTATTTTGAAAATTTCAGCATTTTGAAAAAGTCGGGATTTATTTTGAAAAAATTGAGATTCATTTTGTTAAAAGTTGAGATTTTGAAAAATTTGAGATTTCAAAAAGTCGTTATTTCAAAAAGTTAACCTTTTGACAAGACAACATTTGGAAAAGTCGGCATTTTGAAAAAGTCGGATTTTTAGAAATTATGGATTTTTAAAAAGTTGAGAATTTGAAAAAGTAAGGATTTTGAGAATTCGTGATTTTGAAAAAGGCTTGATTTTGAAAAGTTAGGAGTTCGAAAAAGTTAGGATTTTGAAAAAGTCGATTTTGAAAAAATTGACATTTTTAAAAATTAAAGATTTTGAAAAATTTTAATTTAAAAAAACGTGATTTTGAAAAAGTAGTCATTTTGAAAAATCAACATTTTAAAAAATTCTAGATAATAAAAAAATCTAGATTTTGAAAAATTTAAGATTTTGAGAAAGTCAACATTTTGAAAATGTCAACATATTGAGGGGTAACTACACTAAGTTGGGGGCCAAAAAAGTGGACACAAACCCAAAAAAAGTAAAATGCGTACACATTCTATTATAACATGATCACATTTTAATTTCCTAGGTTTGGAATTTACCAAACCATAACGTGTACGTGTTATGTCTCGATATATATATATATATATATATATATATATATATATATATATATATATATATATATATATATATATATAAAGAAGTCGGAGCATCTATCATTTTATCTCCCTCAAACGTGAGTTTTAGAGCTTAACCATGCCCTCGCATTTTGTCATTCAGCTGGATCTCAAGCTCAAATGATCGTCTCTGGATCATCGGGAAGATTTGAATCGATGATGGCGCCATGGAGAAGAGGTAGGAACAATTATTTTCTCAAAATTGCATTGAAATTTGATAATTATAGAGTAGAATTTGAATTGAATACATTTTTTTATGCTACAATTTGAGGTCGAGGGAATCAACCAAAACCAAACCCTGTTATTCCTATCATCCCTCCCAACCCTCCCACAGTTTCTCAACATCCCCGGGTAGTCAAGAAGATTTAGCAGCCCACATAGTTGAAAAAAATTGAAATTGAGGATTTAATCAAAAGAATGAGGGATTCACAATCTACAAACCCCCATCGCGCCTCTCTTGCAAACACATTGGAGGCATTAGTTGCTCAAGTTAACGTGGCAATAGGGAAAATTGATTGTTGGAAATCTTACAGAGAGGGTTGTAGGGTTTATTATTCCAAAAATTGTCATATGTGGATGTAAAGAAAAAATAAATTACAAAATACCTCATATGCACCTTATTCATGGACCCCGCACTAATTTTCCTGTTCCTTTGTCATGCAAAAGGTTTCCGTCCATTAGTGCAATAATAATTTGGTTAAAAATAATTTTTAGGATCGATGGTGGATGGTGTTTGATATTCCACCTTGCAATAACAACGAGGTTCCACTATACTTTCTGAGGAAACACTATTGTGAGTTTATCCTCAACAAGATCCCAAATTATTTTGATTTTTGAGATTTCCAGGATGAGGAAAAGGATCTACACATGATTGACTAGGTGCATAATGTGCACCTACTCAGTAGGGTAGAGTCTCCACACAAAATCCCCCTCACCCTAAGACTGTCCCTCAAGCAGTGAAGGAGACACAGAGAGATTGATACACTCCACGCACTTTAGGGGTTATATGTGACCCTTGTTCGACATATGAGGGAGATTTATGAGCCATATGCTCATGGAGGTACATAGAGTATTCCCTTAGGGATTACTAGCATGAGGCCACATCTTTTCTTGTCATGTGGTAGCATATGTTTGGGGCCCGAGGAGGACGATACTTTCATGTGTACTGATTTTGGTGGAGTTGGTGCTAGGGGTGCACATAATAATGCCACTATGTCAGATGCCTTTTTGAGTGAGACATTTGGATTACAGTCATTGGCGTCACCTTCACAAGTATTTGTTATGTTTTATTATGTGTGTTACAAAAATTTGGAGTACTTGATTTACTTATATATGTTAAATTTTTGAAATAATTGTATTTGTACATGTACATGCATTGATATTACAGTGCATGGGAGGCACATCTTCATCCCGACCATAGGTGGAAAGCACCATGCATACACATACATTCACAAAGGTAATTTAGAATATTAATTGTGTAAAATTTTCACATACATGTGTGTATATATATATATATATTACTTTTATAGTCAAATATATGTATTTTCTTGTATGTTCATCTAACTCACGTGATACATGTTTGATAAAGATGTTGACTTCACTAGACACCCCACCATCTCTACGACAAGTAGAGAAAGGTGTTGCCACCTTAATTTCATCTGCGTAACAACTCACTGAGGTATTCAAACATGTAAATTTTGTTAAATTTCGTGTAATTCATATTATGTTAAATCACAAAGTTAGTAATGTCTTTCATTATAGAATTATTAAATTAGGTTAAAAATGTCCTTCATTATGTATATGCAGGAGTTACATGTGATAGGTAGCGACCCTATTCATTTGATTCACAGGTGTGGCGGGGTAAAAAAATAGTTCTATATTGATAAAATTAGTTAAAATACGTCATTACACATACAGTACTTAGGTCTATTTTCTCTAATTCGATGTTATATTTTGTGATCTTATATGTATGTAGGGAACTTCAACCCCCTCCATTTTGAATTTGAGGGCACAAACTCCTCCATCTCATCATCTTTGTATCCCCATTCGTACTCCAGGAGCTCCCGATGACTCATCTGAGCGTGAGATGTAGATTCGGCGTGATCAACATCTTGCGGTAAGTTTGTGTATTTATGTAAATAATTTCATGAGCATGGTATTAAACACATGTTAAAAACATATATAAATTAAGTTTTGACATAAAAACATTGTTTACATTTACAGGTTCAACTATAGGTGAGTATCCAGTAGAATAGGACTCGTAGCATGGGCTTAGACATTCCAAATTCATCTCATAGATCTCCATCTTCATCTAAGGGAGGGCCTTCTTCGAGCAAGGCCAAAAGAGGGATAGATTTTGATGATTAGGAAATATATATGTCTTACATGAAATTTTTTTGTATGCCTATGTGCATGACATTGTATGTACGCCTATATGGCATTTGAAATTGATGGCATATGACCTATTTTGGGAATTTTTTATATTTATTTTACACATTAAAATACTATTTGGAACTTGATATTTTTGTATGATACCTTACATTTCTGAGATTATTTTTACATGAAACTAATATGATGTGCACTTGACAATATTTAAGACATTATGGATTATTTTTTCATTTATTGGTGATGTACATGTACTAGTGTTTTCAATGTATAATATGCATCAAACTTTGGAAATCAATATTTATATAATGTATGTATATAAAGAGTTACCTAATCTGAGTAATTATTCATTCAATTTATCAATGTGTATATGTGTATTTACCTTACCTACGCTTCTTCTTGCTCATGGTCTCTTTGTACTGGTTCCTATCTTATCATGCACCTACTACATTCTTCAATGCTTCTTAGTCTTCTCCCTTGTTAAAACACCTGAGCATACAAACATTAGGACCATCATTAAGAAAATGTTTTTTACAAAAACATGGATAGAAGGATCTAAGAATGCCCACAAAGTCTTACAAGATTTAATAGTTCAAAGAGAGTCATCACAATTTGATGCCTTTCATCTGTTGATATTTTGAGAATGTCTCTCATATGTATTACTCCAATGCTCAAGAATGTCTCCAGATGCAATGACATTCTGATTCGGACACTCAATGATTCTTGATTGTCTAATCTTGTCCAATTCATGTTATTACCTTTAAATCTGTAGGCATTTCAAGTTATTTAGAAATCACATCACACTCTTCACTAGGCTTGATGACTACCCCTATCTTTTGAAGGCACCTTTGAAAGCATCCATGGGTTTATCATAGCATAAATTATCAATGAATGGAAGGTCACTAAGTCGTAGGCCGATGACTCCCATTCAGAACTAAACAAGAAAGATTTACTAGGTAATTGATAACTCCCATGTGTTCTTAGACATTCCCTTATCAAATTCATTCTTAAGCCAATCTAGTCATTGAACAAGAACTCCCGAACGAGGTTTTGGATCTGACGAGATGTCTCTCGGTGCCACGGAGTGTGAGAAATCACATGTTGAAGATACCATGTTTTGGTCTCATGGCTCTTAACGGACTATGCATGGACGAGGTATCTCATAAGCATGGGGAGCATAGGGAAACAAAACACGGCCTTCAATAGCCTTCACCAGCCATCCGGATGTGTTGTCATAGTTAGTTTGGTACCAAGATCTTCCATTTGAAAAGTATCGCATCCGAAAGCCTTACACCGAATCAAACCTGTAGTATTTCACACGTTTGCAAATAATAGGACAACGAGAGAACCAAATGGATATGGATAAAACCGTGAGAGGATTTCATAGAGGGTATCGACATGGATATTTTGAATCGACAAGACGTCTCTAGGTGTCATAAAGTCTAATAAATCACTTGTCAAAGATATATCATTTTTGGTCTCATGGCTCTTAAGGGACTACGTTTGGATGAGGTAGCCTAGAAGCATCTGAAGCTTTGGCCTCCAAAATGACACCTCCCCTAACATTTACCTAGCCACCCCAATGTGTTGGATTAGTTGGTTTGGTGCCAAGAGCTTCAGTTTGTAAAGTACTACGTATGGTAGCCTTACAATGACTCAGACTGTAGTATTTCACGCATTTGCAAACAATAGGAAAACAAGAGAACTCGAATGGTGGTGGATAAAACCATGAGAGGATTTCATAGAGTATCCCGACATGGAGGTTTTGGATATGAAGAGACGTCTCTAGGTGCCACAGTAGTCCGATAAATTACTCGTATAAGATATAGCATTTTTTTTCGTTTCAAGGCTCTAAAGGGACTACGCTCTGACAAGGTAGCTTGAAAGCACTGGAGCTTTTTCCTTCAAAATGAAACCTCCCCTAGCATTTACCTAGCAACCCCGACGTGTTGGCTTATTCATTTTAGCGCCAAAATCTTCCATTTGCAAAGTATTGCATCCGGCTGCCTTACACTAACTTAGACTAAAATATTTCACCCTTTTGTAAACAATAGGACAACGATAGAACTGAATGGAGATGGATTGAACCACGAGAGGATTTCATAGTGGGTCCTACCATGGAGGTGTCAGATTTGACAAGACGTCTCTAGGTGCCATGGACTCTAGAAATCAGTTGTCGAAGATATAACATGTTTTGGTATTAGGGCTATTAAGGAGTACGCTCGGATGATGTGTCCCGAAGAACGAGGAGCATAGCGAACAAGAAAGAGGTCTCTAATACTGTTCATGAGGCCATCCAGATGTGTTGGCGTAGTCAATTCAAAGTGTCAAGAGATTTCGTTTGCAAATTATTGTGTCTAACATCCTTACATTGACTCAAAGTGTAGTATTTTATGCGTTTGCAAACAATAGGACAACGAGAGAACCAAATGGAGATAGATAAAACCATAAGAGGATTTTATAGGGTCCCGACATGGAGGTTTCAGATCTGACAAGACATCTCTAGGTGCTATGGAGTCTAAAAATCACCCGTCGAAGATATAGCATTTGTTGGTCTCAAGGCTATTAAGGGACTACACTGACGAGGTAGCTTGGAAGTAATCGGAGATTTTTCCTCCAAAATGACACCTCCCTAGTGTTTACCTAGCCACCCCGACATGTTGGCATAGTCGGTTCAGTGCCAAGAGCTTCCGTTTGTAAAGTATTGCGTCTCGACCTTATACCGACTGACTTACATGAGTATTTCACGTGTTTACAAACAATAGGACATCGAGAGAACCGAATGGATATGGATAAAACCATGAGATTATTTCATATAGGGTCTTGACATGGAGGTTTCAGATCTAACAAGATGTCTCTAGGTGCCACGGAGTCCGAGAAATCACTGTCAAAGATATAATGTGTTTTGGTCTCATGGCTCTTAAGGGACTACACCTAGACGAGGTAGTTCGGAAGCACAAGAAGTGTAGGGAACTAAAACGGGGCCTTCACTAGCATTCACCAAGCCATCCAGACGTGTTGGTGTAGTAGATTTGGCACCAAGATCTTTTTTTGCAAAGTATTGTGTTTGACAACCTTACACCGACTCGTAATACATTATTTCACACGTTTGGAAACAATAAGACAGCAAGAGAACCGAATGGAGATGGATAAAACCATGATACGATTTTGTAGAGGATCTCGATGTGGAGGTTTTAGATCCGACAAGAGGTGTCAAGGTGCCACTGAGTCCGAGAAACCATCCGTCAAAGATATAACATTTTTGGTCTTAAGGCTCTTAAGGGACTACGCCCTGGATGAGGTAGCCTAGAAGCACTGGAGCTTTGGCCCCCAAAACAACACCTCCTCTTGTTTTCCCTGGCCACCCCAACATTTTGGCATAGTCGGTTTGGTGCCAAGAGCTTTCGTTTGCAAAGTATTGCATCTAATGACCTTACACTAATTCGATGACAATATTGCACATGTTTGCAAACAATAGGACAACATGAGAACTCGAATAGATATGGATAAAAATACAAGAGTATTTCATGAGGGTCTTGAAATAAAGGTTTTGGATTTAAAAAGGAATCTCTAGTGCCACAAAGTCCGAGAAATCACCCGTCGATGATATAGCATTTTTGGTTTGAGGGCTCTTAAAGAACTACGCCGGATGAGGTAGCCGGAAGCACTGGAACTTTGGCCTCCAAAGAGACACCTCCACTAGTGTTTACCTAGGAACCCCGACATGTTGGCATAGTCGGTTTGGCGCCAAGAAATTCCATTTTCAAAGTATTTCATTTGGCAACCTTACACTAACTTAGATGACAATATTTCACGTGTTTGCAAACAATAGAACAACGAGAGAACCAAATGGATATGGATAAAACCACAAGAGGATTTTGTAGAGGGTCTCAAAATGAAGATTTTGGATTTAAAAAGACGTCTCTAGGTGTCATGGAGTCTAAGAAATCACCTGTCAATGATATAACATTTTTGGTTTGAGGGATCTTAAAGAACTACGCCCGTATGAGGTAGCTTGGAAGCACCTAGAACTTTGGCATTCAAAACAACACCTTCCCTAACATTTACCCGGGCACCCAAACATGTTGGCTTAGTCGGTTTGGCACCAAGATCTTCCATTTGCAAAGTATTGCGTCTAACAACCTTACACTGACTCAGTACTACATGTATTTCACACGTTTACAAACAATAAGACAACAAGAGAACCGAATGGATATGGATAAAACTACAAGAGGCTTTTGTAGAGGGTACTAACATGGAGGTTTCATATCTAACAAGACATCTCTAGGTGCCATGAAGTGTGAGAAATCACCCATATAATATATAGAATTTTTTTGGTCTCAAGGTCAGTTAAGGGACTACGCCTAGACAAGGTAGTCTAGAAGCACTGGAGCTTTGGCCTCCAAAATGGCATCTCCCCTAGCATTTACCTAGCCACCCTAATGTGTTTGCTTCTTCGATTTAGTGCTAAGAGTTTCCTTTTGCAAAGTAGTGCGTTTGGAAGCCTTATACTGACTTAGACTATAGTATTTTACATGTTTGCAAACAATATGACAACGAGAGAACCGAATGGATATGGATAAAACTACGAGAGGCTTTCATAGAGGGTCCCAACATGGAGGTTTCAGATCTAACAAGATGTCTCTAAGTGCCACGGAGTTTGAGAAATCACCCGTTGAAGATATAGCGTGTTTTGGTCTTAGGGATCTTAAGGGACTATGCCTGGACGAGGTAGCCGAAGCATGAGGAGCATAGGGAACTGAAATGAGGCCTCCAATAGTGTTCACTGTGCCATCCAAATGTGTTGGCATAGTCGGTTTGGTGCCAAGAGATTTTGTTTGCAAATTATTGTGTCTAACATCCTTGCATTGACTCAGAGTACAATATTTTGTGCATTTACAAACAATAAGTCAACGAGAGAACCAAATGGAGAAGGATAAAAGTGTGAGATTATTTTGTAGAGGGTTCGATGTGGATGTTTTAGATTTGATGAGACGTCTCTAGGTGCCACAGAATCCGAGAAATCACCCATCAAAGATATAGAATTTTTTGGTCTTAGGGATCTTAAGAAACTATGCCCTGGGACGAGGTAGCCCGGAAAAAAATGGTGCCTTGGCCTTCGAAATGATACCTCCCTAGTATCTAGCTAGCTAACCCAATGTGTGTTGGTGTAGTCATTTTGGTGCCAAGAGCTTTTGTTTGGAAAGTATTGCATCTGACAACCTTACACTGACTCAGACTACAATATTTCAAGTGTTTACAAACAATAGGAAAACGAGAGAACCTAATAGATATGGATAAAACTGTAAGAGGATTTTGTATAGGGTCTCTACATAGAGGTTTGTGTATGACGATATTTCTCTAAGTGCCATGAATTTTGAGAAATCACCTATCGAAGATATAGCGTGTTTTGGTCTTAGGGCTCTTAAAGGACTACGCTCGAACGAGGTAGCCCGGAAGCACGGGTAGCGTAGGGAACTCAAACGAGGCCTCCACTAGCATTCACCAAGCCACAAGATGATTTTGTAGAGGGTCCCGACATGGAAGTTTTGGATCTAACGAGACATCTCTAGGTGCCATGGAGTCCGTGATATCACCCATCGAAGATATAACGATTTTGGTCTCGTGGCTCTTAAAGGACTACGCCTAGCCGAGGTAGCTCAAAAGCACCTAGAGCTTTGGCCTCTGAAACGAAACCTCCGCTCACATTTACTTGGCCACCCTGACATGTTGGCATAGTCAGTTTGGCGCCGAGAGCTTTTGTTTGCAAAGTATTTTGTCCTGCAACCTTACACCGACTCGACTCACATAATTTCGTGTGTTTTCAAACAATAGGACCATGAGAGAACCGAATGGATATGGACAAAACCGCAAGAGGCTTCCATAGAGGTTCCCAACATGGAATTTTTGGATCTTAAAATACGTCTCTAGGTGCCATGGAGTCCAAGAAATAACCTGTTGAAGATATATCATTTTTTTGTCTCAAGGCTCTTAAGGGACTACGCTTGAATGAGGTATCCTGTAAGCACCTAGAGCTTTAGCCTCTAAATAAAAACCTTCCCTAGCATTCAACTTACTACCCCGACATGTTGGCTTAGTTGGTTTGGTGCCAAGATCTCTGTTTGTAAATTATTACATCTAGTAGCCTTACACTAACTCAAACTATAGTATTTCGCGCTTTTGCAAACAATAGGACAACGAGAGAACCAAATGGATATGGATAAAACCGTGAGGGGCTTTCATATAGGGTTTCAATGTGGATGATTTAGATCGACAAGAAATCTCTAGGTGTCACTCCCGATAAATCATCCATATAAGATATAGCATTTTTTGGTCTCAAGGCTCTTAAGGGACTACGATCGAACGAGGTAGTCCGAGAAGCACTTGGATATTTGGCCTCCAAAACAAAATCTCCCCTAGAATTTACCTAGCCACCCCGATGTGTTGGATTATTTTTTTAGCACCAAGAGCTTCCGTTTGTAAAGTATTGCGTCGACAAACCTTACAATGACTCATACCTGCAGATTTCACATCTTTGCAAACAATTAGACATCGAGAGAACTGAATGGAGATAGATAATACTTGTGAGAGGATTTAGTAGAGGGTCTTGACATAGAGGTGTGTAATCTAATGAGACATCTCTAGGTGTCATAGAGTCTGAGAAATCACTTGTCAAAGATATATCATTTTTTAGTCTCGGTGGCTCTTAAAGGACTACGACTATATGAGATAGCCCGGAAGCACCTAGAGCTTTAGCCTCGAAAAGACACCTTCCCTAGTATTTACCTAGCCACCTTGACTGTTGGCTTAGTCGGTTTGACGCCAAGAGCTTCCGATTGTAAAGTATTACGCCCGACAGCTTACACCGACTCGATCGGCAGATTTTGTGTGTTTGCAAACAATAGGAAAATGAGAGAACCGAATGGAGATGGATAAAACCATAATATTATTTCGTATAGGGTCCCCACATAGATTTTTCAGATTTGACAAGACATCTCTAGCTGCCACGCAGTCCGAGAAATCACCCGTATAAGATATAGTATTTTTGGTCTTAAGGCTCTTAAGGGACTATGCCCAAACGAGGCATCCTGGAAGCACCTGGAGATTTTACCTCTGAAATGACATCTCCCCTAGAATTTACCTAGCCATCCCAATGTGTTGGATTATTCGGTTCGGCGCCAAGAGCTTCCGTTTGCAAAGTATTACGTCTGACAACCTTATAATGACTTAGACTTTAGTATTTCACGCATTTACAAACAATAAGACAATGAGAGAACCAAATGGAAATGTATAAAACATCTAGAGGCTTTTGTAGAGGGTCTTGACATGGAGGTGTTGGATCTGACGAGACGTCTCTAGGTGCCACGAAGTATGAGAAATCACCTATCAAATATATAACGTGTTTTGGTCTCAAGGCTCTTAAGGGACTACACTCGAACGAGTTAGCTCGGAAGCATGGAGAGTGTAGGGAACCAAAATGAGGCCTCCAATAGTGTTCACGGGCCATCTAGATGTGTTTGCATAGTCGGTTTGGTGCCAAGAGATTTTGTTTATAAAGTATTGCGTCTGACATCCTTACACTGACTCATCAGTAGTATCTCACGCGTTTGCAAAAAATAGGTCAACGAGAGAACCAAATAGAGACGGATAAAACCATGAGATACTTTTGTAGAGGGTCCCAACATAGAGGTTTTGAAAGAGTTGACGGATCATATTGAAACTGTGCACCACAATGAAGTTGCACTCAAGTTGAATCGCAATGGCTCCAACGTAATCACAAGGAAGAATTGATCAACAACTGAATAACTTGCATAACAGAATAAAGCTTGCTCATAAGAAAAAGACAGGAGTGTCTTGGCATGCTCATAAATGAATAGTAAAAGGGTACATATAGGGTGCTAAGTAACCCTAGTGCATGACTCAATAGAAAACCCTAAACCTAACCCATGTGAGATGACCCTCCAATATGAGAGGAGGACACATAGGATAACTCACACCAACACCCCCTTCATCGAAGCTGGGGTAGTGGCTATGATGAGTCGATGGTAAAGAGAAGACACACCTAAACAACTAAGAAAGATGTGTCAATGGGGCCCGGAAACTAAAGGCTTGATAAGGTGCCCATATACAAACACAATCTTCCTAGAAGAAGAAAAATACAAGAAGGACTACATAGCCCAAAGAAGATGAGCAGCTGCAAAAGATCTCACCCCAAGAAGAGACCGTAAGTGAAGAAACTTCATCTTAGTGAAGGGCTTGGTAAATAAATCTATAATCTGATCAGTTGTTTGAATGTACTGAATGTCAATGATGCCATCATGAATAAGCTCTCGTATGAAGTGCATATGGATCTCAATGTGCTTCATCTGTTGATGCTGAACTGGATTTCTACGAAAATAGAAATAGTGCTCGTGTTATCACAGTAGATAATGGTGGGTTGTCGAAAGTGGATGCCAAACTTTGTCAGAATACCCTGTAGCCAAATAACTTTTGTGGCAGCGTTAACTACTCCTCTGTATTTTGCCTCTGTAGATGATATCATAATTGCATTCTGCTTCTTACTAGACCAATTAATATGACCGAACCAAGAGAGAAATCTGTGGCGAAGTATATTTTTGATGATCTAAGTCACCGGCCCAATCAAAATCTGTGAACCCAATCAAGTCAATATCTACCCCTCCATGATAGTGAATGCCATCAGTATAAGTGCCACGAACATAATGAAGGATCCATTTAGCTGCTTTCTAATGTAGCTCATGTGGCTCCTGCATGAATCTGGACATGATCCCAATAGCATACGATAAATCTGGTCGAGTGTGAGTCAAGTAAATCAAGCTCCCCACCAACTGTCGATAAAGAGTACCATCAACCAAGGGAGTAGAGCAATTTGAAACCAACTTAACCCCGAAAAGAAAAGGAGTAGGAGAAGACTTGTAATTGGACATCTGAAAATGAGCTAGCAAATCAAGAGCATACTTAGGTTGTGAAATCAAAATTCCTGAGTTAGATTGTGAAATCTAGATCCCAAGGAAGTAATGAAGCAAACCTAAGTTAGTCATGGAAAACCTGTTGGCCAAGGTGATCTTCATAGAATCAATAATAGAGGAAGAGCTGCATGTGATAAAAAATTCATCAACATATAGAACAAGAATGAGTGCGGAGTCATATTGCAGTAGAATAAAAACATTTAGATTTGAGTGACACCTAGTAAACCCTGATGTAAATAAAAAAGAGTCCATCTTGGCATTCCAAGCCTGAGGGGCTTGTTTGAGGCCATAAAGAACTTCTTTAACTTAAAAATGAGGGAGGGATCTTGGACATAACCTGAAGGTTGTTCCATATAGATCTCTTCCTCTAGGTCACCATGAAGGAAGGAACTCTTAACATCCATTTGATGGACTTTCCATCTATTCGCTGCGAAATGGATAGGATTAGTCACATAGAAGTCATCTTCACAATGGAGCAAAGGTTTCGGATAATCAACCCTATCTATCCGGGAGAAACCCTTAGCTACTAATCATGCTTTAAAATTTTCTACGTCTCCATCTACTCTATACTTTGTTCGGAACACCCACTTACATCGAACGATTTTTCTTCCTTTCAGAAGAGGGGTGAGATCCCAAGTATCGTTATTCATGAGAAAGAAATACTCCTCATCCATGGTAGAATCCCACTCAGGAATACTAGAAGCCTCCTGGAAAGACTGTGGATCAAAAGTAGAGGTGAAGAAAGAGTGGGGTCCAATGAAATATGAACGATTATGTCTCACATCCAAAGTATCTCCAACTAAATCTCCAACACTTTGCAAAGTTTTCTAGCCCAAAGAGGACCAGGAGGATCAAGCTTAGAGTCGGAAGATTCTTCACTTGAGTGAGAAGGGACATATTCCTCATCATCACTACTGTCAGAATCAGAAGACTTAGAGGTCTAATGGTTGGGAGGATCCGGAAGAGGATCACGCTCAACAGTATCATCATCTGATGAGTTAGAATCTGAATCAACAAGCTGAAGAACCTCAATAGGTGGAGAAGTAGAAGTTGAAGAAGACTCATTGAACTTAACACTTCTCTCAATATATAGCTCATGAGAAGTAGGATTCATTAATCAATATCACTTCACACTATCGGGATAAACTACAAAGATACAAGGTTTGGATTGTGGTTCCAAGGACTTGTGTTTCTTCTTGGGAATGCAAGCCATAGCCTTGGATCCAAAGAATCAAAAGTGCTCAACATCGGGCTTGTGTCCAAACCAGGATTCAATGGGTCTCATCCCTCTTATCGCCTTGTGTGGAACATGGTTCGAATGTAATTTACACAATTCAACGCTTCAGCCCAATACTCAAAGACCCTATATGTACCCTTTTACTATGCATTTATGAGTATGCCAAGACACTCCACTGTCTTTTTCTTATGAGCAAGATTTATTTCGTTATGCAAGTTATCCATTGTTGATCGATTATTCCTTGTGATTATGTTGGAGCCATTGCGATTCAACTTGAGTGTAACTTCATTGTGGTGCACAGTTTCCGATATGATTCGTCAACTCTTTCAAAACCTCTTTGTTGGGACCCTCTACAAAAGAATCGAAAGTGCTCAACATCGGCTTGTGTCTAAACCAGATTCAAAGGGTTTCATCCCTCTTACTACCTTGCATGGAACATGGTTCTCAATGTAATTTACACAATTCTTTGCTTTGCTCGGCCCAATACTGTGGAGGAAGAGACTTTGAGTGAATCATACAAGTAGCCATCTCCTTAAGAGTATGGTTCTTTCTTTCTGCGAAGGGCTATAAGCAACTGTATGTTATAAAGAGATCCCTTCAGAAGTACAAAATCCATGAACCTATTGTTTACATATTCACCTCCATTTTCGGTTTGAAGAACCTTGATAGACCGTTCTGCCTGTTTCTTAGCAAGAGCCTTAAAGTCCTGAAAATGTTCAAAGACTTCAGACTTAAGCTTAAGAAAATATACCCAAGTATATCGTAAAAAGTCATCAATGAAGGTTAGCACATAAAGAGCTCTAGTAAATGAAGGAGAAGGAAATGGACTAGAAATATCACTGTGAACAAGATCCAAGGGATGAGTAGCTCTCCAGGCTTTTCCTTTATCAAAGTTCTTTTCAGGATGCTTTCCAAGGATACAACCCTCACAAAGACCCTTAGAAAAATTGACGCGGGGTAACCCGTTGATCATTTCGTTTTGGCTCAATTGTTCAAGGTAGTGATAATTTAGATGTCCAAAACACTCATGCCATATCTTACTAACCTCATTTGCATGAGTGAGCAAGGCAGTAGGCATAGAATCAGAAGTAAAGTGGGAAAAGGCATATAACTGTGAATGGTGATCAGCCTTTCCCTCAATCACTGTAGTGTCATTGTTAAGCTCACAAATAATCATCGAGTTAAGACCAAATTCCACTCGCATTCCTTCACCAAGGTGAGTAATTTGGTAAACCGATAGGATATTGGTAGAGAGATCAAGAACACTCAACACTTGGTTAAATGTTCCCCATCCATCTCTACCGATCCACTATCGAAACCGACACTGTCGTGTCATTACCCATCGTGATTTGGGACATTCCACAAGGTTCGATGTTGGAGAACTCAACATGCAAAGAACCCATGTGGTGTGAGGCACCAGAATCTATAATCCATGTCAATGAAGGAGAAAATCTAGCTACAAGGGCCTTTCCTTTCTTCTTATCATTTTTAGAACCTTTTGCAGTAGAAGACTCGGCCTTGAAGCATTTTGTTTTATGGATTCAGGAACACTTATTTTATTCTTCTCAAGTAAATGAGATAAGTGATCAATTTGTTTATGAAAATAGTGGTGCTCGTCATGACCAGAATTCTTACAATAGGAACACAAAAACTTGCTTTTCTATGCCTTAGGCTCAAAAGTCGAAGTGTTTGTGTCATTTTTAGGTTTGGTCTTGGTTTCTTTCTTAGGTTGATCCTTTGTTTCTTTCTTCTTTTTAGTCTTCTTTCCCTTGCTAGTACTTGCTACAAGGGCATGTGACTTGGACTTGAGAGACCCCATTTGAATGAGTTTGTCCTGTTCTCGAATGAGTTGGGACGAAAAACAGTCAAAGGAGGGCATAGTCCAAGTATCACCCAAAGCAAATTTTGTAGCGTAGAAAGTTGACACGAAGACAGAATATTTGGGACCTAGCTTAGAGAGAATCAACAAGATTAATTAAGAATATTTATTCTCTACTTGACATCCTTTTAACAACAATCTAATGTGGACAAATTTTGAGAAGAAAGATTGTAGGTTTTTAAAGTAACTAGGATTTAACCCTAGTATTTCATTTTCCAACTTATGCACTCTCATGTTATCTAGTTTTCCAAACATTGCATCCAGCGTTTTCCACACGATTTAGGTGTTTCGGATGCCTCAATGTGGAAGAGCAAGTCAGAGAAACATACATGCAAAGAAGACCTAAATCTTCATCACTACGGTTTAACTACTTAGATTTTTCAGGTTCGTCATCCTGGTCGGATCTCGAGTTCCCATGGTGATGCGATATAATGCTTTACCCCTTAGTTTCATAATCATTTTTTATCTCCATTCGAAGAATTTGAATGACGTAAGAAAATAAATTGAAAGTGCATCCATAGTGAGAGAGAGAGAGAGAAAGAAATGCAAAAAAGAAACACAACCACCCAAGACAATATAACAACCCCCCCCGCTTTCGACACTTTATAGTTTAGTGTGTTGATTACAATTGGGTCCGTGCGTGCGGTTTGAAACACTTGGTAACTCGTCTTGCAATTAGTGTAATGACGCATAAGAGAGGAGACCACAATAGTGTTTCATGGAGCATAGCAAATAGGACACCGTAAACAAGCACAAGTAAAAAATAAGGAAGGAGACGTAAGCCAATCTTGGTTGTGAGAAAAAAGCAACTCACGCCGCAAATGAAAACCCCTTCATGCAGGCGTGGCGAGAGGTGCTCACTAGTCACAAGAAATAATAAGGGTAAAACAATGCAATGATTAGATGAACTTTGGAAGAGTTCGATGATCTTGTAACGCCGAAAAGACACGTGGAAGACAAAGAGGTGCTCTCGAGTGATGTTGCACACTTGAGCACATGATTAGTAAAAAATCGTTTAGAAACGTCCAGTTTAGGTAATTTGAGAGCTTTTGGAGTTAAAAAGGATAATGAGCGTTAAAGAAGGATGATTTTTATAAAAATATTTTAACTAATCGTAAAGGAGAAACGTAATTAATAAAACTAGATTTAATTAAATCTAATTAATTACGATTAATTAATTAAGATCTAAAAAAATCCTAATTAAATATGAAAAATACTTTCCTTTTCTTTAAAAAAATCAATTTAAATTATTGCCACTATAATTTAAAATTTGGTTAATTTAAAAAAAAAAAAGATCGATTAAGGAAAAAGAATTTCTATTTTTTAAAACTTATGTTTGGTTTTTTTTTTTTTGAACTTTTTATTAGTTGTGTTTTAAATAGAATTTAATTTTAAAAACAAAGGATTTTTTTATTTAAAAAATACTTACGAAGGAAAAGGATAGACTTACCAAATAAAAAAATTTACCAAAATTGTGTAGTAAATCGAAATGACTTACCGGTTTTGCGTAGGGTTTCTTTGGAAGTGTGAGGCCGTGGTAGAGGAGAAAACCAGAGGAGGGTGGAGGGAGGAGGGAGGAGCACCCCAAAGCATTTGTTGTTTTTTTGCACCCGAAGTGTTTGAATCGACCACATTTAGAATCGCATAGTCCGTGGTTAGGAGAAAACACAGCCACGGTTTGCTCAATCTGCGGTTGGGAGAAAACACGGCCATGAGCAGCTCAATCCGTGGTTTGGAGAAAACATGGCCATGAGTAGTTGGGAGGCTAGTGAGGAGCACGTAGAGGCTACGGCGGTAAACACGATAAACTCCTCAAAAAAACAAACACGTCCTAAAAAAATGAAGGGCGAGAGGGGCATCCACGCACTGATTCGACCCACAAATTTATGCTAAATTTTTGGTCTTTGTTTTAGCAGTGGACAGGAGCTTCAAATGGTGATTCTCACCAAAACGACCTAGAAGAACTTGGTTCAGGGTAGAATGAGCAAAAGGAATGGAGTCTGGTTGTGGAGGAGGAGCTCATTGGAGAACACCAAAACACCAAACTGAGATTTGAACCTCCGAACCACAAATGAAAAAATTGTATTCTGTAGAAAGACATGCAAAAAGAACATAGAGTAACCAGAAACAAAGATCTAAAAAAATTCAGTTTAATAAATTTTTTTAAAAAAAACCTCTATTTTCAACGGGTCTCTAAATGTAGTGCAGCGAACTAAATTTAGCTGCAAAACCCCTAAAAGACTCAAAGAGATCTCGCACATGCACGAAGAACACAATAGAACAACAACTTTCTAAGATCAACTTGTTAAATATGTTAACAAGAAAAAACTAGAATATAATGATCGAAAACTTGCATGAGGAGTTAAAAAAATGAAAAACAAGAGTAATCACAACTCAAAAAAAATGAGTGCATATTTACCCAATCTTTGTTGGTGTGAGTTATCCTATGTTTCCTCCTCTCATATTGGAGGGTCATCTCACATGGGTTAGGTTTAGGTTTTGCTTTATTGAGTCATGCACTAGTTACTCAACACCCTATATGTACCCTTTTACTATTCATTTATGAGTATGCCAAGACACTCCACTTTGTCTTTTTCTTATAAGAAAGCTTTATTATGTTATGCAAGTTATTCAGTTGTTGATTGATTCTTCCTTGTGATTATGTTGGAGACATTACGATTCAACTTGAGTGCAACTTCATTGTGGCACATTTCGATATGATCTGTCAACTCTTTCATGTTATCGAGTGAGATTGAAAGAGTTGATCTGAAGTTGCACTCAAGTTGAATCGCAATGGCTCCAATGTAATCACAAGGAAGAATCGATCAACAACTGAATAACTTGCATAACATAATAAATCTTGCTCATAAGAAAAAGATAGCGGAGTGTCTTGACATACTCATAAATGAATAGTAAAAGGGTACATATAGGGTGTTGAGTAACCCTAGTGCATGACTCAATAGCAAACCCTAAATCTAACCCTAAACCTAATCCATGTGAGATGACCCTCCAATATGAGAGGATGACACATAGGATAACTCACACCAACACGCTATACCATGAAACAATTGGTAGATCGTATCAAAAACTGTGCACCACAATGAAGTTGCACTCAAGTTGAATCACAATGGCTCCAACATAATCACAAGGAAGAATCAATCAACAACTGAATAACTTGCATAACAAAATAAAGCTTGCTCATAAGAAAAAGACAGTGGAGTGTCTTGGCATACTCATAAATGAATAGTAAAAGGGTACATATAGGGTGCTGAGTAACCCTAGTGCATGACTCAATAGCAAACCCTAAACCTAACCCATGTGAGATGACCCTCCAATATGAGAGGAGGACATAGGATAACTCACACCAATATGTTTTAGATCCGATGAGACATCTCTAGGTGCCATGGAGTCCAAGAAATCACTCGTCTAAGATATAGTGTTTTTGGTCTCGGGGCTCTTAATGGACTACGCCCAGACAAGGTATCCCGGAAGCAATGGAGCTTTGGACTTTAAAACCACACCTCCCCTAGTATTTACTTGGCCACCCCGATGTATTGGTGTAGTCGGTTTGGTTCCAATAGCTTCTATTTGCAAAGTATTGCATCTCTTATCTTTACACCGACTGATCGCAATATTTCGTGCTTTTACAAACAATAGGATGCGAGAGATTTGAATGGAGATGGATAAAAATTCAAGAGGCTTTCGTAGAGCATCTTGACATGGAGGTGTTGGATCTAACGAGATGTCTCTAGGTGCCACGGAGTCTGAGAAATCACCTATCAAAGATATTACATGTTTTTGTCTCATGTCTCTTAAGGGACTATGCCTAGAAAAGGTAGCTTGGAAGCACAACGAGCATAGGGAACCGAAACGAGGCCTCCACTAGCATTCACCGGGACATCCATACTAGTTTTCATAGTCGGTTTGGCACCTAGAGATTTTGTTTGCAAAGTATTGTGTCTAGTAGCCTTAAACTTACTCGACTACATTATTTTATGTGTTTGCAAACAATAAGACAACGAGAGAATCAAATGGAGATGGATAAAACCACAAGATAATTTTGTAGAGGGTCTTGACATAGAGATTTTGGATTTGAGGAGACATCTCTAGGTTCCATAGAGTCTGAGAAATCACCCGTCGAAGATATATCATTTTTGGTCACAGGACTCTTAAGGGACTACGCCCAGACGAGGTAGCCCATAATCACCTGGAGCTTTGGCCTAAAAATGACACCTTCCCTAGTGTTTACCTAGCAACCCAGATATTTTTGTGTAGTTGGTTTGGCACAAATATCTTCCGTTTGTAAAGTATTACATCTGGAAGCCTTACACTCGACTCGCATTGTAGTATTTCACATGGTTACAAACAATAGGAAAAAGAGAGAACCGAATGGAGATGGATAAAACCTTGAGATTATTTTGTATAGGGTCCTGACATGGAGGTTTTGGATATGACGAGACATCTCTAGGTTCCACGGAGTCTGAGAAATCACCTGTCAAAGATATAGCATTTTTTGGTCTTAGAGCTCTTAAGGGACTACTCCCAAACGAGGTAGTCTAGAATCACCTGGAGATTTGGCCTCTAAAATGACACCTCCCCTAGCATTTATCTAGAAACCCCTAAGTATTGGCGTATTCGGTTAGGCGCTAAGAGATTCCGTTTGTAAAGTATTGTGTCGGTAACCTTACATTGACTCAAACCTATGCAATAATTCATATGTTTGCAAACAATAGGATAGCGAGAGAACCGAAAGGAGATGGAGAAAACCACGAGATAATTTCATAGAGAGTATTGAAGTGGAGGTCTTGGATTTTATGAGATGTTTCTAGGTGCCACAAATTCCGAGAAATCACCTGTCAAAGATATAACATTTTTTGGTCGGATGACCTTGAACAAATGTTTGTTTTACAAAAACTCATATAGCTTGAAAAAATGACGTAAAATTTTGCAAGAAGAATCATGACACCTTCCTCTATCATCTCCCATAATTTTTAGAAAATGATAGGTCTACATTTTTCTATCCCATCTCATTTTCATGCTACAATAGTGCATGCTAGAATAGTGTAAGGTTGTCCGATGCAATATTTTACAAACGAAAAATATTGCACCGAATCGACTACGTCAAAGCGTTGGGGTGGCAGGGTAAATGCTAGGGGAGGTATTGTTTTGGAGGAAAAAAATCGAGGTGCTTCCGGGCTACCTCGTTTGTGTGTAGTTCCTTAAGATCCCTGAGACCAAAACACGTTATATCTTCGACGGGTGATTTCTCGGACTCCGTGGCACCTAGAGATATCTCTTTAGATCTGACACCTCCACCTAGGAAGCTATACGAAATTGTATGGAAGTTTTTTCCATCTCCTTTTGGTGCTCTCACTATCCTATTGTTTGCAAACGCGTGAAATAGTGTAGTCTGAGTCAGTGTAAGGTTGTTAGATGCTATATTTTGAAAATGGTAGCTCGTGGGACCAAACCGTCTATACCAACACGTACGAAGAGCCTGGTGAAAATTAGTGGAGGCCTCATTTTGGTTCCCTACACTCCCCGTGCTTTTGGGCTACCTCATCTGGGCATAGTCCCTTAAGAGCCCTGAGACCAAAACATGTTATATCTTTGATAGGTGATTTCTCAAATTCCGTGGCACCTAGAGACGTCCCGTCAGATCTAAAACCTCCACCTAGGGAACCTCTATAAAATTATATGCCGGTTTTTTCCATCTCATTTTGATGTTCTCATTGTCCTATTTTTTGCAAACATGTGAAATAGTGTATTCGAGTTAGTGTAAGGTTGTCAGATGCTATATTTTGCAAACGGTAGCTCATGGGACTAAACCGTCTACGCCAACATATCTAGATGGCTTGGTGAATGCTAGTGGAGGCCTCATTTTGGTTCCCTACACTCCCCGTGCTTCTAGGATACCTCATCTAGGTGTAGTCCCTTAAGATCCCTGAGACCAAAACATGTTATATCTTCGACGGGTGATTACTCGAACTCTGTGGCACCTAGAGATGTTCTATCGATCCTACACCTCCACCTAGGGAACCTCTACAAAATCCTATGACGGTTTTTTCCATCTCCTTTTGGTGTTCTTGTTGTCCTATTATTTGAAAATGCATGAAATAATGTAGTCTGAGTTAGTGTAATCAAGTGAATAATATAGGTGGTTCATACAATATAGGTGCTAAAGTGAGAATTTTAATAAGATATTTTTACAATATAGGTGGTGAAATGACTATTTTTGTTTAGTGTTTCTTTCTAATATTTAATTTCTCTTAGCTTCACTTAGCTTCGAGAATAATACATTATCTCTTGATAGTGTCAACCACGTGAAGGTGGAATCTTTTTGGAACCACTAACCTACATAAACATGTTAGTAAGAAATTAAATATAATTTTAAATCATACAAAATTTAAATAAAATCATTAAAGTAAATATTCAAATTAAATTCATGAAGAACATACCTTTGCAAATTCAATCCAATGAACCACAAGGATCAACTCTACTCTTGACAGTAGCAAGAATTGCTTCATGATATGATTCACGAACCTTCCACAGATTCTTGTTTGATGGCCAACCTTGATATATTTGAAAAATTTATTATTTGTTGCAAGGACCAAATGTGAATAGTGAAGTATCTTTCAATGTACTTCATAGTCTTCAAACAACCAAATGTTTGATTTTTTGATAGGATATCATCGAAGCCAAGTTCCGTTGACTGACTACCACCGATCCAATGGGATAATCAAGGTCTTCACCATCAATGAATGTCAAAGTCAAAAAATTTCCCCTCTACACAATGAGATAAGAAGTAGTATTTTCCTCTTCGTTAAATTTCGTCACAATAAGCTGCAAAAACATGCCATATGTATCACAAAGTAAAATTGTTCAATCAATTTAAAAATACATTAAGATTTGACTATTTAATAATTTATTAATCTAAAACATGGCATGTACATATATGTATGTACCTTATTGCACTAAATCGAGACTTGGTCAAAGTTAGGTGATGTTATGCACTTTGTCTTTTTATTGTATGTCATTTTTGTGGTATTTTCCCTATGTTTTGTATGCTCATTTCTTGTATGATTTTGGCCACTTTAGTCTTGATTGTCTCGTAACATTGCATGAGCATTGTCCCATGTTTACACCCCACTTTTCAAGGTCTAAATTATTTTCATTCTCGTTAGCTTACACATTATTTTCTATATGCATGCATGTCTTGTTTGCACTAACACATGTTCCTAGCCATTGTTTGTGCATGACTTAGTTTCTACCAAGCACATTCCCTCCTATGTGTTGGTATCGAGTTTATCATCATATCAGATTAGATAAACTGAATGTTGGCTCCTCTTTTGGGCAACATCCTCCTAGCGATGTTGCATGCACCCCAAATGAGGTGGGGCATATATTGGGTGAATCAATCACCCCATACAATAGCATATAGTCACATATCGACACGCACATTATAGAAACAACACGATCTGTAATTATCGAAGGGGTTCAGATTATGACTTGGGTCCTTGGTTCAACATAGACACTAACATCCGGATACGAGACATGGGTTCCTAGACACTTTAGACCCTTCCTGGGTGCATATGACCATGGGGAAAATACATAATTTTCTCCGATCAACATAGTTTTCAGCAACTTTTGAGCATTTTTACAATATAGGAACAATCCTCAAGCAAGCAGAATGCATTTTATCTCCTTCTTTTCTATTTACTTGGATCAAAATTGAGTAAGACAAGATCACACCATCTGCAGTAGTGTATAAATTTTGATAAGTAATAAAGCATGAAGAGTAACACTAGACTGTCTCCCTACACTTCTCTTGTCATTACATGAGATTTCCCAAAAACTCACACTTAGCCCGAGATCGCACAAAGAACTCACTCTTCATCAATACTTGAGTAAAATTTTCTATCTTTTTCACTCTTCATGGATCGGGTGCACATGTTTACTTTTTCTATTTTTTCACATTTTTCATACTTTTTATAAATGAACCTCATCTCACTCATTCTCTTAGTTGCACACTATTCTTGCTTAGTTCTACTTTTCGTATAATTTGATTACTATGTTAGATGGATATTTTGTACATCATTACCTTAATCATACACACATACGTGTTCACTTGCCTTCTAGTTGTGATTGCTTGACATTACACAAATAATTACACACAACATGGATGCTTTATAATGTACCTCTTACCAGTCACACTAAGACTCCTAGCACATCTACATTCGAACATGTTACAATTGCTATTGATTCATTATTTAATACTTTCATCAATTCCTAGCACACTATTTCATATCAATCTATACTCATTTTGATGTACTTTTTATCTTTCTAACATGCTAACGGGTGATTCATGTGAAAAATTGTTATTTAGGAATTGCATGCCATCATGGTTATCCGATTACTTGTCATTGTTTGTGACATTCTTCTATTGTATGTCATTGTTCATGGGAATTTCCCTATGTTTTTATGTTAATTTCTTGTATGATTTGGCCACTTCGGCTCTAATTGTCTTGTGACATTGTGAATGTTGTCCCATGTTTATAACCCGTTTTCACGAGATATATTCTTTTCTTTCTTATTAGCTTACACATTATTTTCTATATGCATGTATGTCTTGTTTGCACTAACACATGTTTTCTAGAATTTGTTTTCATGTGGCTTAGTTTCTACCAAGCACATTCCCTCATATGTACTAGTATCAATTCGACATCGATCATATTAGATCAATTCAATGTTGGATCCTCTTTTAGTTCGTATCCTCTTAGCCACGTCACATGAAACCCAAATTAGGGGGCATCTCTTAGATGAATCAATCACCCCATACAACAGACACGATCCAGATCAAACTCGCACATTAAAGAAACATCACAAGTCAGTCACGATTACTAAAAGGGGCTCGATTTTGACTTGGGTCATTGGTTCAAAAAAGACACCAGCATTTAGATACAAACATGGGTGCCGAGACGCTTCGGACCCTTCATGGGTGTGTATGACTAGGGATAAGATACAAAAATTTTCTCCGATCAACACAGTTTTCACAAACTTTTTAGAGCATTTTTACTGATGCATCGAAACAATCCTCAAGCAAGTAGAATGCATTTTATCTCCTTTTTTTCTATTTACTTGGATCGAAATTGAGAAACACAAGATCACACCATCTGTAATAGTGTATAAATTTCAAGAAGCGGTCAAAGGATGGGGAATAACACTAGAACTTTCTCCCTATACTTCTCATGTCATGACGTGAGATTGCCTAAAAACTTACATTTAGAGCGAGATCGCCCAAAGAACTCACTCTTCATCAACACTTCATAAATTTTTTTCTTCTTTTCACTCTTCACAAATAAGGTGCACATGTTTATTTTTTCTACTTTCTAGAATTTTCACATACTTTTGCCTACTTTATACATATTTGGATTGAAAATTTTCTATACACATATTTCACTACTTCTTCACTTTTCTTTTGCTTGTTTATCCTTAATACACAATGTGAAAGCAACCTTAAACCGACATCGAGCTCAATAAATACAATAGGTACAACACGACACATCACATATGCTTCACCCCTAGGGTCATTTCCACTTCCCCCTTCCTCTAGCTTTCACACTTCATGATATTCATTCTATGCTTCATGATCTAGAAATTAGTTACATAAGGAAAATAATTAGGGAAATATAATCCCAAAGGAACATTAAATGATCACAATCATGTTTAGTGGGATTTATATATGCCCTAATTGAGTGCCACATGTAACTAATCAAGTGATGCTTTCATGAGGGAACACATATAGGGTAAATTTAGCTTAAAATGATGTTAAGTTTTCATTGTTATTTCTGCGGTGTTTTATATGTCATTATAATTACAAAAGAGTTTGTAATCGAAGAAACTTAAGATGGAAATGACATTAGGATTTTGTTATTATGTTTAGAGAATTGGTAAACCCTAATTAATATCCACACATTATCAATCAAATGGTTGATTGCATGAGGTAACACAATTAGGGAAAATTGAGTTCAAAATAATATTATATTGTCATAGTTATGCTTAATGGTATTGATATGATCTAATTGAGTTCCATATGAAATTAGTAATAAATTATTTAACGAGGCATGCAATTACAAATACTCAATCCCAAAATCAATTTAATAATTTTTCTAACACATTGATTTTATTGAAATAAAATCAATTGACCCTTATTCCCTACCCCATGTAATCACTAGATTGGTTATACAAGACATTGAATTAGGTGTAACCCACTCCTAGGAATAATTGTTACAAACTATTGTTAATTTGGGATTGATTTACCCTAAGTTCATGCCATCATGCAACCAATCACTTAATTGGTTGAATGGGGAACTCAATTAATGCGGTTAAGTGTTATTAAACTTGATTTCAGTCGAGTTCCCACATCCCCCATATCTCTTACACCCATTTGTTTCCCATATAGAACCTTCCCTCATATATAATGTAGATATAAAAGGGTGGGTGGCCTGATTTCCGTTGTTATATATGTATAGAAAATATCATTTTGAAAAAGTAGAAATTTTGAAAAGTGGGGACTTTGAAAAGGTTGGTGCATATTACAAGTAAGGATTTTGTTAAACCAACAATTAGATAAATTTGGCATTTTGAAAAGTCAGGATTTTGAAAAAATTGTGAATTTACAAAAGTTGAGAATTTAAAAAATTTAGGATTTTCAACAGTATTCGTTTTGAAAAAGTATGGATTTTGAAAATGTCTAGAAAATTTCTGGGTTTTTAGAAAGTCTATTTTGAGAAAGCTGAAATTTTTAAAATTTCATGTTTATTAAAAGTCGGTATTTTGAGAAAGTTAGGGATTTAGAAGAAGTCAGGATATTATAAAAAGTCAGTTATTGGAAATCAATTTTGAAATTTTTGGGATTTTAAAAAAGTTAGCATTTTGAAAAAGTCACGATTTTAAAAAATCTGATATTTTGAAAGTGTCAACATTTTGAAAAATTTAGCATTTTGAAAGGTCAACCTTTTAAAAAAGTCAGGATTGATTTTGAAAAATTTAGAATTGTGAAATTCATAATTTTTTTAAAAAGACCAAAATTTTAAAAAGTTAAGATTTTGAATAATTTGACATTTTAAAAAACTTGACATTTTAAAAAATTTAATATTTTGAAAAAATTAGGATTTTGAAAAAGTCAGCATTTTGAAAAATGCATGATTTTGAAAAAGTTAGGATTTTGAACTAGGCATGATTTTGAAAAATTTGGGGTTTTGAAAAAGGACGGATTGTGAAAAACATGTCATTTTGAAAAAGTTGAAATTTTCAAAAAGGTGTCATTTTGAAAATGTCAAGATTTATTTTGAAAGAATTGGGATTTTTTTGAAAAAGACAAGATTTTGAAAAAGTTTGGATTACAAAAAAGTTGGGATTTAGAAAAAGTCTTCATTTTGAAAAAATTGGCATTTTTAAAAACTCAATATTTTCAAAAAGTCAAGATTTTTAAAAAGTTGGATTTTGAAAAAGTCACAATCGTGAAAAGTCAACATTTTGATAAAATCAAATTTTTAAAAAAATTTGATATTTTGATAAAATCGATATTTTAAGAAAGTCAATATTTTGTACAAGTCGATATTGTGTAAAAGTTAATATTTTGAAAACTCGGTATTTTGAAAAATTTGGGATTTTGAAAACGTCAGGATTTTGAAAAAGTCACCATTTTGAAATAGTTTGAATTTTCAAAAAAGACATCATTTTGAAATTTTTTTTTTTTTTTTAAAATTGACATTTTTAAAAAACACACATTTTGAAAAAGTCGAGAATTTTGAAAAAGCTTAGACTTTCAAAAAGTTTAGATTTTGAAAAAGTCAGGATTTTGAAAAATTCAAGATTTTGAAAAAGTAGGGATTTTTAAACAATCGACATTTTGAAAAATTCAAAATATTGAAAAAGTTGACATTTTGAAAAGGTCGGGATTTATTTTGAATTTTTTTAATTCATTTTGGAAAAGTTAAGATTGTGAAAAATTTGGGATTTTGAAAAAGTTGGGATTATGAAAAAGTCAATATTTTAAAGGGTCGACATTTTGAAAAAGTCAAGATTTTGAAAAGTTGATGAGTTTGAAAAATTCCAGATTTATTTTTAAAAAGTTAGGATTAATTTTGAAAAAGTCGGGATTGATTTTGAAAAAGTGGTAATTTTTAAAAGTCGATATTTTAAAAATGTGGGGATTTTTAAAAAGTTGGGATTTAAAAATAGGCAACATTTTGAAAATGTTGGCATTTTTAAAAAGTTGTCATTTTTAAAAGTTTGGAATTTTAAAATTTCGCATTTTGAAAAAGTTGAGGATTTGAAAAAGTGTGGATTTTGAAATATTCTAGATTTTTGAAAGTCTAGATTTTGAAAAAGTCTTGTATTTTGAAAAAGTTTGCATTTTGGAAAAGTCTAGGATTTTGAACAAGTCAATAATTTGAAAAAGTGAAGATTTTGAAAAAAATAGATTTTAAAAAAGTTGACATTTTGAAAGGTAAGGATTTTGAAAAAAGTGAAATTTTGAAAAACATGATATTTTCGAAAAGATGTGATTTTGAAAAAGGAATGATTTTGAAAAACTTGGATTTTGAAAAAGGCATCATTTTGAAAAAGTTAGGATTTTGAAAAGAAGGGATTTTGAAAAAGGCATCATTTTAAAAAAGTTGTCATTTTGAAAAAGGCTTCATTTTAAAATGTTGACATATTGAAAAAGTTGGGATGTATTTTGAAAATATCAGGATTTATTACGAAAAAATTGATATTTACTTTGAAAAAGTCGGGATTACTTAAAAAGTCAAGATTTACTAAAATTTGTCATTTTGAAAAAGTCAAAATTTTTAAAAGTTGACATTTTGAAGAAGTCGGGATTTTCAACAAGTCAATATTTTTAAAAAAATTACATTTTGAAAAAATTAAGTTTTTGAAAAAATCATGATTTTGAAAAGTTTGCATTTTGAAAAGTTGGGATTTTGAAAAGGTATCCATTATGAAAATTCGAGATTTTTAGAAAATCGGGATTTATTTTTAAAATGTTTGGATTTATTTTTAGAAAGTTGGGATTTTGAAAAGGACGAAATTATTCAAAGTCTTTCCCAAAATATTGTTAAAGGTTCTATTATTTTATTTTCCTATGGTAGGTAGAGAAAGTATTGTGATGCACAATCATAAATTCATTTAGTGAGATATAAATTATTTCTATGAGGAAATGGGTTCATCATTCATCAATAAACATCAGCTAAAAAAGTAATGAATTTTTTAATAGTTCTTGTGTCATCACATGAACTAGTTCCATCTCATATATTATTTTCATCTTACACACACTTTCAAAAAATCACATTAGAGAACATATTTATTAGAATGCTTGAACACTATTGGTGACATGCAAATTGTAATGTTAAAATTCCATTATGAAAGTACATGTGTGAGAAAAATGGAAGGTTCTTGGTGTCTAGTAAAGGATCAATGGTAGGTCATAATGGCTACATAATGTAAAACTCAAAAGGTTTTGATTTGGAAATGACGAACAAGGATAATTCATATATGTGAAGTCCATTAACATAAGTTGGGTGTTAGATACTCATAAGGTGATAAAACAATGAATATGAAGAATGTATTTCCTTCCATTATCCCTTAAAGTAGATAAATAATGAATATGGAGAATGGGTGGCCTCTCATTATCCCTCAAATTAGAAAAATAATGAATATGGATAATGGGAGGCCTTCCAATCTCCTTGAAAGTGAATAATAAATCAAGAGGGAGAATGGGAAGCCCTCATTCTATCTCAAAGTAAAAATGAAGAATCAGAGGAAGATGCATTCCATTCTCTGTCAAAGCTCAAATATATTAAGAGATAAATTTGGAAAGTGAAAAAATTTCAAGACAAAAAATGGAGAAAAAAATCTAAAGATAGGATAATAAAGTAAAAAAATCAATGGATAGAATGGGAGGCCTCTATTTCTCCTTTTAAGTGAAACAATTAAAAGGTAGAATAAGAATCCTCTTTAACCTATATATGTATTCAACACATGACAATATTATATGGTGCCCCATAGTTTAAATTTATAATTCTCGTTACTGATTTTAAAAAATTGAAAATTGATAATGACACATTTGGTTAACAACATTCACATGCTTGGAAACCAACATTATCACAATTGGAAACTGATAATAACATAGTTAGAAACCAAATTTCATGTTTATAAAACCATGAACCATGTTATTGGAAGTCTATATTTTTGGTGGTTAGTCCAAATTTAATGAAATGGTGGTTGAAAGATGAATTTATGGAATACTTTATCTCTTAGGAGAAATAGAAAAAGGAGGTGGTGGCTACTAGTGTTGAAAAAAACAACATAGTATAGAAGAGAGAAGAAGAATCCTCAAGTATTAATCTGAGTAAATTTACTAGGAGCTCTCTCACAAAGGAGACTATCAAGAGGCTGGAATTCACATCCGCAATGCATACCTTTGTTATCTATATGGACTATGAGCTGATCTAAGAATGATACTTGTTCTTAGCCTATTAAATGTTTTTTAGTTTCCCATTTAAACTTGGTGAAAAATTACATATCAAAATTATGTAATTTTAGTTAACTTATTGCTGAAAGTTGTTACAAGGTAACTATTTTGTGTGGGGTTGTAGTCTTTTTGTTTTGATGTGCCTATTCTTTATATTCTATATTGGTTATGAAAGATTGAAACCCAATTTTTTTCCTATCTAATAAAATTATGAAACCCTTATTCACCTTAGTGGTCCATTTTAATTTAAATATGTTCAATTTATACTTTTGGTAGCTCATTTCTCTTCTTTTAATTTGTAAACTAGATCTCTAACTTTATATAATTTATATTTGATGAAATTCCCCTATGTCATACCTAACCAAAGTATTGTGAGTATATAAGTGGTGGAGAGACATTGATAATGGTAAGAATATTAATTTTTCAAGTTTACATCCTTTTAAGATGATTTTTTCAAGTTAAAAATTTTTATTTCTATTTTTAAACATATAGGGTTAGAAATTGGGTTAGCGAAATAGTTTGTCTCTATCTAATTTTACACAAAACCTAACCATTCTTCAACAAAAAAACTATCTATCTTATGTACTTCAACAAACCATTCTTCATCAAAAATACCTCTTTCAAACTCTCTATCAACATTTTGTAGTGGTATTTCTACAAATGAAACTTGACCAAGTGCTGCCATATTGTTCCTACAAATGATACATTTGAACAAAGCTATCTCAATATCAATAATAATGAAAATAAACTACAAGTGTTTCCATAATGTTCATACAAATGAGACATTTGAACAAAGTTATCTCAATATCAACAATAATGAAAATAAACTATAAACAATTCTTGATTACATCTAATTATTTTTTCACTAAAAAAATAGTAGGGATAATTGTTTTATATTATCATCAATATTAAACATTAATAAAATATAAAGAGACCTACCACTTTCCCTAAAATTATCAAACATTTTTCATGGTATGTGAGGCCTACCATTCTCTTCCACTAATATATTTCATATAATGGGAGGAGTAATATTTCATATATTTCATCAAATGTAATGTCTTCAACAATGTAATTACCTCCGATGCTCGAGATTGCTCGCGATCGCTCGCGATCGCCGCGATCGCCTCCGTAAGCTGTTTCGTGACTTTTCCACGGCTATTTCGTGATGTTCCGCGGCTGTTCCGCGACTATTCCGTGACTATTCCGGGACTGTGCCATGGTCGCTACCAGACGTACCTCTAACCCTAATCGCGTCCATGGTGGTGGCTCTGCTCCTGGACAGGAAAACAATGCGTCTCCTTGGTCGTGGATCGACCTCGCCTTTCCCAATGCCGACGGTTCTGCAAACCCTAGCCACATTCATTCATCATCTGGGGGTGTTCCTGGGAAAGGCGAGGTTCGTGGTGAACTGAAACAGGGTGATCTACCTGTTATTCCAATGCTGGATAAAGGGATTAGGCGCGAGTCTCTTGAAACCTCCTTCAAAGACGTCTTAAAATGCAAGGAATCCTCCATGAAACCTGCAGACATCACCCCATGTATTACATTTGGGGAAGATGTCATTTCATCTGAGGTTTACTACAAAGAGCATGCTCTGATTTGTAGATTTGGGGGTTTATGGCCCAGCCTTCCTGCTCTTCACGCGTGGATCTCCAAACATTGGACTCCATCTTTAACTGGTAAGATAGACTTATATCCATGTGCTAAAGGCATTTTCATTATGGTTTTCTCTTCAATAGCTGATAAAGACATCATTGCTTCCAAGCTCTGGACCTGCGAGTCAAAATATTTGATCATGAAACCTTGGTTCCCATCCTTTAACCCGCACACAGAGTCATTCTCATGGAAACCTGTTTGGATCAGGCTGCCCCATTTACCTCTCCAATTCTGGAGTCATGAATGTCTGACAACCATTGGCAATACCTTGGGTACTACACTCCACATAGATTCTCAAACAACTAATTACACCCATACTACCTATGCCCGGATCCTGGTGGAACTTGACACTGATAAAAATCTTCCTGCTACCATAGACCTTAGAGTGCAAAATAGAACTTGGTCACAAACTCTTGATTATGAAGGTCTGCCTTTTCGATGTAGAAGGTGTTTTGGATTAGGACACACCTCTACTGCTTGTGGGATGGAAAAACGTCAACATGAGAAGCGCAACTGGTGGAAAGACGCACTCCCGGAGCACTTGATCTTTGTGGATAGAAAGGATCTTGATTCTAAAGCAGTAGTTGAACCAGAGTCAACAAAAACCCCTTTATCCGAAACTCAGATTGTTAGAAACATGAAAAATACACAAGCTGCTGAGGGCAGCATGGAAAATGAAAAATATATCTCTCAGGAGAACAACATGGCTGTTCCAAATGGGACATATGCGACTAAGGAAAATACTCCTCCTTTGTCTTCTTCTCCAACCGCGAAGACTCCATCAGGGTGGGTAACGGTCAACAAAAAGAAAAAATCTACCACTCTGAAGGGTAATGCTTTGCCTGGGTAAGGGTAACAGTCGCGGAGCTTCTGTGTTGTTTCTCTGCGGTTGGTTTGCTATTTTTTTGCTGTTGTTTTGCTGTTATGTCTCGTTTGTGTAGCTGTTTCTGAGCTACTTTGAGCTTCATTGTAACACTTGGATCTTGATCCATTCTCTCTATTTCTCACTCTTATTCCGGCTCTCAGGCCTTCTTTTGTATTCAAGGGTATAGTCCCTTTCAAAAAACTATTTGCCAATAATAAAAAAATTATTATCCTTCAAGAATATTTTTCAACATCAAAGTAAGAAACATAATCAAGAGGGAGAATGGGAGGTCTCACATTCTCACAAATATTAAATAATAATTATGAAGTAGAAAAGGAGATATCCCTTTTTACTTAGAGTAAAAAAACATTTTTATCTTCCTCAAAATTTAAAATTACAATCAAGAGGGTAATTGGGAGGCCTATGAATCTCCCTTAAATTATAAATCAATTTTTCATGGTATATGAGGCCTACCATTCTCTTCCAATAATACCATTCATCGGAGGAGAGACCTATAATTCTTAACCAATGATAGTTTTTATCCTTAGAATAAAAAAATAAAAAAGGTAGACTATGATGTCTCCTATTCCCCTTCATGGGTCAAAGCACAATGTTGTGTCCCACTTCGTGTCCCAAAAACGTGAGTAAGAAGTTGGGTGGGATCGGAAATCGAGGGTGTTTGCGTGAACACCCCTTTCACGTGAACCCCCTTCGCATGAACTGCCATGTAGGACAAAGAAACTAGTTCGCGCGAATGGGGGTTCGCGCGAACACCCCTTCGTGTGAACACCTTGAATTCAAATAATTTTGGCGGAAAAGAGTTATATATAGATATTTATATAGTTTTGGGTGGCATATTTAGGGTTTAGGGGGTTCGGGCAAAGGGGGTTCACGTGAACCCCCTTCACGTGAACCCCCCTTCCCACGAACCCTTCTTATGTGGCACCTATGTGGCACATTTTGGTGCCAAATTCATTTGGAGGATAATTTTATGCCAAAATGTGCCACTTAGGTGCCACGTAATTAGGGTTAACAAATGAATAAAATTACAAAATTTTAACACAAAATACATAATTTTATTAGCTTTCTAAAAATATAATTTTCATTTTTAAAAATATTTTTTACTATTTATTTTTTATATTTTGCTAACATATGGTATTTTAGGACAATCAATCGTACACAATCAACCCAATTTGAAAAATAGCAAAAATATTAAATTTTTTTGAAAAAATTAAAATTACTATTTATTGAAGTCTTCTTCTTACCTATGAAAAAAATTCAATTTCGATATAAATCTTAAAATTTATTGGCATAAACATTTGTACGGCATTTATTTGAAAATATTTTTACTAAATAATTAATCAAAAAAATATAATTCAAAAATATGAAAATTTGAGAGCACCTCAAAATTCAAATCTTGAACATATATCTAAAATTTCATGGTGAAAAAATAAATTTTCATTTAAAAAAACCACCCGGGACAAGTCATTCCTCTTTTATAACATAAGAAACAACGTATGAATAAAATTAAGAAAAAGACCATTTTTTTGCAAGTTTTTTTACATGTATTCTACACTCTAAACACAACATTTCGTTAGTTTGTGGAATTTCATGAATGTGTACGGTTTTATGGCTATTACCTTTAGAAAATCAATGAAACTAAAAATTCATGTTTATGTGAATATTGAAAAATAATTAAGAGGTAGAAAGGAGCTCTCCCTTTCTCCCTTAAGTGATTTTTTCCCCTCAAAGTAAAATTACAATAAAAATAAATGGGAAGCCTCCTAATCTCTCTAAAACTATAAATCAATATTTCATAGAATGAGAGGCCTACCATTCTCTTCCAATAATAGTTTTCAACCTTATATTTAAAAAAATCAACAAGGAAAATGAGATGTCTCCCAGTCTCCTTCATATTGAAAACTAATTAAGAGGAAGAAAGGAAGCTCTCCCTTTCTCCCTCAAAGTAAAATTATAATAAAAAGAAACGAAAAGCCTCCTAATTTCTATAAAAATATAAATAAATGTTTTATAGAATGGGAGGCCTACCATTCTCTTCCAATAATATTTTTTTACCTTAGATTTAAAAAATAGCATGAGGGAGAATGGGAGGTCTCCCATTCTTTGTAATATTGATAAATACTAAGGTAAAAAGGATGGTGTCTATTTTTCCCTCAAAGTGTAAAGAATAATTTTTCTCTGTCAAAATAAAATTATATTGAAGAGGGAAAAAGGGAGTCCTCCTAATCTCCATAAAATAAAAACTATGTTTTCATGTAATGGAAGGCCTATCATTCCCTTACATAATATTTTAAATAAAATGAGAGTCTTACCATTATCTTCTAATTATAGTTTTCAGCATCATAATAGACCAGTAATAGAGAGAGAAAATGGAAGGTCTCACATTCTCACTCATATTGAAAAATAATTGTATGGTATAAAGGGAGGTTTCTCTTTCTTCCTCAAAGTGGAAAAATCTATTTTTCCCTTGATATAAAATTATACATAAATTTTCTGAGAATATCTTTCATTGAATGGGAGGCCTAACCATTAGGTAATTCTCTTTGAGAATAAAATTCAACCTCAGAGTAAAAAAATATTCTAAAGGGAAAATGGTATGTCTCACATTCTTCCTCATATTGAAAAATAATTATGAGGTAGAAAGGGAGGCCTCCCCTTCTCCCTCAAAGTAGAAAATATGTTTTTTCTCTCTTAAAGTAAAATTACAATCAAGAGGGTAAATGGTGGGCCTATTGATCTCCCTAAGTTTCTAAATCAATTTTTCATGGTATGTGAAGACTACCATTATTTTATGATAATATATTTCATGTAAACTTCCAATAATAGTTTTCAACCTCAAAGTACAAAAACAATCAAGAGGGAGAATGGGATGTCTCTAATTCTTACTAATATTGACAAATATTATGATGTAAAAAGGAATGTCTCCCTTCTCTCTCAAAATAAAATTACAATATTGGTAGGCCTTCCAATCTCCCTAAAAATATAAATTATTTTTTCTTAGAATGAGAGGCCTACAATTTTGTTTGAAAAATATTTGTCAACCTGAGAGTAAATAAATGATCAAGAGGGAGACTGGGAGGTCTCCCATTCTTACACATAATGAAAAATAATTATTAGGTAAAAACAGATGCCTCTCTTCTCCCTAAAAATAAAATTACATTCAAGAGGTAAAATGAGAGGAATCCCAATCTCTCTAAATTTTTATATCAAATTTTCATGAAATGGAAGGCCTACCATTTTCTTATATAACATTTTTTATGAAATGAAAGGTCTAACATTCATTATTAATAATAATTTTTAACCATGTAGGAAAAATATAATAAAGAGGGAGAATGTGAGGTCACCAATTCTAACTCATATTGAAAAATGTCTATCATTCTCTTCCAATAATAGTATTCAAGAGGGAAAAAAATATCTTCCCGATCTCCCTAAAATTATAAACAATTGTTTTTATGGAATGGTAGGCTTACCATTCTCTTCCCAATAATAGCTTTCAACCTCATAGTAAAAAAATAAGAAAGAGAGAGAATGGGAAGTCTCCCATTCTCACTCATATTGAAAACTTATTATGAGTTATGATGCGGGAGCATAACTTGCAGAGGCCATAACTTTTGATCCGACCGTTGGATCGTCCTGAAATTTTGCAGGGTGGTAGATATACATTAGTACTATGCTAGGTCAACTTCGCTGCAAGGTTGTGCTCATTTTGGCACGTTTTCGGGCTCGAATTCCATCATCTAGTGGCCTAAAATTGGCTCCGAATGTTTTTTCCGCTTTTGACTAGGTCTTAGAACTTTAATAACTTTTGTTGTGCTTATCAGAATAAGTCTAAATTTTGTGTGAGACCTAATTTATGAATGCATATTTGGCACGCAAATTTTGGGGTCAATACGAGTTGTTTTGAATTTTAGGGTTTTTTGGCATTTTAGGGTTTTAGAGTAGTCTTGAAATAAAAGGAGAATTGTAATGATGTAATGGATGGGTGTGAATTCAAGAACGAGAAGTAAGCCATTGTGAAACTCCTGGTTTTATTTTTGCAAAGTTGTTTATGTGTGTTTTGGAGGTATTTCAACCTCTTGCAGCTGGATTCACATCAAGGTAGAAAGAGAGATCTCCTTTCTATCTCAACATGGAAATAATATTTTTATCCCTCAAAATAAACTTACAATCAAAAGACCAAATGGTAGGCCTCCCAATTTTGTTAAAATTATAAAACAATACTCTATGTTATGTGAGGCATACCATTCTTTGAATCTGATAATTTCATTCATGGAATGGTGGCTTACCATTATTTTCCAATAATAGTGTTCAATATCAAAGAAACAACAATCAAGAGATAGAATGGGAGGTATCCCATTCTCACTCATATCTAGAAATAATCAGGAGGGAGATGGGGAAAGAGGAATAATGGGAGGTCTATCATTCTCAAAAATATATGAAAATAATTGATATGGACACTGAGATGTATCCCTTTCTTAGAGAATGGGATGTATCCCTTTCTCTCTCAATGTTGAAAAAATAATGTTTCTCTATCAATTTTGAAAAAAATGTTTCTCCCTCAAAGTAAACTTATAATCAAGAGGTGAAAAGAGAGTCATGTCATTATTTCTACTATTATAAATCAAATTTTCACAAAATGGAAGCCTACCATTCTATTTGTTATAATATTTTACAACCTCAGAGTAGAAAATAATGAAGAGGGAGAATGATAGGTCTCCCAATCTCACTCATATTGAAAAATAATTATGAGTTAGAAAGGGAGGCCTCCCTTTCGCCTAAATATAAGTAAAATGTTTCTTCCTCAGTAAAATAATAAGAATAAAAATGGGAGGCCTCCCAATCTCCCTCAAATTATAAATCGATTAAAAGGGATTAGAAGACCTCTCTTTCTCAATATCTTATAATATTTTTCCTTTACAAAAAAATTGAATCAAGATGGAGAATGGAAGGCATCCAATTATACCTCATTGTAAAAAACAATTAAGATAGATAATGGGAGCTCTCCCTTCCTCCCTCATACTTTAAAAAAAAAAATTAGAAAGGGAGGCCTCTGATTTTACATCAATTTCAGAGAAATCAAAAGAGAATGAAAAGCCTCCTTTTCTATTTTATAGAAAATAAACATTGACGACATTGAATGGGAGGCCTCCCATTCTTCGTGAATATGAAAAAAATCAATGTTTTTATATATAAAGTTGAATGAGAGGTCTTAATTCTTTCTTAAAAATTAAAACTTTGAGTGAGAATCAACAACTTGTCATTATCACTCAAATAATTTAATTTGATGGAGGATGGGAGGCCTCCCATTCTCCCTCAAGTTCAAAGGAAAATATAATGTCTCACACTCTTAGTCAAAGTAAAATAATGTTAATTTATAATGGAAGGCCTCTGATTCTCCTTAAATTTTAAAAATTTACTAACAGGAGAAAGTGAGGTCTCTCATTCTCCCTCATAATGATGTGTTTTTAGAATACTAATTAAAAATAATAATGAATATTCTAATATTTAACTTATCAACATTCACCTATCAAAAACATAATATTCTAATATTTAATTTAGTTTCAACATCAATAAAGTTATATTGATTAAACATTGTTAAATTATTACATTAATTTAACATTGCTAGTTAGTTTAGAAATTTATTTTACAATTGCTTGACTAGCTATTTTTAAGGTAATTTAAAATTTTAATAACAATATATTAATTTAATATTATTTAAAAAATATTAAAAATTTAATATAACATGTTAAATTTAAAAAAATACCTAAAATACATTAAATAATATTCACTAAAAATATTTAGAATGAACCACTTAAAATCAAGAATTTGTAACACCTCGCTTAATCACACATAAAATAATTTGTTTCTATTATTATTTTAGAATTATTCATTCTACTTCTTATAATTATAATTTTTAACCTATTTAAATATTTATATCAACCTATTTTTAATTGTTATTTCATCATATTTATTTTTACTTTCATTAAAATGGTGTCTAGCTATAATTAATATATTTACACTATTTTAATTTATGTATCAATTTTTAATTTTAACTTTCAAATTCAATCCCCATCATTTTAAATTTCAATTAAAATATTGTCAATTGTAAATCATTTTTTATTCACAAGTAAATACATAAATGTGTATTAAATAATAAGTATCCTGCCTACTTTTATTTTAAAAATCATAATGAGGTAAAATGTAATTATTTTCTAAAAAATAGATAATCCGCCTATTTTCATTTTCAAATTTGGCTCACCTCATTTTGAATTTGAAAGAGTTTTCTATTATAAATTTTTACAGGAGTCAAAAAGTGATTATCTATTAAAAATAGTTATCTTTCCTATTCTCATTTTCAAATTCATCCCGCTTATTTCGAATTTGAAAAATCCATGTAAAGCATCTAAAACACTACAAAAGGGTTGTAAAAAAATTCAAACATTTTTTCCATTTCGTGAATTTAGTTTTTACGGGATTACTAGATGATGAACTCCCAATGCAATGTTATAATCATGGAAGCGACAATAGGATTTGAAAGTTATCTCAATAATATTTTTTATCAATGGAAGAGGCTACATGATTTGAAGGTGATCTCAAGATTTAAAAAAATTCAGTCATGGTAGTAGCTAGAAGATTTGAAAATAATCTCAGAAAAAAACTAAAGGCCGATCTAGTAAATATGAAGTTTAGCTCAACTACACATGACATTATTTAAGATTGTCTTCAAAGTGGAATATATCATAGTTATATGCATCTCGGTTCTAGCAGAAAGGAATAACTACATATTAATATAAATACATGTTTTACAGTGTACCATTTCTCTACATTTTCCATATTTATTTGAATGTGATTAAAGATTTAAAAGAAGAAGAAGAATACCTATAAATATTGTCTTCTTTTATTATCACTTATAGTTTCAAAAATTCTTGTTATCTCTTCTCTTCTATGTTCAAAAAGAAAAAAAAATCAACATTGAAATTTATTTTTATTATTAAACTTACCTATAATGTAAAAAATCATGATTAAAGATGTTTAAAGAAATGAAGAATACTGTAAATTTCTATATCTTCCGGTATGACTTTCGAGTTTCAAATATTCTTGTTATTTCTTCTTCTCTGATTTCAAAAACAAAAAAAATGTATTGATTTTATTTTTATTATGAAATTTATCTTCATTGTAGTGAATTACTTCCAAACTCTCACATTTTTAAATGTAATTCATGAGAAAAAAATATTTAGAATTTAGACATTGTGGGTTTTTTTCGGTTTAGAGTTATATGCATATGACTATTTAATGTTAAAAGATTGATATTTTGACTTCGACATTCACATTGTACGATTAAATAAAAAGAATATGAATCTATACAAAAATATTAGAACTATTACTTTATTTAAATAAGTTCAATGTTTTTATTCTCATTAACCATCAACATAATTTAAACATTAATTTTTACCTTGAATCATAATGGGTAGCTTCCCAATCTCACTTTTAATATGTTTTATATTTTGAAGAAGAATGGGAGGCCTCATATTCTTCTTTAAATTTTAAAAAGAAATAAATTGAAGGAGAATGGGAGGTCTCCACTCTCCTCCATAATTGTTTTTTTAATTTTAAGGAGAAAGGCCTCTTATCAACTTTAAAATTTATTTAAGACTAAACTATGTAGTTGTTGGAAAAATTGTTTAACAATTTCAAAGAATCCAACATTGATTTGCAAAACCATAAACATAACATGTTTTGTTTATACATTCTAGAAATGCTAGGCTTTAATTATGGCTTTGGAATAAGGTTCTTATTAGTTATAAAATGTCATTAAGATTGTACTATGCAGATCTTGGGAAAATATTTTAATGATTTCATGGAAGCCGACATTGGTTTGTAAAACAATAAACCAATAATGTTTCTTTTTTATATGGGCTAGTGGCTGTTAGGATTAATTTTAGTTTGAGAATAAGTTTCTTATAAATTTTAAAATGTCCTTAAGATCAAAATTTGTAGATCGTGAGAAAATATTTTAACAATTTTGTGGAATCCAACATTGACATGCAAAACATTAAGCATACCATGTTTCTATTTTATAAGGGCTAGCAGAAACTAGGCTTTAACTTATGTTTTGGGATAAGGTTCTTATCGGTGGGTAAGTGCACCAAGCTGGGGGGCCAAAAGGGGTCTTAAGTGGACGCATTTTTTTGAAAAAAAAAAATCAACTTGTACGAGTTTTTGAAATAGTTACACTCAAAATTGGAAGATGTTGTAGAAATATGAATCGTAGCATTTTGAGTCTAGTTTTTAAGCTACTAAATTTTATTGAAAATAGATAAGTTTAAGTGGGTCAAACAACTAGAATACCAATAGATGCTCCTATTTTTAATAAAAAATATAATAGAGTGACTTTCGTGCCCCCATCATTTTTTGAGCACCATTTAGTATTTTTGAAAACCATTTAATAGAAAGATAGCTAAGAGCATCTAGTTTGGGCTCATTTTTTTGATTTTTTTAGCTAATATTTTTTTATTTATGATTTTTCTAGTACAAAAATTTTATGTTTTGAAAAATAACAGAGCTCCGACCGTGCCCCCCCTAACTACCTCAAAAAATATTGAAAATTAGTTTTTTTTTAATATGTATAGAATTATGCCTAGTTTGGGCTAGTATAATTTTTAAAATTTCGATCACCCAAAAAAAGATACACCATGAAAGATAGACATATTTACACTTCAAAAAATATCTATAAAAAGGCATAGTTAGAAAATAAATAATATGGAAACCTTATATTAGTCAGAAAATTTAAAAATTTATATTTTTAGAAAGAAGAAACTCTGCTCTACGTTATGGTATAATTTTTTAAAAATGGATCGATTGTTTTATTTTTATTTATCATAGAGGAAGTGACATTTTTACATTTTCTTGCAAAAACATGATGTTTGTTGTGTTTGTACATGTCCATGCCTTAGGCTTGGGGATCCAAACCAAATCCCAAGCCTTGAGGCATGGCTTGGAAAAAGAGAAAATATAAAATGCGTACACATTATAACGCGTACTCTTTTTTCTTTATTTTATATATTATGGCCCCCAACGTCCCTTTCATCTCTTTCACGGGAATTTTGCAAACATTTTGTTTTGTCTACAATTTTCTCTACATTCTTGCATGATTTTTTAGTAGTTCATTTTGTCCCCTACCCCACTAGTTGATTTTTTCTAATCATGAGTGATAAACATCCAGCTAAGGATAAGAGTAAATTCAAGAATAAGACAACTGGAGCAATTGGAAGAGAAGATAATAAAGAGATTAAAGATAATGAAAAAATTCGAAAGCGAGGCAAGGTACATTCACTTTATCAAATGTAGCTAATGTGTTAGAAAATGGGGATGAAATACATAATGAAAATGTGGAGAATAATAATTTTGCAATGAATAAGGATTTTGCAATGAATAATGATATTGAATTGAATGATAATGTTGGTATGGATGAAGAAATTGATATGAATCCAATTGTTGAACCCTTACCTTAGAATCCAAATGTTAACCCCGAAATTTGTATGAAAACATTGAATGAAGAAAGTAACCTTGTAAACAAATCTTCACCTCTAAGAACACCTCCTTCCATTTTGCAAAGAAAACCAATTCACTTAATTGAAATTGATAAAAACATTATAAAACCAATGCCTAACAAAATGTCTGAAAGAAATGTGAGAAGAAAAGCTAGTGGAATTTGGGATAATTACTTTGAGAATTTAAATGACACACAAAGATGTCAATTATTTGTTTCATTGATGAAATTAATTAAGATGAGACCTATAATGAAGACCCTAGGGTTAAGAACATCTAATGTTTTTGATCAAAATGTGTCAATTGTTGAAAACATACATAAAGCATACCAAACTGTAGGTGGCAAAAGATGCACCAAAGATAGTAATGCTACACGGCGTGCACTTACTAATTGTATAGTAAGTGATAAAATAGTTAATAAATGCTTGATTAGAAAAATAAGCAGTGCTTTGAAGCTAAACAGAAAAATACTAATGAAAGCAATAGAGAGGCGTAAACGTCTTAAGTTAGTCAATAACATTGACTATTGGGATTTCTCTATCGACTTCCATGAAAAGACAATAATACATCTGATATTCTAAAAGAATTAATTATAAAATTTTGGAATGAGAACACAAGGGTGTCACTGAATAGAAGAGATACAGTAAAAATAAGAATAGGTTCTCGTAATCGTGAATCGTGTGAAAAACATTTCTTAGATATGACTCAAACAGTAATTTTCTCTAAGTATAAGAATGAAAATCCAAAAATTAACATCAAGCAAAAGATTCTTTGAAATGAGCAAACCTTTTTATGTGGAAATCAATCACTCACATACCACTTGTTGTTGTAGGCATTATGTTGAATTTTTAATATATTATGATGTTTTTGTCAAATACGTCGTGTTTTACATCCGACATCATGTTGCAGAGTGTGGAATAAATTTCGACAAAAATCTTCAAAACAATATTTTGTGAAAAATCAACAAGACAATTTTTTTATAACAAAGCATGTTTGGATGGAGCTTACAATGTATGCGGTGGCTTGCCAAATCTAAAAATTTGTATCCACAAGGAGAGTACATATTCAATAGGAAAAGAATTGGTTGATTTCACCAAATATAAATTGGTGGCATATCAATTAAAAGATGGAAAAGAATCTAAGAGGTGTGAGCTTGTTAGAAAACAATTACTTGTATCGAAAATATGGTCAAATTCAGAGAGGGAATTTTTATGAGTATACGAGGCACAAACATAGAGCTTGATGGTTGGATGAACAATTCAAGTGAAGAAAGGACACATTCCCACTTGGTAATATTGTTTCAATAGTTGACTTCACATGAATTACACATTGCAGCCATAAATGGAGGTTCAATCTCAATATTATAACTCGGTGAAAGTTTCTATTTTCATGCATAAAACATTCATGCACTCTCCCGAAAGTACTTGAGAAATATAAAAATATTAAGAGAGTATACTTTCCACATCGGTGATGATCGAACACATTCTACAAAATATGTACAAGGGTGTTTCTAGGTGTTTTATGCAAACTTGAATGAGAGGAACATTAGTTTCAATCAACATTACATTTAGTCGATTAACCGCACATCACAATTCAAGAATGCAAGAGATGTTTTATTGGCTAGGAAGTATGCACAAAGAAACAAATGTACAACATATCTAGAGTTTTATTGAGGTAGGGCATGGAAAAGGAGAACATGATGGTGTAGGAGCATGTGTGAAAAGAGAACTTGCAAGAGAAGAGTTAAAGTTCAAGGATGGTGCTAAATTTACAGATGCAAAAAGTATTGTTGATTGGTGTGTCAAGAATATGGGCCATGAATCTCAAGAGAGATCAATGGTTTGTAGATATTTTTGGTTGATAGAGAAACAACATCTAACAAACTTTGAAGATTGTATGACAGTTACAGGATCAAGTGATATGCACTCATTCCGTAGTTCAAATGCAAATGCTTGGACTATTTATACTAGGTACATGACATGTTTTTGTATATCATGCATTGATTTTGTATGGAATGAATGTGAGTCACAACAATGGGTGGATGAATGGACTTGTAGACCTCTAATTCCACTTGACACACATCAAGTTCCATGAGCATTACAACTTGCAGGGTCTTTAGATCAAATGACAACATCACCTGACTTTGACCAAGTCTCTGATTTAGTGTAATAAGGTACATACATATATGTACATGCCATGTTTTAGATTTATAAATTATTAAATGGTCAAATCTTAATGTATTTTTAAATTGACTAAACAGTTTTACTTTTTGATACATAGGGCATGTTTTTGTAGTTATTGCGATGAAATTTAACGAAGAGGGAACATACTACTTCTTGTCTTGTTGTGTAGAGGGGAATTTTTTTGACTTCCACAGTCATTGATGGTGAAGACCTTGAGTATCCCACTGGATCAGTGGTAGTCACTGGAACTTGGCTTCAACGATATCCTATCAAAAAATCAAACATTTGGTTGTTTGAAGACTATGAAGTACATCGAAGATACTTCACTATTCACATTTGGTCCTTGCAACAAATATTAAATTGATCAAATATTGAGGTCGGCCATCAAACAAGAATCTGTGGAAGGTTTGTGAATCATATCATGAAGTAATTCTTTCTACTGTCAAGAATAGAGTTGATCCTTGCAGTTCATTGGATTAAATTTGCAAAGGTATGTTCTTCATGAATTTAATTTGAATATTTACTTTAATAATTTTGTTTAAATGTTGTATGATTTCAAATTCTATTTAATTGCTTACTAACATGTTTATGTAAGTTAGTGGTGCCAAAAAAATTCCACCTTCACGTGGTTATCATTTTCAGTAGAGAATTTATTATTCTCGAAGCCAAGTGAAGCTAAGAGAAATTAAATATTAGAAAGGAACAACAAACATAAATTATCATTTCACCACCTATATTGTAAAAATATCTTATTAAAATTCTCATTTCACCACCTATATTGTATGAACCACCTATATTATTTAGGTGATTAGCAATGGACAACCTTACACTGACTCAGTCTAAATAGAGATGGATAAAACCGCAATAAGATTTCGTAGAGGGCCTCGACGTGGAGGTCTCATATCTGACGAGACGTCTCTAGGTGCCACAGAGTCCAAAAAAATCACCTGTCAAAGATATGGCATGTTTGGGCCTCAGGGCTCTTAAGGGACTACGCCGGACGAGGTAGCCCAAAAGCATGGGGAGCATAGGGAACCAAAATGAATCCTCCACTAGTGTTCACCTGGCCACCCCGATGTGTTGGTGTAGTTGGTTTGGTCCCAAGAGCTTTCGTTTGCAATCTACACGTTGTGACAGCTCTACACCGACTCGGATCGCACTATTTCATGCGTTTACAAATAATAGGATAGTGAGAGAACTGAATGGAGATGGATAAAATTGTGATAGGATTTCGTAGAGGGCCCCAACATGGAGGTATCAGATCTGATGAGACGTCTCTAGGTGCCACGGAGTCCGAGAAATAACTTGTCGAAGATATGGTGTGTTTGGGCCTCAAGGCTCTTAAATATCCATGTACGTGGCACCTAGACATGTCTCGTCACAAATCCGAGACCTCCAAGTTGGGTCTCTTTATGAAATTATCTCATGGTTTTCTCCATCTCCATTCGGTTCTCTCGTTGTCCTATTGTTTGCAAAGGCATGAAATACTAGAGTCTGAGTCAGTGTAGGGCTTCCAAACGTTGTATTTTGCAAACAGAATCTCATGGGAATGAACCAACTACACCAACACATCGAGATGGCCAGCTGAATGCTAGTGGAGGGTTCATTTTGGTTCCCTACGCTCCCCGTGCTTTTCGGGCTACCTTGTATGGGAGTAGTCCTTAAGAGCCCTGAGGCCAAAACACGTTATATCTTCGACGGGTGATTTCTCAGACTCCATGGCACCTAGAGACGTCTCGTTAGATATAAGACCTCCATGTTAGGCCCTTTACGAAATCATCTCATAGTTTTCTCCATCTCCATTCGGTTCTCTCGCTTTCCTATTGTTTGGAAATGCGCGAAATACTGGAGTCTGAGTCAGTGTAGGGTGTGCCGACGCCATGTTGTAGTTTGTAAACAGAAGCTCGTGGGACCAAACCAACTACGTAAAAACATTGGGATGGCTTGGTGAATTCTAGTGGAGGATTTTTTTTTTGTTCCCTATGATCCATGTGCTTTCAGGCTACCTCATCTGGGTGTATTCCCTTAGGATCCCCGAGGCTAAAACAGGCTGTATCTTCGATGGGTGATTTCTTGGACTCTGTGGCACCTAGAGATGTCTCATTAGATCCAAGACCTCAACATTGGGGTCCTCTAAAAAATAATCTTGTGGTTTTCTCCATTTCTATTCGGTTCTCTCGCTTGTCATATTGTTTGTAAAGGCGCAAAATACCGGAGTTTGAGTCGGTGTAGGGCTGCCAGACGCCGTAGTTTTCAAACGAAAGCTCATGGGATCTGAACCAACTATGCCAAAATGTCGGGGTGGTCTAGTGAATGCTAGTGGAGCCTTTATTTTGGTTCCCACACTCCCCATGCTTTGAGCTACCTTGTCTGGGCACAATCCCTTAAGAACCCCGAGGCCAAAACACAATATATCTTTGATGGGTGATTTCTTAGACTCCATGGCACCTAAATATATCTCGCCGATTTGATACCTCCACATTGGGGACATCTACAAAATCCTCTCGTGGTTTTATCCATATCTATTTGGTTCTCTTGTTGTAATATTGTTTGCAAATGTGCAAAATAGTGCAATCGGTGTAGGGATGTCAAATGTTGTAGTTTTCAAACAAAAGCTCGTGGGACCAAACCAACTATGCTAACACATCGGGGAGTAGCCTATTGAATGCTAGTGGAGGCTTTTTTTTGGTTCCCTATGCTCCCTGTGATTTCAGGCTACCTTGTCCAGGCGTAGTTCCTTAAGATCCCTGAGGCCAAAACACGCCATATCTTCGACGGGTGATTTCTTGGACTCCGTGGCATGTAGAGATGTCTCATCAGATCCAAGGCTTCCATGTCGAGGCCCTCTACAAAATACAATCATAGTTTTATCCATCTCCATTCAGTTCTCTCATTGTACTATTGTTTGCAAATGCATGAAATAGTGTAGTCTCGATCAAGTATAGGGCTTCCAGATCTTTGTATTTTTTAAAGCTCATGGGACAAAACCAACTATGCCAACACGCTGGGGTGGCAGGTGTGAACACTAGTGGAGGATTCTTTTGATTACCTACACTCCTCGTGCTTTTGGGCTACCTCATCCGGGCATAGTCCCTTAAGAACTGTCATCACCAATCCGACACTATGATAATTCTTCATCGGGAACTCCTCGTGCTATGATTATTTACTAATGCACAGCCTTTAGTTTGGTGGATGTAATCTAGAAACAAAACAACAACCGAACACAAGAATACCATTAACTATGATAAGAAAAATGACGACAAATCTGAAATATCAAAATAAATTATAATATTAACTGAAATTGTTACAATCTCACCCATGAGATACTTCAACAAGAGACTATGGGAGAAACTTTACAATTACACCTCTTGATGGCTTCTTCAACACACCTTTAACTCGATGGCTTCCTTCGCACACTTCCTACAATATTTCTCACTACTTCTTTCCATGCTAAATGAGGGGGTGGCCTCTCTATTTATAGAAATTCAGGCTTATCCATCCTATCTCTAAGATAGGATAAGAAATCCACTCTAACGAATCATATTCCATACCTTAACTCTTATCTCGTACATGTAAGCTTATCGTTAAGATAAGATAAACCTTATCATTTTATATGGGTTCCACATTTTTAGACTTTTTACAAATAAAATACACAAAATATTTATGACCTCACTCCTTGTCCTTATTACCAATATAATATTTCTAATTCCTAATCATGTAGACCCTACTTCTCTAATTACCCAAACTTTGACATTTTAACATTATCGGACCACTTACGACAAATATTTACTTTTTACAACATTCCTATTGTACTTTGACTGTTACCGTACTCCACATTATTGGTGGCACCATCTGGTAGCGCCGTTATCTTCTATTAGACGCTACTACTAATTACACTTAACAACATCCTATTCCTAATACATACATTAATGAAATAGAAATTTTGGAGGAAAATTCTAGTGTCGACATCTTCCCCTTCTAGCTTCTACTCCGTCCTCGGAGTAGACTATTTTGGTGCTTGGAAAATCTTCAACTTGTCGTGGTTGACCCATTTCGTAATGGGAGTGCCATCCAATTCCTCCAGTCGGTACGTACCATTTTCATGCACAGCTGCTATTTTGTAGGGCCCCATCCATTTTGGAATAAATTTTTCTCTGTCTTTTTTTTTGTATCTCGGAATCATATACTAGAACCAAGTCATTCACTTAAAATGGAGACCAGAGGATCTTTTGATCAAAGTACTCCTTTCGCTTCATTTTCTTCTTATGGCTTGTATCCTTTGCTATTTCCCTCATTTCCTCTAGCAAATGAAGATGTACCAACCTTTCTTTTACTGAATCACTTTAATCCATCCTTTCATTTTTCATAACTCTCACAGTGGGAATATCAAACTCAATAGGAAGAAGCTGGATCAATGCCATAGGCCAACCGAAATGGGGAGTATCCTGTTGCTGACTTTGATGTTGCCCTATATGCCCACAATGCTGCATGAATCCTTTTATCCCACTTATGTACCTGCAAGGCTACATCTTTTGCTAGAATTTGACACAACACAAAATTTGTTCGTTCCACCTGTCCATTTGTGCTTGGCTTGTATGTTGTTGCCTTCCTATGCTTGATAGAAAACTTATTGACTAGGGCTTCTACCACCTCATTAATGAAGTGGCTTCCTTGATCTGTTACAATTTCTAATGGACAACCAAATCTGGTGACAATGCATTCATATATGAACCTTGCCACTTCATCCATGGAAGTTGTTTTCAATGGCCTAGCTTCAACCCACTTGGTTAAATAATCTGTGGCAACTACAATATACTTATTTTGGCGTGATGTAGTTGGAAGTGGACCTACAATGTCTATTCCCCACTTTTCAAAGGGACCAAGGGGAAGAATAGGACATAATGGAGCTGATGAAGTCTTACGGTTACCATGTGTTTGACAAATATCACATGTCTTACAATAATTATAACAATCTTTAAAAAGAGTGGGCCAGTGATAACCTGCATCCAAGATCCTTCTTGTTGTAAGTTGTCCAGAGAAGTGCCCTCCACATGTACCATTGTGGAATTCTTCTAGCAGCTCCTTTCCTTGATCATGTCCAACTGCCCTCTTGTACTGTCCATCAGGTCCTATTCGAAATAATGCTCCATGTAGAATAGAATATGGACGACTGGCTTGAGTAATCTTTCTCTTAGTCTTTGCATTGGCACCATCAAGAAACTTGAATTCATTCAGATAATTCCAAATATCTATGTATTCACTAGGGATTGTGTCAAGGGAGAACAATGCTACATCGGGAAAATCATCATCATCACAAGATGATCCTAAACCATCATAGGCTCGAGAGAGTGCATCTGCATTGACATGCTTCTTTCCTGGCCTATCTATAATATCAAATTCAAATTCTTGTAGAAAAATTATCCATCTTGCTATCCTCCCTGATGGGTTAGGCTTATTGACAATATATTTTAGAGCCTGATGATCCATTACAACTATAAATTTCTGCCCTAGCAAGTAATTTCTAAACTTCTTTACAGCAAAAATGATAGCCAGAGCCTCTTTTTCATTCAGATAAAGTTTACCTCAGCACTGCTCATTTGTCTGCTCCCAAAGTAAATTGGATGTTCATTCCCATTTTCATCCTTTTGGCTCAAAGTACTACCTAGTGCTGCATCTGAGGCATCAGTGTACACAATGAATGGCTTGCTCCAATCTGGATTCTTCAAAACAGGTGAAGACACCAGGGCTTCCTTCAGTTGTCCAAAAGCTTCATGCGCCTTGTTTCCTGGTTCATAAGCAACATCCTTCTTCAAGAACTGGGTTAGTGGCTGTGCAATCTTTGAGAAATTCTTGATGAACCTTCTATAGTAACCCACATGGCCTAAAAATGCAAGGAAATGGTAAATCTTTGATTTTTGAAACTTTATCAGGATCAGTACCAATACCATCTCTGGATACAACATGCTCTAACAAAACTCCTTTAGAACATCCAAAGACACACTTTGTAGGGTTTAGTGAGGCTTGTGCTTCATCTAACCTTTGAAAATCTTGTCTCCATTTAGTGCAGGTGGTCCAACTTGCTCCCATAGATGCAAAAATCATCCGTAAATACTCGATGAAGGTCCCAATGTAGGGTTCGAACACCTTATTCATCAAACGCTGGAATGTTGCTTTGGAGCATTACACAACCCAAAAGGCATAACTCTATAAGCAAACGTTACCCAAGGAGTGGTGAACGTGGTCTTCACTGATCTTTCTCTCACTATACGAACTTGGTTGTATCCGCTATATCCATCAAAGAAACTATAGCACTCTGCCAGCCTACTTCATCTAAGATCCGATCCGAAAATGGAAGAGGGTAATGATCCTTATTTGTTGCCTTATTGAGCTTCCTATAATCAACACAAATGCATAGCTTCCCATTATTTTTTATTGAGATCACAATGGGAGAAACCCATTCTGAATTCTCCACAACAAATATGAATCTTGCATCAAGCAACTTATCTATTTATTCTTTTACAATCTTGGAAAAATTAGGATTCATTCTATATGGCATTTGTTTTATTGGCTTAGCACCATCTACCATCTCAATAGAATGTTCTACCCAACTTACTTGGCGGAGTTCCTTGTAATCAAAAGTGAATAGGTGTATGTACCTTTGAAAGAGCCTGGAGGTAGGATTCCTTCTCACTCTCCATCACAAAGATCACCAATCTTTATTTGTTGGAGACGATCATCAACTTCTTCTTCGAGATAATTTTATGGGGTCATGAGTTGGTGTGACTTGGAAGGATATCCATGATGAAACATCAATCTCGCTTTCTTCATCTTCAGTGTCCACTTCACTGGTACTAGAGTAATCAGAGGATGTCCAATCATCAGTTTCATCACTTGAATCCACAAGTTCTACCTTATGATGTCGAGGGATCACATTTATCTTCACCCTCTCTCTACCACGTCCAAGTGTCATGAAACCTTCATTCCAGTAGTTTCTTGCATGAACTCTCCTTAGCCATGGTCTTCCCAAAGAACATTGGGTACGCAATAAAGTACCATTTTTCATCACCGAAATTCTACCACACATACCACACCCATAATAGATATTGCCACATTTGAAACTACACCTTCTGGTTTAGTTTTTCCTTTATTTAATGACCTTAACATAAGTGTTGAAGGGCGATCAATTTTTAAACCCAACATATTCATTACAGACTCGGTCATTACATTAACTGCAGCACCTCCATCAACTAAGACATCATGAATTGAAATACCATTACATAATACCTCAGCTTGTGGAGCATAGGGATCTGCCTTTGCCTCCAAAACAGGGACCTCAACCTCCTTCCTTCTTCGAGCATTGAGTCCACCTCGCAAATCCCACCTCTTCTCAGAAGACATAGCCAAGAGTTGACCATATGTAATATTTGCAGGCCTTTTGGACAGATCTTCCAAGATGGAGTATGGTCCTTGCCCCTGTGAAATCAGAAAATCCTGCACACCCAACTTTCTTCTCCTATGTTTCTTACTAGTTTCTTCTTTCATCTTCTTAGGATCATTTCCATCTTGATTATCTTTTTCTTTCTTTCTTTTTGTTACAAACACATCTACTTCATTATTTCTGCTCTTATCTACTACATCAAAAGAATTCACAGGTGCTTTTCCTTTATCATTATCTCCTTTACCAGATGTAGAAGCTCTATCTGGACAATTATACTTATAATGACCCTTTTTATAACAACCATAACAAACAACTTCAGAAATATTTCTTTTTAGACCTCTATCTCCTCCCTGAGAACTAAATTCCTTTCCTTGAAGAAGATTAATAGTTAACTGACCCATCTTTTTGAGATCTTCATACTTAGTAGATGTATTAGGAGAAATATTTGTGCTCACCGGGAGTGGTTGTGGATTCTGGACCAAAGGTGCTGGTGTAGGCTCTACTTTAGCAACAATTTCTTTGGGCTCCTCTTCCATGCTTTCTTCTTGCCTTCTTGCAATCTCCTTTGCTTGTTCAATGGTAGCTGGGCGGTCATACTTCACTCGTTGTCTGATCTCTGGCTTCATCCCAAGAATGAAGTGCTTACAGAGGAGATTATCCACGCCATTCATCAACCCATCCGCTAGTCCTTCCTTCCGGATCTGGGCATCGAGCTTCCTCCTTAGCTCTAGAACACGAGCATGATAATCCCTTATCTTCTCCTTCTCTCCTTGGGATAGCTTTGTGATCTCGATCATGAGATCTGCATATTTCTGTTGTTCACCAAATTCTTCAAGAAAACTTTCAGTTAATAAATCCCATGAATTTTTCACATTATCACCTAGTGTTTCAAACCACCTAAGTGCTGAACCATCCAAAAAGGTAGGAAAAAATTTAGTCCATTGTTCCCTTCTTATAAGGCCATTACAAATACAAGATCGTTTAAACTCTTGAATGAAAGAAGAAGCATCTTCATTAGATTGAGCTGAAAAACAGGAATCTTTCCCATTTTCAAAAGTAACCACCGTGAAATACCAACCCACAAGTACAATTAACAAGACTTATGTGCACAAATAATGGAATCACTATACTAGAAAGTGACTTTACACCTTTCTACAGTAAAATAGAAATGACCACGGTAAACTATGGTAAAACTTGACTTACTACGGTAAAAACTGACTTTACTGTGGTAAACACTATTCACGGTAAAAAGTGAAGTTATTGTGGTAAATACTATTCACGGTAAAAAGTGACTTTACTACGGTAATTACTATTCCCAGCAAAAAGGACTTTACCAGGGTAACTACTATTCATGGAAAAAATGACTTTAACATGGTAACTACTATTCACGGTAAAAATGACTTTACCATGGTAACTACTATGCACAGTAAAAACAAGGTTACCCTCCAATTAATTTTTGCCTAAGTGGGAATATCTCTCCAGAAAATCCACCAATGAGGAATGGTCCCGGCAACGGAACCAAAATGTCATCACCAATCCAGCACTATGATAATTCTTCACCGGGAACTCCTCGTGCTATGATTATTTACTAATGCACAGCCTTTAGTTTGGTGGATGTAATCTGGAAACAAAACAACAACCGAACACAAGAATACCATTGACTATGATAAGACAGAATGACGACAAATCTGAAATATCAAAATAAATTATAATATTAACATGAAACTGTTACAATCTCACCCATGAGATACTTCAACAAGACTATGGGAGAAACTTTACAATTACACCTCTTGATGGCTTCTTCAACACACCTTTAACTGATGGCTTCCTTCGCACACTTCCTACAATATTTCTCACTACTTCTTTCTATGCTAAATGAGGGGGGTGGCCTCTCTATTTATAGAACTTCCAGGCTTATCCATCCTATCTCTAAGATAGGATAAGAAATCCACTCTGACGAATCATATTCCATACCTTAACTCTTATCTGTACATGTAAGCTTATCTTTTAAGATAAGATAAACCTTATCATTTTACATGGGTTCCACATTTTTAGACTTTTTACAAATAAAATACACAAAATATTTATGACCTCACTCCTTGTCCTTATTACCAATATAATATTTCTAATTCCTAATCATGTAGACCCTACTTCTCTAATTACCCAAACTTTGACATTTTAACATTACCGGACCACTTACGACAAATATTTACTTTTTACAACATTCCTATTGTACTTTGACTATTACCGTACTCCACATTATTGGTGGCACCGTACTGGTGGCGCCGTTATCTTCTATCGGACGCTACTACTAATTACACTTAACAACATCCTATTCCTAATACATCCATTAATGAAATAGAAATTTTGGAGGAAAATTTTAGTGTCGACAGAACCACGAGGCCCAAACATGCCATATCTTCAACGGGTGATTTATCGGACTCCGTGACACCTAGAGATGTCTTAGGATCCGAGACCTCAATGCTGAAGCCCTCTATGAATTCCTCTCGTGGTTTTCTCCATATCCATCCGGTTCTCTCGTTGCCCTATTGTTTTCAAATGTGTAAAATAGTGTCCGAGTCGGTGAGCGTGAGGTTGTATTTTGCAAACGGTAGCTCGTTGGACCGAACCAACTACGCCAACACGTCAAGTGGCTTAGTAAACACTATTGGATTCTTCATTTTTTTCCCTATGCTCCCCGTGCTTTCAAGCTACCTCATCCATGCGTAGTCCCTTAAGAGCCCTGAGGCCCAAACATGCCATATCTTCGACGGGTGATTTCTTAGACTCCGTGGCACGTAGAGACGTCTCATCATATCTGAGACCTCCACATCGGGGCCCTCTATGAAATCTTGTTATAGTTTTATCCATATCCATTCAGTTCTCTCGATGTCATATTGTTTGCAAAGGCATGAAATAGTATAGTCTGAGTTAGTGTAGGGCTTCTAGATGCTGTAGTTTGCAAACGGTAGCTCATGGGACCAAACCAACTATGCCAACACGTCGGGGTGGCTAGGTGAATGCTAGTGGATCCTTCATTTTGGTTCCCTACGCTCCCCATGCTTTTGGGCTACCTCGTCTGGGCATAGTCCCTTAAGAGCCATGAATGACTAGATTGACTTAAGAATGAATTTGATAGGGGTATGTATAAGAACACATGGGAGTTATCAATCGCCTAGTAAATCTTTCTTTTTAGTTCTAGATGGGATTCGTCTAGCCTATGGCTTAGTGACCTTCCATTCATTGATAATTTATGATATGATAAACCCATGGATGCTTTCAAAAGCACCTTTAAAAGGATAGTGGTAGTCATCAATCCTAGTGAAGGGTGTGATGTGATTTCAAAATAACTTGAAATGCCTACAAATTTAAAGGTAATAACATGAATTGGATAGGATTAGACAATCAAGAATCATTGAGTGTCTGAATCAAAATGTCATTACATCTGGAGACATTCTCAAGCATTGGAGTAATGTATATGGAGAGACATTCTCAAAATATCAACAGATGAAAGGCATCAAATTGTGACGACTCTTGGGTGTTTTAACAAGGGAGAAGACTACGAAGCATAGAAGAATGTAGTAAGTGCATGATAAGATAGGAACCAATACAAAGAGACCATGAGCAAGAAGAAGCACAAGTAAGGTAAATACACATATACACATTGATAAATTGAATGAATAATTACTCAGATTAGGTAACTCTTTATATACATACATTATATAAATATTGATTTCCAAAGTTTGATGCATATTATACATTGAAAATGCTAGTACATGTACATCACCAATAAATGAAAAAATAATCCATAATGTCTTAAATATTGTCAAGTGCACATCATATTAGTTTCATGCGAAAATAATCTCAGAAATGTAAGGTCTCATACAAAATTATCAAGTTCCAAATAGTATTTTAATGTGCATAATAAATACAAAAATTCCCAAATAGGTCATATACCATCAAGTTCAAATGCCATATAGGCGTACATACAATGCCATGCACATAGGCATACAAAAACAATGTCATGTAAGACATATATATTTCCTACTCATCAAAATCTATCCCTCTCTTGGCCTTGCTCTGAAGAAGTCCCTCCCTTAGATGAAGATGGAGATCCATGAGATGAATTTGGATCGTATGAGCCCATGCTTTGAGTCCTCTTCCAGCTGAATACTCATATGTAGATGAGCCTATAAATGCAAACAATGTTTTTTTGTCAAAACTTAATTTATATATGATTTCAACATGTATTTAAGACCATGCTAGAATGAAAGTATTTACATATATACACAAACTTACCGCAAGTTGTCTATCATGCTGAATTTACATCTCACACTCATATGAGTCATCAGGAGCTCCTGCAGTACGAATGAGGGTACAAATACGATGAGATGGAGGAGTTCGTGCCCTCGAAGTCAAAATGGAGGGGGTTGAAGTTCCCTATATACACATAAGATCAAAAAATATAGCATCAGAATTAGTGAAAATAGAACTAAGTACATGTATGTACATAATGACAATATTTTAACTAATTTTATCAATATATAACTATTGTTTTTACCCCGCATACGATGTGAATCAAATGAACAGGGATGCTACCTGTCGCAAGTAACTCCTGCATATACACAATGAAGGACATTATTAACATAATTTAATAATTCTACAATGAAAGACATTACTAACATGTAATTTAACATAATATGAATTACACGAGAAATTTAACAAAATTTACATGTTGTTTGAATCTATCGGTGAGTAGCTACTACGATGAAATTATAGTGGCAACACCTTTATCTACTTGTCATAGAGATGGTGGGGTGTCTAGTGAAGTCAACATATTTATCAAACATGTATATCACGTGAGTTAGATGGACATACAAGAACATACATATATTTGACTTCAAAACTAATATATATATATATATATATATATATATATATATACACACACACACACACACACACACACACACACACATGTATGTGAAAATTTTACATAATTAACATTCTAAATTACCTCTGTGAATGTATGTGTATGCATGGTGCTCACTTTGCCTATGGTCGGGATGAAGATGCGCCTCCGCACACTGTAATATCAATGCATATACATGTACAAATACAATTATTTCAAAAATTTAACATATATAAGTAAATCAAGTACTCAAAAATTTTATAACACACATAACAAAACATAACAAATTTACCTACAAAGGTGACACCGATGAATGTAATCCAAATGTCTCACTCAAAAGGACATTTGACATAGTGACATTATTGTGTGCACCCCTAGCACCAGGTGCACCAAAATCAGTATGCATGAAAGTATCATCCTCCTCGGGCCCCAAACATATGCTACCACATGACGAGCAAAGATGTGGCCTCATGCTAGTACTCCCTGAGGGAATACTCTATGTACCTTCACGAGTATCTGGCTCAAAAATCTCCCTCGTATGTCGAACAAGGGTCGCAGATAGCCCTGAAGCGTGTGGAGTGTATCAATCTCTACTATCTCCTTCACTACTTGAGGGACAATCTCAGGGTGAGGGGCTTCTATGTGGGGAATCTACCCTGCTAAATAGGTGCACATTGTGCACTTAGTCGATCCTATGTAGATCCTTTTCCTCGGCCCTGGAAATCTCGAAATCAAAATAATTTGGGATCTCGTTGAGGATAAACTTCGCAATAGAGTTTCCTCAGAAAGTATAGTGGAACCTCGTTGTTATTACAAGGTGGAAAATCAAACACCATCCACCATCGGTCCCAAAAATTATTTTTAATCAAATTATTATTACACCAATGGATGGGAAACCGTTTACATGACAATGGAACAAGAAAATTAGTGCGGGGTCCATGAATAAGGCGCATATGAGGTATTTTGAAATTTATTTTTTCTTTACATCCACATATGACAATTTGTTGGAATAATAAACCCTACAACCCTCTTTGTAAGTTTTCTAATGATTAATTTGCCTCGTTTCTACATCAATTTGAACAAGTAATGCCTCCAACATTTTGCAAGAGAGAGGCACGGTGGGGGTTTGTAGATTGTGAATCCCTCATTGTTTTGATTAAATCCTCAATTTCAATTTTGTTTTCAACTATGTGGGATGCTAAATCTTCTTGACTACCCAGGGGATGTTGAGCAATTGTGGGAGTGTCGGGAGGGATGACAAGAATAACAGGGTTTGGTTGTGGTTGATTCCCTCGACCTCTAATTATAACAATAAAAATATGTATTCAATTCAAATTTTAATCTATAATTATCATATTTCAATGTAATTTTCAGAAAATAATTGTGCCTACCTCTTCTCCATGGTGCCATTGTCGATTCAGATCTTCTCGGTGATCCAAAATAATCCTTTGAGCTTGAGATCCAACTGAATGAAAAAAGCGAGGGCGCCGTTAAGCTCTGAAACTCGCGTTTGAGGGAGATAAAATAATAGAGGCTCGGGCTTTTTTTTTTGTTTATAGAAGGCATAACATGTACGTGTTTTGATTTTTTCAGATTCTTGTCCACTTTTTGGCCCCCAACTTTGTGCATTTACCCTAGTTTTAAGCTGTCATTAACATTAAACTATGCATATCTTGGGAAAATATTTTAATGATTTCATGGAAGTTTGACATTGTCTCATGCAAAACAATAAACTAACTGTGTTTCTTTTTTATATGGGCTAGAGGCCTCTAGACTAATGATATTCAAGAGATGTGAGACACTTCTAGGTTTATTTAATATGATGTGATTGAACCTTAGTGTAATTAGAGAATTACTAAATATATTTTGAAGAAACTAGCAGAGGGTGATAATCTAGACTATGAGAATATAATTAAATGTAAAACCATTCCAAATATATTTTTCATAGTTAAATATAGATATCAAATTAATCAGTAAAACCATTCCATATATATATATATTAATATTTAAATATGGATATAATTTTAATTAAAATTAACTATAAAGCCATCCCAGATATCTTTTCGTATTTTTGCTATTGATAATAAATGTTTAGAGTTTGGTCCCTTATTTTGGTCACATAGATCTGTATTACTATGATTCCCTTGGTTGAATTTCATAATTCACAATTGAAAGACCGAACCATAAGAAAATAAGATGCCCAAAAGATGAAAGAAGTCCAAAAAGAGTGAGAAAGGTAGAAAGAGGTCAAGGGTGCCTAGAGGGGACAAAGGTGCTTGGCGCGACATCCTAGCAGACATTGGTGTCTGAAATCATAAAAGATAAGCCAATAAAGTTTTAACTTGTCTATAGGGTGTAAAAGGCTAGAAAGAAGGAAAGAAACAAAACAAATAGGCTAAAGATAGTTGTTAATTACTTGTTTTCTCACTTAGGAATCATATGAATGAGATTATGATTATAAGACATATAAATGTATGCAAGTGCATGATTTTATGTCTACACCACCTTGACATCCCTTTGCATGTTATCATTGGAGCTTGGAGTGATTTGAAGATTTATAAGAGATCTTTTTGGTGCTTTTTTGCATTACCATGCAATAGCACACGAGGAAAGTTTTCATAGACACCATTTTGAGCACACCCCGCAATCATTGCATTCTATGAGACCACATTTTTGAATCCAAATCATCCAATGTTAGCTTTTGCAAGTTTCTTCAATTTGGGAATGGTGTAGTTAACAAGGCTTCCATATCCACTTTGCCCAAGTGCTGCTATTTTCCCTAGACAACAACTTCACTTTACATATGGGCATTTTTGTTTTAATGAGCTTCTTCAGCTCAATAGACTTGTTTTTGTCATTTACACCAAAAGGGGCCTGTAAAATGGCATACCGGTCGAGAATGATTGAGAGCAAAAATGAGGTACAAGTGAAGGGTAACTTTGTTATGACTTTCTTGGCTGCCCCTCGCCACTTCTTCTTTATAACTTTTTGGCTCCTCCATCTTTGGGTATTCATCCCTCCTTTCCTTTCATTTCCTTTTCATACCATATTTAATTTTTTTTTGGCACAGTAAAACATTTTCCATGCCTTAAACCATAAGATATTTGAGAATATTTGAAATAGCCTCAAACACACACACACACACACACACACACACACACACACACACACACACACACACACACACACACACACACACACACACACACACACACACACACATATTCAAAATATGTGGTTGATTAAACTCGTAGTAAGATATGCAATTTTGAAAAAAATCCGTAACAATAACCCTCACCACTATTAAAAATGTTTGTGCATGTGTATTAAAGATTCAAGAAGTAGCTCTTGGAAAGTTACACGAAGATTTTTCAGGGGGACAAGTACAAGAATGATATAAGATACTCAAAAATTTAGATCCTTTATGTAAGTTTGTCTATATCATCAGATACATATGCATTGACAGTAACTGGGTTTATTTATATTGTTTTGAAATGAAATTATTGGCATGCATATAGTTGTGGCGAATTTGAGTGGACAAGAGCATTGGCATTTAAGGGCATATTAGATGCCTTAAAGAAAGAGGCTTCTCACTTTATTTTTCCCTCAAAAATGTTCGCCACGGTGAAGATTTCCTTGCCCCCACAAAATAAGCTTTATTTGTAGCATTTTTGCAACAAATATGTATTTTACACATTGTATTAGTAAATTTATTGGTTTTATTTATAGGTAATTAATTAGAAGATTAAATACATTTTGCTTGTAGCTAAAGTAGAGAGAGATATTCTTAGATCATTTGGAACTTATATAAGAATTTTCTTTCATTATTTATAGTGATTTTACAAGCTCAAGGAAAATGGTTGATTATTTATATGGATTTTACAGCTCAAAACAAATAGTTGTTATAAGAGCATCTGATGATTTCTAGCCAAGGGATCCTACATCACATACCATTCATAAAACAATGTTTTCTTAGGAGAATTTATGCATCCCGATTGGGATATGTTTCATGTAAATACCCCTTGTAATTTTTCCTTGTATTTTAATACATTAAAACTCATATCTTAGGCTTCAAGGCATGGCAAAGTAGCTTATGTGTCTTTTTTAATTGAGAGTCTTCATCCGATGGTTGAATGCCATACTGTTGCATGAGATATTGGAGGAAAACTCTAATAATATACAACTATAAATAAGATCACTTCTAGGCGGTATGTGTTGCTCCTCTTCTCTTTTTCAAAAACATTTTTCTGTGGGTAACTAATTAGTTACTTCCATCTTGGATTGGGATTGGAAGTGATAAGACTGGACACCACCATTTCAATGTGTTGAAGAAAATTTTTCTTCCGAGATGGATTGGTATTGATAATAGAGCTTCATGGAAAGATTTTCTATTCGCAGATCTAGCCCGTGAGTCGAATCTGGTTTTTCCCCATATCAAGCTGATTTTTCTTTCCCAAATTCTCTCTTTTGTTCTAGCCTTATCCGAAGTCAATATCCTTTATCATTTATGTCTGTTGTGATTAGGTGCCTTAGAGTATTAAATAGTTTTCTTTGGGAACATTCAGGATTTGTTTTTCATTGTTGCAGCTTGTTGGCTCTCAAATTAGTCTCGCCCGTTTGTCACTTTGAAATCCCCGGTTTGCAGCCTATTTCATGTTTTATATCTCCCGATTTGGTGTTTAAAGACTCTTTCCTCCATTTGGTTTCCATGATCAGTCCCTTCCTTGGTCAAGGATCACTTACAGTCCAGAAATTTTTTTCGTTCCTCTGTCAAACGAAAGAGTTCAGTAATTTGGGCGTAAAACTCAGGTTTTTCCTTTCCTTCTATTTTCCACATTCATGTTTTCTTGTCCCTGTCATTTTTGTCCCAAATACCTAAGGAAATGTGATTACATATAGCTCGAGAGGATCATATTTGAGCCTTATAACATTTCCAAATTCTATGTCCTTGAAGAAAGATTCATTTCTGGGCTCAAATGGTGATTTTCCAGCATTTTACAGTTTGACTGGTGTATTTTCCTCGGTCAAATTTACATCTCAGCATCAGTGGAAACATGTCCCTTTTTGGTTGGATGTGGCTTGGTGGGGCACTTTAAAAATCTAAGGCTCGCTTCAACCCAAAACTTGTCCATGTGGAGGAACGACGCTCATTTGAAAATTCACCTTTTGGTTTGGCCTTGGAGTTGCGTCGAGGGGACACGTGGAGGTTTCCACTACTTTTCCCAGACTTAGACAAATTTTTCATATAGCAATACAGTTTTGGTGGGCCATGGACATGTGGAGGGCTGACGCTCATTTGAGGATCCACCTCAGGGTCCCACCTTAACAATTGCGACAAGGAGACATGTGGAGGCTTCCATCGGCTCCGCTTTGTACTTAAACTTTTCAAAGCAATTTTCTAAGGCCTAGGACACATGGTGAGCCTACGCTTGTTCAAGGTCTTCGCTCTTGGGAACCATCTCAAAGTTACGCCATGAAGACACATGGAGGATTTTTCCGGGTCTTCCCATACTTAGACTTTTCAAGCAACTTTCTAAAGGGCACAGGACATGTGGTGATTTGAAAATCAAATTTAACTAGCAATTTTTACACAACAAAATTTACTTTATAATGATTCTCGATTTAAAATTAAGTGATTACGACCCTTTTATTTTTTAATAAAATATTAAAACCTATAAGTACTATGCAAAAATACAAAGAAATGAAGAGAATTCACCAGAAATTCGACACAAAACATGATAACGGAGTTCAAGCACTTGAGGCCTACATCTCCGGTCCAGTTGAATGGGACCGATCTATTAAAATCTTGAAAATAATTCTTTACAAATAATTCTACAAAATTTGACCTTCTCACAGTCTTCCTCTATCAAAAACAATAGGGGTTTCTTTTTACTTCTCCTCAAAATTCCACTCCTAGCTCAAGTTATGAGCATTTCAATAATTTACACAGTCCCAAATGCATGTACATATACAAAATAGCTCCTTTTATAGTGTTCTAACACCACTAGCATACCGTATGGGAACTTATCCTTTTACACATCCCACACATGTTGCATTCTCCTCCCAATGCATTTGTTTTATCTCTAAGGGAACAAAATCCCACATTTGGCGCAAGAATAGGTAGGAGGAGGTTTTAAAACAAGGGGAAGTGCATGTTTTAATTGGCTTAAGAGCCACCTTAGCCACTTAGGATGTGGGTGCTTAGTTGGATGGATAGGTGAAGCACATGGTGTAGATTAGGTGGTAGTTAGGATATTTAATAATAGATTTTGGAGGATATTTCAACGTGGAGGGATAAGGAGTTAGGATATTTGGAGAAATACATGGCAAGGAATTCATGCGTGGAATTTAAATAAGCTTGGCCACCCATGTGGAGTAATAAGGGGGTTGGCACCAAGACATTTACAAAGTTGCTAACAATATCCCACATGCATCAAATAATTACACTATGAAGAATATAAATACAAAGGCTCTCAATATATGAAATGAAAAGGAGGCCAAGACACCCCTCCATATTTGAGTGTGTCAAACCTAGTTGAGGGCCCCTAGCCACCAAATAACAGGGCCCACTTATTTGTTATCAAGTTTCATATTTTAATTTTTACACATGGTAAGTGCATGTGTTCAATATGCGTTTTGTGCTCGAAATTCGCCAGTTGCCCTAAAATTTCAGCGGGCCATAACTTTTGCATACTAGCTATATTTCCTACAAATGAGATATCAACAGAATCATCTAATTTTTATCCACGTCTTCAAAATGAATGCAACTTATTCTAAGAATATTTTAGATCAGTGTTTCTCGGTGAGGATTCTTTGGATCATTCCTCCCCACCGAGAAACTTTTGGACCCCAAAAGTCAACTTAAGCTGGTGAATAGGTGAGGGTATTTCTCCCTCAACTTCTCGGTTTCCATCCATTTAGCCTTGTTGGCATGTATGCATTTGAACCCAACATGAAGGTACTCAATATGACCCCTTCGCAAAGTTCGACCTTCCTTTCCAAAATGATGTCTTCCGCAACTCATTAAGATGCTCAGAGAAAAATCATCAATGGAAGGAATTATGTTAGCATCATCATGATCAACAATCATAGGCGGTTCATAAAATATTAAATTCTCAACATTAACAACTGATTATATTTGCATAAATGGATGTAAATCTAACTGGAAAAGCGTTGTTACCAATTTTTTCCAATATTTGGAATGGACCATACCATATAGGTTTCAATTTTTTACCTTCACCTATTAGTCTTTCCCTGCTGATGTGAAGCCAAAGTGAATCACCAGTTTTGAATTTGTGATCAGTTCTATGTTTATCATGCCTAGCTTTGTACTTAGCCTAAATTTTCTCCAATTGTTCATGGACATACTAATGAACCTGTTGAATTCTCTGAACAAATATTTTAGCCCTATCAGAATCACTTGAACCATTAGCAACAGTTTCATCTCCATAATATACATTTAAAGGAGAACCAGCAGATATCCAAAACAAGTCTCAAATGGATACTTCAAAGTAGAAGAATGTAAGGCACAATTATAAGCATGTTGCACATAATATAGATGTTCATCCCATAACTTAGGATGTTTTCCACAATAGGCCCTAAACAAATGTACTACTCGTGCGGTTTACGACCTCTATTTGACCATCATCTGTGGATGAAAAGTAGTGCTCTTTTTCAATTTTGTGCCCATTAACCCCCATAATGTTGACCAAAATTCCCCAAGAAATCTAGAATCCTAATCAGATATAATTGAATTAGGTAATCCAAATTTAACGCAAACAAACTAAAAATTAAATGTGCAGTTCCCTCACAAATTATTTTTTTAGTACATGGAACCAACACACAAATTTTTCTAAATCATCCCACTACCACATATAAGTAATCATGTTTCTTCGTGTCATGGGCAAGCCTCCTAAAAAGTCCTTGGAAACACTTTCCCAAGGCCTTGTCAAAACAGGAAGAGGAGTGTAAAGTCCAAATTTCCTGTTACTTGGCTTTCTTGTGGCATAAAGAACACATCCCTTAATATACATGTTTACATGTTCATGCATTCTAGGCCAATAACAATATTTCTGTAAATGTACAACTATTTTACCAACACCAAAATTCCCTGAAATAAGAGAAGTATGTGCTTCCCTAATCATATGTACACGTTCATTTTCTGGGATAAAAATTTTACCAAAATGATATAACAATCCTTCATGTAAATGATAATATTTTTCTCCTACTTTTTTCCCACTTACTAGATCCGGATACACTTATCTAAAATCAACATAATTAAAATATTGTTCCTTATAAATAATATGAGACAAAGAACTATGTTGTAAAAGAATAGATGTTACAACCATTGTTGGTATAGATAACATGTCAGCAACCTTGTTTTGAATACCTTTTTATACCTGATTACAAGATGAAATTGTTGCAAAAATCGCATACACCTGAAATGTCTAGAATGTTGCTATTTGATTTGTGTTTGTAAGTCTTGAAGAAGTTGATGGTGGTAAAAGATGTATAATTGTTTCGTTTCCCATTAAATAATGCTTCCACTTTTTAACACTTTGAATCAAAGCATACAACTCTTTATCATAAGTTTGATAGTTTCTTACCACACTTGTAAATGTTTCGAATGGTAACACACTTGGTCATTTGTTATACATCAAAATTGATCCCATTGCGTAGTCACTAGCATCTGTCTCAATTTCAAATGAATGTTGTAAATCTAGAAGTGCAAAGATCAGAGTGGTAATTATCTTCTCTTTCAATGTATCAAATGCTTTCTGTTGCTTTCCTCCCAACTAAAAGACTGTTTGATGCTTGTCAAAGCATGTAAAGGAGATGCAATATATGAGAAGTTAGCATAAAATTTTCTCCGATCTTGAATCGCACCTAGAAAACTCCTAACTTCCATCAATTAGTGGGTCTAGGCCATTTGACAATAGCCTCTATTTTTGCGGGATCAATTCTTGATTCTCCATTTCCTATAATATAACCCAAGTAAATTAAACATGTTTTTACAAATTCACATTTTGACATCTTCAAATACAATTTCTCTCTCCTTAATGCATCTAAGAATTTTTGGATGTGTTTAACATGTTCATCCCGTGACTTAGTGAAAATAAGAATATCATCTTAGTACCCAATAATGAAATTATCAATGAATGGTCTAAAGATATCATTCATAACTCTCATGAATGTTTCGGTGCATTGCAAAAAAACAAAAGTCATCACTAACCATTCAAACAATCCCTATTTCATTTGAAAAGCATTTTCCAAACATCACCTTCTCGCAATTCTTACTTGGTGATAACCACTTCTTAATTCTAACTTAGTGAAATAAATTGCACTCTTTTGTTGATCCAGTAAATCATCTATTCTAGGAAGAGGGTAACGATTCTTTAAAGTAATCTTCTTTAAAGCACGAAAATCAACACACATTCTCCAAGTGCCATCCTTATTAGGAACCAAAATAATTGGAAAACCACATGGGGATGTACTTGGATGAATTATACCTTGAGCCAAAATTTCCATTATCTCTCTCTTGATTTCCTCATTCTCTACCACCGATAACCTATACATTCCGATATTGGGAAGAGGTGCATCCTCAAGCAATCGTATCTCATGTTGAACCCCTCTTTTGGGAGGTAGACCTTGTGGATCCTGAAAAACATCATCAAAATGAGAAAAAAATTTACCAATTCAACCTTATGTTTCAGATCACAAGTGTCAAAAGCCATCTCATGTTCTTTCTCTTTGGCTTTGACCACCATGAGAACAAAACTTTTGCTTGAGTTTACAAGCCTTTTAATTTGACATGTTGTTAGCAAGGATAGATTAATATTTTCATAGTGAGCTCTAACAATAAACTCAATTCCATCCTTTACAAGAAAATATTTATTTTCTTCCCTATAGAAGATTGCTTTACGATCATACAAATAAGGAATTCCCAAAACCACCCCACAAATATCCAAAGGAACTATATCTAATTCAACCTCATCTATAAACTTGTCGAAAATCTGAAAGTACAAGTTTTAGTTACCTACACTTTTACATCATCACAAACCTAGCCCAAAGGGTAAGGCTTACGATGTGGTTTAGTTTTGAGTCATAGTTTCTTAACAACCTCCTTATAAATTAGATTAGCTTGGGATCCACTATCAAAAAGAGTATCAATTTTCGTATGCTTTGAAATTACTCTATTGTGGAAAATCTTTTTCCTTTTCTTATCATCATGTATAGTTTGCTTACTAGAAGAACATGCAACATTTGTAGTACTATTGTTGGAAATTGAAAATTTTGATTTACCTTGAAAACTCATAGTTGTGATCTTGGTTTCATCACCTGAATCTGACCCAAGATCATGAACTGTAGTGTTTGTTTTATTTTCCTTTCCTTTCTTAACCATCCATTTAGGTTTCATTTCAGGATGTAATTTCCAACATTTAGACTCATCATGGTTCTTTTTACAATGATTACAAAATGGTTTTTCATCTTCCTTCTTAACAATAGAGTTTGTCTTATGCTTACCCTTTCCTTTTCCTTGTTCTTTCGAACCTTTTCCTTCAGATTTCTTGTTATTTTGTTCAGAAGAAGAGAAAGAGGAATCCTTTGTCATTTTCCCTCGTGCTTCCAAATGGGTTTCTTGAACACATATTTCATCAAGATTAGTAGGACCTAAAACTAGTATCATATGCCTCAGATAACTATGCAATCCACCAATATATTTAAGCAGTGTTTCTTTTTTTGTTTAGGGAAATTCCTAGAATTAGAGCCCTTTTCCTAAATTCCTGTGTGTATTCTTAAACACTTTGTCCCTTAGTTTGTCTTAATGTTTCCCAATCCATCATAGCTTGTTGCTTATAACAAAGAGGATAAAATTGTTTCCTAAGATTTGAAACAAATTCAGACTAAGAAGTGATTGCTATACCTTTGGTTTCTTCCACTTGCTGAAGCTTACTCTCCCACCAAATGAGTGTTGTGTCACCCATCTGAAGAGTTTCCAGATGAATATTTTCTTCATCATCAAAAATTATTTGAACCCTACAATATACTTCTATCTCGCTTGAACCAGTTATCTATCTTCTCGCATTTAGCTCTCGAGTATACATAGGCAATTAAAACTTGATATCTAACTTTAATGAAGGAAAATCAGATTTTAAAGGGTCTCTTTTAGGAATATCATAACTAAAGCTATGTTATTTTTACCTTATCTAGTTCCCTTTTCCCTTTGTCTATCTTGGTACATTTCCTCCACCATTTCCTTCATTTGTAGGAATGATTGATGAAATTTTTCCTCCTCTCGATCCGTGATTATAGGACTTTGAGACCATCTCGGTACAAATTTGGGATCTCCTTCAACTAGCTCTCCTTCACCGTTATTAGATCGAGACCTTGTTAACATCCAACACATAAATTGCAAACCAAAACACGTTAGTCCGAACCAAAAATATTCAAAACCATCTCTAATACCGGTGATCCGAAAATCAAATTTAACTTGCAATTGTTTACACAAAAAAATTCTTTGTAATGATTCTCGATTCAAAATTAAGTGATTACGACCTTTTTATTTTTTTAATAAAAGATTAAAACCTACAATTACTGTTTTAAAATATAGAGAAATGAATAAAATTCACTAGAAATTTGACACAAAATGTGATAACAGAGTTTGGCACTTGAGGCCTACGTCTTGGTCCAGTTGAATGGGGCCGATCTATTAAAATATTGAAAATAAATCTTTACAAATAATTCTAGAAAATTATGACCTTCTCATAGTATTCCTCTATCAAAAACAACATGGGATTATTTTTAATTCTCCTCAAAATTCCACTCCTAGCTCAAGTTATGAGCATTTCAATAATTTACACAGTCTCGAATGCACGTACATATACAAAATAGCTCCTTTTATAGTGTTCTAACACCACTAGCATACCGAATGGGAATTTATCCTTTTTACAGTCCACCCATGTTCCATTATCCTCCAAATACATTTTTATCTCTAAGGGAACAAAATCCCACATTTTGTGTAGGATAGGTTGGAGGAGGTTTAAAACAAGGGGCAATGCATGTTTTTTAATTGGCTTAAGCACCACCTTAGCCGCTTAGGATGTGGGTGCTTATTTGGATGGATAGGTAAATCACATGGTGTATATTAGGTGGTAGTTAGGATATTTAATAATTGATTTTGGAGGATATTTCAACATGGAGGGATAAGGAGTTAGGATATTTGGAAAAATGTGTAGCAGAAATGCATGGTGAGGAATTAATGCGTGGAATTTAAATAAGCTTGGTCGTCCATGTGGAGCAATAAGGGGGTTGGCATCAAGCCATTTACAAAGTTTGCTAACAATATCCCACATGCATCAAATAATTACACTATGAAGAATATAAATACAAAGGCTCTGGTAATATGAAATGAAAAGGAGGCCAAGACACCCCTCCATAATCGAGTGTGTCAAACTTGGTTGAGGGCCCCCAGCTAGCAAATAGCGGGGCCCACTTGTTTATTATCGAATTTCAAATACCAGAATTCCAAATAAACTTTTTCCTCATCATCTATACTTTCCATGTGTCACATTTTAATTTTTCCACGTGGCAAGTGCACGTGTCCAATCTGTGTTTTGTGCCCAAAATTTGCTAGTTGCCCTGAAATTTAAGTGGGCCATAACTTTTGCATACTAGATTTGTTTCCTATAAACGAGATATCGACGGAATTATCTAATTTTTATCCACGCCTTAAAAATGAATGTAACTTATTCTGAGAATATTTTAGATCGAATTTTCTCAGCGAGGATTCTCTGGATCATTCCTCCCCATTGAGAAACTTTTGGACCCTGAAAGTCAACTTAATTGGTGAATAGGTGGGGGTATTTATCCATCACCTTTCTAGTTTCCATCCATTTAGCCTTGTTTGGATGCATTCCTTTGAACCCAACACAAATATACTCAATATCACCCCTTCGTATAGTTCGACCTTCCTATCCAAAATGATGTCTTCCTGCAACTCATCAAGATAATTAGGAGAAAAATCATCAATGGAAGGCATTAAGTTAGCATCATCATGATCAACAACAATAGGCGAGTTCATACAATATTAATTTCTCAACATTAACAACTGAGTATATTTGCATATATGGAGGTAAATCTAACTTAAAGCGTTGTTACCAATTTTTTCCAATATTTGGAGCAGACCATATCGTATAGGATTCAACTTTTTACCTTCACCTGTCGGTCTTTCCCTGCTGATGTCAAGTCAAACTGAATCACTAATTTTGAATTTGTGATTAGTTCTATGTTTATCATGCTTGGCTTTGTACTTAGCCTTAATTTTCTCCAATTGTTCACGAGACATACTAATGAACCTGTTGAATTCTATGAACAAATCTATTAGTCTCGCCAAAATCACTTGAACCATTAACAACAGTTTCAAGTCCATAATATACATCTAAAGGATAATTAGGTAGATATCCAAAACAAGTCTCAAATGGAGACTTCAAAGTAGAAGAATGTAAGGAATGATTATAAGCATGTTGCACATAATATAGATGTTCATCCCATAACTTAGGATGTTTTCCATGGTACCCTCTAAGAAAATGTACTACATGCGGTTTACGACATCTGTTTGACCATTAGTCTGTGGATGAAAAGCAATGCTCTTTTTAAATTTTGTGTCCATTAATCCCCACAATGTTGACCAAAATTCCCAAGAAATCTAGAATCGATCAAATATAATTGAAGTAGGTAATCCAAAATGAACCCAAACAAACTAAAAAAACAAATGTGCATTTCCCTCACTAGTTATTTGTTTAGTACAAGGAACCAACTCACACATTTTACTAAATATTTCCACTACCACATATAAGTAATCATGTTTCTTCCGTGTCATGGGCAAGCCTCCTACAAATTCCATGTAAACACTTTCCCAAGGCCTTGTCGGAACATGAAGAGGAGTGTAAAGTCCTAATTTCCTATTAACTTGGCTTGCTTGTGGCACAAAGAACACATCCCTTAATATACATGTTTATGCATTCTAGGCTAATAAAAATATTTCGTAAATGTACAATTGTCTTACTAACACCAAAATGCCCTGAAATAAGAGAAGTATGTGCTTCCCTAATCATATGTGAACACGTTCATTTTCTGGAATACAAAGTTTACCAGAATGATATAACAATCCTTCATGCAAATGATAATATTTTTCTCCTACTTGTTTCCCACTTACTAGATCCGCATACACTTCTCTAAAATCAACATCATTAAAATATTGTTCCTTGTAACTAACATGAGACAAAGAACTATGTTGTAAAAGAATAGATGAAACCACCGTTGGTCTAGATAACATGTCGGCAACCTTGTTTTGTATACCTTTTTTATACCTGATTACAAGATGAAATTGTTGCAAAATCTTATACACGATATGTCTAGACTGCTGCAATTTGGTTTGTGTTTTTGTAAATCTTGAAGCGATTGATGGCGGTAAGTATGTATAATTTTTATTTTCCCATTAAATAATGCTTCCACTCTTTAACAATTTGAATCAAAGCATACAACTCTTTATCATAAGTTGGATAGTTTCTTACCACACTTGTAAAGGTTTTGAATGGTAACACACCGGTCATTTGTTATACATCAAAATTGATCCCATTGCATAGTCACTAGCATCTGTCTCAATTTAAAATGAATGTTGTAAATCGGAAGTGCAAAGATCGAGTAGTACTTATCTTCTCTTTCAATGTATCAAAGGTTTTACATTGTTGCTTTCTTCCCCACCGAAAGACTTGTTTGATACTTGTCAAAGCATGTAAAGGAGATGCAATATATGAGTAGTAATAAATTTTCTCAAGATCTTGAACCTGCACCTAGAAAACTCTCGACTTCCATCAATTAGTGGATCTAGGCCATTTGACAATAACCTCTATTTTTGTAGGATCAATTCTCAATTCTCCATTTCCTACAAAATAACCCAAGTAAATTAAATATGTTTTTCCAAATTCACATTTTGACATATTCAAATACAATTTCTCTCTCCTTAATGCATCTAAGACTTTTTAGATGTGTTTAACATGTTCATCTGTGACTTAGTGAAAATAAGAATATCATCTTAGTACAATAAAAAAATTATCAATGAATGGTCTAAAGATATCATTCATAACTCTCATGAATGTTTAGGTGCATTGCAAAAACAAAATGCATCACTAACCATTCAAAAATCCTGTTTCATTTGAAAATCCTTTTTCCAAACATCACCTTCTGCAATTCTTACTTGGTGATAACCACTTCTTAAGTCTAACTTAGTGAAATAATTTGCACTCTTTAGTTGATCCAAGTAAATCATCTATTCTAGGAAGAGGGTAATGATTCTTTATAGTAATCTTGTTTAAAGCATGAAAATCAACACACATTCTCTAAGAGCCATCCTTCTTAGGAACCAAAATAATTGGCAAACCACATGGGGATGTACTCGGAAGAATTATACCTTGAGCCAAAAGTTGCATTACCTATCTCTTGATTTCCTCATTCTCTACCATTGACAACCTATACATTCCGATATTGGGAAGAGGTGCATCCTGAAGCAATTGTATCTCATGTTGAACCCCTCTTTTGGGAGGTAGACCTTGTGGATCTTGAAAAACATCATCAAAATGAGAAAAACATTTTACCACTTCATCCTTATTTTTCAGATCATAACTCTCAAAAGCCATCTCATTTTCTTTTCTTTGGCTTTGACCACCATGAGCACAAAACTTTTGCTTGATTTTACAAGCATTTTCATTTGACCTACAGTTACCAAGGATAGATTATTCTTTTCATGGTTAGCTCTAACAATAAACTCAATTCCATCCTTTACAAGAAAATATTTATTTTCTTCCCTATAGAAAATTGCTTTACAATCATACAAATAAGGACTTCCAAAACCACCTCACAAATATGCAAAGGAACTACATCTAATTAAACCTCATCTATAAACTTATCTCGTAATGTCAAATCTGAAAGTACAAGTTTTAGTTACCTGTAGTTTTACATCATCACAAACCTAGCCTAAAGGATAAGGCTTAGGATGTGGTTTAGTTTTGAGTCCTATTTTCTTAACAAACCGCTCGTAAATTAGTTTAGATTGGGATCCACTATCAAAAAGAGTATCAATTTTCGTATGCTTTGAAATTACTCTAATGTGGAAAAGCTCATTCCTTTTCTTATCATCATTTATAGTTTTCTTACTAGAAGAAGATGCAACATTTGTAGCACTATTGTTGGAAATTGAAAGTTTTGATTTACCTTAAAACTCATAGCCATTTGTGATCTTGGTTTCATCACCCGAATCGACCCAAGATCATGAACTGCAATGTTTGTTTTCTTTTCCTTTCCTTTCTTAAACATCCATTTAGGTTTCATTTCAGGATGTAATTTCCAACATTAGGCTCATCATGGTTATTTTTACAATGATTACAAAATGGTTTTTCATCTTCCTTCTTAACAATGAGTTTCTCTTATGCTTACCCTTTCCTTTTCCTTTTTCTTTCGAACCTTTTACTTGATTGCTTGTTATTTTTGTTCAAAAGAAGAGAAAGATGAATCCTTTTTCATTTTCCTCGTGCTTCCAAGTGAGTTGCTTGAACACATATTGCATCAAGATTAGTAGGACCTAAAACTAGTATCATATGCCTTAGATAACTATGCAATCCACCAATATATTTAAAAGTGTTTCTTATGTGTTTAGGGAAATTCCTAGAATTAGAGCCCTTTTCCTAAATTCTTGTGTGTATTCTTAAACACTTTGTCCTTTAGTTTGTCTTAATGTTTGCCAATCCATCATAGCTTGTCGCTTATAACCAAGAGGATAAAATTGTTGCCTAAGATTTGAAACAAATTCAAACTATGAAATGATTTTTATACCTTTGGTTTCTTCCACTTTCTGAAGCTTACTCTCCCACCAAATGAGTGTTGTGCCACCCATCCAAAGAGTTTCCAGATGAATCTTTTCTTCATCATCAACAATTCTTTGAACTCTGTAATATACTTCTATCTCGCTTGACCAGCTTATCTAACTTCTCCGCATTTATCTCTCGAGTATACATAGGCAATTCAAACTTGAAATCTAAATTTAATGAAGAAAAATTAGATTTTAAAGTGTCTATTTAAGGAATATCAAAACTAGAGCTATGTTATTTTTTACCTTATCTAGTTCCCTTTTCCCTTTGACTATCTTGGTACATTTCCTCCACCATTTCCTTCATCTTGTAGGAATGATTGACGAAATTTTTCTCCTCTCGATCCATCATTATAGGACTTCAAGACCGTTTGGTACCAATTTCAGGGTCTCCTTCAACTAACTCCCCTTCACCCTTCTTATATCGAGACCTTGTTAACATCCAACACATAACTTACAATCCAAAACACGTTAATATGAACAAAAATAAGTCAAAACCAGCTCGATACTAGTGATCTGAAAATCAAATTTAACTAGCAATTGTTTACACAACAAAATTGTCTTTGTAATGATTCTCGATTTAAAATTAAGCAATTAAAACCTTTTTATTTTTTATATAAAATATTAAAAACTGCAAGTGTTGTGCAAAAATATAGAGAAATGAAGATAATTCACTAGTAATGCGACACAAAATGTGATAACGGAGTTCGACACTTGAGGCCTACGTCTACAGGTCTGGTTGAATGGGACCGATCTTTTAAAATCTCAAAAATAATTCTACAAAATTATGACCTTCTCAAATTATTCCTTTGTCAAAAACAACAGGGGTTGATTTTTACTTCTCCTCAAAATTCCACTCCTAGCTCAAGTTATGAGCATTTCAATAATTTACACATTCCCGAATGCCTGTACATATACAAAATAGCTCCTTTTATAGTGTTATAACACCACTAGCGTACCATATGGGCACTTATCCTTTTACATGGACCACCCATTTTCTATTCTCCTCCCAATGCATTTGTTTTATCTCTAAGGGAACAAAACCCCACATTTGGCGCATGATAGGTAGGAGGAGGTTTTAAAAACTGGGGGGTGCATGTTTTAATTGGCTTAAGTGCCACCTTAGTTCTTAGGATGTGGGCACTTATTTGGATGGATAGGTAAAGCACATGGTGTATATTAGGTGGTAGTTAGGATATTTCATAATAGATTTTGGAGGATATTTCAACGTGGCGGGATAAAGAGTTAGGATATTTGGATAAATGCATGACAAGGAATTAATGCATGCAATTTAAATAAGCTTGGCCACCCATGTGGAGCAATAAGGGGGTTGGTACCAAGCCATTTACAAATTTACTAACAATATCCCACATGCATCAAATAATTACACTGAAGAATATAAATACAAAGGCTCTCAATATATGAAAAGAAAAGGAGGCCAAGACACCCCTCCATATTCGAGTGTGTCAAACCTGGTTGAGGGCCCCTAGAAGCAAATAATGAGGCCCACTTGTTCGTTATCAAGTGTCAATGACTAGAGTTCTAAAACAAAGTTTGCCTCATCATCTATACTTTCCACGTGTCCTATTTTAATTGTTCCACATGGCAAGTGCACGTTTCAATCTGTGTTTTTGCCCAAAATTTGCTAGTTGACCTAAAATTTCAGCAGACCATAACTTTTGCATACTAGCTCCATTTCCTGCAAATGAGATATAGACGGAATAGTCTAATATTTATCCACATATTACAAATTAATGCAACTTATTTTGAGAAGATTTTAGATTGGCGTTTCTCAGTGAGGATTCTCTGGATCATTCCTCCCCACTGAGAAACTTTTGGACCCCAAAAGTCAACTTAATTAGTGAATAGGTGAGGGTATTTCTCCCTCACCTTTCTGGTTTCCATCCATTTAGCCTTATTCGGATGCATTCCTTTGAACCCAACATGAATATACTCAATATGAACCCTTCGTGAAGTTTTGACCTTCCTGTCCAAAATGATGTCTTGCTGCAACTCATCAAGATACTCAGGAGAAAAATCATCAATGGAAGGCATTATGTTAGCATCATCATGATCAACAATCATAGGCGGTTCATACAATCTTAAATTCTCAACATTAACAACTGAGTATATTTGCATATATGGAGGTAAATCTAACCGGAAAGCGTTGTTACCAATTTTTTCAATATTTGGAACGAACCATACCGTATAGGTTTCAATTTTTTACCTTCACCTATTAGTCTTTCCCTATTTATGTGAAGCCAAACTAAATCACCAATTTTGAATTTATGATCAGTTCTATGTTTATCATGCTTGGTTTTGTACTTAGCCTGAATTTTCTCCAATTGTTCATGGACATACTGATGAACCTGTTGAATTCTCTAAACAAATATTTCAGCCCTATCAGAATCACTTGAACCATTAACAATAGTTTCATGTCCATAACATACATCTAAAGGATAATTAGGCATATATCCAAAACAAATCTCAAATGGAGACTTCAAAGTATAAGAATGTAAGGCACAATTGTAAGCATGTTGCACATAATATATATGTTCATACCATAACTTAGGATGTTTGCCACAATAGCTCCTAAGCAAATGTATTCTTGTGTGGTTTACAACCTCTATTTAACCATCAGTCTATGGATGAAAAGCAATAATCTTCTTCAATTTTGTGCCCATTAACCCCCACAATGTTGACCAAAATTCCCAAGAAATCTAGAATCCCGATCTAATATAATTGAAGTAGGTAATCCAAAATGAACCCAAACAATATGAAAAAAAAAATGCAGCCTCCTCACTAGTTATTTGTTTAGTACATGGAACCAACACACACATTTTGCTAAATCTATCTGCTACCACATATAAATAATCATGTTTCTTCCGTGTGTCATGGGCAAGCCTCCTACAAATTCCATGTAAACACTTTCCCAAGGCCTTGTCGGAACAAGAAGAGGAGTGTAAAGTCCTAATTTCATGTTACTTGGCTTGCTTGTGGCACAAAGAACACATCCCTTAATATACATGTTTACATGTTTATGCATTCTAGGCTAATAAAAATATTTTGTAAATGTACAAGCTGTCTTACTAACACCAAAATTCCTGAAATAAGAGAAGTATGTGCTTCCCTAATCATATGTGAACGTTCATTTTCTGGAATACAAAGTTTACCAAAATGATATAACAATCCTTCATGCAAATGATAATATTTTTCTCCTACTTGTTTTCCACTTACTAGATCCGCATACACTTCTCTAAAATCAACATCATTAAAATATTGTTCCTTATAACTAACATGAGACAAAGAACTATGTTGTAAAAGAATATATGAAACCACCTTTGTTGGTCTAGATAACATGTCGGCAACCTTGTTTTGAATACCTTTTTATACCTGATTACAAGATGAAATTGTTGCAAAAATCTTATACACACGATATGTCTAGACTGCTGCATTTTGGTTTGTGCTTGTAAATCTTGAAGTGGTTGATGGTCAAAGTATGTATAATTGTTTCTTTTCCAATTAAATAATGCTTCCACTTTTTAACACTTTGAACCAAAGCATACAACTCTTTATTATAAGTTGGATAGTTTCTTACCGCACTTGTAAAGGTTTTGAATGGTAACACACAAGTCGTTTGTTATGAATCAAAAGCGCCCCCATTGCATTATCACTACCATCTGTCTCAATTTCAAATGAATGTTGTGAATATGGAAGTGCCAAGATCGGAGCAGTGCTTATCTTCTCTTTCAATGTATCAAAGGCATTTTGTTGCTTTCCTCCCCACTGAAAGACTTGTTTGATACTTTTCAAAGCATGTAAAGGAGATGCAATATATGAGAAGTTAGCAATAAATTTTCTCCAATACTGAACTGCACCTAAAAAACTCCTAACTTCCGTCACATTAGTGGGTCTAGGCCATTTCACAATAACCTCTATTTTTGCATGATCAATTCTCAATTCTCCATTTCCTACAATATAACCCAATTAAATTAAAGATGTTTATCCAAATTCACATTTTGACATCTTCAAATACAATTTCTCTCTCTTAATGCATCTAAGACTTTTGGATGTGTTTAACATGTTCATCCGATGAATTACTGAAAATAAGAATATCATATAAGTAGATAATAATGAAATTATCAATGAATGGTCTAAAGATATCATTCATAACTCTCATGAATATTTCCGGTGCATTGCACAAACCAAAAGGCATCACTAACCATTCAAACAATATGATCCGAAAAATCGGTGTTTTATTTTTTCCACTTTTAAACATTTTCAAGGATTGTTATTTTTTTAATCAACTTGAAGTGTTTTATATTCCAAAAATGGATCAAATACTAATTTAAGACTGAAATCAAACTGAAATTAAGTTTGCAATTTTACTCAAAATTTCACTTTGTTTGATCGAAGCCCCAAAAATCATGGTTTCTTGATTTTAATTGATTTTACAAAGTTTTAAAATAATAATTACCATTGCATCAACATTATTTTAATGAAATTCAATCATTGCAAATAATCAGAAACTGAAAATAAAATTAGAACACAACACCAGATTGTTTATGGGGTTCAAAATTCCTATGTCCATAGGTTCGTGATGAACCGATCCATTAATAATGTTAAAAAATTAAATACAATAACATTTACATTAACCAATAATGAATCAAAATATTGCAAAAAAAAAATTCAGACCTTTGAAGGATGTTAATGGAGCTCAGCCTCTATCCTTCACCTTCCTGATCCACTTGCAGCGGTGTCTCCCTTTGGTTCTACGCCTTCGTGTGACTTTAACAACAAATAACTCTGTCACAAAAGCTCCAAATCAGAAAAATGATCACACCATCATGATCATCTCAAAATTATGAGCAACTTTTATATATAACTCGAGATTTGGTTTTGAGTGGAAGTGCCTCAAAATTACATTTTTCCAATGTCTGCTTATTGGCTTGACACAAACCTGACACTTGTTTATTACAAATACAAGTGAGCTTTATTTATACCACTTACAAGAGGGTGGTAGGTTGGTAAGGTTGCTTATCTTTTTAGATGAGGTGTTGGGTTCAAATCCCCCTTCCATAGGTTTAGGCACCCAATTTAGCCATTGACCCCACATTTGGTGGGAAAGGGATAGGATAAGCCTTTAAATAGCTTTTTGTCCACAAAATCCTCCTTATCCCATGGGATTAGGCTTATTCCCATGGAATGGATTAAATAAAATATTATTATTATTATTATTTTAAATCCAAATCCACTAAAAACCTACCAAGTGTCATGCCCATAATATGCCATTTTTCCACGTCAGAGTGTGCCACGTCATCATTTGACCACAACTTTGACTATGCATATCTTTTGCATACGAACTCAGATTTGGTTTGTTCAAAATGTGTCAGAAAGCTTATGATGAGATCTATACCATGGAACTGATTTTTAAAAAATTACAAGACCATCAATTTTTCTTGTCACCAATTTCCACGTGTCACCTTGTCATTGGTCCACTTATTGACATGTTAACCAAAGTTGACTTCCATGTTGACTAAACTTTGACCGGACATAACTTGAGCTCAGAGTGTCCGTTTTTCACGTTCTTATAGTCGTTGGAAAGATCTCTAAAGGCTATATTGTATTGGCATGGTTTAGGGAAGTTTAGGGAACTTTTAACACTAAAAATATCCCCTGATCACTCCTCCCCATTGAGAAGGCTTTTTGTCCACAAAAATTTGTTTATCAACCCACAAATAATGTTATCTCTTCCTACATTGCACAAACACATACAAGAACCCAAAATAACATTATAGGTTAAATAAATGTAAATAGTTGATTAGCTAGTCACATAACCAATCAGATAATAACACCCAATTAAGCTAGTGTTCAACTAAAATGTTGTAACCCTGTCAACTCTGCACACAATTGTGAACTGTCATACCCCACTGTAATGCCATCACAAATAAATGACTAGATAATAAAACCCATTCTATTACGGAAAGCTAGTGTTCAATTGTCAATTTATGATATGGCCGATTACTTAAATTATAATTTCATAACATAGATCAATATACCAGACATCTAAACTACCCACAATTAGGCTAGTGCCCATTGTCCATCTGAAACTGTAACAACTGCAAGTATTCACTATCTATAATAAAATAGACTATCAATGCCCAAAAATAGCTATAGTCAACAACTGAATCCACATGAATCTGCCAAAAACATTGTATCGCCATCACAAATAATAAGTCAAATAATAACACCCATCTATAACGGAAGCTAGTGTTCAACTGACACTTTGTGATTATGCTGATTACAACTGCAAATATTCACTATCCAGAATCATTAAACCATCAACACCCAAAATAGCTATAGTCAAAATATGAATCAACGTGAATATGCACATATTATATCCATACACTGATTTGTAAAGGGATAGACTATAAACTGTATGCTTACCCAAATTGATGAACTGCCATAATCTACAAAATGATCACCTGGTACCTTTACAAACTAGTTTGTTAGTATAATAAATTTACACCCTAATTTCAACCACATGTAATAGTTACAAAAATCAAATTTTCCCAAAATAAGGGTCTTATAAAATAGTGTAAATAAAACATGTGGATACAACAAGTTTGTCTATCTATTACAATATCAAACAAGTGCCCGAATGGGTCTTATAAGCATCCATAATATTTACACAAATGACAACACTATAAAATTGCAAGTTTCAAAATAGACATTCTAACGATGCCCATATCCATGCATATTGTTGTTAGAAATGGAATAACCAACCAAAATGTGAGAAGATGAATATGAGTATGATGAACCTATCACTCAAATCTTCTTTACGGCTGCTTCCAAATTATTTCAAAGCTGAATATTAACATAGGATCAAAATCCCTAAAATATAGCTTTGAAAATGTTTACATACTATCACCAATTATTGTAATGCAAACATAAAGTTGAGGAATGTTTTTCCCATCCAATTACTTGGATTTCTCTGTTTAGGTGGTTTTACTTTCCCCAGTACTAGAATGAGCATTTACATGAGTTAGATCAACAAATTTTGGTTGACATTATTTTCCTTCTTAACAACTTTCCAATGTTGCCTTTGAAGGAACATACCAACACATCTTAACATCATGACCATTCCTTTTACAATGGGAACAAAATTTAACTTCCTTATTTTTAGGAGTCTTACCCATTTTTCCATTCGTTAAACTCGTCTAGAAAAATGATTCCCTGTTTAGGAGCGGTAACATTTTTCCATTTCTCACCTTACCAAGGAGAGATTGGTCTTTTGCACCTGCCTTATCATTCACAAAAGGCATTAACTTCTTTATCATATTTTTCCTCTTCCAACAATATGTTGTAGAATGATTAGTACCTTCACAAAACATGCAAGGAAAACCATACTTTTGTCTACCAAAGCTATATTGTTCAAACTAAAAGAGTGTTTTAGAATTCTTAGGATTTAATTTCCCCTTAGTGCTATTTTTAGTGTAAGTGGGAGGAGGTGGAATTTCATTACCTCGTTTACCTGCTTTCTTACACCTTTCATTGTTCCTCCTGATGGCGGAATCCTGCAATTCTAGAGGTGTAGATCCTTGGCTATTGGAAGCTTTTCTTCCTTCAACTACTTTGGAAATTTCTCCAATTTTTATTTTCCCACTAAAATAACCAAAACCTACAAACCGAGGTTGATCCTCTATTTTTATTCGGTTAGCATTACCTTGTCCATTTTTACCAAGGCCTTTTCTGTTATATCTCATCTTAACCATTAGCTTAGACCCAATTCCCTTAGTGTGTTTTTCAAACTGACCCAAAGGAATATCTAAAACTAAATTAGAGGAAGTATTTTCATGTGAACAACTTACAATGCATTCTATCATAGTACCTACATCTAATTTGGAAGGCATTTCCTTCTTGTGTTCACCTTGTTGCATCTTTTCCAAGAGGGCATCCTTGGTTTGTATTTCTTCCTGCAACTCTTTAACAAAGCCCATTAACTTCTTTCTCTGTGCAAGCATCTCGTTGACATATTCCTCTTTCTTGGTTATAGAGGATTGAGGCTCATATTTTAACCACACTATTTCCTCTTCTAAGGAATAGAATTTATCTCTCAGGAAAGAGTTTTCTTCCTAGAGTTGGCGGTTAATGGCTTCAAGCTCATCCAGTTGCTCCTATTTGGATGACTTGCCCATGATTCCCTATTCCTGACAAACACAACTTGTACTTCCAAAATTACACATTGCAAAAGAAGATTAACAAGCCCCAAAATGTCTACACACTGAAAACTGAAATCAAATTTTCAAACACAATTAGAAGCTAATCCGAAATCTAACTGCTCTGATACCAAACTTCATCCAAAACGGGTGTTTTATTTTTTCCACTTTTAAACGTTTTAAAGGATAGTTATTTTTCTTAATCAACTTGAAGTGTTTTATATTCCAAAAATTTATCAAATACTAATTTAAGATTGAATTCAAACTGAAATTAAGTTTGTAATTTTACTCAAAAATTCATTATTTGATTGAAGCCCCAAAATCATGGTTTCTTGATTTTAATCGATTTTCCAAAGTTGTCAAATACTTATTACCATTACATCCACATTATTTTAATGAAATTCAATCATTGAAAATAATCGAAACTGAAAATAAAATCGAACACAACACCTAATTGTTTACGGGGTTCAAAATTCCTGTCCCCGGGTTCGTGATTAACTGATCCATTAATAATGTTAAAAAATTTAAATACAATAATATTTACATTAATCAATAATGAATACAAAACCTACAAAAGTGTGTTTCATACTTTTTAAGGACATTAATGGAGCTCACCTCTTCCCTTCACCTTCCTAATCCACTAGCAGAGGCATCTTCCTTTGGTTCTACGCTTTCTTGTGACTATATTAGAAAATAAATCTATCACAAAAGCTCTAAATTAGATAAATGATCACACCATTGTGATCGTCTCAAAATTCTAAGAAACTTTTATATATAACTTGAGATCTGGTTTTGAGTGGAAGTGCCTCAAAATTACATTTTTCCAAAACTACCTGTTTATTGGCTTGACATAGACCTGACACTTGTTTATTACAAATACAAGTGAGCTTTATTTATACCACTTACAAGAGGGTGGCAGGTTGGTAAGGCCACTTATCTTTTTAGATGAGGTGTTGGGTTCAAATCCCCTTCCATAGGTTTAGGTGCCCAATTTAGCCATTGACCCCACATTTGGTGGGAAAGGGATAGGATAAGCCTTTAAATAGCTTTTTGTCCACAAAATCCTCCTTATCCCATGGGATTAGGCTTATTCCGTGGAATGGATTAAATAAAATATTATTATTATTATTATTTTAAATCCAAATCCACTAAAAACATGTCAAGTGTCATGCCCATAATATGCCATTTGTCCATGTCAGAGTGTGCCACGTCATCATTTGACCACAACTTTGACTATGCATATCTTTTGCATACGAACTCAGATTTAGTCCATTCAAAATGCGTCAGAAATATTGTGACGAGCTCTATACCATGGAACTGATTTTAAAAAATTAAAAGACCATTAATTTTTCCTTGTCACCAATTGCCACGTGTCACCTTGCCATTGGTCCACTTGTTGACTGTTGACCAAAGTTGACTTCCATGTTGACTAAACTTTGATCGAACATAACTTGAGCTTAGAGTGTTCAAATTTTCATGTTCTTACGGTTGTGAAAATCTCTCTAAAGTATCTATTGCACTAGCATGGTTTAGAGAATTTTAGGGAACTTTTAAGACCGACAAATATCCCCTAATCACAATCCCTATTTTTTTTTAAAAGAAATTTTCCAAACATCACTTCTACAATTCTTACTTAGTGATAACCACTTATTAAGTCTAACTTAGTGAAATAAATTTCACTCTTTAGTTGATCCAAGTAAATAATCTATTCTAGGAAGAGGGTAACAATTCTTTATATTAATCTTGTATAAAGCACGAAAATCAACACACATTCTCCAAGTTCCATCCTTCTTAGGAACCAAAATAATTGGCGAACCACATGGGGATGTACTTGGACGAATTATACCTTGAGCCAAAAGTTGCATTACTGTCTCTTGATTTCCTCATTCTCTACTACTAACAACCTGTACATTACAATATTAGGAAGAGGTTCATCTTGAAGCAATTGTATCTCATGTTGAACCCTATTTTGGGACGTAGACCTTGTGGATCCTAAAAACATCATCAAAATGAGAAACAATTTTTTCCAATTTATCCTTATGTTTCAGATCATAAGTCTCAAAATCCATCTTATGTTATTTCTCTTTGGCTTTGACCACCATGAGCACAAAACTTTTGCTTGAGTTTACAAGCCTTTTCATTTGACCTGCAGTTACCAAAGATAGATTATTATTTTCATAGTTAGCTCTAACAATAAACTCAATTCCATCCTTTACAAGAAAATATTTATTTTCTTCCCTATAGAAGATTGCTTTACAATCATACAAATAAGGATTTCCCAAAACCACCCCACAAATATCCAAAGGAACTACATCCAATTCAACCTCATCTATAAACTTGTCTATAATGGCAAATCTGAAAGTACAAGTTTTAGTTACCTGCAATTTTGCATCATCACAAACCCAGCCCAAAGGATAAGGCTTAGGATGTGGTTTAGTTTTGAGTCCTAGTTTCTTAACAACCTCCTCAGAAATTAGATTAGCTTGGGATCCATTATCAAAAAGAGTATCAATTTTCGTATTCTTTGAAATTACTCTAATGTGGAAAAGCTCATTCCTTTTCTTATCATCATGTATAGTTTGCTTACTAGAAGAAGATGCAAATTTTGTAGTGCTATTGTTGGAAATTGAAAGTTTTGATTTACCTTGAAAACTCATAGTTGTGATCTTGGTTTCATCACCTGAATCTAACCCAAGATCATGAACTCGTAGTGTTTGTTTTCTTTTCCTTTCCTTTCTTAACCATCCATTTAGGTTTCATTTCAGGATGTAATTTCCAACATTTAGACTCATCATGGTTCTTTTTTTGCAATGATTAAAAAATGGTTTTTAATATTCCTTCTTAACAGTAGAGTTTGTATTATGCTTACCCTTTCCTTTTCCTTGTTCTTTCGAACCTTTTCCTTCAGATTGTTTGTTCTTTTGTTTAAAAGAAGATAAAGAGGACTCCTTTTTCATTTTTCCCTCATGCTTCCAAATGGGTTGCTTGAACACATATTTCATCAAGATTAGTAGGACCTAAAGCAAGTGTTATATGCCTTAGATAACTATGCAATCCACTAATATATTTAAGCAGTGTTTCTTCTGTGTTTAGGTAAATTCCAAGAATTAGATCCATTTTCCTAAATTCTTGTGTGTATTCTTAAACACTTTGTCCCTTAGTTTGTATTAATGTTTACCAATCCATCATAGCTTTTTGCTTATAAACAAGAGGATAAAATTTTTGCCTAAGATTTGAAACAAATTCAGACCAAGAAGTGATTGCTATACCTTTGGTTTCTTCCACTTGCTGAAGCTTACTCTCCCACCAAATGAGTGTTGTGCCACCCATTGAAGAGTTTCCAGATGAATCTTTGCTTCATCATCAATAATTATCTAAACCCCGCAATATACTTCTATCTACGTTACCCATTTATCCAACTTCTCTCGCATTTATCTCTCTAGTACACATAGGAAATTGATTTGGTATTATGCTTAACAAAGAGAGTTCGTATTATGCTTACCCTTTCCTTTTCCTTGTTCTTTCAAACCTTTTCCTTGATTGTTTGTTTTTTTTTAAAGAAGAGAAAGAGGACTCCTTTTTCATTTCCCTCGTGCTTCCAAATGGGTTGCTTGAACACATATTTCATCAAGATTAGTAGGACCTAAAACTAGTCTCATATGCCTTAACAATAGAGTTTGTATTATGCTTACCATTTCCTTTTCCTTGTTCTTTCGAACCTTTTCCTTTAGATTGTTTGTTCTTTTATTTAAAAGAAGAGAAAGAGGACTCCTTTTTCATTTTCCTCATGCTTCCAAATGGGTTGCTTGAACACATATTTCATCAAGATTAGTAGGACCTAAAAATAGTTTCATATGCCTTAGATAACTATGCAATCCACCAATATATTTAAGCGGTGTTTCTTTTGTGTTTAGGGAAATTCCTGAGAATTATAGCCCTTTTCCTAAATTCCTCTGTGTATTCTTAAACACTTTGTCCCTTAGTTTGTCTTAATGTTTGCCAATCCATCATAGCTTGTTGCTTATAACCAAGAGGATAAAGTTGTTGCCTAAGATTTGAAACAAATTTAGACTAAGAAGTGATTGTTATACCTTTGGTTTCTTCCAATTTCTGAAGCTTACTCTCCCACCAAATGAGTGTTGTGCCACCCATCCGAAGAGTTTCCAGATGAATCTTTTCTTCATCATTAAAAATTCTTTGAACCATGCAATATACTTCTATCTCGCTTGACCCAGGTTATCTAACTTCTCTACATTTAGCTCTCGAGTATACATAGGCAATTCAAACTTAATATCTAAATTTAATGAAGGAAAATTAGAATTTAAAGTGTCTATTTAAGGAATATCAAAACTAGAGCTATGTTATTTTTACCTTATCTAGTTCCCTTTTCCCTTTGTCTATCTTGGTACATTTCCTCCACCATTTCCTTCATCTGTAGGAATGATTGATGAAAGTTTTTCTCCTCTTGATCCATCATTGTAGAACTTCGAGACCGTTTGGTACCAATTTGGGATCTCCTTCAACTAACTCCCCTTCACCCTTCTTATATCAAGACCTTGTTAACATCAACAAGATAACTTACAATCAAAACATGTTAATCTAAACAAAAATAATTCAAAACTAGTTACGATACTAGTGATCCGAAAATCAAATTCAACTAGCAATTGTTTAGATAACAAAAAAAAATTGGTAAATTTTCTCGATTTAAAATTAAGTAATTATGACCTTTTTATTTGTTTGATAAAATATTAAAACCTACAATCTTGTGCTAAAATATAGAGAAATGAAGAGAATACACCAAAGCAATTCAACACAAAGTGTGATAATGGAGTTTGACACTTGAGGCCTACGTCTTTGGGTCCGGTTGAATGGGACCGATCTATTAAAATCTTGAAAATAATTCTTTACAAATAATTCTACAAAATTATGACCTTCTCACAGTCTTCCTCTATAAAAACAATAGGGTTAATGTTTACTTCTCCTCAAAATTCCACTCTAGCTCAAATTATGAGCATTTCAATAATTTACACAAAATCCCAAATGCTGTACATATACAAAATAGATCCTTTTATAATGTTCTAACACCACTAGCATACCGGATGGGCACTTATCCTTTTACATGCCCACTCGTGTTCCATTATTCTCCCAACACATTTTTTTTATCTCTAAGGGAACAAAATCCCACATTAGGCGCATGATGGTAGGTAGGAGGTTTTAAAACAAGGGGTGGTGCATGCTTTAATTAGCTTAAGAGACACCTTAGCCACTTATTATGTGGGTGCTTAGGTAGATGGATAGGTAAAGCACATTGTGTAGATTAGGTGGTAGTTAGTATATTTAATAATTGATTTTGGAGGATTTTTCAACGTGGAGGGATAAGGAGTCAGGATATTTGGAGAAATACGTGGTAGAAATGTGTGGCAAGGAATTAATGCATGGAATTTAAATAAGCTTGGCCACCCATGTGGAGCAATAAGGGGGTTGGCACCAAGCCATATAAAAAGTTGCTAACAATATCCCACATGCATCAAATAATTACACTATGAAGAATATGAATACAAAGGCTCTCAATATATTAAATGAAAAGGAGGCCAAGACACCCCTCCATATTCAAGTGAGTTGAACCTGGTTGAGGGCCCCCAACCAATAAATAGCAGGGCCCACTTGTTCATTATTGAGTGTTGAAGACCGGCGTTCCAAAAAAAAAATTTCCTCGTCATCTATACTTTCCACTTGTCACGTTTTAATTGTTCCACATGGAAAGTGCATGTGTCCGATTTGCGTTTTGTGCCCAAATTTCGCTAGTTTCCCTAAAATTTCAGCGAGCCATAACTTTTCCATACTAGCTTCGTTTCCTGCAAATGAGATATCAACAGAATCATCTAATTTTTCTCCATGCCTTAAAAATGACTGCAAATTATTCTAAGAATTTTTTAGATCGGTGTTTCTCGGTGAGGATTCTCTAGATCACGTGGAGGGACCACGCCAATTTGGGGACCGGCCCCTAAGTTTTATTTTGAATAAGTTCCAGGAGGTAACTTGGAGGCTTCCGCTTAATCTGCTCTTTTTCTTGGACTTTTCAATGGCCAAAGAAAATGTCTCGAACCCTAGACACATGGTGCCTTCTGCTGAACCTTCAAATTTTTTTAACAAACTCTACCAGACTGAGACATGTGTTGAGCCTGCACTTGTTTGGGGTCTCTACTTTTGGGGACCATCTCAAAATGTGCCATTAAGACACATGGAGGCTTCCGTTGTTTCCTTTTACACTAAGACTTTTGAAAGGCAAAATGGCATTTTTTGGGGGCAGGGGCACATGGAAGGCCCGTGCTTGTTTGGGACTTGCTTCTTTGCTTCTCATTTACAGTTGTACCAAGGAAACAAGTGGATGACTATGATATAAAGTGGACAAGGGGTAGAATCAACGGTTGTGAATTTCACCTATTTTCTGCCATTTTTCTCCAAGACTCCTGGAGACATGAATATGCACTATTTTTCATCATTCTTTGATGAAATTCCTTGTCATCTCTATCTGTAAGGTGCCATTGAATGGATTTGAAACTTAAATTATGAGTCTAAGGATTGTTAAGGTCAATATTTTGAAGTGGGAATTGCTCAGGCACTTGCAAAAATGGGAATTACCAGAGGAAATGGATGTGGGGTAGAATTGCAGAGGAAAGAGAGGGAAAAGGGATAAAATGATGAAAGTGCAGTGTAAAAGATGAAAAAGGTGTTGCCTCGAGAGTGAAAAGGATTACCTGTCATATCCAGTTGTGTAGAGTTTCAGAAAATGATTAAAAGGGGGATTTCTCGCATGACAAAATCAGAATGATTAGAAGGATTGCCAAAAAATTTATGGCATGGCATCCTAGTCATTAGTTGAGGGCCCAAGAAACATGATCAGTTCACAATTGGTCCACCTGGTATCTTTTGGATCTGAATTTGTTAAACGTCGTTCTCAAACAAATTGTTAACAAGCAAAGGTCCCTCGAATATTCTTTCTTTTTGGGGGGAAAATTGAGTGAGTAAAATGTATAAATGTAATGAGAATACTCTTACAAAAGGTCAGAGGTTGAATTCTTAAGAGAAAATTTGAGAAAGTCATCTTCGTGAGAGACCAAAGCCGAGATAACTGTTATTTTCTTCTGTGTTATATTTTCTATCATGTCAAGTTGGTTACAGATGTATAGCCATTGATGAGCACTGAGATTTCTCTAGAAGCTTTCCCCTATTGATGAATCTAAGAAATTTTGAAATTAATTTGTTTCAATCTCTAGCAATTTGTGTCTTCTTTGTTTTAGAATGTCTGCAAATAGTTTCTTTCATTCCTATTGCAATCTTACATTGAAATCTTTGTGAAATCACACAGGATCTCGTCCCTATGATAGTTTAATGGTATTTACAATTTCATTTCAAGAAGATCCTTCATCTTGGATGAGATAAACAAATTTAAAATCAATTCATTGTCATTTGTTGATAAATATTGTCTATAAGTCTTCGGGTGTACCTTAGGTGTGATTGATCAGAGACTTTGGTGTTTAATTAAGTCTTTCAATTTGAGCCTTCATGTTAGAGTCTCAAAGATTATGTGAAAATGTGTTGATCTGGGCCTCCATTGAAGCACACCTTCTGGTTGAAGGAACGTCTTAACTATTCTGAAGTTTTCTGTTGTTGAGTTGTTCATTATTGTGAAGTCCCTTTGAAGATCTGGTATAATCAACTTTATCATACTTCATCTCCCACCAAAATCATTCAAAACCATTGATCCATCCTGAACTACCCTGTTTGCCTTGTATATCAACAAAGGAACAAAATATACTTACTAAAATATGTAGAACACTCAGGATTTCTTAATGTCTTTAGTAACCTTAGCCTTGTGTTGAAAGTATCTCCATCGTTTAGAAGTGAAAACTCTTAAGAGTTAAATTATGGAGTATTGACCATATTTTCCCAAGGTTTTCTTCATAAAATTTGTCCAAACGAAGGATATCTCCATCTCCTTCATCAAATAGAGGTTACACTAAGGGTCCTCTCACCCTGGTCGAAGAGGCACGGCCTAAAGTAGTGAGGACAGTCAAATCCTCTTAAAAGTTTTATCAATCTCTCCACAAACCGAGTAACAAGGGTAAGTTAGATATCATTCCCAACTACAAAACGACACTATGATCTATCTATCTCTAAGCTCCATGTCCAATCTATGTTGCTGCTTGGCTTGAAAGGGAGAACAAATTTGGATACCAACACTCGTGGCACCGTTGTCGAGGACTCTTTGAAGTATTTTAACAAAGGTGTACGCGTACGGACTGGTAATGATTTTTACAAATTTTAAAGTGCAAATACATTGCTGAAACATCATTATTTGTTCATATCTGTAAGAATTGTTCAAAGTTGTGAGTTCTGAGTGTAATATTTCTAGCTTATATAATTATTTCACTAAGATTTGTATCATCATTGATAAATTTGGGTAAAAGAAGAGAAGATCTTGTAAGATTTTCATGAATCTGGTATTGACAGACATTTGATAGGTATTTCATAGTGCATTTACACAAACTAAGGTGAAAATATTTAGTGGCGACTCCGTGCTATCTAAATTCTTTATAAATACCAGTGTCTTAACATATATCAAGTAAGATTTTTCATTAATATCTAAAAAGCTGGAAGGAAGAAGATATTTCTTCACCAAGAACCCTAGTAGATAGTTGTTCCAAGAGATGGGAAATTCTAATTTAGAAGGCAAAAGAATTTGGAAGGCTATTGGAGATCAAGCATCAAGAAAAGAGATCTCCATTAGTGAAACTGATCAACTTGTGATTGAAGATTGTAGTACTTCCTCAAGTGCTTCTAAATTAGGTAGTCTCTTTGTTGAATTGAATTCTCCATCTGGAGAAGGTCCTTCATCTGTAATTGAAACATTTAATTCTCAATATTCCCCTATATTTTCAAAATCTAATAGAGTTTTCCAAGAGACAGAGCCTTTAGAGGGTAGTCATTCTAAAAATTATATCCCCTACCACACATACCCCTCACTCCTCATCATTTTGTTTCTCCTGTAAGATCACCTCCCCAAAATAATATGGCTCAGCCTCCACCCATACCTCCATTTGTCGTTAATAATTTTGGTCCCATCATTTTTAGAGGCATGGCTAGTTATCCAAATGTTATGCCACAAGATGTAAGAAATAGATTGCCTAAGTTTCAAGGAAATAATGCAATAACTGGTGATCGAACTTGAAAATATTTTTCAATATGATGGAGGACTTTGAAATAGAGTTTGAGGATGTATACATTAAATTATTTATCCATAATCTAGAAGAAGATGTAAGGGATTGGTATAAATCTCTGCCAGATAATTCCATTGACTCCTGGATAGAGATGAAGAATGATTTTAGAATGTAATATGGTGATAAAACAGACCCTAGGTTTCTTTTATCAGAGTTTGAAAATATAAAAAATAATCCTAATGAATCAGTGCATGATTTCAAGCACTAGATTTAACAAAAATTGAGAAGATTGCCTATTAAATTGATGCCATGTGATGTATCATGTCCGATGAAGTATTCAAATGCATTTGATAAGAAAGATTCTTAATATTTGAGGGATAAGAACCCTTGGAATTTGAGGCAAGCCTTTACCATGGCTCTGAAAATTGAGAATAATATTAAAGCAATTGGAAAACCTCCTAAGAGGGAGGGTGTTAAACTGATCAACCCTGAGAAGCCTCAATCAAGTAAGGTTGTGGATCTTGAGGAAGTTGTAAGGACTTTGGTCGGGGTTGTCAAAGAAATCTCTTACAAGTTGGCTAGGGAAGAAAAAGGAATTGGACAAGGTTCTCAGGGTCAAGCATAGGCAGAAAGGACAAGATAGACTTGCAAATCATCCTAGAAATGATCAAAGGTTTGATGACAGAGGTAAAGGACCCATGGGAGATAGACAACCCCAAGCTAGGGAGAATAGAGTAGTGCCTAATCCTCTAAATTCCAAAGTTGTTGTTGTTGAAGAGACAAATCAAATGGATTGGTGTGACAAATGCTTCTTACCCCACCCACCATGTGAAATAGATCAACAAGTTGAAGAATTTGATGATGATGACAACACTGATGATGATGCATGCATGGTGGACTGCTCTACAAGCTCACAACAAGGAGCAACTTCAATTGAGGTAATAAGTGCAATAATTACTACAAGTTTTTAGGACTACATTCACCAGGTACCTCTTCTTCCTCCCTCTCATGCTTTAGAAATAGATATGGTACAAGCATTTGAACTTCCTAATAATGATTTTGAGTACCTAAGAGCTCTAATGATTAAGAAGTATGATGGAATAATCCCATCAGAAGAGGATAAATAACTACTAATGAATTTTTTTGTGGCCCAATAAAAAGAGTATAACACAATAATTAAAGTTGTCAAAGGGGTAGGGCCTCAAGCCAAACCAAAGACCCCAGTTCTCACCAATGTCCCAAAAGAGACTCCAAAGAAGGATGCATCTGGATGCATCTAGAAAAGGCCTTGTTGTCTCAAGTAGAACTGGTGTTCCCACCCATGCCCAAAATGTGAAAAATATTGTGTCATCTGATGAGTTTTTTTATCTTTCTACAAATGCTAATTTTCCCAAGTAAATTCCCTATGACATTTCCCAAGTCTTGAGTCAGATCAAGATTTTTGTCCCAATTGTGGAATTGCTTAGGATTCATAAGCATAAAAGATGGCTTTTGAGTATTTGGGATTGGAGGAAGATAGGAGTACCAAGGGTAGAAATATAAATAACGTAAATAATCCTCCTCCAACAATTGTAGACCTAGAAAAACCACCAACATTAGAGGAGATAGGTGAACCACCTGAAGTTTACTTGAAGACATCTTTAGTTGAGTCTCAGTTAAATGTTAATCCATTTTTTACAACATTGATTATTAAAGACAGACAACTGCACAATCATATGTTTGATTCCGGAGCATCATGTAATGTTATGCCTCTGGAAGTCATGAATGAATTGAACATTAAAGTGACAGAAGCCTATAGCAAGTGTACTACAATGGATTATAGAGAGGTTCCCGTTGTATGATGTGTAAAAGGTTTGGTGGTACAAATTTCAGCTTATCCAGGTAAGAACTTGAAACTTCATGTTGTCATTGTTGATTTCCCTACCAAATGGGGCATGTTGTTATCAAGAAAGTTGGCTGCACGTGTTGGTGGAAGTTTTCAGATGGATATGTATTTTTCCACCATTCCAATTGAAGGTATCCTTGTAAAGTTGTATGGAGAGAAAAAGATGTTGCACCTTATTGAAGATCCCAATAATGCTTCTTATGAAGTGTTATACGCTGATGTAGATGTTGATAAATTTATTGGGTTTGCTGATGGTAAAGAGCATAAGATTGATCAGTGTAAATTTCTTGAATAGGTAGGTTTTCCATGGACCTTGTTATTTGATGGAGCTTGTTCCAAGTTTGGAAATGGTGTTGGCATTGTTCGATTTCCTGTGCCAAGAAGAGTTTGTATTTTCTTTCAAAATTAACTTTGAATGCACTAATAACATTGTTGAATATGAATAATTGTTATTAGGCTTGAGAATTGCATGAAAATATGGTATAAAGGATGGCATTGTCAAAGGGGATTCAAAATTGATTGTCAAGAAAATTAGAAAATTGTATGTTACTAAAAATCAAAGAATGAAGCAATACAAGCATGCCATTTGGGATTTGATTGAAATGTTTGACTCTTTTAATAATGTGCACCATAATAGAAATTTTAATGTTGTTGCAAAAAAATTAGTAGTGCTAGGATCCATATTTGATAATTGTAGAATGTCTCCATTTTGTGAGTATGATGTTGAAATACTAACAAGGCCATATGCCCCTGATAACGTTAAAAATCAGCAAGTGTTTTATGATGATGCCCAGGTGAAATGGTTTCTACATAACCAAGGAAATTTTTTTGACCAAAATATAGATTGGGAACCAATGGTGTGTGTTGTTAAAGGAAAGGAAACTTTATTTGGAAAAGACATCATCCAATGAAGACACACGATTCCCGGAGGTTTGGTGGCTCTTGAGTTGAACTTTGATAATGTTGATTGTATTATTAAAAGGATTATGTTGGTTTCAAGAGATGTGGAAGAGCATGACACTGGGCATAAAGGAAAAGCCACGTAAAATCTTGTTAGGAAGTAATCTCGGGGAAGGAAGAGAAGTAATCCTATATTCAATTTCGAATAAATATCAAGATTTCCTAGCTTGGTCTTCTTGTGAGTTTAAGGCATAAAGGGAAGATGTGTTCCAACATGAAATTCTTCTTGAATCTAATGCCAAGACTTTAGGCAAAAATAGAGGCCCATCAATCTGCTCCTTTCTTTGAAGATGTAAAAAGAACTGAAGAAGTTGAGGGATGGAGGGATCATTAAGCCCAAAAGGTACTCTTCTTAGGTTGCAAACCTAGTGCCTATTATAAAAAGAATGGTGACATAAGGCTATGCGTAGACTTCAGGAACCTAAATAAAGAATCATTGAAAGATAATTACCCTCTGCCAAACATGGAGAATATGCTACAACTGGTAACTGGTTCTGAATTGTTATCTACTCTGGATGGTTTCTTTGGCTATAATCAAGTTGTTGTGAAGGAGTCAGAAAGAATAAAGACTGAATTTAGTTCTCTTGGGGGCTTATGTCTATGTCAGGATGCCTTTTGGCTTAATGAATGTTGGAGAAACTTTCCAAAGAGTAATGGATGTAGCATTTTCTAGTTATATCAATGATTTCATTGTTGTTTATCAGGATGATGTAACTGTGTTTTCTAGAAATAGAAATGATCACTTGCAACACTTGGAGAGAATGCTGATAAGGTGTAGAGAGTATGGCATATCATTGAATCCCAAGAAGTTCCATTTTGGAGTGTAAAAGGAAAAGCTACTTGGTCACATTGTATCAAAAGAAGGGGTCATGATAGATCTAGAGAGAGTGGAAGCCATCAACAAGGTTCCAATTCCAAGAACTAAGAAGGGAATTCAATCCTTCTTTGGACAAATAAAATTTATTAGAATACTTGTGTCTAACTTTCTTTGAGTAGACCATCCCCATTACTAACTATCATGATGAAGAAGGACCAAGTTATCAAATGGGAATAAGTTTCTATTAAATATTTCAATGGGATTAAAGAAGAACTAAAGCATGCCCCTATTTTGGCAGCTCCAAATTACAAGAAGCCTTTTCAAGTGTTTTATTTTTCTTCAGAAAACACCATTGCATCTGTTTTATTGCAGAAGGATGATGAAGGGTGAGAGATGAATTACCTTTTTCAAGAAGGCATTACAGAGAGATGAGTTAAATTACACCATCATGGAGAAGCAAGCATTTGCATTGGTGAAAGCAACAAAGGTTTTCAGACCCTACATCTTGAGCTCTAAAGTTGTTGCTTATGTTCCCCACACCATGGTGAAAGACATCTTATCGAGATGGATGTCTCAAGAAAAATATTTAGATGGGTGAACAAGTTGCACAGGAGTATGACATGGATATCCAAACCACGAAATTGGTAAGAGGTTTGGGCCTAGCTAAGCTTATGGCTGAGAGTAACTTGCAAACTATTGAGGTAAATGAAGTAGAAAGAGAAAGGGTGGATGCCCTTAAAAAATTGGTAAGTTCTGAATGGTACAAAGATATAATCTTTTATCTCAGACATCTATGCTACCTTGAATATTTGGGTAAAAATAAGAAAAGAGCTCTTAAGTTATCCTCTCAAAAGTATGTCATTACTGATTTTGGGTTAGCCTAGAAGAACCCCGAGGGAGTGCTCTTGAGATGCATTATCAAGATGAGGTCCCAAAATAATTGTTGATCTCCATGGAGGATTCGTGGGGACATTTTTTGGAAGAGTTACAACACATAAAATCTTGAGGGCTGGTTATTGGTGGCCAAATCTCTTCAAGGATACAACTCTATTGGTTAGGAAATGTGAAAGTTGCCATAGCATTTTTATGGAAGAATGAAATCTTCAGGCTCCCTTCCTTTGCAACTGTGTCAATTGAAGACCCATTCAGACAATGGGGAATGGATTTCATTGGGGAAATTTCTAATCCTTCTACTACTGGTCATAAATGGATTCTTGTAGCCACTGATTATTTCATTAAGTGGGGGGAAGCAATCCCCACCAAGAAGGCATCACACCAAGTTATCATAGAATTCATGTTGAATATTATCATATGAAGATTTGGAGTGCCACTAAAATTTTTACCGATAATGCCATGAGTTTCAAAGACAAACCTTTGGTGGCAATGTGCAAAGAGTATAAGATCAATTTGACATATGATTATAACTACAATCCCCAAGGAAATGGACAAGCTAAGTCATGTAATAAAAATTTATTGAAGATCATTAGAAGAACCTTGGATCTGAACAAAAAGAAGTGGGGTGAGCAACTGAAGTTTTTATTTGGGCTGACAAAACAACATCTCAAGATCATCTAAACACATGAATCACAACAATCATCAAGAATTCAACATTATCATTTTCAATTAATTAATCAACTATATCATCATCAATAATCTTCCATACTAGGTCTACTCAAAATATCCAATGTCACATGTCCAAATCAACATCTATAATATGTCCATGTCAAATAGTATATCATCATCCACATATAAAAATGTCTCTAGTAACCATCATGCATAATAACTGAATCTAGATCAATAATAATCCATGATCTAACATCTAACCATCATACTAAAATAAAACATAATAGTGTCTATCATATGATCAACAATATCAAGATCAAGTATCTAAAAGTGTCAAAGGAAGTGGGCATTACATCCCCCTCCCCTTAGACTCGACTTTCTCCGGAAGTCACTGGAACAAAAGTGGAAACTATACTCATAAGATCTTTGTGGCAACCTCCTAGGTGGCTACAATCTCATCGTATCTGTCCCAATACACCCATACCCGATCAATCTCTCTACCTCGAAGGCCCAGGGTCATGTGATCTATGATATGGATGGGATCCACCATCACCTACCCCTAATGTTGCACTCTTTATGATGTCCAATCCAACACATGAGATGGATCTGCAATATATCTCCTAAGAACCGAAACATGAAACACATCATGTACGTGAGACAAGCTGGGTGGCAATGCTAAATGGTAGGCCAAAGGGCCAATATGCTCCAAGGTTTGAAAAGGACCAATGAATCTAGGACCTAACTTGGAAACTTTTCCATAATGGATAGGGCTCTTGTGTGGCCTGACACGAAGGAACACCTTCATGCCCACATCAAAGCTACGGTCAATCCTATGCTAATCCACATACTTCTTCTACCTGTCTTAAGCCTCCTGTAATCTCTCGCCGAGATCAACAATACATGTTGCTCCATGTCCTAAAAAAGAGCTGGTCCAAGAGATACTCTTTCCTCTAGCTTGTCCCGGCTAAGAGGTGTCATGCTCTCTACCATACAAGGCCGAAAAGGAGCCATGCCTATATAACTCTAAAAACTATTATTGTAGGCAAACTCCACTAAGTACAGGTACTCCTCCCACTTAGACTTTTGATCCATCACATACATCCTGAGCATATCCTCCAAAATCTGATTCAATCACTCGGTCTGTCCATCTATCTCAGGGTGATATGTTATGCTGAAGTTAATCCTTGTCACGAGGACATACTGCATGGTAGTCCAAAAGTGTGAAGTGTACAAAAGATCGTGGTAACAAATGATCTTCCGTGGAATCTGTAAAACCTGAAAATATCATCTAAATATACTTGTGCCTTTGTTCTAGCTATAACAATGATGGTCTTCACCAGAGAAAAGTGAGCCACTTTTGGAAATCTCATCTAAATATACTCGTGCCACTACTCTAGCTATATCTTGACATCGATAGCCCAACAATGAAATCCATGAAAATGGTGTCCCACTTCCATTCTGGTATGGCATGAGGATAAAGAAGACCTGTTGGATGTTGATGCTTGGCCTTAACTCTCTGGCACTCCAAACATTATGACACAAATTGATCCACATCTCGACGAAGTCCTCTCCAATGGTACAACTGTCTCAAGGTGGTGTGCATCTTCTTCACCCTGGGATGGGGTGAATAGGGTGCATGATGAGCCTCTACCAAGATGTCCTATGTAGTACCCACTTCCCTTTGACACTATTTAGATATCTTCGATATGATTACTTTGTTGATCTCATTTTCGACATTATTATGTTTTGATTTATTATGATGTGTAGATGCTAGACCCTGGATTATTATGGACCTTGATTCAGGTTAGCATACATGATGATTATTGGAGACATTATTATATATGGATGATGATATACCGCTTGATATGGACAGTTATTGATGTTGATTTTAGACATGTGACATTTGATATTATGAGTAGCTCTAGTATAGAGATTCATTGGATGATGATATAGTGAAAAAATTGAATTTAAAATGATAATGTTGAATTCTTGATATTGTTGTGATTTGGATTTGATATTTATATGTTTCTTATATCATTTTGGATGTTCTGATATGGCCATGAGGCTGAAGGAGGTATTGTTATTTTGCAGGTTAAAATATCACAACAATGTCGAGGACTGAAGACTAACCATATTGAAATTTTGGATGAACTCAATGGGGTCACCATGGCAATTGTAATTTTTATGTGTTGTGTTACGTTATGATTTCCCATAGGGGGATTTCCATTATATGTGACCATGGGGTATGTGTTCCTTTTAATTATTGTTGTATGTGTTTTATTTAGTAAAGTGCTCCTTCTTGTAATTTAATTTAAAATTGATAATTCTAATGTGACAGTCATATAGTTAAAATTTATTTAATTTAATTGGGATGTGGAATGTAAGTAATAAAGTTGTTGTCTTAGTTATTAATTAAATTGGAATTATGTTATGTATAACCATATGTTAAACAAATAAATCATTATGTCAAAAGAATGTAATAAATGAATTCATAGGTGTTAATGCATGTTGTAAGAATGTGTAAGTTAGATTTTGGAGTGCAGAACACTCCATCCTCAATGGAACTCAAATTTGTCCTTGAGGGCTACATTTTGAGGCTTGTGGGACAAGTTAAACTTGTCCCACACCTCTTAAAATCATCCACCAACCATACCCATGGTTTTGAAGTCAAAATTAGTCTTTTTGATTATATTTTGAATTGACTATGTTTAAGTTTTCATTGCACTTTTCTTACAAATTTTTAATTTAAGTCCTTGGTAAAGTATGGGTTAATTTTTGAGTGTGTAAGTTGCTTGTCATCTCCATTTAATATGTTTAATTGTGAGGTTGAATTTCTCCTTTTGGGGTTGAGTAAGAATGATGTGGCATCCCACTTGGAATCCACATCATCCTCTCCCTCCCTCTCCTTTAAAATCAAAATTTCTTCTCTTGTTTGGGTTGTTGTTGAAACAATGTTTTTTCCTCCTTGGGTCAAATTTTATTTGTTGTTGGAGCTTACTTTGAGGAAGGAGTTAGAAATTATTTTGCATGCTTATACCTTTCTATTTTGGGACTGCATTTTGAGCACTAAAGGAACTGCTATTTGGGAAAACAATCTCCACTATGGAGAGGTAGGATCTTGTCCTTTTAATATGTTGTTTTTCCCTTTTCTTGCATGAATGAAATGGTGATTGTGCTGTGTATTCATGGCTGGTTGGGTAGATTGCTTAGGGCAAGGTGTAGGAGAAGACTATGGGGTCTTATATGGGGGCATAATTGAATTTCCAATGGCACTTATTCTATTATCGAGGGAGTTTTGGTTTGGGATCCACCTAGGAAAAGAAACTACTTGCATTTCTTACTCTTGGGGGGGGGGGTATAAGGGATAAATTTTGGGGGCATAAGGAGGGGTTGGGAGATATAAGGTTTATGGGTTGAGGTGATTATGGAGGTATGCATTTTGGTGGATGCCCAATTCCAAATTGGGAGGCATAAGGAGATTCCCCATAGTTCTTGCTCTTGATGGCTTGCTTGATCAAGCCCATGTGTTGTGTGTGTATGATTCTTATTGCAGTTGTGAACTGTTGTTTTTGTTGGATTGTATTTCTTGTTGTGTTTACTTGTGAAAGGAATGCTGGTTGTTGTGATATAAGCCTTGTTTCCATGTGTTGATGTCCATTTTCTATTCCAATATGGTTGGGGCTCGGGGCCAATGGGGAAAGATGGCTTCTCCTTTCCCATTGGATGTCTTGGTTGGGTGGAGAGCGTTGCCTTTCCCCCTTCCTTGTTGTGATCAAATGAAAAGATGAAGAAATCAACATGTTGTTGTTTTGGAGCTTGGAGAAAATGTAGTTTTGATAGTCCCTTTCCTTGATAAAATTTAATGTAACCTCCCACTTTGAAGTGGATGAATTGTATTATTATTTAAAAATGTGAAGTTACTTGTAATGCAAAGAAAATATTGAGACCCATTGGGAATTGTAAAGATGTATTATTCTATTCTTTGTATTGGAAAAGTATGTCATACAGTTATAAAATACATAATGAAATTCAAAGAGAATTTTTTTTTTATGTATTGTTAGAAATCAATATATGAAATACATTCTATTCTCAAATTGTAAGGTTGTATTAAACTGAAGTTACTGTTTTTGAAATGATATCTCTGTGTGAAAAGAAAATGCGTATGGAAGGAAAGGGTAGCATTCTGTTCTCTTCATTTATTTAAAATTTGAAATATCAATTGTTATTTGTGCTCTTGAAATGATTGGATAAATCAATTAATTGTTTAGACAAGAATGGAATGTCTTAGATCAATTGTTGAGAATGTTTTCCCACATTGGGAGTTGCAAATTGATTAATAAATTGATTAGTAAATGATCTCTATTTTATCTATAAATCTATCAATTAAATTTATCAAATAAATGTACAAATTTCAAATTATAACTTGTAATTAGATATGAAACATTATAATTCAGATGTAATAAGTCCTATTGAACTCAATTTGACCTCAACATTTAAGAAAGACATTTTAGAACTTCATAAAAATCAATTTTAGAACTTGCTCAACCATTTTCTGTCAAAAGATGTAAAATATATCAATTGCAACTCAATCCACAAATTGAACCTTGAAAACAATCCTAAAATTACCCAAGACCATTCCTCCATGTTAAGTTTACATGTTGAGAAGAAGAAAAAAATCAAAATTGAATCAAATCCATTCTGGGTCGTTTTTTCATCTCTTGTTGAAATTGCGCTTTTAATTTTAAACCCTATAGATAGATTTCTCAAAATTTACCTTTTAAACTTCATAAAAATCCTAAATTAATGATTTTTGTACAAACAGGACTCCAAGAACTTTCCGAGAAAATTCTTGTTTTCCCAAAATGGAGTTTCCTATCAAAAGTTATGGCCATTTGAAGTTTTTACTTCAAAATGGCCATCCAAAAATAAATCTAACTATATAAAAATCAAAATTTGAACTTTGGAAAAATTTCCCCAAAAATTCCGTAGCCCCCAACACTCTCAGCCAATCATGTGTCGCCACATGGCACTTTGGGGGAAATCTTATTGAAACTTAACTTTTGAAAAATTTTCCTTTGGGAAATTTTCCCAATTTTTCTCCACAACCCCGCAGCCTCACAACCAATCACATGCTGACACGTGGCTTGGCGAACGCGCGATAGGAATTTGTAAACTTAAACTTTTAGTCTATTGGAAAAATTTTGTCTTTTCCTCCGTGGCCCCACACCCCCTTGACTAATGGGGTGCGACACGTGTCCTAGCTTGACGCACGGGCCGCATGAATTATTTGGCTTCTTAAACCTTTTGGTGCAAAATTTTGATTCCCTCCACGCTTCTTCCGACCTGTGTCCAATCACAGGATGCCACGTGGCTTGGATTTTCCTTGGCGGAGGTGTGCGTCATTTTTCGCCATTGGGCTTTTTGCCTAAAAATTTCTAAATTCTATTGTGCCTTGCCAGATCGCATCTCCCGTGACAATCAAAAAGTGCCATGTGTCCCCTTCATTGCCCCCTCGGGAATGCAAAATATTTTGTGCCTTTGCACCAAAGAAAGGAAAATTCTCAATTTTCCTCCCCGCTCCGCCAACCCGCCCTAGGGAAAATTTCTCCCTGAAACTCCGTTGGCCCATAACTTGAGTTTTATAAGGAGTTAGGAGGACTTCTTTATATGGTTGGAAAGGTGAAGAAATTTCCTATCTAATAAGCATGATTTAGGAAAGTTTTGATGACTATAAGTGTGTGAAAAATCAAGTTAAACCCTATAATCTGTTTGGTCGAGATGAGAGGGATTTCACTCTCCTAACCTAAGAGATGAATTTAAATTCTTTGTTTGCCCTTGTGCCTTGTTGTTATTAGTTACTTGGAGTAATTTTTATAAGTGAGTATTAATTATTAGTACTTATCTAGTTTGTACTAACCGTGATCTTGTAACCCTCATCAAACACTTAAATCAAAAAAAAATTATTCCATAATTTTTTTTTCCTAGCTAAACCTAGTTTGTTTCTTGATCTCAAGTGGTAGTTTGAAGTGGGAATTATACTTGGTATCAGAGTGGTGGTTCAAAGGCTTGGACCATTGGGCACACTATAAAACTTGAGACATGAAAACTTAAACCTAGCACACTGAAAACCTAGAAAACAACTTAACAAGAATTTGAGTGTTTTAGTAAACATGGAAGTTGTATAACTTAGCAAATGAACTAACTCTCACTTTGGTCTATGTAGGAGGATCAGACGGAGTGAGAGGAACATTCACAGAGACCTAGATTCACCACCACCACCACCACCATCACCACCACCAGATCAGGGTGTAGCAACCATTCTACCTTAGATTCTACAGACCCTTCAGGATGTTAATGCCGCTCTATGCGGAGGATCAGTAGGGGGACACTCAGGCAGACATGATAGAGTTACTTCTATTGAGGGACATACACCTCCTCCACTTAGTGAGGAGTAGAGAGGAGAGAACTCCCATGTGGAGTAATTCAGAGTGGACTCGCCACCTAGGAGATAGGGTGACAAAGTTTGAGCATAGAGAGAGGTCTCAAGCCCTAGGCTTAGGGATGAGCTTGCAGAGAGGCCTAGAGGCTGATAGACCACAATAGTGGATCAAATCAGGGAGATCCTGAAGCTTAGGCCATCACATTATTCAAGTGACATAGGGATTTTTGAGGTAGAGGCATGACTAGTGAGCTTGAGCGTCTCGCTTCAAGCTTTGCCCTTGTTCTAAGAACATGAAAGCTCATGTTACGATCCATCTACTAAGGGATGGAGTAGGAGTATGGTGGAGGACAAGAGGAGTAAAATATCCATGTAGATTCGAGAGACAGTGACTTGGGAGCTGTTTGAGGAGAGATTCAGAGTAGGTATCTATCACGGAGGTTCATCCAACGAGAGGATTAACGAGTTCCATGACCTCGACAGCTACCCTTTCAAGATATGAGTATGAGAGTAGATTTATGGATCTACTCCAAAGTATGTAGAGTATACGTAGGATGAGAAGGTGTAGATTCACGAGTTCATCTGGGGCCTTAATCTAGACATTGGATGTATGGTTTGGATCCATTGCCCATAGACTTTAACAGAGGCTATAGAGAAGGCCTATATTGCAGAGGAGACTTGGAGTAAAACCCAGTAGGCTAGGGACTCGATTCGGGAGCTGCATTCAGCAGATGCAAGACGGTAGATCAAGAGGTTTAGTACCTCCTCCTCATGGTGGGCAGCATTCAGCATAGTCATCCTTTAGGCCACAGTAGCAACAATAGTCTTGCCCACCATATAGACCTCCTCATAGAGCTGATTCATAGAGAGGTCGAAGTATGGGGCTTCCTCCTAGGGGTCCCATCGAACACAGGCTGACCTAGAGCTCATTCGGTTGGAGATTTCCAGTAGAGGCCATAGTAGACCATAGCGAATCATCAGGATCCACACCATAGGCTTCTAGGGCACCTACTAGAGGTGCTGCTCCTTGGAGAGGATTAGGTGGTTATTTTAGATGTGGAGTAGCTGGACATTTCTAGAGAGATTACCCTCATAACCCTAACAAGGGTAAGGCACTGGTTTTTGAGCTGACAGTTGGTGACATGGGACACAACCACATGATCTATGTAGTAGTTGAGAACCACTAGGTAGAGCACCAGAGCATAGTCATTGAGACCATAGGTAGCATTGGTGGTATTCTTATCTCTCGTATTGTTTGATTCTAGTTCTTTTTATTCTTTCATTACAACATATTTAGTAGAGCGATGCAGTGGTGGTAAATAGGCAGAGTCTTATTTGGGATGTGAGATGGATTTTGGAGCCAAGATCTCTGTAGACTCCTTAGTCAAGGAGTGTGTTGTAGATTTGGGACCTTTCACCACCACCTCAGATCTCTGTATTATTTTTTTGGGCTTTTATGGAGCTATTTTAGGTATGGATTGGCTATCTACACATAGGGCTAGGATGGACTGCTATCACAAGACTATATCTTGTGTAGATGATCTTGGAATGGAGTCGGTGATTACAGGGGTTAGGAGACCTATTTCTATTCATACCATTTCTGCTATGTAGCTTAAGCGGTGTGTGTGATGGGGTTGTAAATGTATGTCTTTATTCTGATTAGTGACAAAGTTAGAGGATGGGTCTAGTGGACCATCGCTAGATGATCATCCCATCTTGAGAGAGTTTTTCGATGTATTTCTAAGGGAGCTACCAGGGATTCCACCCCGCGTGAGATTGATTTCCATATATACTTAGTCCCGGGAGCAGAGCCTATCTCACGGGCACCTTATCGGATGACCACCCCAAAGCTCTGTGAGCTCAAGTTACAACTTGAGGGCCTTATGGAGAAAGGCCTTATCCATCCTAGTGTATCCCCTTGGGGTGCACCGGTGATTTTTGTGAAGAAGAAGGATGAATCTTTGCGGTTGTGTATTGATTACCACCAATTGAACAAGGTAATGATCAAGAATCGTTATCCTCTTCCTCTCATTGATGACTTATTTGATCAGATGAAGGGAGCCACGGTGTTCTCTAAGATTGATTTCAAGTCAGGCTACCATCAATTGAGGATTTCAGAGGTGGACATTCATAAGACCACCTTCTGCACAAGATATGAACACTATGAGTTCACAGTGGTGACTTTTGGTTTGACGAATGCCCCTGCAGTGTTCATGAGTTTGATGAATGGGGTATTCAGAAACTTTTTAGATTACTTTGTGATCATCTTCCTAGATGACATTTTGATATAATCACGTACACGTGAGGAGCACGAGGGTCACCTTCGACAGGTTCTTCAGTTCCTTCATGAGAAACAACTTTACGGGAACTTGGAGAAGTGTGCTTTCTTCCGCACAGAGGTGCAAAGTATTTGGGACATGTTATTTCTAGGAAGGTATCATATTTGATCCTTCCAAGATTAGATCCATTATGGATTGGCCAAGACCTACCTCTACAAAGTGGACCGAGGTGCGCATCTTCATGGGTTTAGTAAGATACTATCAAATATTTGTTAAGTATTTCTCTCGGATTGCGCACCCTATCACTTATTTTCAAAGAAAAGGGAAGAAGTTTGTTTAGACGGAAATATGTGAGCAGGCCTTCAGAGGGCGGAGTGCCTCACTACAACACCCATTCTTGTAGTACTAGATCCACAAGGTGAGTTCTTTATTTGCACATATGCTTCTTTAGCAGGGCTTGGAGGTGTGTTGATGCAGGATGGAAGGGTTGTAGCTTTTGAGTCTCGTAAAATCAAGGATCAAGAGCTTAATTATCCTACCTATGATCTTGAGCTTGCAGCAGGTTGTGCAAGCTTTAGTTAGATGGAGACATTTTCTTATTGGACAAATATTCACATTCAGAAAAATCATTTGAGTCTTCGCCACCTCTTCACACAACCCAATCTAAATGCTTGTCAGCGGCATTGGATGGAGTTTATTTGTCAGCATGACATGGAGATAGAGCATGTGAAGGGGAAGGAGAATTTGGTGGTAGAGGCTCTCAGCAGATGTACACATGTGTGTATGGCCACTTTAGTGAGCACAAATTTGTGGAGCAAGATTCTTCAAGAGCTCCCTCTGACAACTTCTACATGACAAGCATTTGAGTAGAGATAGAGTCACGAGAGAACCCTTGAGGGAAAGTTTGATGGTTTCACCTTAGAGGTAGATGGTCTTCTCGGGCATAAAGGCAAGATATATATTCCCAGAGATGGAGGCTTGAGGCAGACATCTTGACCGAGGCACATCATGCACCCTATTCATCCCATCCTAGGGTGAAGAAGATGTATGCTACTTTGAGAGCCAGAGGTTGTATCATTGGAGAGGACTTCGTCGAGATGTAGCTCGGCTTTATGTCACAATGTTTAGAGTGCCGAGAGGGTTAAGATCGAGCATCGCATCTAGCAGGTATTCTTTATCCTAATGCCATACCGGAATGGAAGTGGGACACCATTTCCATGGATATCATTGTTGGACTACCTATGTCGATATATCACCATGATGCCATTATGGTCACGGTTGATAAATTGACAAAAGTGGCTCACTTTGCTCCGATAAGAACACTTATACAACTAGAGTAGTGGCACGAGTATATTTGGATGAGATCGTCAGGTTACACGGGATCCCACAGAAGATCATTTGTGACCGCGACCCTCTTGTACACTTCATATTTCTGGACTACCATGCAATATGTCCTCGGGACAAGGATTAACTTCAGCACATCTTATCACCCTGAGACAGATGGACAAACCAAGCGAGTGAATCAGATTTTAGAGGATATGCTCAGGATGTATGTAATGGATCAGCAGATTAAGTGGGAGGATTACTCGTACTTAGTGGAGTTTGCCTACAATAATAGTTTTCAGAGTTCTATAGGCATGGATCCTTTTCAGGCATTGTATGGTAGGGAGTGCAGGACACCCCTTAGCTGGGATAGGTTGGAGGATAGAGTATCTCTTGGACTAGCTCTTTTACGGGACATGGAGCAAAGAGGTAGTGTTGATCTCGGGAAGAGATTGCAGGAGGCACGGGATAGGCGTAAGAAGTATGTGGATCGGCATTAGATTGATAGTATCTTTGATGTCGGCATGAAGGTGTTCCTTCATGTTAGACCACACAAGAGCCATATCCACTATGGAAAAGTTTCTAAGTTAGCTCCTAGATTCATTGGTTCTTTCAAGATCTTGGAGTGTATTGGCCCTTTGGCCTACAATCTAGCATTGCCACCCAGCTTGTCTCGCGTACATGATGTGTTTCATGTTTTTGTCCTTAGGAGGTACATTGTACATCCTTCTCATGTGTTGGACTGGACATCATTGCAGGTGCAGGATCGGGGGTAAGTGACGGTGGAGCCGTCTCAGATTCATAGATCGCAAGACCCTGGGCCTTCTAGGTAGAGAGATTGATTAGGTACGGGTGCAGTGGGATAGGTATGATGAGACTGCAGCCACTTGTGAGTATGCCACAATATTATGATTGTAGTTTCCACATTTATTCCAGTGACTTCCAGGAGGAATTCGAGACTAAGGGGAGGGGGATGTAGTGCTCACTTCCCTTTGACACTATTTAGATATTGATATCATTACTATTGATATCATTTTGGATATTATTATGTTTTGATTTATTATGATGTGTAGATGTTAGACCCTGGATTATTATGGACCTTGATTTAGTTAGCATGCATGATGATTATTGGAGACATTATTATGTATGGATGATGATATACTGCTTGATATGGACAGGTTATTGATGTTGATTTTAGATATGTGACATTTGATATTATGAGTAGATCTAGTATAGAGATTCATTGGATGATGATATAGTGGAAAAATTGAATTTAAAATGATAATATTTAATTCTTGATATTGTTGTGATTTGGATTTGATATTTATATGTTGCTTATATCATTTTGGATGTTCTGATATGGCCACGAGGCCGAAGGAGGTGTTGTTATTTTGCAGGTTAAAATATCACAACAATGTTGGGGGATTGGAGACTAACCATATTGAAATTCTGGATGAACTCAACGGGGTCACCATGGCAACTGTAATTATTTGTGTGTTGTGTTATGTTAGGATTTCCCATGGGGGATTTCCATTATATGTGACCATGGGGTATGTGTTTTATGTATGTGTTCCTTTTAATTATTGTTGTATGTATTTTATTTAGTAAAGTGCTCCTTCTTGTAATTTAATTAAAAATGATAATTCTAATGTGAAATTCATATAGTTAAAATTTATTTAATTTAATTGGGATGTGGAATGTAAGTAATAAAGTTGTTGTCTTAGTTATTAATTAAATTGGAATTATGTTATGTATAACCATATGTTAAATAAATAAATCATTATGTCAAAAGAATGTAATAAATGAAGTCATAGGCATTAATGCATGTTGTAAGAATGTGTAAGTGATGTGTAAGTTGTGTAAGTCAGATTTTGGAGTGTAGAACACTCCATCCTCAATGGAACTCGAATTTTTCCTTGAGGGCTGCATTTTGAGGCTTGTGGGACAAGTTAAACTTGTCCCACACCTCTTAAAATCATCCACCAACCATACCCATGGTTTTGGAGTCAAAATTAATCTTTTTATTATATTTTGAATTGACTATGTGTAAGTTTTCATTGCACTTTTCTTACAAATTTTTAATTTAAGTCCTTGGTAAAGTATGGGTTAATTTTTGAGTGTGTAAGTTGCTTGTCATCTCCATTATTGTGTTTAATTGTGAGGTTGACTTTCTCCTTTTGGGGTTGAGTAAGAATGATAAGGCATCCCACTTGGAATCCACATCATCCTCTTCCTCCCTCTCCTTTAAAATCCAAATTTCTCCTCTTGTTTGGGTTGTTGTTGAAACATTTCTTTTTCCTCCTTGGGTCAAATTTTATTTGTTGTTGGAGCTTGCTTTGAGGAAGGAGTTGGAAATTATTTTGCATGCTTATACCTTGCTGTTTTGGGACTGCATTTTGAGCACTGAAGGAACTATTGTTTGGGAAAACAATCTCCACTATGGAGAGGTAGGATCTTGTCCTTTTAATATGTTATTTTTCCCTTTTCTTGCATGAATGAAATGGTGATTGTGCTGTGTATTCATGGCTGGTTGGGTAGATTTCTTAGGGAAAGGTGTAGGAGAAGACTATGGGGTCTTATATGGGGGCGGGGGCATAAGGGAATTGCCAATGGCACTTATTCTATTGTGGAGGGAGTTTTGGATTGGGATCCACTAAGGAAAACAAAATGCTTGCATTTCTTACTCTTGGGGGTGGGGGCGCATAAGGGATAAACTTTGGGGGCATAAGGAGGGGTTGGGAGATATAAGGTTTATGGGTTGAGATGATTATTGGTGGTATGCATTTTGGTGGATGCCCAATTCCAAATTGGGAGGCATAAGGAAATTCCCCATAGTTCTTGCTCTTAATGGCTTGCTTGATCAAGACAATGTGCTATGTGTGTATGATTCTTATTGCAGCTTGTGAACTATTGTCTTTGTTGGATTTTATTTCTTGTTGTGTTTGCTTGTGAAAGGAATGTTGTTTCTTTGTGATAGAAGTTTTGTTTCCATGTGTTGATGTTCATTTTCTATTCCAATATGGTTAGGGCTCGGGGGCCAATGGGGAAAGATAGCTTCTCCTTTCTCATTAGATGTCTTGGTTGGGTGGAGAGCATTGCCTTTCCCCCTTCCTTATTGTGATCAAATGAAAAGATGAAGAAACCAAAGATGTTGTTATTTTGGAGCTTGGAGAAAATGCAATTTGACAGTCCCTTTCCTTGATCAAATTTAATGTAACCTTCCCACTTTGAAGTGGATGAATTGTATTATTATTTAAAAATGTGAAGTTACTTATAATGAAAAGAAAATATTGAGACCCATTGGGAATTGTAAAGATGTATTATTCTATTCTCTGTATTGGAAAAGTATGTCATACAATTATAAATTACATAATGAAATTCGAAGAAAGAAATAATTTGTTATGTATTGTTGGAAATCAGTATATGAAATACATTCCATTCTCAAATTATAAGGTTGTATTTCAAATAATTTGTTATGTATTGTTCCTAAAGAAGTCCGCAGCCCCGCAACACTCTCAGCCAATCATGTGTCGCCACGTGGCACTTTGGAGGGACAAATCTTATTGAAACTTATCTTTTTAAAAAATCTAACTTTGGAAATTTTCCCAATTTTTCTCTGCAACCCCGCGGCCCTACAACCAATCACATGTCGACACGTGGCTTGGCAACATGCGATAGGAATTTGAAAACTTAAACTTTTATTACGTTGGAAAATTTTTGCCTTTTCCTCCGCGGCCCCATACCCCTCGACCAAAGGGGTGCTGACACGTGTCTTGTCTTGATGCATGGGCCGTGTTAGTCCTTTGGATTCTTAAACCTTTTAGTGCAAATTTTTAATTCCCTCTGCCACTCCGCCGACCTGCGTCCAATCACAGGATGCCATGTGGCTTGGATTTTCCTTGGTGGAGGTGCTCATCATTTTTTGTCATTCCATGTCTCCCTATGCCAATCAGAAAGTTCCATGTGTCCCCTTCATCAGCCCCATGGGCATGCGAAGGTGTTTTGCACCTTTGCGCCAAAGAAAGGAAAATTTCTCAAAATTCTTTCCCGCTTTGACAACCAGCCCTAGGGAAAATTTCTCCCCGAAACTCCGTCGGCCCATAACTTGAGTTTTATAAGGAGTTAGGAGGACTTATTTATATGGTTGGAAAGGTGAAGAAATTTCCTATCTAATGAGCATGATTTAGGAAAGTTTTGATGACTTTAAATGTGTGAAAAATCAAGTTGAACCCTATAATCCTGTTTGGGCAGAGATGAGAGGGATTTCACTCTCCTAACCTAAGAGATGAATTTAACTTCTTGTTTTGCCCTTGTGCCTTGTTGTTATTAGTTTCTTGGAGTACTTGTTGCGAGTGAGTATTGCTTGTTAATCCTTATCTAGTTTTTACTAACTGTGATCTTTTAACCCTCTTTGCAACACTTAAATCAAAAAAATTATTCCATAAATTTTTCTAACTAAACCTAGTTTGTTTCTTGGTCTCAAGTGGTAGTTTGAAGCGGACATTATATCCTACCTCAAGCCTTCATCTCTCGGGAACATATGTCTATCCTCTTTTCTTGAGAAGACCATTTTCCTCTAAGGAAAAGCCATCAAACTTCCCCTCAAGGGGTCTCCATGACTCAATCTCTAGTCGTACTATAATGTAGAAGTTGTCAAGAGGAAGTTATCAAGAATCCCGCTCCGCAAATCAGTGCTCAGTGAGGTGGCCATAGCTATATATCTAAGTCTGCCGAGAGCATATACTACCACTTTATCCTTCCCCTTAACATGCTCGATCTCCATGTCATACTCACAAAGCAACTCCATCCAACGCTACTGGCGAGTGTTTAGATTGGGCTGCATGAAGAGGTGGTGAAGACTCAAATGATCATTCTTGAGTCTGAATCTCCGTCCAAGAAGAAAATTCCTCCATATAACCAAAGCATGTACAACTACCATAATCTCAAGATCATGGGTAGGATAATTAATCTTGTGATCTTTGATTTTGTGAGACTCGAAAGCCACTACTCTGCCATCCTGCATCAACACACCTCCAAGTGTTGTTAACGAAGCATCTATGCAAAAAAAGAACTCACCCTGTGGATCCGGCACTGCAAGAATGGGTGCTATAGTGAGGCACTCCTTTAGTGTCCTAAAGGCCTTCTTGCATCTATCTAACCAAACAAACTTCTTCCCTTTCCTCTGAAGGGAAGTGATGGGGTACGTAATCTGAGAGAAGTCCTGAAAAAATCTCTTGTAGTATCCTGCTAATCCCATGAAGCTACACACCTGGCCACCAGTGGGTAGGTCTTTGCCAATCCATAATGACTCTAATCTTGGAAGGATCGATTGCGATACCTTCACCAAAAATAATATGACCCAAATATTGTACCTCTGACTAAAAGAAATCACACTTCTCCAAGTTCCCGTAAAGTTCTTTGCTCACAAAGACACCAAGAACCCGCGAAGGTGTCCTCGTGCTCCTCATGCGTACATGAGTAAATCAAAATGTCATCTAGGAAGATGAGCATGAAGCGATCTAAGAAGGTTCTAAATACGCCATTCATCAAAATCATGAACACTGTGGGGCATTAGTTAGACAAAAAGGCACCACTATGAACTCATAGTGCCTATATCTCGTACGAAGGCGGTCTTATGAATGTCCACCTCCAAAATCCTAAGCTGATGGTACCCTAATTTAAGATCAATCTTAGAGAACATTGTGGCTCCCTTCATCTGATAAAACAAATCATCAATGTAAGGAAGAGGATAATGATTCTTGATAGTTACCTTGTTTAACTGGCGGTAATCAATACACTGGTGCACCCAAAGGGGATACACTAGGATGGATAAGGCCCTTCTCCAAAAGGCCCTCAAGCTATAACTTGAGCTCATAGAGCTCTAGGGTGGTCATTTGATAAGAATCCCGTGAGATAGTCTTTACTCCAGGAACTAAATCTATATGAAAATCAATCTCACGTGGGGGTGGTAACCCCGGTAGCTCCCCCGGAAAACATCAGAAACTCTCTTCAAAATGGGATGATCATCTAGTGATGGTCCACTAGATCCATCCTCTGATCTGTCACTGACTATAACAACATACATCTGATAACCCCGTCGCACACACCACTTAAGCTGCATATCGGAAATGGAATAGAAATGGGTGTCCTAACCCCCGAGATCATTGACTCAACTCCCAAATCATCTACACAAGCTATATTCTTATGATAAAAATCCATCCTAGCCCTATGTGCAGATAACCAATCCATACCCAAAATGACTCCATACGAGCCCAAAGGAATAATACAGAGATCTAAGGTAGTGGTGAATGGTCCCAAATCCACTACACACTCCTTGACTAAGGAGTCTACAGAGATCTTGGCTCTAGAAGCCATCTCGACATCCCAACTAAGACCTTTCCTAACTACCACTAGCATGCATTGCTCTACTAAAGATGGTGCAATGAAAGAATCAGAAGAACCAGAATTAAACAAGAAAGAGATAGGAATACCACCAATGCTACCTATGGTCTCAATGACTGTGCATTGGTGCTCTACCTGGCAGTTCTCAACTGCTACATAAATCCCGTGACTACGTCCCATGTCACCAATTGTTAGCTCTGAAACCTATTCCTTACCCTTGTTAGGGTTTTGAGGGAATCTCTCCAAAAATTTCCAACAACTCTGCATCCAAAGTAACCACTTGATCCTCCAGGGGCAGCACCTCTAGTAGGTGCCTTAGAAGACTCGTGGTGTGGATCCCGATGATCCGGCCGCGGTCTATTATGGCCTCTACTAGGAAGCTCATACTAACCGAGCTCTAGGTCCACCTTTGTCCCTGATAGGACCCCTAGGAGGAGGCCCCATAATCTGACCTCTCTATGCATCCGTCTCTCGTGAAGGTATATAAGGTGGGTGGGGCTGTTGCTCTGTTGTGGACTAATGGATGACTATGATGTACCCTAGCCACCATGAGGAAGAGGAACTCTGAACTTCTCGATCTATCCTCTTGCATCTACCGAATGCGGTTCCCGACTCGAGTCTCTAGCCTGTTGGATCTTACCTCAAGTCTCCTTTGTAATATAGGCATTCTCAACGGCCTATGCTAATGTCTATGGACAGTGAATCCGCACCGCACCTCCGATATCAAATTTCAGGCCTCGGATGAACTCGTGAATCTGAAAAAGATCATCTTGCATATACTCTACATACTAAAGTAGATCCAAAATTCTACTCTCGTACTCTGCTACAAAAAGAGAAGCCTGTTGGAGGTCATGGAACTCGTCAATCCTCTACTGTATAAAACTCCATGATAGATACCTACTCTTAAATCTCTCCTCAAATAGCTCTCAGGTCACTATCTCTAAATCTACATGGAGTTTCTTCTCCTCTGTCCACCATACTCCTACTCCATCCCTCAGTAGATGGATCGCAACACAAGCTTTCGTGTTGCTAGAACAAGGAAAAATCTTGAAGCAACCGCTCAAGCTCACTAGCCAAGCCTTTGCCTAAAATCCACCTGTATCACCCGAGTAATGTGAGGGCTGAAGCTTCAGGATCTCCCTAATGTGATCCAATGCTGTGGTCGGTCGGCCTCTAGGTCTCTCAAAGACACTCATCCCTAAGTCTAGGGATCCGAGACCAACTCTATCACCCCGTCTCCTAGGTGGTGACTCTGCTCTAACTAACTATGCATGGAAGTTCTCTCCTCTATGCTCCTCACCGAGTCAAGGAGATACCCGACCTCGATAGAAGGAGCTCACATGACTAGTGTCTATCCTCCACCTAATCCTCCACGTAGAGCAAGTATTAACATCCGAAGGATCTATAGAATATAAGGTAGAATGGCTACCACACCTTGATCTAGTGGTGGTGGTGGTGATTCTAAGTCCCTGTGAAAGTTCCTCTTGCTCCATCTGAGCCTCCTTCACAAACCAAAGTGAGAGTTAGTTCATTTTGCTAAGTTTTACACAAATTCCATGTTTACTAAAATATACAATTTATTGCTAAGTTGTTTTCCATATCTACAAGTGTACTAGGTTTAAGTTTTCATGTCTCAAGTTTCTAGTGTGGCCAATGGTCCAAGCCTTTGAACCACTGCTCTGATACTAAACTATAATACCCGTTTAAACAACCACTTAAGACCAAGAAACAACCTAGGGTTACCTAGAAAATTATGTGATACCTTTTTTAAGTGTCTACAATCGGGTCATAAGACATCAGCTTTCACTAACAGTTCCGAACAAGACCAATCTACTACAACATATCTTTTCCTTCTTTAACTAATATCAAGTTCACAAGGTTCAAATTTCAGGGTTAAATTTTTTAGTTAGGTTCAGGGAGTAATTTACCCCCATGCCTGCTCTCTAATAGGCTCAGAGTTTTAACTAGATTTTTCTCCTACTTAACACTTCCAAAATTTCCTAACCATTCCCAATGGATAGAAAATTTTCTCACCTTTTTGGTGATATAAAGAAGTCCTCCTAACTCCAAGTAGAACTCAAGATATAAGCGGGTGGAGTTCCTAGGGAAAATTTTCCCTAGGTGGGACACGTGTCAAGAGGAGGAGAAAGCGCCTTGAACGGGTTGGTGGATCATAGGGTAGCTTAAATATTTTTTCCCATTACACGGGCTCAAATTCACAAAGCATCTTGCACCTCCGTGGGTCCTCAAGTGACATGTGTCACCTCCTGATTGGTTGGGAGAAATGATAGGCCGACAGAGTGGGTTGAGACTTTAAGTCTCTTTGCCAAAATTCACAAGGGACTGAATTAGTCTGCGCCTCCACCGTCGCCATGAGGTCATCACGTGTCATGCACCGGTTGAGAAAATGGAAAATGGGGTGGTGGAAGATCTTATAGCAATAAGCCAAAGGAGGTTTTTAAAGGCCCAAAATCTCGCGCTGGTCCGCACGCCCACAAAAAGAAGTTTTCCAAGTGAGGCGAGGTGGATCATGGGGCCACGAAGACAAAAGGAAAATTTTTCCCAAGGGCCAATAAAAATGAAATGACAAGGGTTACGCCTCCCTGCTGCCACCCTAAGGTGCCATGTGGCACCTTCTCATTGGCTGCAGGCCGTGGGGCCAAAATGGAAAATTTTCCCCAATCTTTCAAGAAAGTTAAGTTTCAAAAGGAACCATGCCTACATCATAGCCCCTAGAGGATACGTGGTGCCATTTGATTGGTCAGAGGCCATTTGAGGAAAAAGTGAAAATTTCCAAAAAAATTCAAAAGGGATAAGAGTTAAAAACAAATTGTGCCTCGCCATAGCCGTTAGAGGACACGTGGCACCCTCTGATTGGCTAGGCCAACGGAGGAAAAGGAAAATTTTTCCCAAGGCAAAATTTTTAAAACGGATAAGTTTAAATTTGGTCCGCCCCTCCGAGGTGTCATGTGGCAGATCCCGATTGGCTACGGGATGGCAGGATTGGTTCCAAAGTTTAAAATTTAAATTTTTAACAGTTAGATTAAATTTTATTACTTTTTGAATGCCAAATTGAAGTAAAACTTCAAATGGCCATAACTTGAGCTAGAAATCTTGGTTTTGGGAAAACGAGGACTTTTCGGAAATCTCTCGATGCCCTCTTTACACAAGAGTCATAAATTTTTAAATTTGATGAATTTTAAGTGGTCAATTTAAAGAAAAAATATGCAGGATTTTGAATTAGTGCACTGGCAATTTTCAACTTCTCAACTTGGTTAAATTAGATCTCCTCCTTCACTCAACATGTCAAACAGACATGGAGGATTGGTCTAGGGAGGGTTTAGAGTGTTTTCGAGAGTTGATTTATCTAATTGATTTCAAATTTTATTTCTCTGACAATAGACAGAAAAATGACTGTGCAAGTTTCAAGTTGGATTCTATAAAGTTTTGAAGGTTCATTCTTAAATGTTAGGGTCAATTTGAGTTCTTTGGGACTTACTAAGTCTAAATTTCAATGTTTCATATCTTATTGTTTGGTGTAAGTTTGAATTTCTCATTTTTATTAAAGAAAAGAATTTCCCAAAGGAATTTTATAACAAAGTGAACTATTTCTTTTAAATTTGTATATCAATTTTGTCATTTAAATGTGTGTATAGCTTATAAATTAGTCCAATAAATCTACTTGTTTTGATTAACCATTCAATTCCAAGTTAAAATTACAATTCTGATTTCAATTTTAATATAGTTCCAAGTATGCAAAAATAATATAATACCTTCCTACGCATTCTTCCTTTTTCAAACAGCAATTTCCAATCTTCAATAATAATAAAACACATTCAATACTCAAGTGTAATTTTGAAAACTAATGCAATCCTTTATTCCTTTCCAATACAACTTTTACAATCTTCTTTTCTCCATTTGATTCCTAAGATACAAAATACAATGCATATTATATCTTTTACATTTCTTTACCAAAACAGAGAGTAAAATAAATCTTTTTCTACATTTCACATTCCAATTTCAATCTTCCATTCTCAATACACATATCTTCACATTAAAAATATTATACAACTCATCCACTTCAAGGTGGGGAAGGATTACGATAAAATTGCTTCAAGGATGGGACTGTCAGATTGTACATTCTTCTTGCTCCAAAACAGCAACATGCTAGTTTCTTCATCTTTTCATTTGATCACAACAAAGAAGGGGGAAAGGAAATGCTCTCCACCCAACCAATACATCTAATGAGAAGGGTGAAACCATCCTTTCTCATTGGCCCCTGAGCCCCAACCATATTTAAATAAGAGACGAGAATCAACACATGACAATAATGGCTTCCACAAAAACAAGCAACATTCTTTCACATGCATAATTTAATAAGAAACACAGTTCAAGCAAAAACAACAATTCACAACTGCATTTGATAACATTCACACAAAACTTAGGCTTGATCAAGCAAGCCAACAAGAGCAAGGAACTATGGGGAAACTACTTATGCCTCCCTATTTGGAATTAGACATCCTTATAAAATCATACCACCAATAACATGTATCAATCCCATAAAACTTATGCCTCCCAATGCCTCCTTATGCCCCCAAGAATAAGAAATGCAAGCTATTTCTTTTCCAAGGTGGATCCCAATCCCAAAATCCCTCCATAATAAAATTGATGCCATTGGCATTCCATTATGCCCCCCATATGAAATCCCCATAGCCTTCTCCTACACCATATCCTAAGCAGTCTACCCAACCAGCCAAGAACACATAACACATTCACCATTTCATACATGCATGCAAGAGAAAGAAAACATTCAAAAAGGCTCAAGTTCCTACCTCTCCATACTAGAGTTTGTTCCAAGCTCACAAGCTTCCCAAAAGCCAAATACAGTCCAAAATCAGCAATGTCCAAGCATGCAAAAAGGCTCCAACTCCTTCCACAACAAGCTCCCAAAACAGCAAGCAAAAATGCGTCCCCAAGAGGAATAAACAAAGTTTCAACAACCACAAACAAGCAAGGAGTTTTGAATTTAAAGGAGAGGGAAGAGAAGAGGATGATGTGGATCCATGTGGGATGCCACATCATTCTTCCTCAACCCCAAGAGGAAATTCAACATCATGCACCTAAACATAATAAATAAAAATGACAAATTAACTTACACACTCCAAAATAACCCATACTCCAAAAGGACTGAATTAAAAACATGTAAGAGAAGTGCAATTAAAACTTACAATTAGTCATTTCAAAATGCATTAAAAAGGCCTAAATTTAACCTCCAAACTATAGGTATGGTTGGTGAATCATTTTAAGAGGTGTGGGACAAGTCTAACTTGTCCACAAGCTTCCAAATATAGCCTCTAAGGACAAATTCGAATTCCTTAGAGGATGAAGTTTCTTTCACTCTAAAAATCTATCTTACATACTACATCTCCCTTACATATTCTTACAACATTACTTACACACTCTTACAATATTTCATTTAAGAGCAACCACTCTATTTACTACATTCTTATGACATATTGATTTATTTATTTTAATACATGATTATCCACAACATATATAATAACTAATAAAAAGTGGTAACACATCACAAATAAACACATGGAACATTAATAAGGAAACCACATTAATAAATTCACAACTCATGGTCACATATAATGGAAATCCCTCCCTATGGAAATCCCTAGCAAAACACAACACACACACAACAGCTTATCATGGTGACCTTGTTGAATTCACCTGAATTTCAATATGGTTAGTCTCTAGTCCCCGACATTGTTGTGATATTTTAACTGTAGAAACCTAAATACCTCCTTCGGCCTCGTGGCCATATCAAAACATCCATAATGATATAAATAACATCTCAAGATCATCTAAACACATGAATCACAATAATCATCAAGAATTCAACATTATCATTTTCAATTAATTAATCAACTATATCATCATCAATAATCTTCCATACTAGGTCTACTCAAAATATCCAATGTCACATGTCCAAATCAACATCTATAATATGTCCATGTCAAACAAGATATCATCATCCACATATAAAATTTTTCTAGTAACCATCATGCATAATAATCGAATCCGGATCAATAATAATCCATGATCTAACATCTAACCATCATACTAAAACAAAACATAATAGTGTCTATCATATGATCAACAGTATCAAGATCAGTATCTAAAAGTGTCAAAGGGAAGTGGGCACTACAAAAGACATGTTAAGTTTAGTTTTGCTAGTATCCCTAGTGTTAATCTTGTGATGAACTTCCACTTGGTTGGAGGATTGAATTGATATAAAAAAACGGTATAGTATTTTTAGATTGAAGTGAAATTTGTACAAAAATTTAAATTTTTTACTTCTCAAACAAAACCGTGACTAGCGTCGTTGATATTAAAAGTTCTTCTTATTGGAAGGCTTGAAAGATTTTGTATTTACTACAAAATTCCTTTATTTTGTTCTTATAATATGTTGTTGTTTGAATGAAAAATATTGAACATATTTCTAAAATAGTTTGATGTCTTTAAAATGTCCTAGATCAATTGTTTTCACAAAACACTTTTCTTACATGCATTAATGGAGATCAATGACTACAATGCTTAAGTATAACACCTAACTTATCGGCTTATTGGACCAAACATATTCATTGTCGAACATATGTTGTCTTGCAAAGGATTTCGAAGGAAAATTTTGAGTAAGGATTTACTCCCCAAGGTCAACAAGTTGAAGTCTTCCTACCTTAATTGGAATTGAGTTGTAAATATTGGAGGACAAAAATTGTATTTAATTGAAAGGTTTGTTAATTACTAAAAATACCTTTTGTGTTGTACCTGTAATATGTTTTTGTTTGAATGAAAAATATTGAACATGTTTATACAATAGTTTGATGTCTTTTAAACATCTTAGATCAATTATTTTCACAAAAATTCTTTTCCTACATGTGTTGATGGAGGTCAATGACTACAATGCTTAAGTATAACATGTGGCATATTAGTTATTGGACCAAATATATTCATTGTAATAACATATGTTGTCTTAAAAGGATTTATAGAGGGAAAGTTGGATTAAGGATTTACTACCCACTTTGTTACCATGTTTTTCTGGTTAGCTATTCAAAATAATATTTTAACCCTTGAGAATGTGAGAAAGGATACAATTAATAATTGGACCTTAAGAAATATCCTTAAAGATACTAAATAAAATTTTCTAAAAGAGTTTGATAAATGTAATTATTCATACCCCTAGAAAGGGTAATAAATGTGTGGATCATCTTGCCAATTTGGGGGCTAAAGGTAGTAATTTTAAAGTGTGTGAGAGGGGAGATGATATCACCAATGTTATTAATCTCATTAATAACATTAAGTATTGATGTTTTGGTGGCTATTTTCCCTCATTGGGATGTCATCATTATTCTTATGGTTGGCATCATCCTTCACACATGTAATATATATGGTGGGATTTGTATTAATTTTGCTCTTACGACTCATTTTGGCCATTGTTTCTTCCATTTTCAATCTCATATGGATAAATCCATGAGAGTTGGTCATTTGACAACCGATCCCACGAGATATGGTTCCTCGAAGGAAAATCCCTCCTTATGTTGCATTTAAAAAACTAGGGGTTTAAAAATTTCATCTCAAAATTCATGGGGTTTGATCCTTATCTTGTGTTGGATTTTGGTCAGAAATGAATAATGGCATCATGGTGATCCGAGGCATGGAAATTAAGGTTTTGGAGGATTCAATAGTGTAGTAAACTAGAATGAAGATGTGGGGCTTAAAAATATTTAAATACCGCACTAGACACAAGCACGAAATTGAGACTTTATTCTCGTGGTAAATAAATGGTTTACATGTCTTTGGTAAACACTATAGCTAGATATTGCATCCCGATATTTGAAATACGATCGGCCTTCACCTTATGAGGTGCATTATTCTTGAAGAAAATTATAGAAAGATATTTACTCACCATCTTACTATGCTTAATATGTTTAGGCATAAGATTGTTATGAGCCTTCCTTTTTCTTTTTTATGTCACTATCTACTTCGGTGAATGATTTTCAAAAAGAAATATTGATACCCTAATACACCATGGTCTAATTTTTTTGATATTTAAGAATGGTAATACGGTGGTGAAAATGGAATTAGAACCCAACTCTAGGGATTTAGATGAAAATTGTACTCTTGCGGACCATATGAACAAACTAAGGACAAAGAAGAATGTGACATCGCAAGGAAGGGAAATATTGTTAGTGGGGCTGCAAGGTTCTTTGATTGATATGAAAGGGGGATCTTCTAAAGGGAAAGAGAGAGCGGAGCTACATTGGAATGTGGCTTTTGATAAAATTTCTCTCAGGGTGAGTCAGGTGGAAAGGGATGTGGAGGCCTTAGATGAAGTTGGAATGGATATGGGAAACATTGTCATGCATTGTATTGACGCCTCTAGGAAAATTTGCATCACCCAAAACTCTATCAGGGAAGATATGGTAGTGATCAAAAGTTTGGTTTTGGAGTTTTGCGGGCATGTGAACAAGCTGGAGAAGGGACACAAAACTTACATGTATAATCTCCACCTCATTAGTTATGATGAGGAAGAGGAGGTTGAAGATGACATCCCTATCATGAGTAAGAAAATGAATAAGATGAAAGGACAGGAAGAGTGTCAACCAGAAGATTACAAACATTTAAAGACTAAGTAGTCCCTTGGCTCTTAGATATTTTGTTTGACTATTCGTGGACTGTATCGTTTGGGATTTTTTCCCCTCCATGTTTTGCAATTTTTCCATGTATTGATATGTTGGACTGTAGTTTGGGATAAGTTGTTTTACCCCTTTTTCATGTTTCTTTTTGTTCCTTCTTGGTGATGCTCACAATGCATTCTATTGTAAGGTTTCGGGTGCCTTAATCCTGTATAAAGTAGCCAATCATTATGTTCACGTATATTTAATAAACATTGATAATAGTAATTTTGTTAATGACATTTTAAATTAAACAAGATAGAGTGGCAAGTACATGCCTCATAGTTGGGAGATGTGTTAGTTATGTGATTGTTTTAAAAAAATTCTATAATTTTTTACATTACGTGTTTTATATTGCTAAGAATAACCACTTTCAATTATTTCTAGAAAGTAGAATGTACCAATATTTAATGTATAAATTATGCACATATGGTACACCGACATCCACATAATGCTAAAAAATATAATGCCCCTATGTAATGTTTTTGAATGCATAAAAATGTATATATTGTAAGTACCCAGTTTAAATGTTGCACATATTGTAAATACCCGCGTTAAAATTAAGATAGAAGACAAAAAAATTATGCATCAAATATATAGTTCTTTGGAAAAAATAGAGCGATCTAGAATCATATTATGCTTGAAAATATTGCAGCAATATAGGTGGAATTTTGAAATACATAATATGCTAGATTTTTCAGGTGCAATAAAAAAACCACCACGATTTTACAAGTTGAACATGCCTACCTAAAGATAAAAGTTTTCTATTAAATGGAATAGCTGAAATAAATCAGTTAAAAGATTTATCACAATAGCAGTAACTAATAATAGTATTATTTTTCTTGTCTTTAACACAATATAATCCATATTAAAAAAATTAATACAAACATAGAAAAATTGTATTTTATAAAATTTAACTTACAAATCTAATTTTTATTGCAAATGGGGATAAAACAAAGATTAAACTTTTTGACTAGCAAAAACAAAATAGTAAAAATATATAAGGAGTGGGATGGGATTTAATTTAGAAATGTTTATAATGTGATTTGTTAAATAAAGTTTATTAATTTTTATGAATAGTGTACTATTTTGGATGTGCCACTTGTCCAAGCATGCAAATACATCTTCCTTTTGGATAAACATTAAATGCAGTGAATATTCTATTAACATTTTTTTCTAAATCTCATATCTTATTTAAAGATTAGACAAATGTCTTTCTTAGAATTTTGATTTTTATTAAATAGAATAAATCAATGTTGCAACAAGGCCTCATATTTGTCAAATTAGTACTAACTAGCAAATAAAGAAAATATAAATAAGTTTTGTAGATTAAAAAATTATTTAAATAAAATATAAACATTAGAAAGTTGAAAAGTTATAGAATTTATTTTTATTGGTGGATTGAGGAGAAATTATTTGTTTGAATGAAAGGTATAGAATTCTTGCATGAGGCATGAGCTAATAAAGTAAGATGTTTTGAGCTTAGCGCCCGCTAAGGTAACCTAATACTTCCACAATATAATATTTTGAGCTTATGGATCACTAGCATTTAACAAGTCAAAGAATAATATTTTTAGCTTAGTGTCCGCTAGCTTATGCGACACCATAGTAATTGGATATTATCAATAGATAATATTTTAAAAATAAAGTAAGATATTGTCATCATAGAGTTTGCTAGGTTATGCCACAACAACATATTTTGATGTACAACTACTATGTCCATTTTTTTGTAAAAGGGTGAATATGGGGGTTTTGAAAGGACCCGCATCCTTTTACAAAAAGGCCCTTAAGGTAGAATATGACATTGAATCATAGAAGAGAGAAATCTCATAGGAAACAAAAGACAAAAATCCACATAGGCATGACCCAAATAGAGCAAATTTACATTTTGTGAATAGTTTTTAGGATAGTTGTTGCTTCCACAATAACAACATTGGTACTTTTGTTAAAGATAATAAACAACATCTTAGATTTTCCTTGTTCCTTGAATTCTCCTTTCACAAATCTATATTTGTTCTTTTGTTCTCCAAAATTTGTTTAGTTCTCCTACTCTTGCATTACCATATTTTTTGCAAATAGGTCATTGTAATAAAAAACCAACACATTTAATGACAACTCATTCTTAACATGAATATCTTCTAAAATATTGGCATTAACAATGTTAACGGCGTTGTAGCCATTGAATTTTGTTGAGTATGTGCAATAGAGGACTATTTGTGGACAACAATAAGGCCAACAAAATAATATCAATTTTATCAAATACATTTACTCATCAATTCCTACACACCACCATGACCATAAATCAATTTTGATATTCATTTTTTACTGCACAAATTGAGTCACCATTCATACCACCAAGATTCTTTTTCAAAACACAATAGAACAAGTTCTTGGTAGGTGTTATGGGTTTTTAAAAATTCTATAAATTTTCCTCTCATGTTATTACGGATTAATCTGCATTGTTTATCTGTCAAGATGTGCTTCATTCCATCCTCTTTCATTGCTCTAATTTTTTTACTATATTATGAAATTATTTATTTGATAAAAAAACTACCTTCTACAAAATATTGAATAACAAACTTGCTTCGTTTAATTATCTACAAAATCCCTACATGGATATAAGCCCTAATCAGCTATGGAAAATTTTACATTAACAAAATTTCATAATTTTTGAGGGGTGAAGGTGAGAATGCATACCAATTTTTGGCACATAGAGGAAATCAAAACATTTATAGAAATCAAGCACATAATTTTCAACACTTTCCCTGGTGATATTTTCTATTGATGAATAAAGTGTCTCACTTACGCATTGACGAAGAGAATAGAAAAGGAAAATGTTAAAAATATAAACTCAAAAACTGTTTATTTATAGTGATATGTAACTGACAAATCCAACCGCCAATTTCATTGGTGTGCAAATTTAAGAGGGCATGCGTATGATTTTACATTGCTTTACATTAAATGGCTAATTAATGGTGACAATAGTTACATGCTCCAAAAGGCGCACATATTTTGAATGGCGCATGTACTTTTAAATGGAAAATTTTACATAGCTCGTTTTAATGGCTAATTAATGTTGAGGCAACCGCAACATTAATTAGCATTTTTCCTTACAAAATGGTTATCATTAATATTGCATTTGGTATTGTAAAGAATTAATGTAATAATTTAATATTATAATTTTTTTACTATAAATAAAATCCCTTATATAATTCGGGTAAAATAAAGCCCTTAATTCTTGTGCTTGCACTTCAACGTGCGACTCTTGACACTCATTTAGATGTTTTTTATTGAGCCGTAAAATAAAAATGTCACACATGAATTTCATATTTAATATTTAATCACAATTATTAATATAGATTTATATATAAATTATAAAAATTATAAAAATTTACATCAATATATATTAAAAATAATGAAATTTATACATAATAATTGGTATAAATAAACATTGTTTTGTATTTTTGAAGGGTAGTGTTGAAAAATTACCGTTACCCAAAAATTGTTTGACAAGTGAGTTATCGCACTTAGCTGTGCAAATCAAGACTCGCACTTAGTGGTGCGAATCAAGACTCACACTTAGAAGTGTGAGTCGAGATTGACACTTAGAAGTGTGAGTTGAGACTCACACTTAGAAGTGGGGAATCGAGACTCACACTAAGAAATGTGAGTCGAGAGAAGTGTGACTCAAGGCTTGCACTTGGATGTGCGACTGATTGCACTTGTAAGTGTGATCACTCGCACTTATACACTACTTACAAAATTTATAAATGACAATTCCAAATTTTTCAAACTATATATATGAATAATTTTTTATATAAATGTATATAAAAATTTACAGGTTACCTTTTAAACATGCGAGTCACACGTGCTAGTTCTATAAAATATTTGAAAGTATGTTACATCTAAAATTATGAAAAGGTCTAAACATCCGTCAAATTTAACACCATTCAAGGATGTTCAAGGATAGGATTTTCAACATCAATGTTTATTTATTTGAATAAGGTATGCATAAATAGTCATATATGTATGATGATATTAAGATTTATATTTGGCATAAATGACAATTATCACTTACACACTATCTTGAAGTTACCGAATACTTGGCTTAACATAAGCCAAGTAGTCAGTTTAGCTTAACATAAGCGAAGCAACCACTTGGCTTATGTAAGTTAGCAATTGCTTGGCTTATTTAAGTTGGCGGATGTGAGGTTTATGTGGGGGAATTAAATAATAACAAAATATAAATCCTAAAATAGTGAAATTGAAATCCAAAAATCAGGATTTAAAAATTGGATTCCATTAATGGTGAAATTGGAATCTAGTAATAGCAAAATTGGAGTCCAATAAAGGGAAATTGGAATCCAATAATAGTGAAATTGGAACTCAAATAAGTCCAATAATGACAATATTGGAATCTAATATTGTTACTAATGGAATCCAATAATAGTAATAATGGAATCCAGTATAGCCAAAAATGGAATCCAATATACGAAAAAATGGAGATGGATTTCTTCCAATACTTGTAATATTAGCGTCTAGATTTAATGGAGTATGTCCAGATTTAGTGAAATAAGCATTATATTCTCGTATGTCATTATATTTCTATATATACATGTTCATTCACTTCATTTTTTAGATTCAATGCAGATCTCTTACAGATTTTCTCACGCCACAATGATGCTCGACATTGTATCCTTTTCTAGTTCCACCCAAGCTCCTAGGGGCATCTACCTTTACTACTCTCATACATTACAGGTGCTATTATTTCATCATATACTACTTCCTATTCTAACTATCACATTACTTTCCATTGATACATATATGTCTTGACATACTCTTTATCTTTCTAACACGCTAACAGATGTTTCATGTGTAGCATTTTCTTTGCATGAATATATGTCACAATGGTTATCTCGATACGCTAATGGTTTTTATTATTTTCTATTATATGCTATTATTTGTAGGATATGCCTTATGTCTTGTTTTATCATTCGTTGTATGCTTTTTTCCACTTCGGCCCTGATTGTCTTATGACATTGTGAGCGATGTCCACTGTTTGAAACCCTCTTTTCACGGTGTATCTTATATGCACACTTCATTGTTACATTGTTTTTTATGGTATGTTTACTACTTTTTCTACTAAACATGTTTCTAGCCACTTTGTTTGCATGTTCCTTGGCTCCTACCATGTGTATCCCCTACCCCTGCAAGGATATAATATAACATAACATCAAGTCCTCTCTTTTTGGGCCACATTCTCTTATGTACGTCACATGCACCCCAAATGAGGGGGCATACATTGGGTGAATAAATCACCCCTATAACAACTCGAGCTACATTTCGTAATCAACACAATACGTAAAAAGTACAGAACACGAGCTAAAGAGGCCCAAAATCATACTTGGGTTAGAATCACATTACAAACACCATCTCCCACCATTAGATAGTAGCGCCTAGGTGCATGTGTCCTCTCCTCAAGTGCTTATGTCATGGGGCACACATAGTGATTTTATCAAATCAAGATGATCTATAAAATTCTTAGAGAAGTTTTACGCTTATAGGTACAGTCCTTTAGTTACAAAAGATACATGCAATCTCTTACAATCAATTTCAATAGAAACAATCAAGACAATCAGAACTTATTCAAGACAAGAGGAGAAAATTAGGGACATACCATCTGCAGTGGTGTTTATCGGGTAGAGTCATGGATGGAGAGTAACACTAGACCTCTCTCCCAAAAATTTCTCCTTGGTGTGATATTTCCTAAAAACTCACACTTGGTGTGAGATTGCCCAAAACTCACACTTGGCATGAGATCGCCCAAAAAAATCACTCTTCACAACATTTTCAGGACTTTTTTCTATCCTTTACACTCTTCTACATCAGGTTCACACTTAACTTTTGCATACTTATACATATTTTTGTTTGATTCATCATATACCAAACTTTAACTACTCTTTCACTCTTCTTTTACAGTTTCATCCTTAATACATAACAAGCAACAACCTACAACAAGTAAAATCAAAACAATAAGTACAATACAATGCATACGCTTCACCCCTAGGGTAACTTTTCTTTCCTATTCTCCATGCTTTACTTTGTATCATTCCACGCTTCACTTGTCCACTTGAAACACATTTCGCCACACATTCTACAGGATCATGAGGTACACATCTCTTATCTACTTTATATTTTCAAGTGTTCACTCAAAAACATAAAGTGGGGGAAAATTTAGACACAAAATCATGTACTTGGGTACATTTCTAGGTATTCAAATTATACCGACATTTACATGATTCCTAATCAAGAAAACTAGTGATTGACAACTATCTTTGGCCTCTTTTCTTTGTTTCTTCTTTTCTATTTGGCCTTACACACCCTACATCCCAATCATAACTTTAATTTTTTATCTTTAATTTCTTTCAACACCAACTTCCAGCTAGGATAGTAGCACCTAGGTGCTCATGTACCCTCCGATCACCCCCGACCCCTTTTTACCTTACTCACTCCTTTAGGGTATCTTTTATATTTTGGGCATATTTTTCACTTATGAGTCATCCTTCTAGTTGTCAATTATGAAATTCAAACAAGGGAGTCATATAAATACATAGTTATGTGTTCAAAATAAAGGACCAAGCACTAAGTAGTACTATCATGACCTAATCTTGCATCCAAAAGGCACCTAAAGCACTCAAAAGCATCCATTCAATGGACAAGGGTTATATCAACTCTACGTACAAAACATAGGAAGCGGAAGTTCATTCTATTCCATCCATACATTTTAATACATTTCTACATTTTGCTATAGCAAGCTATCAAGTGTAACTTGCATATGGGCATCCTAGAGAAAAATTTATATAAACACTCACAAGAACTACATGGAGTTTGAGATGTAGTGCAACGTTTGGTTATAATTTCACTCTCAGGGTGACCATCAAGGTTAGTATGACTCCCATATTACATATTTATTTTTAGGTTTGATGCGGTTTGTGGGCTTGTGTAGTTGAACTTATATTTTTAGGTTACAGGTACATTCAACATTCAAGGAGTGACTCTCATGTGATCAACATGAAGCAACAACAATTATCTTACAACACAATAAAAACTAGATTCTAATCATTTGTGTAGTCACGAGACACCCAAAATTAGTCTATAGTGCCCATGTTCCCCTGTCTCTACCGTGGATGCCCATGTATGGCCTCATTCTTACATTCCAAAATTTATTACAAGCAATAATGACACTCTACCCAACATTTTCAGCACTTTTCCCATTCCATATTTGTTCCAGATCAAGCATAAATCGATAATTCCTCTCTCCTTATTTTCCTAGTTTGGTTGTGTCATTTCAATATTTTAGCATTTATACATCATTTGGTTCAATAGTGACTCTATAATATTTAGATTTAATTCAAATTAAATTAAATCAATTCCACATTCTTCTCTCAAATTACATCATATTTTATTCCCATCAAAATCAAATTATTTTCCAAATGAAATACTTTCCTTTTAGATACCCATTCTAAATTGAATTAAATCAAGTCTATTCCTTACTCTCTAAATTAAATTTCTAACTTTAAGCACATCATCCAATTCCAATCAAATTTAAGTCTTACACTTTGATATTCACCTTATCAAGTTTAAGCAAAATCAAATTTCAATCCTAAGTATTTTCTTTGGGTATTCACTTTATCCAAGCTAAACAAATCCACAATTCAAATAAAATTCTTAAATTTTAGGTACACATATCTGAATTTAAGTACAAATTATAATCTAATTCTCATACTTTGATATTCTCTTTATTAATTTTAAGTACAATCATTTCTAATCTATTTCTTAAACTTTGATATTTCCTTTATCAATTTTAAGTGTAATTAATTTTCGCCTAAGTCTTATACATTGATATGAAATTTATCAAGTCTAAGAAAAATACATCTTAACATCTAAGTCTTATAATTCGATATTAATTTTATCAAAGGTTACGTAAAATCAAAATTCGCTCACAAATATTAACTCGGGTATTCACTTTATCCAAGCTAAGAAAATTTATAAACATCAAATCAACGCTAAAGCCTTATCTTTTGGACATTCACTTTGTCCAAATTTAAGCATATCATATCCTATCAATCGAAACCTTATCTTTTGGATATTCAATTTTTCCAAATTTAAGCATATCCATCCTACTCAAAGTCATATACTTCTGGATATTCACCTTATTCAAAACTAAGAAACATCCAAATGTCTCATAATGGACTCTAAAACCCAAATCAATTCATGAACCACCTCTTCACTTTAGGTATTTACCTTTAGTACAATGGTAGGCTCATGCAAAACATTAAATGAAGTGTTATTAGAAAAAATTCATGAGATGTCAAAAAAATAATCATATGGATTCCCAAGTTAGTGAGAAATCAACCAAACAACCAATCATACTCCCTAGTGAAGAAACTACTCCATGTAAAGTCAAACAATAATTTACACCTCTCGAGAAAGTATCTCTAGTGTATTCCATCAATTAGAAAGTGATAATATATCCAATCACGAGACCCTTCACAAAATGGAAACCAAAACCTATGTGGTATAAAGAATCATAATATTGTGAATACCACCGCATCAAAGGCCACTCTATGGATCATTGTTCAAATATCTATCACTATGTCCAAGACTTAATTAACAATAAATCCATTGAAATAGAAACCACGTCAACTATCACAACTTCCAGTGAAGAGTTGAACATTTTCCAATACTCTTTACATGATGAAACTCAATGATATCAAGATGACAAGGGCTAAGGATCTACAAACCAAAACCAATCAACTTCTCCTCTGGATACTCTTCCATTAGTTCAATCGAAATTGAAATTGTTTTGGATAAATATATTCAAACCTCAAATGAGAACTTGAAAGAGTTTCACGAAGCCTTTCTAAAACCTACTGTAAATGAAAAATCTGAAGAAAAATTCCAATCACCAAACAATGTTGAGCTTGATTCTATCCTTTCATTGTTAGATCTTACACTTTACACCAAGGCTACTGTCAAAACCAAAAACCCTAGTCTTGTTATAACAACACTGTAAAAATAGTTTTAGAAATTGTCCATGACACCTTTAATGTCCAATACTAAGTCTACAACTATTTCACAACATCCATATAATGTAAATTTGTTGTTTGTTTCTCATGATGTTGTCAAACACCAAAGAAGATAGCTATGTTTCATTACATTCTTTCATGTGCACTCCATGATGTGCAGTGTTCCTATGGGTATTAACACACCTCCATTTCAAGATTTAATTACAAATATATCATCAAATATTCTATTCCTATCATTTGGTCCACATGACCTTTTGAATATTAACATCCCAAACACTAAATTCTTACACATTGAAGTGTTCATCACTAATCATAAAATCCAACAAATGCTTATAAAAGGAGAAATATTGAATATTTTCTCTATAAATCCTAAAATATTCCTTGAATGCCCATTTATAGATCAATCCTTCACTCCTCACATCATTCCATTCATGGATGAAAATTGCATTGACACAAAGAACATTATAAAAATTCAACCATCTAATACATTGGAAATCATTGATGAAGGTATTGGAGAATATAAATTTCAACATATTCTCCACATTGAAAAATTACCTCTATCCTCACATAGGTTTTTTGATCTCATCAAAAAATTCCAATCACATACCCATTGAATTGGACCTCATCCACCCAAGTCTCATAAATTAGGGGACCAATCACATCATAGATTTATTGAAAATATTTTTATCTACTTCGTTGACTTGGACCTCATCCTCCCTAGTCTCGTAAATCAGGACCAATCAAATTATTGATTCATTAAAAATATTTTGATCCACACCATTCAATTGGATATTATCCATCCAAGTCTCATAAATAAGGACCAATCACAATTCATGAACATGGAACTCTTCCACAATGATGAGTCCATTACAAATCCTTATAGGTGAAAAAAAAAAAAGAGAAAAAAATTGTCATATCAAACAACTCATCAAAGCACTATATGAAAATAAAAATGTAGAAGTAAAAACTTTATTTTCACGGGCACTCTTCACACTTTGGGAGTCTATTTGTACAAACAATTTTAATTGTTTCATCCATTGGTAGATATATCTATCATTTCATTATCATATCTTCACAATATTCGCATATAAGACACATGTTAATCTTACTCTTATGAGGTGTTGTGTATCTCATCCATGTTCTATATTCTTCCATTCTAAATTTTTCTAGGTACATTCTTTTCTAGAATCTTACTGATAGAAAAACATCCTTTCTAAGAAGCTTTCTCCTTAATAGAAAGCACTAAAATTCTTTACCTGGATATTTTTTCGTCCATCTCTATCTAAGTTGAGGAGCCCTTGCATCCTACTAGTCACTTGGGGCTGATATTTGGGGAAAATTTTCTTTCCAAAATAAGCACAATATACAAATAAGTCAATAAAAATACAAAAACAATCAAAATTGTTACATCTTTCATCCTTCATAGTATTTGGTGTTGAGCCCACACTTCTTATTGGTAGTGTGAGACTAGGAAAAGAGAAAGGTACCCTTACTCACCTACATCTTGTCTTTGGTGTTGAACCCTTACCTCTTACTGGTGGTACGAGGAAAATGTAGGGTCATTTTAAAAATTAAGTAGTAGAAAGATTTTAGAAACTTGAATCCAAAGTGCTTAGTCATAAAAAATCCAAAGAATCAATTTATTTTCTCATGTTAAAAGAGATAAAATTCCTTCATCCCGATCTTTCCAACAATCGATCATCTATGGGTTTAAGTCTAGTCATAACCTATAAAGTAAAAACATCTTGGAATTGGTCGATAATCTTGACCGTAGATGAGTCAATTTTTCTCGATGGACCATTGTTAATCTCGTCTTTGCATTCATCATCTTCATTTTCACACCACTATCACATTTTTCTTACATCCTTCTTGGCTCTCGATTTTGAGCCCTTGCATCTTACTAGTTACGTGGAGTCAAGGGCAGAGTTAGACATCCTATCACTATTTCATTTGCATTCGTCGATGGAATGAAATGTTTACATTTGTTCAAACATATATTAAGACATTGTACGCTTTACAAGTTATATGTATATATATATATATATATATATATATATATATATATATATATATATACTCAAAACATTAAAAATCCAAAAATCTAAAAATCCAAAATCCAAAAAAATTAAAACAATTAAAATCCACATAAATTCAAAAAATGTTTTAAAATATCATCAACTATTAACAAATTGATGATATCAAACTTTCAATTACTATCCTAGTTATAGTTTCAACTATCATGTGATTACCACATAATCAAACCCTCGAGTGTCTTATCACTTGTGGAAATCTCTGCTCTCGTTTTCTTCCTCACATGTATCCTTTCTTAGAAGTTCGACCCAATCAAATCTCTAATCAAACATCAATAGAATCCCATAAGAGTGTCATTAGGAGGTGCTTGAATCTTCTCTTTAGTTTGATCCAATCCCCTTACATGTATCCTTGCTTGGGGACATTCAAATATGTTTAATCCTCACCTTTGGACCAAATTAGGGAAAATTTAGATGTCTTTATTTAAAGTTTTGTTATATTGTTATTATTGTTGACCAATTATAAGTGTTTTCAAAGCATCTTGGTTTATATATAACTTTGGTGTATTCATTCTACTATGTATATTGGGTTTGTTTTACATTTTTGTCTTAATTTTTGACAAATTGAAAGTAATTTTGTTTAGTTCTTGGTTTCTATATAGATTTTGTGTTTCGTCTTATCGTATATATTGGGTATGATTTTCATTAAGTCTTTTTTTTTTTGTTGGACCAATTGCAAGTATTTTTTTATCATCATTAGTTTATTCATAACATTTTTGTAATCATCTTTCTTTGTCTATTGGGTTTGATTTTCATTCAATTTGTAGTTTTTATATTGGACCAATTGTAAGTATTTTGTTATCATCTAGGTTTATTCATAATCTTGGGATATTCATCTTACTGTGTATATTAGTTTTTTTGCATGTTTTTATTATGTTATTTTTTTATCAATTATGTGTATTTTGTAAGCATCTTGGTTTATTCATAGCCATGGTGTATATCATCTTACTAGGTATATTGTGTTTATTTTACTGTTTATCTATGTGTGTGTGTTTTCTATGCGCATGTGGGTTGATAATCATGGTTTTTTCAATAATCATGGTGTTAAATCTATTATGCAATAATAAAATAGGTTGATCTAAAATACAAATTTGTATAGAAGCTAAGCTATGAGCATGTCATTGCCTTTATATATCCACATAAAATCACAATACAAAATCATCATCTACAAAAGTATGTATACCATCATGTAAATAATGTAGAAAAAAACACATCTCATAATCATATATAAAATATCAATTATCTATAACATATTTCTACATCTCAAAATTTCATCTACATATATCTATATCAAAGTTTCACATATATCTCTGTTGGGTGAGGTTTTTCTCCACTCAATCTACAAGACTATGGGAGATAAGAAGTCGATAGTAATAAGAGTAAGTTAGGAAACTATACAGACCCAAATTTTCACATGTCACACTTTTGGAAATGGTTCAAAAATCCCCAATGATGATTCATGTCTAGGTGTTCGATTAACTTTACCTCTTGGTAGTTCATAGTTGTATCTTAGATTACCTTACTTAGCCATTTCCTGGTTTTCTGTAGCTTCCGCATTGTTTTTCCTTTAGTTTTTTCCTTGAGTTACACAAACGCCGCCATGTAAAATGGAATTTGTGTAACTACCACCCTGCGTAGGCGATGGTTGCCTAACCACCACTCTGCACAGGTGGCGCCTCCGTGTGAATTGGCTGAGACTTATCAAACGTGATTTGGACGCATGTTAACTCACTCCAGTTCACCTCTAGCGCACATTTCTTGATCAATTTGGCTGATTTTAAGCTTGATTGATTTGTGCCAACCTCCTCTTCCTCTTCTAATTGTTGATTGAGAGTTTAACTCCCCTTCCACATTGTGATATGGCACCCCATTGCTTCCAAATGGCTTAGACCATTTCCCAACCAACCTTCTATAAAACCATCGCTTCTTCTGAAGAAAATGGCTAGAGATTATTTGTGTATCTTGCTTAGTTGAGTTGCCACAATATTGCTTTGAATTGCACAACCAAGCTCTGTTCTCTTGGATTTTTTTTTCTTCGAGTGAATTGCAAACTGGACTACCATCAAGTTATCATTTCTCTAGTGATTTCTTCTTGTTGCTTCCTCTGCATTCCCAGTTCCCTAGACTCATGTGGACACAAAATATTGGAAAAGATAACTGAGGGGAAACAAAGTGATACCACAACTGGCATTGCCTCAACACTGCAATTTCCAAGTTGGGGTTGTTATTGAGTTTCTTTATTTCTTCATTTATTTATTTGTGAATCTGTATGCAAATTATTTACTATAGTAGAAAAGGCACTTCCATTTCCATTGTTGCAATTGTTAGGTAGTTACAGTAGATCATTTTCTTCTGCAAATATTTCTTAGGATAGATAGCTTCCTTGCCTATCTCTATAGATTTTCAAGGGAAGTGATTATGGAAGAATATTTTGCATATTTTTAAGCATTCAAAATTCAGTTCAAATTAGTCTCTGTTAAATCCCTCTTAAATTACATCAAGGAATTTTTAGGGGAAGAAAATATTCTGTGAAGCTTCTATTTCTTCTTATGACTTTGAGGTGTGTCTGAGGATTTAATTCACAATTACAGGCTAGAAAAAGCTTTGAATTAATTAGGATAGAATTGCTCGAGTGAATTGTAACTAGAATGTCATCAAGCTATCATTGCTCTAGTGATTTCTTCTTTCCGATTTCTCTGCATTCACAATTACATCTTACTATTTATTTGTAATAGGATTAGAAGTAATTTATTTCTTCACTATTGTAGAAAGTTCTAGAAAACACAAAAATATTTGTTTTAATTATATTAATTTTTTTGCATTTCTTTATTTATTTTATATCAAAAATACAAAAACATAGTGTAGCTTTTATTTACTTAGATTAGCTTGTTATTTACTTTCATAGATTAAAATTACACAAATGCATACATGACCATTCTTAGACCACAACAAGAACAAACATACGGTTATGATCCACGGGTCCCCTAACCAAATAGACTTGAACTTCTCATGGACATAGATACTAGAATTTATATGCTTTTCCTCAAAACACCATCATGGTACTCTGATTACATTGCACAACTCAACACTTTAAACATCGAGGCCGAAAAGGCTTATGAATATTGGACCACCCCTAGCAATAGAGTCTAGGATTCACATATGACCATTCAAGGACCATAACCACCAAGAGTTTATGGTTGTGATCCATAGGTCCCCCAACCAAATGGGCCCAAAGACCAATTAGATCTTGACACTGGATTACACACACTATTCTTTAAAAAACCCCACTTCCACCATAAATTATCAGATAGTGAATGTTTTGACAAAGAATCTCACAAGGTTGCTGAGTTTTGGACTGCTCCAATTAATCACCCATAGAGCTAGTAGAACCATGCCTCTCTCATTTATTTCATGAATTTTTTTGGACATCATTACAAGGTGCCTACTGGTCACTTTCCACACATTCCACAACCGGTTGAGCGAGTTTCACACACATACATTGATATAATTTTGTGTGTGTGTATAATTCTTGATTGTTCCATTACACCAATTTAGGTTAGAGACTCTTCCATTTTCCTTGATAAGAAGATACCTTTGGTGCATATTGAGGACATTAGGTTTCCTTCATAAACTTTTTATCATATTCTATTTTATTCATCCTATTTATGCTACATATAGCCATCCACTCATTATACATAGGTTTTCCAAAGACGACCTCTGGAGGTCAAGTGTGACTGAAGGTCACATGTTTATTTTCAGTTGTACAAATTGGTGAACCTAACGTGAAGAGCTAGTCTCTTTTCATTTCCATTATCTTACCTTATTTCATCCATCTTCCTCCTCTCCCATTATTCTACAGGTATTCATATCTCGAATATGTTGAGATGGGAATACGGCCGGCCCATCCCGGGTCTCGAGGTGTATTACTACTAAATGGGTAGGCAACAATCACCCTCACTATCTAGGTGGGCTGAAAACTACTCAACTAATATCCCTTCACCTCAAAATCCTCCTCCTCAAGGGACCAACAATGGCTCCTTGGTCAGGATCAAGGAGATTGATCAACTTACACATGGGCCACAACCTGAACTCTCCAATTCTAACAACATGACATTCATTGGAAATTCGGGCTCCAGTCCTTGGCTTTTGTTCGAGATCACAAATTAGTATGTAGTCTGATTTTCTCCCATTACTAGATGAGGAGTACCTAGCACACATTTCCCAAAGTTATAAAATGCTTCAAAAACATGGACCAATCTCTAGATAGGATGTAAGGATATGTTGATGTCTTACTTCAGAATAACACCTCTACCACTCCAACAATGAAAACATTTCTAATAAGGGTGGCCAAATAATGAACAGTTCATAGCAGGATATCACACTCCTTTGCAACCTAACAAGGTTCAAAACAACATGATAAAACATAACACCATACCATCATCAGGTGAGGTCATCTCGACATTAGTGGATATGGTTAGAGAATTGGAACTTTCCCAAGCTACTCATGCCTCATCTTCCACTAGGTAGGGAAGTATTCCCCATCATGCGTAGAACTTGGGCTGTGTACCTACTACACTAAATCACACTCTAGTTTACATGGTATTTCCTAGCCCCCAGATATCTCTTCATAGGATTGGGAACATTGGGTATGCCCTCTCACACCTCATGGTATAGAGTGGGAAGCACAAAACTAGGGAATGTCACATTACTTGGTTGGGATGAGATTTGAGAATGCACTTCTAAATGTTTCCCCATATATACACATGTATTCCAATTCACCACAAGGGGGCATGTTTTCTTTTCCTAGCTCATATTCTCACCACAGGGGATGTTGTATGCCTCTACAAATGTTTACATTGATCCATATAAACCTCATATGCCTACTCCACCCCCATCAAGGGTTTTCGTGGTAGATTCATATGCTTTGGGAATGTATGTTGAATATGGAATTTACCATATGAAGTGTAATGCTTTCACGACCACTCCCGACTAGTCAAATTTTAAAGGGAAGGGGGATCCAAACGTACATATTAAGGCATATGAAACTTCCATCAAAGAGCTACTCCCATGGGATGCGGTTGTAGCTAAGATCTTCCCTAAGACCCTTGAGGGGATCGCTCTTGATTGGTATTATAGGATACCTGAAGCCTCCATACACTCCTTTAAGAAACTCATATCCGAGTTCATAAATGCATTTGATATGAACAAATTATTAAGAATAGGAATCAGGAATTCCTCCACATAAAGCAAGAGCATAATGAATCCGCTGCCCATTTCATTCGAGGCGGTGGTAAGTCCTTTACTCTTCGGAAAGTTATCCAAACATCAATGAAATGGAGATTTGTGATTTATTCCTTCATTCCCTTAATTGGGAAACAAAGGAAGAAGTCTAAAATTTCCCCCTTAGGAGCTATGAGGAGGTATTAGAGGGTGCTCTCTGCATTGATCAAGTGGCAATAAATAGTGGTCGAAAGACCTACGGTTCAAATGGGAGATTGATCACTCCCTCCCAAGGTAATTCAAATTACCCTAGAAATTCCAATAACAATCAAGGACCTAAGGTCCTCAATAAGAACCATGGTGTTACAACAGATGATGTAATTGATCAAGCCAAAAATTCAAATGTTGTTAACACTTCAAGTGCAAACAATGTCAATAACAACGCAAATGGAAATAATTAAAGGAGTAACAATTTCACTCCTTCCATCAACGTGGTGGATTTCAATCATCCTCCACCCCGCAACAAGTCTAGGTTGAAGGCCCCAATCAATACCCAAGCGGGTATAAAAATCAACATCAAAACCAAGGGTAAACACCTCCAAACTTTAATTACAATAACCAATATTTAAACCACAACTTGAACTTTGGACCACACATGTAACACAAATCAAGGACCTTTTGATTATGATCCTGACCTTTATTATGGTTTCTATAGGGTCCGAGGGCATGATTCTAGAACTTGTCGAGGTTGTAATAAGTTCATGCAATGCCTACTAGAGGACCAACGAAACTCTTCATCGATATGTTCTTGGAAAATCCTATGACGCAAACACATAATTCTTGCATGGGTCCTATTGCTCCCCAGAACACTCCTCTTAGGATGTTAAGTGACCCTATTTTTACGCATCCTAATAATGGAAAATTAAACCCACATGACACGAACAAGGGTAACCCGGTGGGAAATAATGACCATAAACCCTCCACCTCTTAAAACCCATTGGTAGCACCTCTGCTAGACGGGTTGGCAACAACCTAAGATTGTGGGTCTCGTTGAATTAGAAACCAAACCTCAACTTAATGTAACTAAAAGAACCCATGATTACTACGTAGCCTATTCCCATCTACCCATCTATGTTGGAGACACACCAATATTTCCAAAGCCAATAGGGAATATGCTTTGATTACATATTTAACTAAGAAATTTTCTCATACCTCCTTCTTATATTTGTTGAAGAACTCCCCTGCTCATCGAGCCACTTTGTTAGAAGCGTTGGGTCTTAGTCACTTTATTAACATTACCCCTCCACATGAAGCATAGATCAACCACATAAAATTTAACATCTATCCTCCTAGGCGCAGGTTCATTTTAAGAGACCTCCTGGAAATCGGAGGTGGAGAATACCTGGCGAATATCCCCGGAACCGGTTTCACGGGAAGGCAAATTTTTTGGGGGTTGTATGAAAAAATTTCGCCTGATTATCAAGCACTGCGACAGAAGGCTGCAGATGCGCGACAGGATATTTTACTGTCGCGCGTAAAAAAAATGCAGTGACACACGTCAAAAGACCTTAGTGACACGTGTCAATAGACATATTGACGCGCGCCACCGACGGTGCTGTCCGACATCATCCTCGGTGATGATGCGTCAATAGGTCTATTGACACGTGTCACTAAGGTCTATTGACGCGGGTCACTAAGGTCTTTTGACGCATGTCACTGCATTTTTTTACGCGTGATAGAAAAATCTCCTGTCACGCATCTGCAGCCTCGACCTCTACTTTCTCATCAAAAAATCTCCATGTTGTGCATCAACAAACTCTTTGTCGTAAGCGTCACTATGCATCAATATATTTTGTACCTCCTTGTTGCGCGTCACTAAGGCCTGTTAATGCGCGTCAACAGACAGTTGTAGACGCGTCACAGGCCTTAGTGATGCGTGTCAATAGGCCTTAGTGACGCGCGTCAATAGACCTTAGTGACGCACGTCACTAAGGCCTGTTGACGCGCGTCACTAAGGCCTGTTGACGTCGTCAACAGGCCTTAGTGATGCGCGTCAACAGGCCTTAGTGACGCGCGTCACTAAGGTCTATTGACGCGTCACTAAGGCCTATTGACGCGCGTCACTAAGGCCTGTTGACGCGCGTCTACAACCTCTGCCCTCTTCTTGCTCATCGAAAAAAACTCCATGTCACTCGTCAACCAAATCTTTGTCATGCATCTACTATGCGTCAATATCTACAGTATCTCCTTGTCTGCAAACCCTCCTTGTCGCGCGTCTATAATACGGGATATATCATATTGTTGAAAAATGTGAAGTAGAAGTGTTCTACCTGGCGAATAATCTAGGTTTATATAGGGGATATTTTTCAAGGGTAGGCGAAGCCGACCCCCCAAAAAAATTGAAGTGTAATTTTTAGGCGAACAAGTCATCGCCCGTGCCAAAAATTGGCCTTTTCAAAATTTTCAAAAATGGAATATTCGCCATATTACGAATATTCGCCACTAAAATTATCCCTACCTAGGCATCCTAAAAGATATGTTGGATTCGTATTGGACATCATTAAGATGCCCACCGATGTCAAGCTAGCACGTAGAGGTGACCCAATTTTTTATTTACAGGTCTAGATCTATAATAATTAAGTTAAACATGCAATGATTGAAGATGGGGTAGATGTTAATATTGTCCCCTTTTCATTCCTCCAAAAGTTAGGGTACGGAGAAACAAATTGTTCCTCAACTAGAAATACTTTGAGATCGAGACAAGATTCAAGTAACATCCATATGGACCATAGTACTCTCGGTTGCTCTTGGGCCCAAGAAGGTTCTAATTGAGTTTTATATTATGACAGGGGAAACCAACTATAATATGATTCTTGGCTGACCTTAGATCCATTAGATGAAGGAAATCCCTTCCACATTGTTCCAAGAAGTCAGATTCCTGCATTTGGGGAAAGTATTTATCACTCAGGGTGACCTAAAACCTTTCGATATTCACCTAGATAACTTAAAGAAGAAACCGGGGTCCATACCGAATTTGAACTCCCCACCAATCAATTGAACAAACCTAAAGATCTAATGTTATAGTCTAATTTTATTTCCACGATGGAATTTGAAAACTCCATTTTAATTGAGGGTTTGTAGCGGCTCAATATAATACTATTGTTGTTGAGACATTATCAATGGAAACCACAAATAATATTGTCAAGTTATTAGAGAACGACTTTTCTATTCTCCTCCCTTTCGAATCCTTCAAGATAAGACACTCTCTAGGACTCGACTCTCTTCCAGTTGATGATATTTTCATGGTTGAAGTATCGGAAGTAGAGGAAGGAGGTACTAGAAATAATCAAACATCAATCTTCCCTATAAATTAAAATACACTCAACTATGATGGAGTGAAGTGTCATTTTGGTGTTGGGGTGGGCGTGATCCTCACTTCCCTAGAAGGGAAGGTTATGCCTTTTTCCTTTAGGATTGATTTTGAATGCTTGAACAATAGTGCCAAATACAAGGCTCTTCTTCTTAGTCTCATTATATTCAAGAGGATGGGTGCTTACGATATTATATTTTTTGGTGATTCCCACTAGTCGCCAACCAAGGCTCAAAATTTTACAGGATTAGAGCAGAGCACCTATAGCTCTATAAGACTATCATGCTTAACCTAAGAAAGGGTTTTGACTTCATATCCATTGAAGCTATCCCATGTGAACAAAACCTTTTAGCTAATTCCATGGCTACTTTCACTTCTCATTTTTGCCCAACTAGATATTTGGAAGATACCAAATTCATTGTTTCAGTCCGACCGAACCCCTAGTTCAATTAATGCCGACCAATCTAATTCCAACATACTTTGAGACTGATAATGAGCCCATCACCTTATATTATGAGGGAAATGATGAATCTTTACTAGGTTACCTTAATACGTACACTGACCTTCATCCCACACATCATAAGAGGGGTTTCACTCTCATACCTCACTCTTCCTCCTATTTTGGAGATCGTACGATGGGTCCTTCCTCATCAGAAGGCCTTAAGATCTATGAAGTAGAGGAGGAAGGAGAACTAGAACTACCTCTAGCCCCGCCTGAGTTTGAATAAGGAAATGCCTCTTTAATTGAAGGGACCATCGATATAAATATCGGGACGGAGGAAGACCCTAAGATATTGAAACTTGGTTCTTCTTTAACTTTGGAAGAAGTGGAAATTCATACAAAGGTTTTTAAGGAACATTTAAAAGCCTTCACATTCAGCTATAAAGATATGATATCTATTTTTCCTCATGTTACATCCCAAAATCGCGTAACCAAACTTGACGCCAAATCCATTAAACAAAAGTCAATACCTATCAAGCCAAAAGTTTCATTAAAAATGTATTATATATTATGAAAATCCTACAGGTGGGATTCATCAAACATGTAGATTATTCAATGTGGGTATCAAACATAGTCCCCGTTCTCAAGAAGAATGGAAAATTTTGGATATGCATTGATTTTTGGGACATAAACAAGGTATGTCCCAAGGATGATTTCCTATTACCTTCCATTGATTTTATTGTGAGAAAAACAACTAGATATGAGTTATTGTCACTCATGGATGGTTTCTTGGGTTACAATTAGATTCAAATATTTGAAGAGGATCATACAAAGACCACATTCACTACTCCTTGTGGGACCTATTGTTATGCATTCATGTCATTCGGTCTTAAGAAATCCGTGCTACCTATCAACATGAAATGAATTATATATTCTATGATCTTATTCAAAAGAATGCAGAACCATATTTTTATGACCTTATAACTAAGGCCAATAAGCAATGAAATCACCTCAAGGTGCTTCACATTATCCTCTCCCACCTCATCGAATATAGTGTTACATTGAATCCATAAAAATGTGTATTTGGTGTGATGGGGGAAGTTGTTAGGTTACATCATCTCTTCACGAGGGATTGATGTGGATCCAGAAAAAAATATGAGTAGTTATAGAAATGACCCCGCTATTAGATGATTCAAGCATTAGGTCCTTTTGTTGAAAATCTTGGTGCAATCCACAGGTTTATACCTGATTTAACCTTTATTATTCATCCAATAAATAATGTGTTAAAGAATGACTACTGCAATGTCTGGATGAATAAGTTTTATGAGGCATTTGAATCGGTCAAACAATTCGTTATGTCACCTCCTACACTCATGCCTCCCAAATCATATCACCCCCTCATTTTATATTCTCAAGAAATAGACATCTTGTTAGCCTACATGTTAGCACAAGAAGACGATGACAAACGTGAACGTGTAATTTACTTCATCAGTCATACGTTTCTAGACTATGAGATGCACTATACACAAGTATAAAAGGAATGCCTCGCTATAGTATTTACAACAAAATGGTTAAGGAATTACATGCTTAACCAAGAAATAGGGTTATTGTTAAAACATATTATCTTCAAAATTTTCTAACACAAGGTTCTTTGTCTAAGAAATTTAGATGCTTTATAACCTTAATGGGAGAATTCGAGTTAACTTATATCAACCAAAAGTTTGTCACATAACAAATAATTTTTGATTAGTTGGCGAGAAAACCCGTTAGATGGTGGAGAGTTAGTAGACCTGAGTTTCCCTTATGAGTGTATATACTAGGTAGAAATCAGACATCCCATTGTTGTATGTCTATGGTATTCATATATTTTCAATTTTATTATCGACCACACATACCCTAAGGGAAAAAAAATTGCAACGGAGAAGATGGCTACATGTCATAGCCACCAAGTACATGATTATAGAACATGTGCTCTATTACAGATATTTTAACGGAATTCTGCTAAGGTGTTTTGATGAGGAAGAGTCTGAAAATATCCTCTATGGATCCCATAGCGGGGTCTATGGAGGTCATTTTGGAGGACATGCAACCACTAGAAATATACAATGGATGGGTTATTTCTAGACCACCCTATAACATGATGCAATAGAGTACATACACAAGTGCCACAAGTGTTAAGAATTCTCTCATGAGATTCATATACCTACCCAATCTCTACAACTGATTACAACACCTTGTCCCTTTTCAACGTGGGTGTTATATTTGATATGGAAATTCTATCCCTCATCAATAAATGACCACAATTTTATAATTACAACCACAAAATATTTTACGAAGTGGGTTGAGGCCATGCCTCTTACCACCATTCCAAGGTCTGTAATTGCAAAGTTCATCTTGAACTAGATCATCTGTAGGTATGGGGTCCCACAGGTCATTATCTTTGATGATGGAACGTCATATAAATATGAATAGGTATGTGAGTTGTGCAAAAATTCAAGATAAATGACAACACAACATCTTTATACTACCCTCAAGAAAATAGACAGTGAGGAAACTAATAAGATGTTAAAGTCCATCCTCCTAAAAATTGTTAAGGAGAACAAGCATGATTGGCATTTAAAGCTATTTTCAGCCTTATGGGCCTATAGAACATCAACAAGAATGTCGTTGGGGAAACCTCATATTCCTTAGTATTTGGTTCGGAAGCAGTTTTACCACTTGAAGTTGAGATACTCAGTCTCTAGATATCATTACAAGCAATCTTAGGAGAAGAATGATATCGTGAAGCATGACTCGTTGAGCTAGAAACCATCAATGAAGCTTGGATCGAGCTGAGGTGCACCATAGATGCTGACCATATTTGTCAACATTTCTATAATAAGGTATATGAATGTGAAATATTCATTTGAGATCTGTTATAAAGACTTAACACTCGATAGATAAGAAAACCAATGAAGGAAGGAAATTCTAGGCCCAAGTGGTTAGGCCCATATGAGTCATGGAGGACTATAATAATGGGGCATATCACCTGTGTACACTAAAGGGTGAAGAATTAGGTGAATCCATCAACTCCCTTCACCTAGAGAGATACTATGCATGATTCACCTACGTTTTCACTTGTTTACTATTGCATTCATATTGCATTCCATCTCGCTAGATCATATTGTAAAATTATAGTCAAGAAACTTATTTTTAAACATCTTTCAAAATTCTAAGCATTGGAAAAATATTTAATCAAGCTTCTTCAAATATTGACCATATTATCATCAACAACTCTAATAATCTCTCATAAGTTCAGCAAGTTAAGACATAATTTTCATAGTAATCCTACAAAGGTCTGCATACCTGGTTATACCCATAGATCTCTTCTAGCATAAGTGTCTTCTCTCATAGTCTTTTCTAGAAGCTTCTTGATGCCATATATTTCCCAAAAGAAACCTCTTTGGTAACAAAATAATTCTAAACACTTTACCCAAATCGGGTGTTTGACTATCTCACCTTCGGTGATAAGCCCTCACATCTTACTGGTTATGTGGTGATGAGGATAGGGGCAAGCTCTCCCTCCCAAAAGCACAACTCAAAGTATAAAAAAATGATAAAATTTAATCACTAAGTGTAAAAATATTTTATTTACAAATAAAGCCACACTTCCTTGTCTCATTTCTTATTGGTGACGTGAGATTGGGAAAGGAGGGAAGTTCCCTTGCTCACCTATACCTTATCCTTGATGATGAGCCCATGCTTCTTACTAGTGGCATGGGGCAAGGTGTAGGGGTATTTTCACAATAAATTAATAATGTATAAGAAATTTAGCAAAGAAAGTGTGCTTTGAAATTTCAAATCACAAAAAAGTGAATTAGATGTATAAGTTCCAAGAGATTCAAAACCTTAAAACCATATTTTTTCAATTAAGAGGCCATATACGGATCTAAGTATAGATAAACTTGCAAGAAAATTACATTATAGACTATGTAGTAAACTATGCCTAGAGTTAGGTTTTAGGTTCCTAATTGGAATTTTGTCAAAATCTTATCTTTCTCTCATTGTTTCCATTCATCAAAATCATACAACACACATCCCTTCTAGCTCTCGATGTTGAGCCCTCGCATCTTACTATTTACATGGAGTTAGAAGTGGCACTGGTTCATTTTCTTATCATATCACATTCATCACGTTTTGCTAAAAAAACAAATAAGTGTTAAATATTATTTGAAAACCAAAGTTTCAAATTACATTGTGTTTGCATAAGCATCATATAAAAAAACACAAAAAAATAAATCATTTTGTTAGCATATCATCATCCATAGCATGCATCCAAAAAGCATATAAAAAATCGAAATTCTAAGCATCTAAGAGTACACAAGTAAAATAAACCATCAATGAGTCAACTCTTATGCAAGAATGACTGAAACAAAAATAAGTATCTATATATATATCCATAATAATTCAAGTTTGTATACAATGCCATCACACTCTAGGTGTAGTCAAAACACTCGTAATGATCACAAAAATCCAAAAACTTCATATAAGTGTCTCATAAAATGACATCAAAATAATAAAGGCCCGTGGCTTATCCCTCCCTATGGGATCCCTAAGAAGGTGTGTGGTGAGGAATCATGTTGTGGCTCTATGGCATGAATGTGGGCCTCCATGAACAAAATGATGAAAGTGACCCTAAGATGGGGCGGGTAATCTACTAGTAGTTATAGCCTCACTACGAGAGTGTATCCTCCTCTCCATCCTCCGAGCTATTCGAATGCAGAAATCTCGGTCTTCATCTCCGATGACATCTCCACGGCTCACCAAAGTGGTGCAAAAATGTCTATGTTATAGCCAGCCTACTTCGGTTGTCTCATGTCTATGAGTAGATCCTCCTGTACCTTCCCTGTGGGGATGAGTAGTATATCAACTAATATCTTACGAATAAAATCTCGTTATCAATTAGAAGTGGTTACAAAACACAAGTGAAAGAAATTATGAGTTATAAAACATTCAAAAACCAAAAAGAAACACAATGCGAAGTTTACTAACAATTATAGCTAATAAGGTCGAGAGAAGAGTTTCAACATACTCGGATTTCCGACATCCACAAAGGGTTGGATGGTACGGTTGGTGGTCATGGGGCCACTACAAGAACTTGTTGAGCCTCATCCTCTTCTCATGCGATGTGGTGACCCATCATAGAATACTCATCTTCACCTCCCTCTCGAGAAAGTGGGTCCTCTAAAACAAGAGTCACCTCCTCTACCTCTTCCTTTGTTCTCGCAGTTGTAGAGATCTCCTCGTATCACTATCCTCCTGCTCATCATTATCTTCTCCTCCTATCTCCTCACCATCCTGGGGATCTATCTATGAATTTGTATGGGCCTCCTCCTCCTCCTCCTCCCCACTGTGAGTGGGTGTGGCCTCAATTTAGAGGATGGCTATTGGTGTTCTTAGGACTGGGACCTTCTCCACACTAATAGGTACCCCTGGTGTAACAATTGTCCAACCATGAAGTCTATTAGGACCTCCCGAACCTCTCTAATACCATGGTAAATAATAAAAATGACATGAATTGCATCAATGTATGTAATTCGAACTATTGGGAAAGTCTATTAATAGGGTGGAACTCCACCCTACATTTCTTGTCCACTAATTGAGTCACACTTTTACAAGCAATCGGTATAATGTGTAGTCACCCCACAACCTAATCATATCCCGATATGTCGTGGTACTAAATTTAAAGCTATATCTAGCCTTATGGGCCTATAGAACGTCAGTAAGAATGCCGACTGGGAAACCCCATATTCCTTAATATTCGTTTTACTACTTCAACTTTAGATAGCCAGTCTCGAGATATCATTACAAAGAATCTTAAGATAAGAAGGATATCGTGAAGCACGACTTGTTGAGCTAGAAAAATGTTAAGGAGAACAAGTGCAATTGGCATTTAAAGCTATATCCAGCCTTGTGGGCCTATAGAACATCAGTAAGAATGCCGACGGGGGAAACCCCATATTCCTTAATATTTAGTTAGGAAGTGGTTTTACTTGCTTCAACTTTAGATACCCAGTCTCTAGATATTATTACAAAGAATCTTAAGATAAGAAGGATATCGTGAAGCACGACTTGTTGAGCTAGCTAAAGTCCATGCTCTTGAAATTTTTTAAGGAGAACAAGTGCAATTGGCATTTAAAGCTATATCCAGCCTTGTGGGCCTATAGAACGTCAGTAAGAATGCCGATGGGGGAAACCCCATATTCCTTAATATTCAGTTAGGAAGTGGTTTTACTGTTTCAAGTTTAGATACCCAGTCTCTAGATATCATTACAAAGAATCTTAAGATAAGAAGGATATCGTGAAGCATGATTTGTTGAGCTAGAAACTGTCGATGAAGCTTAGCTCAAATCTGAGGCACACCATAGAGCTTACATTGACCGTATTTATCGAATTACAATAAGAAGGTATATGAATGTGAAATATTCATTGGAGATCATGTATTGAAACTTGACAGCTGGATAGATAAGGAAAACAACAAAGGAATTAAATTCAAGTCCAAGTGGTGGGCTCATATCGAGTCATAAAGGACTATAATAATAGGGCATATCGCTTGTGTACACTAAAGGGTGAAGAATTTGGTGAATCCATCAATTCCATTCACCTAAAGAGATCTTATGCATGATCCATCTACATTTTCACTTGTATACTATTGCATTAATACTGCATTCCATTTGTTGGATCATCTTGTAAAATTGTAGTCGAGAAATTTATTTTCAAACAACTTTCTAACTTCTAAGCATTGGAAAAATATTCAATCATGCTTCTTCAAATATTCACCATATTATCATCAACAACTCTAATCATATTCACGAGAGATGGAGGTCACGAACGATGGGGAAAGCGATGGAGGTACTGTCAACGTAGTTTCTACAGTTCTGGCTGCAGAATGTCTGCACACTAAGCCTAAATTTGCTGAGGAAAGGCTGATCTCTGACCAAAATCAGACGGTTGTAAATCTACAAAATGAAAAGGTGGAAATGCTGGGATCCACACCTCTGGCTTGGAATAAGATTCTCCAAAGCCCTAACATCAAAGTGGGTCCGCATTCTCCTCAAAAAGGTCAGTTCAAGTGGGAAAAGGACAGTGAAGGTGCCACCTACCTGTTGGTCCCAGATGGCTGTGTTGATAGGGCTTTGAGCAAAGCGAATCTCTCCCTTGTTGGTAAGTTTCTTGGCTCTAGACCTAATATTGATTTTATTAGAAAATGGGCTCTGAGAAAGTGGAAACCTAAGGGGGATCTGAGTATTACCATCATGCCACGGGGTTTTTTCGGCAAAATTTAATCAGCAAGCTGATTTGGAATCGGTGCTTCTGGGAGGACCATGGTGGCTGGGTAATATGGGCCTCTTTTTGAAAAAATGGTATCCTAGATTTGACCCTAACACTGAAAATATAAACACCATTCCAATCTGGTGTAGGCTCCCTGGGCTACCATTGCATTTTTGGGATGATGAAATTTTTCTTAACATTGCTAAGTCCTTAGGTGCTCCTATCAGGCTGGATGGGCCCACGAGAAACAGATCCAGACTTGCTTTTTCTCGATTCTGCATTTCTTCTAAAATGGAGCAGGAATTACCGGAATACATCATTTTGAAATCTAGGTATGGGGTGTGGACTCAAAATATTGAGTTTGAAACTTTTCATTTGAGATGTAAGCACTGTCATCGCATAGGACACTCCACCAAAAGCTGTCCCAAGAAGGTGACAGTGGAAGCTGAACAACCTGTGGATGGCTCTGTCTTGAATAAGGAATGCAGGGCTCTTCACACTGATGACAAAGCCCCTAGTCAGACGGAGTTGGACTACAATAGAAAAGGAAAAAAAAGGGGTTTTAGAACTCAAATAAGGAAGCATTTGGTCTAGCGTCCTAAAACCCCAGCAACAGCTTTGCTTGCTGCACCTAGCAAAGAGGACTTGGAAAATCCTGTAAAGGTGTCCATGGTGGTGAACGAGCAAGAAGGATCTGTGAAGATTAATATAGTCCCAAATGATCAATATCAGAACAAAAAGGAAACTGAGATAGTTAAACCTCTGGGCAGCATTGAGGAAATATCGGACAAGGTTAGTATGGATTTCAAAGAAAATCTGCAGAATAACACTCCTAGGGGAGATGGTAAATTATCTACAGATATACCTCCTTGCTCCAGCAACAGGTCAGCAGTTTCACCTACTTGCTACAACATCAGAACAGTTGATCCACACTCAATTGACAAGAATCAGAAAGAGCGTGAAGAGGGAGAAGTTACGCCTGTCAAAGTGGATGAGGATCTAAATTCTGGATTCACAAAGGTCATTTCAAAAAATAAAAAGAGAATGAAAGGATTTGAAATGATCCCAGAATCACTTTACAGTGATAAGAAAAATAAAAAGGACAACTGGGATGCCTCAACATCCAGAACTACTAGATCTTCTGCAAGAAGACTAGTAGACTTTGGAGGTAGTTCTAAAATAGGAAGGCCCTCAAAAAAGGCTTTTCGATCTAAGAGAACTGAGAGAGACATTGCAGATGGCATTCAAATTCAATTGAACCATCAGGAAATCCCAACTCCCAATCATTCCAAATGAAGATTATTTCTTGGAACATCCGAGGTCTAAATGGAAACTCCAAGCAGAGAATCATCAAGGAGTTACGGGATTCTAGTAGTCCTAGTATTTTGATTTTGCAGGAAACTAAGATGAAAGCTAAGATCCTTGAAACTAATAAAAAGAGTTTCTGGGAAAATTATGAAATGGTGGCTGTAGACTCTCAGGGGGCCTCTGGAGGACTAGCTACTCTTTGGGATAAAAGGCATTGTACTGGTACGGTTCTTAATGCTAGCACTAATCATCTTGCAATCAAATTTCTGGCTATTGAGAATAATGGTGAATGGATACTTTCTAACATATATGCCCCTAATACAGTGAGTGGGAGAAGAAAACTTTGGGCTGATCTTAAAACCTTTAGAAACCAGTATAGTACAGCTAACTGGCTTATAATGGGTGATTTTAACTCCCCTCTTAACCCAGGTGAAAAATATGGAGGAATCTCCAACTTTTCTACAGGTATGGAGGATTTTGCTAATTTTATTGCTGAACATAATCTTTTAGATGTGGATCTCCATGGGAATAAATACACTTGGAATAATAGAAGGTTGGGAAAAGATCTTATCCAGGTGAGATTGGATAGGGCACTGATTTCAGCGAGTTGGATTCTCAGTCAAGACTTTCACCTCTCTTCCTTGCCCAGAGTTGGATCGGATCACAATCCAATTGCTTTAAATCTTCTCAATTGGACTAAACCCATCAGAAGCTCATTCAAATTTGAAAAGATGTGGATGGAGCATGACAACATCTATGACAAGATAAAAGAATGGTGGGGATGGAATGGTGAAGGCACTGCACAATTTAGATTGATTCAAAAGCTCAAGAATGTTAAAAAGCAAGTTAAAATCTGGAATAAAAGAGTTTTTGGCAATGTGTTTGATAATAAAAAGAAGTTAAAACAAAAGCTCCAGGATTTGGAAATTAAAATGGATACAATGGGGAGATCTGTTGAAGACCAAACTAATGAAAAGAATATTCTTTCTGAGTTGCATACGATTTACAGAGAGAAGAATCTTTATGGAGACTTAAGTCTAGAGCTATCTAGCTTAAAGAGGGAGATAGGAACACGAAGTTCTTTCATATGACCACGCTGAAGCACAGAGCTTGTAATAGGATCATGGAAGTGGCTAAAAGTAATGGAAATACTATAAAAGATCCCATTAGCATCAAGGAAGAAGCACTTGATTTCTATAAAAACTTCTTAAGGAGAGGAATATCATCAATGTTGAGGCTATTTCTTTTATGTTGGAGGCTATTCCCCAAGGAAAAATTGAGGAACAGAGATTTAGAAATGTCACCAAAGCTGTCACGCTTGAAGAGCTGCAAAAGGTTGTATTTACTTTAGAAGGTGACAAGGCTCCAGGACCGGATGGTTTCTCCATTAATTTTTTTCAGAAATTTTGGGAAATTTGTTCAGATGATCTTCTCAGAGCGGTGAATGAATTCTACAGAACTGGAAATCTTTTGAAAGAGCTGAACAACACTCACATTGTGCTGGCCCCCAAAAAAATGGATGCTAAAGACTTCAAAGACTTCAGGCCCATCAGCCTTGTGAACGCTATCTACAGGATTTTCACCAAAATAATTGCTACAAGGCTCCAACTCATTATGAATGATTTAATCTCTAGGCAGCAGAGTGGGTTCATCAAAGGCAGGATTATTCAAGATGGAGTGATTATGGTTCATGAGACCATTCATTCTATGGAGAATAATAAAAAAGCAAATATGGCTCTTAAGCTTGATATGAATAAAGCCTTTGACAAGGTTTCTTGGGTTTTTCTTGACAAAGTCTTAACTAAATTTGGTTTTCCGGACAAATTTAGAAAAATTATTAAGGCTTGTATCTCTACGGTCAGATTTTCAGTGGTGGTTAATGGTGAGCCTGTGGGTTTTTTCACTAGCAGTAGAGGGCTAAGGCAAGGGGACCCCATCTCCCCCTACTCTTCATTCTTATGGCTGATAGCCTTAGTAGAAAAATTGGTAAAGCAGTCAATGACGGTCTTTTGAAAGGCTCAAAGCCCACTTCCATCAGCCAAGCTATCTCCCATCAACAATTTGTGGATGATACTATCCTCCTTCTTTTGGCTTCAGTCATTGAAGCTAAGGCTACCAAGGCTATTCTGCAGCTCTACGAATCTGCTTCTGGGCAAGAGATCAATTATGATAAAAGCTCCATTTTCTTCTTCAACACTCTTGAAGAAAGATAGCTTAAAATTGCTAAAATTTCTGGGCTGTAAAATAAGTGCACTTCCAGCCACTTACTTGGGCCTTCCTCTCGGCACTAAAAAAGTCTCTAGCAAGGTGTGGGATGAGCTATTGGAGAGATTTCAAAAAAAAATGGCTGGTTGGAAAGGAGCCATTTTGTCTAGTGCTGGTAAGTGCCTGCTCATTAAAAGTACTCTTCAAAATCTGCCCATTTATATCATGTCACTCTTCAAGATCCCCTCTTCCTTCAGAGAAAAGATTGAGAGGATTCAAAAAAAATTCTTATGGCAGGGCATGGAAGAGAAGTTTAAATTTCACTTAGTTGCTTGGGATAAGGTTTGTACCGAAATCTATGGGAGGATTGGGTATAAAAGACATCGAGAAAATGAATGAGGCTCTCATTGTGAAAATGGGCTAGAGAATGCTTTCAGAGAAACAACCCTGGATTGATTTAATCAAAGCTAAATACCTAAATCAACAAACTATCTATTCTTTCCTGCAAGATGAGCACCTCCCCTATGGTTCCATTTTTTGGAACAATCTGGTTAAGAGCAGAAATTTCATTAAGCAGGGCAGTAAATGGAAAGTGGGTGATGGTTGGGATATAAATTTCTAGGAGGATAACTGGTTTAATGGAAATCTTATGGATGATTTGGGATTGTTAAGGATAGTCTTGTAAACAAATATGGCATTAAAATCAAGGATTATATTGAGGGAAATGGCAATAGAAAGAAATGGAAAAAACTATCAGTGGAGCGAGATGATCTAGTACAAATTATTTCCTCCCTTCAAGTTCAGTTAGATCTTATTCCCTTAAGTCAACTGGATACTAAGGATGAGCTGGTCTGGCATAATTCCATTGATGGGGACTATTCTGTCAAAATTGGATATAACACTTTCTTCGATAGTAGTCAATCTGAGTTCAATTGGAATAGGATTTGGATGGCTGAATTAACTCCTAAAAAGAGGTTTTATAATACCTAATAGATGTCATATTTGTAAAAAGACTCGAGGATATCGGTCATTTGTTTATCCTTTGTGATTATGCTACGAGAATATGGAGTTTTTCCCTCTCTAAATTTGAAGCTCTATGGGTGGTGCTGAAGGATTTCAATCAGCTATGGACTCAATGGAACCCACCCTATAGACATTGTGTTGTCAGAAGGATCTGGAAGCTAGTTATCCCTCATATCATTTGGAGGATATGGAAAGATAGAAATGATATTATTTTTAGAAATAAGAATCAGAACTATAAGCTCAGTATTGGTAAAATTTCTAATGATATCAAAGAGAATATAGCTAGATTTAAACCCCCCAAGAATAAGAGTTATCCAGAAAATGAAGAGTATGTCTTATCCAACTGGCAGATTGGAGCTGTCAGTAGCCGTAGCAATCCCAGTAATAGTATTGATAGATCTTTGATTAAATGGCATCCTCCTAATTTTAACTGGTATAAGTTGAACTTTGATGGGGCCTCTAAGGGTAACCCTGGGACTGTGGTAGGGGGAGGAGTGATCCGGGATCATAAAGGTAATCTGATTGTTGCGTATGCTGGAAAAATGGGAATTCAAACCAATCATTTTGCTGAAGCATTATCTACTTTATGGGGCCTGAGAATTGCCCAGAATCATAATATCCAAAACCTCATTCTTGAAGGGGACTCCCTGAATATCATTAATCACCTTAATCAGTGCTCACCTCCAAGTTGGAACATCAAGGATTTTATCTCAGAGTCCATAAGTATCTGCCAAACATTCACTAACATCTGGATCATACATACTTACCGGGAGGGTAACAAGCTGGCAGATGCATTGGAAAATTATGGCATTAATGTTAACCACATTGTTTGGGATAATAATAGCATTCCTAAACAGCTTCAAAGCAGCATTCAAGCGGATATCTATAAACATGCAAATTCAAGATTTGGGATATGATCATTGGGAGTGGATTAGTATTAATAAAGCTCCCACACGTGCTGACTTTAAAACTAATCTTATACAATTCTTGTCGAACAATCAAGTTTGTATGAAGAATAATGGAAAGTTCAAGTGGATTTATATTGAAAGGAAAGTCGTGTGCATGCGGGCAAAGATTGGGCTCTATACAACTGCAGGCTGCAAGACTCTCTGAGATCCCCAAGACAGAAATAATGTTAATGATGATAGGGAGCGGGATGGAAAAAGGGCCGTAGTTCCCACATGCAAACTTCCACAGGTTCAAATCAGCAGTCATGTGGGTATTTGTGGGAAAAGAAATGGCTATTCTCATCAGCATTTTCACTGCGCGAATAATAATAGCAAAAGGTAGACTGGTATTAGCGCTCTTAAGGTTTCTAATATTTTTTGCAAGCAGTTAAGCATGGTGACAATGGGGGGCCCTCCTTGCCAGATCGAGCCCAGCGCGGATCTGGATTGGAGGGATAATGTGGAGCTTTGGAATATTCTAAGCTAGGGAGGCATCACCAACTTTATGGAGAAGGTTCAGGGCCATGATCAAAGTATTTCAGTGCATTTTGCAAAATATTGGAAGGATCGCACTATTGAGTATGGGGGGCAGAAGATTGCGATCAATGAGGAGCTGATAGCTGAAGTGACTGGCCTTGGCATGGACGGATACCCTTTTTTAATAAAAGGGTTGACAGAGAAGCTGAGGAGAGGAGATTTGTTGAAGGAACTAAGAAGCTGATCTTTGTCATGGTGGGCCTGCTTGTCAATTCGATCCCCTCGCCCTATGATGAGGTTACCCGCATGATGGTGCATTTCATTTCTTTGGAAGGGAGGTTCGTCACTGTACCTGCTAAACATCTTGTCTTCCTCAATCACTTCCGTAGGAATCACACGGTATGTTTCCCCCATTATCTGCTTAGCTCTCTTGAGCGCTCCATTTTGGAGTTTCAAAAGCATGCTCGTGTAGTTCCTTTGCACCAGGGGCTAATTTTCTTGCTGCATAAATTATGTCTTCTTTGGTCTCCTGGCCTCCCTTCCTCCCCTGGCTCTGTTCCCCCTCTTCCCGATTCTACGGCCGCCAGCCCCATCTCTCCACATTTTGTCCCCACCACTGCTGCTGTCACCCCTCTCCCGGCCTTCCCGGCTCCATCTCCCATTCCCCCCACCTCTGCCCCCACCCCCTTTGCTTCCACTTCAGCCAGACCGGTTATCAGGTCCTCTAGAAAAGTGAACCTTAATACCCCTGTTGTGGGGAGGGGTCCTCAGGAGATTGAAACTACCCATAACCTCCTTCATATTAGCAGTGCTAGATCTCAGGAAGCACATATGGAGAGCTCCACAAAAAGGCTGGAGGCCTTAGAAGCTGACATGAAGCTGTTGAGGGAAGAGATTAAAAACATGGTAAAACAAAAAGGTAAGAGGAAGAAGGAGGAGGAGGTGGCTATGGATAATAGCCAGCTTGAAGATATTTACAAGAAGCTGAACTCCTTAGACTCCCGTTTAGGAAGGCAAATACTCGCCATGATTATAATATGGCCATTTTTATGCTATTGAGGAGTTCATTGAGCAACATGTCCAAGTGTCTCCAATCTCAACGGGGTTCTCAGCTACCTTTGGGGCACCGATAAGGAAAGAAAAAGACCATTGATCAGTTGGATGTTCTGACTCTACCCACATGATGACCTCGGGGATGTTCAAATCTTGGAAGATTATCAAATCCAACATCGACAAAGCCGCCAAGAAGTAATTGGGGGTGCTTTTTTGCATACGTGTAATTATTGTTGTTTTTTTTCTGTCATTTTGTTGCTTTTCTGTATTTTTCGCTCTGTTTTGGCTTTGTAGTGGTATTTTCTCTTTGGCTACTTTGGGATTCATTGTCCCATCTAGATTTTGATCCTTTTTGTTCTGGTTCTCTTTCATATTCTGGCTTTTATGCCCTCTTTTGTTCTCAAGGGTATAGTCCCTTTCAAAAAACTATTTGCCAAAAAAAAAAAACTCTAATAATCTCGCATCAATTCAATCACCATATTATCATCAACAACTCTAATCATCTCACATCAGTTCAACAAATTAAGACATAATTTTGACGGTAATCCTACCAAGGCCTACATATTTGGTTCTACCCATAGATCTCATCTAGCTTAGGTGTCTTTGCTTATAGTCTATTTTATAAGCTTCATGATGTCATATATTTCCTAAAAGAAACCTCTTTGGTAAAAAAATAATTCTAAGCACTTTACCCAGATCACTTTTTCCTATCTCAACCTTCGGTGATAAGCACTTGCATCTTACTAGTTACCTAGGGATGAGGTTAGGGGCAAGCTCTCCCTCCCAAAATCACAACTCCAAGTCTAAAAAAACTATATAAGTTAATCAATAAATGTAAAAATATTTTATTTACAAATAAAGCCACACTTCCTTGCCTCAACAATCTTCAAAGTGATGAGCCCACATCTCTTCTGGTGACGTGATATTGGGAAAGGGGGAAAGTTACCTTACTCGCCTATACCTTATCCTGGTTATGATCCCATGATTCTTAGTGGTAGGATGGGGAAGGGAGTAGGGGAATTTTCACAATAAGTTAAAAATTTATAAGCAATTTAGCAAATAAAAAGTTCTTTGAAACTTCAAATCACAAATAAAATTAATTAGATGTATGAGTTCCAAGAGAGTCAAAACCTTAAAACCATATTTTTTCAATTAAGAGGCCATCTACACATCTAAGTATAGATAAAATTTCAAGAAAATAACATTTTAGAATATGTAGTAAATTGTGTGCAGAGTTAGGTTGTAGTTTCCAGTTGAATTTTTGTGAAAATCTTGTCTTTCTCTAATTGTTTTCATTCATCAATATCATACAACTCACTTCTCTACTTGATCTCAAAGTGTTGATCCCTCACATCTTACTAGTTTCTTGGAGTTATAAGTGTTAAATATTGTTTGAAAACAAAAGTTTCATATTACACCGTGCTCGCATAAGCATCATATAAAGCAAAACAATAAAAATAAATCATTCTATTAGCATATCATCATCCATAACATGCATCCAAAAAGTATATAAAATATCAGAAATTCTTAGCATCTAAGAGTACACAAGCGAATTAAACCATCAATGAGTCAAATCTTACATAATAATAAGCTGAAAAAAATATGTATTTGTATGTATATCCATAATAAGTCAAGTTTGTATACAATACCATCACACACTAGGTGTGGTCAAAATGATCATAATGAGCACGAAAATCCAACAAAATTCATATAAGTATCTCAAAAAATGACATCAAATAAATAGATGCTTGTGGTCTATCCCTACCTATGGGATTCCTAAGAAGGTGCGCAGTGAGGAATCCATTACGGATCTTGTGGCATGAATGTGAGCCTCCGTGAACAAAAAAATGAGAGTTGCCCTAAGATGGGGCAAGTGATCTACCAGTAGTTATAGCATTTCTCCGAGAGTGGCTCTACCTCTCCATCCTCTAAGCTACTCGGGAGGTAGTAAGCTTGATCTTCTTCTATGACAGTGTCTCCATGGCTCACCAAAGTGGTCCAAGACTTTTTGTGTGATGGTTGGCCTACATAGGCTGCCCCATGTCTATGAGCAACTCCTTTTGCCTTTGGGTCTTCCCTATGGGGATAAGCAATGTATCAACCAAGATCCATCGAATAAGGTCTCTTCGTTCATCAACAAAGTGGCTACAAAACACAAGTTAAAGCAATGATGAGTTAGAAAAAAAAAACAAAAAAGAAACACAATGTTTTATTTACTAACAATTATAGCTAACAAGGTCAAGAGAAGAGTATCTACATACTCGGATCTCCTAGCATCCACAAAGGGTCATCCGGGTGCAGCTAGTGGTGGTGGGACTACTACAAGCACCTATTAAATCTCATCATCTTCCGGTGAGATGTGTTGACCCATCACAGAATTCTTGTTATCACCTCCCTCTCGAAATAGTGGGTCCTCTAAAACAAGAGTCACCTCCTCTATCTCTTCCTCTGCTCTCGTAATTTTAGAGATCTCCTATATACCCTACCACTTTCTATCACTATGCTCCTCCTCATCATCATCCTCTCCTCCCACCTTCTCACCGCCCTCAGGCTCTATCTCTAAATCCATATGGGCCTCCTCCTCCTTCTCCCTGTTGTGAGTGTATGCAGCCTCTATCTAGAGAATTATTGGTGATCTAGGGACTGATACCTTATCAACACTAATAAGTACCCATGATGTAACAAATTTCCAACCATGCACACCATTAGGGCCTCCTCGAGCCTCTCTAATACCATGGTAAACAACAAGAATGATAGGAAGTGCATCAACATATGGAAGCCTAAACTCTTTGGGTAATTCTATCAATAGGGTGGACCTCCACCCTACCTGTCCTATCCACTAACTGAGTCGCAATGTTGCATGTAATAAGTATAACTCTGCCATCACCCCACAACCTAGTCATATCCACGATACGTCGGTAATAAATTCATATGTGGTAAGAGTAGCAATAGGTTGGTGAGCCCCCCTAAGAAGCTGTCAAAATTTTCCATCGGTGGCTCTGATAGCCCCTGGACATAATATACCAACTCCCCTTTGATAGGGGATGATCCTCTTGTACACCCAAGACATAACCAAATTAGGGTGGCTCAGGGAATTTCCCTGAAGCCTAACAATGTGGTACAAGTTATAATAAGTAGTCCCAAGATATCCACTCCCCAAGAAAATATCCCACCATATTGCTCAATAGCCACAATGATATGAACCCAAAAATACAAGAGCTTATCCCTTCCCTTTTCTCCCACTAAACATGAAGCCAAAACACCAATAATATCCTAGCGTATATTGGGTATAGGTGTAGAGGAAATTGATAGTAGCCGCATATCCCGCTTGGCACCCATATTGGATGCCCCATCATCTCCCATATATAATGCCCACTGCCTATATATAGCCAAATAACCTTTCTCCAGTGTCAAACATCCTCCGGTCATAGGAATACAAAATATCTTATGAACATCCTCGAGATTAATAGTCCACTTTCCTCTCGACCCCATGAAATCGTAAAGTGTTCCAGTTGGCATCCCAATAACTCAATAAGTTACACAAGACATGACTAGTGACGCTAACAATGTTGTCTCGAGAAATCCTCCATATGTCGCCGTGTAGAAATTCTCTCTCCACCTAAGTTAATTGATCAATAATCGTAGGGATCTAATCACACTCTCTCACCGACTCCATCAAACATAGTCATTCTTGTTGTGCATTCACCAAAAAAAAAAAAAGTACCTCCACTTCTTCAAACCCGTTGGTAGCACTTGTGTTAGATGGTCGGTAACAACTCAATATGGGTCTTATTGAATTAGAAACTAAAAATAAAATTAATACAGCTACAAGAACCCGTGATTACTCAACACAACCTATTCCCATCTACCCATCTATGTTAGATGACACTCCAATACTTCCAAAGCTAGTAGGGGCATATGATCTGATTACAGATTTAACCAAGACCTTTTCTCACATCTCCTTCTTGGATTTGTTGAAGAACTCCCCTTATCATCGAGCCTCTTTATTAGAAGTTTTGGGTCTTGGTCAAATGATTAATGTTACCCTCTGCCAGAAGTGCAGATTAACCACATAGACTTTGACGTCTATCCATCTGGGCATCCTGAAAGAGATGTTGGATTCATATTCGACATCAGTAAGATGCCCACCGATGTTGAGATGACATGTAGAGGTGACCCAACATTGTATTTATAGGTTTGGATCTATAATAATTATGTTAAACGTGCAATAATTGATGATGGGGAAGTTGTTAATATTATCCCCTTTTCATTCCTCCAAAAGTTAGGCTATGGGGAAACCAATTATTCCTCAACTAGAAATACACTAAGAGGCTACGACAGTCTCAAAGAAACATCCATAGGGACCATAGTACTCTCGGTTACTCTTGGGCCCAAGATGGTTCTAACTAATTTTTATATTATAGATAGGGAAACTAACTATAATATGATTCTTGGCTGACCTTGGATCCATCGGATGAAGGCAATCCCTTCCACACTATTCTAGGAAGTCAGATTCCTACATTTGGGGAAATTATTTGTCACTCAGGGTGACCCAAAACCTTTCGATATTCACCTAGCCAACTTAAAGAAGAAACCTAGGGTCCATACCAAGTTTGAACTCCCCACAAATCAATTAAACAAACCTAAAGATGCAATGCCAGAGTCTAAATTTATTGCCATGACGGAACTAGAAACCTTCATTTTAATTGAGGGGTTGTCTTGTCTAAAGATGAAACTACTATTGTTGAGACAATATCAACGAAAACCATGGATAATATTGTCGAGTTGTTGGAGAATGACTTGCCTATTATCCTCCCTTTCAACTCCTTAAGCATAAGACATGATCTAGGACTCAGCTCTCTACCAGTTGAAGATATTTACATGGTTAAAGTATCGTAAGTGGAGGAAGAAGGCACTACAAATGATCAAACATAAATATTCCCTAAAAACTATCGGATGCTCAACTATGATGGAGAAAAGTGTCATTTTAGTGTTGGGGCAGGCATGATCCTCACTTCATCGAAGGGAAGGTTATGCCTTTTTCCTTTAAGATCAATTTTGAATGCATGAACAATAGTGCCGAATATGAGGCTCTTCTTCTTGGTCTCATTATAGCCAAGAGGATGGGTTCTTACAATATTAGATTTTTAGGTGATTCCCCAAACTAGTCGCCAAAAAGGTTCATAAGTTTATGGGACAAGAGCAGAGAACCTATAGCTCTATAACACTCTTGTTGTGATTAACCTAAGAAAGGGTTTTGACTTCATATCCATTGAATCTATCCCACATGAACAAAATATTTTATCTCGATTCCATGGCTACTTCGCTTCTCGTTTTTCCCAAGAAGAGATTTCAAGGATACCAAATTTAGTATTTCAGTCCAAGCCAAACCCCTAGTTAGAATAATGCCCTACCAATTTGATTCTAGCATAGGTTGAGACTTAGAAAGATCCCATCACCTTATATTATGAGGAAAATGATGAAGTTATACTAGGTTACCTTAATGCATACACTAACCTTCATCCCGTGCATCATAAGAAGGGTTTCTAACTCTTCCTCTTATTTTGGAGATCATACGATGGGTCCCTACTCATCGGATGGCCTTGAGATTCATGAAGTAGAGGAGGAAGGAGAACTAGAAATACCTCTAGCCCCACCCAAGTTTGAAGAAGGAAATGCCTCTTTAATTGAGGGGACCATAGATATAAATATCGGGATGGAGGAAGACCCTAAGATATTGAAACTTGGTTCTTCTTTAACTCGAAAGAAGTGGAAATTCATACAAAGGTTCTCAAGGAACATTCAAAATCCTTCGCATTCAACTTCAAAGAGATGACATGCAAATATCCTCGTGTTGCGAGTCCGAATCTCGTAACCAAACCTAATGCCAAGCCCATCAAACAAAAGTCAAGACCTATGAAGCCAAAAGTGGATTTTATGGTCAAAGAATAGATTATGAAAATCCTACAGGTAGGATTCATCAAACATATAGATTATTCAATGTGGGTATCAAACACAATCCTCGTTCTCAAGAAGAATTGAATTTTTTTGATATTCATTGATTTTTCGAACATAAAAAGGAGTGTCCCAAGGATGATTTCCCTTTACCTTACATCGATGTTATCATGGACATAACATCTAGATATGATTTGTTTTCACTAATGGATGGTTTCTCGGGTTACAATTAGATTCAGATCTCTGAGGAGGATCGAGATAAAGATAACTTTCACTACTCATTAGGGGACCTGTTGCTACACAGTCATGTCATTTTATCTTAAGAATGTTGGTTCTACCTATTAATGGGAAATGACATATATATTCCATGATCATATTCACAAGATTGTGGAATTATATGTTACGACATTCTAGCTAATGCCAAGAACTGATGTGATCACCCAGAGGTGCTTTGCATTATCCTATCCCACCTCATCAAATATTTTGTTACATTGAATTAAAAAAATGTGTATTTGGTGTGGTGGAGGGATTTTTTTGGGTTACATAATCTCTTCATAAGGGATTGATGTGGATCCAAAAATAATATGATAAGTTCTAGAAACTACCCCACCATCAGACGATTCGGGCGTTAGGTCCTTTCTCAGAAAGCTCGGTGTAATCCATAGGTTTATACCTGATTTAACATTTGTTATTCATCCAATAAATAATTTGTTAAAGAAGGATTGCTGCAATGTCTAGACAGATGAGTGTCATGAGGCATTTGAATTAGTCAAATGATTCCTTCTGTTGCCTCCCACACTCATGCCTCCCAAATCAGATTGCCCCCTCATTTTATATTCTTGGGAAACAAACATCTCATTAGCTCGTATGTCAAGACAAGAATACGATGAAAAATGTGAACGTGTAATTTAATTCATCAGTTGTACATTGCTAGACTATGAGACATGTTATACTCAGTATAAAAGCAATGCCTCGCTATAGTATTTGCAAAAAAATAGTTAAGGCATTACATGATTAACCAAGAAACATGGGTTATTGTTCAAAAAAATTGTCTTCAGACATTCCTAACACAGGTTCTTTGTCCAAGAAAGTTAGATGCTTCATAACCTTAATGGGAGAATTCGAGTTAACTTTTATCAATAGAAATTACATCAAGGGACAAATCATTATCAATTGGTTGGCGAGATAAATGTTAGATGGTAGAGATTTAATAGAGACTGAGTTTCCCTGATGAGTGTATATAATATGTAGAAATTAAACCTCCCATTGTTGTGTGTCCATGGTATTTAGATATTGTCAATTTTATTATGGACCACACATACCCTAAGGGAGAAACTTCGTAGTAGAGAAGATGGCTACGCGTCATAGCCTCCAAGTATGTAATTATAGAACAAGTGCTCTATTGCAGAGCTTTTTAAAAAATGTTGCTAAGGTGTGTCGATGAGGAAGAGTCTGAAAATATCCTCTATGGATCCCACAATGGGGTCTGTGGAGGTCATTTTGGAGGACATGCAACTGCTAGAAAGATACACCAAATGGGCTATTTCTGGCCCACCCTAGAACATGATGTAGTAGAGTACGTACATAAGTGCCACAAGTGTCAAGAATTCTCTCACAAGATTCATATACCTTCCCAAGCTCTACAATTGATTGCAACACCTTGGCCCTTTTCCACATGGGGCTTATATTTGATAGGGAAATTCTCTCCCTCATCAACGAATGGCCACAATTTAATAATTATGACCACAAAATATTTTATGAAGTGGGTTGAGGCCATGCCTCTTACCACTATTCTAGGGTCTGTAATTACAAAGTCAATCTTGAACCAGATCATCTGTAGGTATGGGGTCCCACGGTTCATTATCTCGATAAAGGCACATCGTTTAAAACTAAAGAGATGCATGATTTGTGTAAAAAAATCAAGATAAATCACCACATAGCCTCTCTATACTACCCTCATTCCAATGGACAAGTTGAGTCAAGTAATAAGATGTCAAATTCCATCCTCCTAAAAACTATTAATGAGAAAAAACATGATTAGCATTTAAATCTATTTATGGCCTTTTGGGCATATAGAATGTTAGTAAGAACAGTGGTAAGGGCAATCTCATATTCCCTAGTATTCATTTTGGAAGTAGTTTCTACCACTTTAAGTTGAGATACCTAGTATTTGGATATAATTACAAGGAATCTTAGGAGAAAAAATATATTGTGAAGCATGACTCCTTGAGCTAGAAACCCTCAATGAAGCTTGGCTCAGAGATGAGGCACACCATAGAGCTTAATTTGATCAGATGTGTTGGCAATACAATAAGAAGGTATGCGAACAAAAAATATTTGTTTGAGATCTTGTATTGAGACTTGACATCCAGATAGATAAGAAAATTGATGAAGGAAGAAAATTCAGGCCCAAGTGGTTAGGCCCATATCGAGTCATGGAGGACTATAAAAATGGGGCATATTTCCTATGTATACTAGAGGGTGAAGAATTTGGCAAATCCGTCAACTCCCTTCACCTAAATAAATACTTGATCCATATGTATTTTCACTATTATATTATTTCATTCATTCTACATTCCATCTGCTAGATCATCTTGTAAAATTGTAGTCAAGAAACTTATTTTTGAAACAAATTTCTAACTTCTAAGCATTGGAAAATATTCAATCATGCTTCTTCAAATATTCACCGTATTATCATCAACAACTCTAATAATCTCTTATCAATTCGGAAATTAAGACATAATTTTGACAATAATCCTACCAAGGCCTACATATTTGGTTCTACCACATGACTCTCCTCTAGCATAGGTGTCTTTGCTTTTACTCTATTTTGTAAGCTTCATGATGTCATATCTTTCTTGAAATAAACCTCTTTGGTAGCAAAATCATTCTAAACACTTTACCCAGATCAATTTTTTGCCTATCTCATCCTTCGGTGATAATCCCTCACATCTTACTAGTTGTTTGGGGATGAGGTTAGGGGCAAGCTTTCCCTCCCAAATTGACAACTCAAAGCATTAAAAAATTATATAAGTTAATCAATAAATGCAAAAATATCTTATTTACAAATAAATTTACACTTCCTTGCCTCAACAGTCTTGATGATTAGCCCACGTTTCTTACTAGTGACGTGATATTAGGAAAGGAGGAAGTGAAGTATGAGGCAAGAGTGTAGGGGTCTTTTCACAATAAGTTAATAATGTATAAGCAATCTAGAAAATAAAAAGTTCTTTGAAACTTCAAATCGCAAAAAATTGAATTAGATGTATAAGTTCCAAGAGATTAAAAACCTTAAAACCATATTTTTTCAATCAAGAGGCCATATACGAGATCTAAGTATAGATAAACTTATAAGAAAATCACATTCTAGACTATGTAGTAAACTATGTGAAGAGTTTGGTTGTAGGTTCTCAATTGGATTCTTGTCAAAATATTGTCTTTCTCTAATTTTTTACATTCATCAAAATCATACAACTCACTTCCCTTCTTTCTCTCGGTGTTGAGCCCTCACATCTTACTAGTTGCATGGAGTTAGAAGTGGAGTGGTTTCATTTGCTTATCATATCACACTCATCATGTTTTTCCAACAAAATAAAGAAGTGTTAAATAATGTTTGAAAACAAAAGTTTCATATTACATTGTGCTTGCATAAAAATTATATAAAGCCAAAAGAAAATAATAAATCATTCTATTAGCATATAATCATCCATAGCATTCAACCAAAAATCATATAAAGTATCAAAAATTTGAGCATCTAAGAGTACACAAGTGAAGTAAACCAGCAATGAGTCAACTCTTATGCAAGAATGAATGAAAAAAATGTATCTGTATATATATCCATAATAATTCAATTCTATATACAATGCCATCACACTCTAGGTGTTGTCAAAATGCTCGCAATGAGTATGAAAATTCAAAAAAATCATATAAATGTCTCACAAAATGACATCAAAGAAATAAAGTGCCATGACATATCACTCCCTACCTGGATCCCCGAGAAGATTTATGGTGAGGAATCCTACTGTGGCTCCCTGTGGCGTGAATGCAAGCCTCCTCGAACGAACAAAACGGTGAGAGTAGACCTAAGATGTGGAAGGTGATCTATCAAGTATTTATAGCATCGCTGCAAGAGTGGCTCCATCTCTCCATCCTTTGAGCTAGTCGAATTCATCTTGCTTGATCTTCATCTCTCTGATAGCATCTCTTTGGCCCGCCAAAGTGCTGCAAAAATGTCCATGTGATAGTCGGCCTACATTGGCTACTACATATCTATGAGCGATTCCTCTTGGGTATTTCCTATAGGGATGAGTAGTGTATCAACGAATATCCAGAAAATAAGGTCTTGTCATCCATCAACAATGGCTACAAAACACAAGTGAAAGCAATGACGAGTTAGAAAACATTCAAAGACCAAAAAGAAACACAATGCATAGTTTACTAAAAATTCTAGCTAACAAGGTCGAGAGAAGAGTATCTATAAACTTGGATCTCTTGGCATCCACAAAGGTTCACTAATGTAGTTGGCTATGGTGGGGCCACCGCTGCACCTACTTAGCCTCATCCTCTCCTTGTTTGATGTGTTGACCTATCATAGAATGATCATCACTACCTCCCTCTTGAGAAAGTTAATCCTCTCAAACAAGAGTCACTTGTTTTCCTCTTCCCCTACTCTCGTAGTCGTAGATATCTCTTCCGTATCCTGCCACTATGTATCACTATCCTCCTCCTCATTATTTTCCTCTCATCTCATCTCCTTTCCAACCTCAAGCTCTATCTCTAAATCTATATGGGCCTCCTCCTCATCCTACTCCCCGCTATGAGTGGGTGCGGCCTCAATCTAAAGGAGGTATATTGGTGCTCTAGGAACTGGGACCTTCTCCACACTGATAGGTACCCCCGGTGTAACAACTATCCAACCATGCAAGCCCTTAGGGCCTCCCAATCCTCTCTAATACCATGGTAAACAACAAGAATGGAAAGAAGTGCATCAACATATGGAAGCTCGAACTGTCAGTGGCAGCCTTTGTATCAACAGGGGTGGACCTCTACCCTACCCTGTCATGTCAACTAAGCGAGTCATGCAGGTGCTACATGTAATAAATATAACTCTGTCATCACCCCCACAACCCAATAATATCTTGATATGGCCTAGTAATAAATTCTTCGTGGTAAGAGTATCAACAAGTTGGGCATCCCCCTTAGAACCGTGGAGCAAGTCTCTCTCCATATGTGGGCTCTGTGGAGCAAGTCTCTCTCCTCCTGAGTCAATTGATCAATAATCGTAGGGATCTAATCACACTCCCTCACCTAGCTCCATTAGATGTAGTCACCCTTCTTCTACGTTCACCAAAATAAGAAAAGAGAAATTTAACAACATGATTCAATACATAAGATCATCAAAAACAATATCAAACAACTTAAAAGCCAAAAAAAATCACTTGGGTTACTCAAAATAAGAGTAGATTTTGATGGAATATTTGCAAAAATTACCCCACCTAGGTGTAGATTTTTACATTTTAGGTTTGAAATAATCAAATGAAATATACTAACCTTTCACCTAGCTACTATGACTCTCACTCATGGTGCCATGAACATGATGTCACACTCTTCGTTTTTGACCGTATCCGCACTCGAAATGGTTATAGGTAATCCGAGCTCCAAAATCACTATGAGGGAAATTACAAATGAATTTTATAATGAATGATTTTATGTATATATATATATATATTAACTTCATGTTGAGTGTGTGTGCTTTACTGAGAGATGAAGCACTGGCATAGGTATACTTCTATCCTCACACAAATGGTAAGTCCCCATTTTATTTTTTAGCGTTTATTTTTCAATATCATATTTATCTCGTAATTGAGTCTTATTTACATTTTATAGGTAAAGAGAGCTTGGATGGTGTCACTTTGGCATGTGGAAGTGTCAAGTATAAATTTTAAATCCCCATTTTGGGAACACCATACTTGGACTCTACATTTTACACCTCTTTTTGGCTAAAACTCTTCTCTGAGGGGGCAATATGTATGCACCCAAATTTGCACATGCTACATTGTCGGAAACGGTTCAAAAATCCCCAATGATGATTCATGTATTTTCCAAAGGTGTTCGAGCCCCTTTACCTCTTTGCAGTTCATATTTGTAGCTTAGATTACCTTACTTAGCCATTTCCTACTTTTCCATAGCTTTTTGTATTGTTTTTCATTCCTTGAGTTACATAAATACCACCCTATCGGGTGGCGGTTGTGTAACTGCCACTCGCATAGGGCGGCAGATTCTGTGTGAATTGGTTGAGACTTCACAGGTGTGATTTGGACGCATATTAACTCATTATATTTCACCTGTAGCACATGTTTCTTGATCAATTTGGTTTATTTAAGCTTTATTGATTTGTTTCAACCTCCTCTTCCTCTTCAAATTGTTGATTGTGATTTTAACTCCCCTTCCACATTGTGATGTGGAACCTCATCTTTGCCAAATTTCTTAGACCATTTCCCACCAAACTCCTATAAATCTATCACTTCTTCTAAATAAAATGGTAAGAGATTATTTGTGTATTTTGCTTAGTTGAGTTGCCATAATCTTGCTAGAAACTACATAGCCAATCTTTGTTCTCTTGTGTTGTATTTCTTCTACCTGCATTGCAACCAAACTGCCATCAAGTGTCATTGCTCCAAGATTTCTTCTTACCGCTTACTATGCATTCCTGGGCCCATTGAATCACATGGACACAAAATATTGGAAAAGATAGCTGAGGGGAAACAAAGTGGCATTACCTCAAAGCACTACAATTTCAGGTTGGGGTTGATATCAAATTTCTTTATTTCTTCAATTCTTTATTTGTGAACGTGTATGCAAATTATTTACTACAGTATAAAAGGAAATTCCATTTCCATTATTACAATTTCTAGGCAACTATAGTAGATCATTTTCTTCTACAAAGATTTCTTAGGATAGATATCTTCCTTGCCTATCTCTGTAGATTTGCAAGGGAAGTGATTCTGGAAGAAGCTTTTGCATAGTTTTAAGCATTCAAAATTTGGTTCAAATTAGTCTCTGTTAAATCCCTCTTAAATTCCACCAGGAAGTTTCAGGGGAAGAAAATATTCTGAGAAGCTTCTAATTCTTCTCATGACTCTGAGGTGTGTCTTGAGGATTTAATTCACAATTACAAATTGGAAAACTCTTTGAATAAATTAGGATAAATTAAATACATAGTTGCACAAATAAATATTACATTTGACTATTTATTTGTAATGGAAATTGTTAATTAGGATTAGAAGAAATTTATTTCTTCATTTCTTCATTATTCAGAAATTTTAAGAAAACGCAAAAATATTTCTTTTAATTATATTAATTATTTTTCATTGCTTTATTTTTGTTATATCAAAAATACAAAAAACACAGTGTAGCTTTTATTTACTTAGATTATCTTATTATTTACTTTTGTAGATTAAAATTGCTCAAATGCATACATGACCATCCGTGGACCACAACAATAACAAAAATAAAATTGTGATCAATGGGTCCCCTAATTGTAACTCCCCGATTTTTCACACTAAAAACAACAGTAAAAATACCAAGTTATGTTTGTTTTAGACTTAAATTTCTCACTACACTACGCTAAAAGGGCTCCAAGTAAAGAATACTCAAAGACGCATACAACACTTACAAGTCATCGACTCACATAGACACATGACAACACCATAGACATGTCGATGCCACACTTTTCCCAATGAATGAATACTAGCAATGACCCAACCACAAGGAAAGGACTCAAGGATAGGAAAACCCACAACACATCTTTTCTTTAATTGCATTTTAGTTACGATCAACATTCCAAGAACATTATAGTGCAAGGAAAAATTTCTCCTTTTTTTTTTCCATCTACATATTCTTAAGTTCATTCCACATTTAATTTACAGTTCGACCATTTTAAGTTGGCTTTTTATCCTTTATGGAAATTTCCATAACTTACATACTTATTTGGCATAATTCAAATTACATATAAAGTACTTAATTATCTTATTATTATGTTAAGAATATTCTTCTCCAACATTTATTCGATGTCTACATTTTTACCCTTACAACTCAGGTGAATCAGACTTGATGTCCAGAAAGCAATATTAGGATTTAAGGGAGATTTGTATACAAGATAGCTTTTTCCCAAAAACATTCTTCGATCACGGTATAGTTATTTCCCTACCATAGTTATTCTAATTCAATGACTTGTGGAATTCCATTTATATATATATATATATATATATATATATATATATATATATATATATATATATTTGTTTTCTTGAAGTTTAATCACACCAAGGCAATTCATATTCTTTGTAACTCATGAAAATGTTTAATTAAGTTATAAGGACTCCAAGAGTGGCATTATTCCTAACCTCAAATCTTTTTTTACTCTTCTATGCTTTAATTTTTTTTCATCGCATTAAGGTCTCATTATTACCATCACATTATAACAAAAGAGTTACGAAAGTACTTGTCTGTCATCTTAAATAAGTACATGGTTAGAAGCATTATAAACTACACATGAACCACAAGTGATTTGTGTTCAAGGTAGGGTCCCACTTTTCTGCATTTCACGATTCCACATGTGAGATATTATTTATTTCTTAATGTCATAAACGGACCTAACAAGGTATTACAGACAAGATTTCAGTTTCTTGGGTTCTCTAAAGTCAACATCTTTCAAAATAATTTTTTTTTGCAAAGAGTTACTTATAATTTTCTATCCACATGTTAACCACCAAATCAACTAAGGTTAAGCTTAATTCCAATTTTCACCTAGGGCTTTAATCCCTATTATAGATTAGATTTAGGGTTTAAATGTATTTACTCTATAAACCCTTCGTGAGAGATCAAGGCACTATATTGTCACAAGCCTAAGATAAGACATTTAGCTGCAAGGGACTAAAGAGTTCACTAACAAGAATGCAAGACATAGAACAACTATATCACGATCTCCATTTATGTCATCTGAATCCAACAGGGGTTTCATTCGATGAAGAAAATTAATTTTAAATCTATCTTCGGAAGACAAGGTAGTCCACTAGGATATGAAGGAAGAGATAGCTCTACTTACTCCAAATAAAGTTTGACTATGTCACTCCTATCAAATAGGTTTATAACAATGTCAATAAACATACCGAATAAGATGATAAACCCATTCTTGGGCTCTTGTTTACCAAAACTAGGAGGTTCCATCGAGGGTAGAGTTTAAGTTCATTCTACGGTTTTCAATGTCTTCTACGGTAAAAAGTATCACAGATGAAGACATGTTCTGCTCCGATATTATACAAGGGTTGAGTGTTTCGATTAAAAATCTTTATTACATTCACAAAGTAAGAATGCACAAGATGATTCATTAGTCATTTATTGAACACTGAATATGCACTACAAGATATTACTTCAAATTCATTTACCATATATATATATATCAAACCTTTTTACCATACGTACTATGAATCAAATTGAATCTATGATTAAATACACATTTCCTAGATATCCCTAAAAGTTAGCATCTCATACAGATTAGCAAATTATCAAATATAACCCTCTGTAACATGAGACTACATTATACATATATTCATTTTACAATGAACTATATCAATTACAATGATAATTAATGAATTACACATCGCCTTTTCACCATCATACTTGCATCATTTTCCCATTTACATATAATAATAATTACAATTTGCAATCGAAAGAAAAGGTTTAGAGACATGTATTCATTACATTTCATTTCACTTCATTTTGTAACCTAGGAGAGAGAAAGAGAAGGGAAGAGAGAGAAAACACCATTTTGTCAAAAGTTCTATTTCACACAAGTTACACTATAGGGTTTTTAAACAGTTATTTACATGTGTCAAAAGTTTCCATGGTGGTTTGGCAACCCAACGAGGGTCCCACAACTTTCTATTTTTACATTTTCTTGCTAGCTACAAAAATGTTCAAAACGGGCTCGGAGGCTAAGAAACTACTTTTAAACGTTGTCTTCTTGATGAGAAAACACACCACGGTTAAATTTATACGTGTCCACTTATATACCAAGAGTTCATAGCAACTGACAAAATTTAGAACTAGCTAACGGTTTATGTTTAGCGGCTAGTTTTTCGGGGCCACTAGTCATAATTGACCCAGTTGTAAATGAACAAAAGTTAGCTCGAGGGCTCAGAAAACCACATCCAAAACTGACGTTCAATGGATGAATGCGCAACGAGAAACTTCCTACAAGTTCCCCTATATAAGGAGAATTCATCAAAGTCGATGAGACTGAGAACTAGAAAACCATTTTCAAATGGAGGTAAGTTTTCTGGAGCGACAAGTCATAATTGGTCCAGTTTGACCTCATCAAACTGCGACCGGAGGCCTACAAAATGGCTTTTCCAAACTATATAGAAAAGTTTTTTTCCCCAAACTGAATGTTCCATGTAATTTTCTAGTAAGAACACTAGAGGTTTGCGAAAATGGATGATAATTTCTCTATCTAGGTTTCAAATGGCGGTTCAAAATGAAAGCCAACTTTATAGTTTTAGTAGCTTCTTACAACTAAAAAACGGTGTAACATTGCTCCCAATATGGCATCAAAAATATCACAAATGTTCATTCGGGGTAAATGAAAGGTTAAGGTGACTCATCACATATCCAGGTACATGAATGAAGCTTAACATCCCATTTTCGGAGTTACGAAGGGTACTTAACGAGTCTCCAAAAATGCAAAATTATCTATTTAAATAGGGAGATGGTCAACATTTTTACTTGGGAAGTCAATTTCATCTTGTCGATAAAATAATATTGTAGCGATCTAGTTGGGTAGGAAGTTTTCTAAATCACCTCAGAATGAGGGTTGAAGTTCATGGTTTAATACAAAAGGGTTATTTTGATTTTGTGAGTTACGATATGACATTTTATTGTTTTTGCAACAAGTTAATATAAAACAATTAAATGTATTATAATCCTAATATTTTAAAATTATATTAAGTTGCAAATGAAAACTAGAGTACGAGAGTTATGAAAGATAAGAGGAGATGAACCATGCCTGGAGGGATGAAGTCGGTCAAACCCGCAGGATTTGGTTCAGCATCTCACTTGGGCATTTCGTCAAACAGTTCATGAGCATTGATCTAACCTCCACAATGTCACACAAACTTCACGATCACTTGAAGTCTTCTAGTAGAATATGTTGCCCATTATGTTTTGACGGTTGTCTAGGGCCTACTCAAGGCTCCATACTGAACACGAGCTAGGAGAATGTTGGCAAAGTTGTATGGAGCTTGGAAACACATTTATTTCAATAAAATGAATCCTTTGACTGAATGTTCTCCTTAAATATAGATGTTTGATGAAGACATAAGTTGCAGCATTTTGACGATCACCTCAAAAGAAGAGTTGTTGAAATTTACTGCAACCCCATATTATTATGCACTCTAGGGGTACCACCAACACGTCCCCACAACCACCGCAGGTTTAATTAGTGAGTTGATGGTAAATTTTAGAGTTTCCTCAAAATAGCCAGCACAAAGAAAGAGGGTCGATCAAACAGGCATATGAATTCAGTTCTAGGTAGGTGGCATGTTAAAACCAACACTCATGCCATTGAAGTATTTACTGACCCTTTTCCACTAAACCTGCGAGCTTGCATTTTAAAATAAAACAAAAATGAAGCTTACATGATCATGGCCAGACCCATTAGACCCCATCTCCTTGATAAGCATTTCCAAAAAGTCAACTTTCCTTGTGCAAGTTTCCCCATTTTACGTACTAGACTGCCATAGCATTAACAACTACAACATCTGACACTATTCCTCTACCCTTTTAAAAAAATTGAATGAACACAACTACTCCAGAGGTCCCCTTTTGACGCAGGCTGGGAGGATGTGGTAGTGGCAGGAGACCCCACACCGATGAGTGCATTAGCAAGAAAGTTTTTGAGCCTTTTTAACAAACCCATTTCGTGTATCCTGCAGCCATGGCAGACCCAAAGGCCACATTGTTTTCAGGTATTCAATCAAACAGTTCACGTGCCAAGCATACACTTCCACATTTTGCATGCATGTCTACCAAATCATATTCAAATACAACATCTGACAAAACTCCTTGCAGAACATCCATACCCTACTATAGAGCTTAGATTTTGGCACTGGCTAGAATACATGGCAAAGGTGAACTGATCAAGTTGGAGGCCTGTATGTTTCCAAAAGGAAATGGTGCGCCTGTTGTGAGGAACCCATAACTTTTGTGTTCTGCCATAGCTGAAACTATCCAATACTGCTAAAAATACAACGCTACCATATGTTTCAACGTGATTAGAGACTTTCCAACAAATTCCAATCTGTTATGAATCCAAACCAAGATAACCTACACAACCAACACAAGCCTGGTGTTTCATCCTCCCCAAAAATGTGAGCCAAGTCATGCAAAATTGAAAACCAAAAATAAGAAACTAGTTTCTAGCATCCTTACACACCCACTATTTCCACTGCCAGCACGCAAGCACCCACGTTTTTGTAGACATATCTGTCAGGGCACTAAATTGAGTCGCTACAACTAACCAACCAAAATTAAATTTACAACGTGCTCTTGGGTTTTTGTGGTAACTGGCTGGAGGAAACAATTAAAAAAATCATGTATTATTGAGAAGGAAGTGACAGGTCCTGCCTTCCACCTGCCCATGCAACTCCACCTTTCTACCTCCTCCCACATCCCTACCAACCCCCACTGCTAGCACTAATTCCATCAAACTTTCATTGTTTTTTTTTTTCAAAATTTAATTTTTTTTCTTTTATTTAAAAACATTTGTAAATGTCGGGTACTACACTAACCAAATGTGCCCAAACTTCTCACGGACATAGATATTGGACTTCGTATGCTTGTCCTAAAAACATCATCATGGTACTCTAATCGCATTGCACAACTCAACACTTTAAACATTGAGGCCGACAAGGCTTACGAATATTAGACCACCCCCGACAACAGAGTCTAGGATTCACATATGACCATTCAAGGACCATAACCACCAAGAGTTTACGGTTGTGATCTGTGGATTCCCCAATTGAATGGTCCCAAAGAAAAATTAGATATTGACACTAGATTACATGCACTATTCTTTAGGACATCCCCACTTCTACTAGACATTTCAAGACAATCGAACATTCTTGACAAAGAATCTCGTAGGGCTGTTGAGTTTTATACTAAGTTAATCACTTTCCATGCATCCCACAACCATTTGAGTGAGTTTCACACAAAAAAATTTGATATAATTTTGCGTGTGTATCATCCTTGATCATTCAATTATGCCGATTCGGAGTTAGAGAGGCTTTCATTTCCCTTGACGAGAAAATACCTTTAGTTTCCGTTGAGGACATTAGGTTTCCTTGATAACCTATTTATTACATTCTCATGTATTCATCCTATACCCTCTACATATAGCCATCCACTCATTCTACATCAACTTTCTTGGCATGACCTTGAGAGGTCAAGTATGGTGAAGGTCACGTGTTTATTTTTATTCATACAGAACCTAAGAAATGAAGTTGATTTACACAATGATATGATAATCTGGCTTAGAAAGGAATTCTAAGAGCTTAAAGAGAAAGTTAAAGGATGCCAAATTGCCATTGAGAGTGGAAAAAATGATGATAATCTTATAGAGGACATGGAAAAAAGGATATATGTCATTGAGAAAGAGTAGGGAAAAATAAGAGATAAATAATTTGATACCATTTATATTCTCAAGGGGAACATGGACATCATCTCTAACTTTAGTATTCTACTGGAGGCTAACAAAGGAAAATAAAATTCCAAGCATTACTCCGCATTCAAGGATATCAAAGATAGCCTAGAAAGCTTCAAGAAGACCTTTTCCAAGACCATGAAATAGAAACTGGTGGTTGTCTAGTTTCAAGGTTTCTTTTTGGCTGTATATGTTATGATATTGAACTACTTTCTATTTCTTTGTAGTGCTCTTCTTTTGTAGTGATATTGTGTTTTTACTGCTATTCAATTATTATCTAGGCTTGGGCCTCTTGTAATCTGGGTGGGATCCCATTCAAAAAAAAATTACCATGAATAAAAAATCTCCATTGAGGTAATATATATACAAAATGTGTGCCTTCATCACAAGGCATATGTACAACAAAAATACAATATATATCTCCATCATACATCAAGTCATGAATGACTCTCTCCTACACTAGGAATTCCTGGTCTATCATTTCCTTTCCTCAAGGGAGGCATGTGAACAAATCTAATCGATCTCAAAGGCCTATGAGATATTCCTAACCTCATAGATCTATTGCATTTCTCCGACTGTAACATGGGACTCTCTGGGCCTCAAGAACCACCGCCACATATAATGCTCTATAGTACCCAACATCATGCAAAGTTTTCATCAAATCTTGTATAATTTCTCCCATACCTATGGCCTCTGTTACACGTTGTGCCTTAGCACTCTCCAATATGAGCTATTATACCTATGTGGCAAGTTGATCTCTCTCATATGTCACCTGAGGTAAATGTATATGAGGCATAATCAGTATAACATCTCTCTCCCAAATCACCATGTCTCTTTGTGTATGCAATGCAAGCTCTATACCTGAAGGCCCTAGAGGTGGTACTAATGAAAGATGACCCAAAACATCCTCCTCTTCCCACCCATCAATACCTCTATCTCCACTCGCATCTCTAACCTGTCTCCATCTCCATCACCTCCAATAAGACTTGATGGCCTTAACATTGAATCGAAACCTATACCAAATCCTATCCAACCTGTACCAAAGCCTGTGTAACCTAAACTAGAGCTTCAACCTATAACTACAATTGCTTTGGTCCCCGACCCAAACTATGCATGTGCATGTACCTAGCCCAATCGACCTCCACCTATCTAACCTCTCTGTTCATTGCAATCCATCCCTAGTTGTTTCTACTATAACTACATGTGGAATAGTGATACGTAAAGGCATAATGACAAAGCATACCAAGCCACATACTCCATCATTATCCCAAGATCCTCACTATTATCTCATGCATCCCAAGCCTATGGTATAACTCCTCCGAAACTATCTCTCACAAACCTTTTTCGATATGAGCTCCAAACTCAATTGTCTCCCATACCACTCATGCATTAATATCCTCTTGGTATACCCCCGGATCAATATAAGCTTACACATGACCTTATTTGGTTTTTATCTCTCCATAATGTTTGCATGGATCCTAATCATGAAGTGTTCCACCTCCATTGTAACTATTCTATATCATTTTTCATCCATTTATACCGCCTATATGGTCTCCATAAAATCATGTGTAATTGTAGATTGTCCATGACACATCTATAAAACTTCATATCGCCCTAGTAACCTCTATGACCAGCACCCACCATCTCCTATCCACATACAAATGGATCACCTGGGGATATTTCCCTCAATATTCCCAATGGATGACGCATAACAATATGATCGCATGATTAAATCTAAAGGAAGGTACCTAGACTAAGGATCTTGTGATCAATGTATACTATCAAATGTAAATTTTTGTATAAGTGAGAAAAAATGTAAGTCTCCTATGTGAATATTATACCCTCCCTTATCGAAGCGGGTATTCTATGATAAGATCCATCGTGTATATAGGTAATCTAGCCAAAGCATCATCCTCCATACAATCATATAGATGAACTATCATGCACTCTCTATAAATGTCCTCCAATTTGAATAATGATGATATGTGTTCCCTAATCCACACTACACTACCATCTCATTGTATTAGTCTACCACATATCAATACTCAAAAATATGATATACCTTCTCAAACATAATCTGTCATCTTCCCCATAGGTAATTTGAATGCCTCACTCGCACCGCGCCATCACTCAACATGTGCGGTCGGTAGGTAGTGATCCAACCTAATATCTAAAATCTAAGAAATATATGACAAGCATTTATCTCTAATAATGCATATAACTCTCTATTCTCTCTCTAATTCATGCATCTCTTGAATGACCACAATCATTCGTGATGCTCCCATACATCTAAGGCATGTATTCTCTCCTCAAAAACACAAAACAACATTGTTATACTCTTTACAATTCCTTTTTTATTCTAATTCATCCTCTAACTCGCTCTACATCTTCTTCTCCACGTTAGGGAACCTATGTTATACTAGCACGTACACTTGAATGCTATTACATGTTATGCTAGCGCATGCACATATTAACGCTCATGTGAATACCTATCCTCTAGTGTGTGTAACACTCTATCACATTTCCCCCTTCATGCTTATGTGCCTACATCTATGCAAGTGCGTATAATGTTATGCTAACACATATTACAGGTCATGTTATCACAACTAAGTGTGTATGTTAGCATAGATTTTGCAATTTCCTCTAGGAAAAATAATAGTAAATGCATTCAAAAGATAAGTTTTTTTAGAGATACATACTACGCGGTCATCATCGGGAGCTTCAAAACAATATCCGAATTGATCCACATGATGCCAACATTTGGGATGATGAGCTATCTCTCTCACAACTCAAAACAAAAACATAACTTAGATGAAAAATACACTATCGTAGAAAAAATGACCAATGATTTTTACAACCCTTCTACTTATACCATTCTCCTAACCCTAATTTCTCAATTTTGGCCTTTTTTCTCTTCCCTAACTTCTACATCTTTTCATCTTCTCCTTAGCTATGACTTCTTTTCTCTATCCTATCAAGTGGTTGTCTACCTATTTTTCACATCACCCATCCGCTCAAGGGGAACTTCCTTGGTAATTATCCTGGACTCGTTGAGGCATCCAAATGCTTCACTGGGGAAAATCAGGTAGTCCATCTCACTTCTTCATCACTTGTTCAACATTTTACATCTATTTACTATCTTTGAATAACTATTACTCCATAATAACATTTTTAATAGGGAAAAATGTAAAGACCACAAAATAATCCTGTATGCATTGTGTAGTCACAAAATCACGCACTTACTATTACAATTATACTATCAAGAAAATTGTTTTATATATGGATCTTGCGTAAGAAAATTATTCACTAATGACCCATCCCCTAGTCTTGTCGCCGTTAGTTGGCCATCATCATCATCATTTGTCTTAAATAATAGCTAGTTGTTTATACGATTTTGGTCATCTTTCATGTAATTTTAGGTGTCATTATTTGGTCATTTCTCATCTTCGAGTCTTTAACTAGGGTGCCTAGAGTAGAATTAGGGAACCCGTGGGTACCCCGATCCTTTTTTAGGTGCTCTAGTCTGGCAGAACTTGCATATAATTTAGAGTCTTGAGGTTGGTCTTTGTAGTTTTCCCTCTCATTCCCTAGGTACTAGTTGAAATGTCAAGTCATTAGTGTTGAAATTTGAGCAAGAGATCCCTATATAAAAATAACATACTTACTATCTTAAGGGTGAACTATCTACTATCACCTAGCTATCTACTAAGTCAAGGGAATATATTTGGTCATCATTACATCACACACACACACACACAACATAGGAAAGGGAATTATATTCTATTCTATCCACCATTTTTCATTACATCTAGATATTGACCGCTATCTTTACGTCATTGGTGCTAGGGTACCCTATGCACACAATTGCACATGCATGCACATGTAACTACATTGGAGTCCGAGATGTAGTGCAATGCTCGGATTGTAATTTTGTCCATTTGGCGGTGAGGAAAGACCAATCCATTCATTTGTATCTTTATTTTTTCAGGGTTTGATACTTTTGTGTGGGGTTTTGTAGGAGATTATTAATAGGAGATATATGATGTCATCGGTGAAGTTATGCATGACAATCACATGAAAAATATTGAGATATTGAAAAGATCTAATGACATTTCTAGATTCAGGTCCTAAACTATTCTACAAACCAAGGAGCATCAATAATGCAGACTACAACACCCACATGCACCCCGATCCTCTTCTAGGCACCCTAGTCCGGTTGAATCTTCATTTCTTGCAATTTCTTGGGTCATATCGTCATACTCTGCTTCATATGCACATCATCGTGTTCATTCTAGAATCACACCAAGGTAAGTCAATTTCATGTTAATACCCTTTTCCCTCCCATTTCAATTATCTTACTTCATATAAATATCAAATAAAATTAGTTAGCATTTACATTTCAGTTTATACTATTTATTTCATTATTGTACTTATTTAGATTAACTCAAAAATTCATATTTTAGTTTATCATTTTGGTGAACTTGAAATTTAGAATATTTTTCCCTAGGATCCGTTTCAAACCCTAATGGCTAAGGATAGTTCATGTTCTTCACCCATCATGTCTCATTTTAGTGTTAACCCTATCTAGGATGAGGTTGTCATCGATGAGCTCACGGATCTCTATTATAATCCTTCTCCTATGCCAGCTCATATCAAACCATAACTTCTAGATTGTTAAAAATATGTTCCTACTCATTTTTAAGATTCTCCCATTGGCATTAGTATTGTTGAGGATATGATATCCTTCATTTTTTGTACACCATGTTATATGGGTACTAGTGACCCTCCTTCTGATCTTTATAAATAAACTTTAGATGATTCTCTTATTGATTATATGTTTGGTATTGATCATCTTTCACATGTATATGTTGATTCTTCTTCTTCTATTCAGAACACCTCTATAGTTTCATCTCATGATTCTCCTACCTCTGATATTACTTCTCATGATACATATCATGTTAGTCTGCATCCTCTTTTATACTATGTTGATGATCTTATTGATAGTATTCTTAGTGAAATTCTCATTTTTATTATTTGATGAGGTGATTGATAGCCACGGTTATCCTTATTTTCATACTACCAAGTGTGAATATCCTATCCCATCATTGCCTTCTCCTAATATTTCATCTAGCACTATACATGAGTCACCTCCATCTATCACTTCTTCTTCTCCTACCGTTTCATCTCCTCTTATTACATCATCTACACCCATTCATTCGTCTTCTCATATAGATGTATCTTCATCGGTCATCTTTCCTATTTGGGATGTTTTTATTCTAATCCTACCACTGCTATGGATATTCCATCTACATCATACATTATAGCTTCATTGGCATATACTCCTAGTGTGCCCTTAGCATCAGAATCTCCCTTATCACCTCTTGATATTCCTATGATCACTCACAATGGAAAATTACAACCTCTTAATACATTATTGTCATCTTCCATTATTCCTTCATAGGATATCATATCTCTCATGCATGTCATAGGTAAATTACAATCTCAATTTTAGTCCCTTGCTTTTGAAAGTAGGGCTTACTATGATTCTATTGACAACAATTCATTACATGATAACCCTATCCCTAAGAAGATTCATAATTTTACATTTCTTAAGGACTTTTTCATGCCTACATTCACTTTCTTTGATGTTATTGGTGATCCTCATGCTCATCTTCTACATTACCACATGGTTATGACCTCTTATTCTAATGATAGGCTATTACTTAAGGCCTTTCGATACAGTCTTATTGTTGAGGCCTTATAATGGTACACTCATCTTCCATTTGGATCCAATAGTACTTTATATGACATGAAGGAAGCTTTCCTCCATCAGTTTATCATCAATGGACCTAAATTTACCTATGACTGCTTGCCTACTTTACAACAATGCTTATCCAAACCTATCAAGTATTATATCTTACACTTCAATGGTTGTTTGTATACATCCACTAATATTCTAACCTATTGATCTAGAGAAGCAATTCATTTTCTTTCATAGTCTAATTTCCGCAATTAACCAAAGATTGTAGTATGATACATGTGATTCATTCATTCTTCTATGCTATAAAGTTATTGACTTAGAAAAATATCTTATTTCGACACATATCATTGATCCTCCACACGTCTCTACCACTATTGGCATCAGTTGAGAGTCCTACACAATCTCCATCCTTTCCTAGTAAGCAATCTCAACCCACTTCATCACAACAACATACTTCTTCTCCACCTCCATAATAAGCTATTTATCCTTCCCCTCCACCTAGGTTGTGTGAGCCATTAAATTTCTCTCATCATGCTTGACCACAACATGTGTTACATGTTTTACTTCATGAGCATATAATTCTTTTACCATCCAACCAACATCATCCACAACATTGATTGCATTGTTAGTGTGATCAACTGTATTGTAATTATCATCACACAAATGGCCATGTGGACAATTATGTCCTCATTCTTCATGATATATTACTATTAGAGGATATGGGAATCATCTCCTTCTACTCTCGCTCACGTGAGCGATCCATCTCTCCTCTACCACGATGGATATTTTTCACTAAAGTTGAGTCATCTCCTTCATTTGGTGCTCTGGTCATTGGTTGTCCACCACCTTAGGTTGTCACTCGGACACACTCTCCACCGTGTCATCCATCACTATGCCATCACATCCACCACATCCAATCCATCCATCTTATGTATCACATCATATTATTACATCACATTGGATGCCACAACCCTCTCGCATTATTCCATCCCACCATAGCTCCATAGGACATTCAATTTAGTTCATACACTCATACTACTTGCATCCAAAATGTTTCCACCACTTCGCGTAAACTTGGTCATTGGTAGGTGATTGCTATCACCTTACCCCCCATGACGCTATGACATCTAAACATCACGATATCATGAAATACGTCCCATGGTCCCCTAGCTAGGTGACTTATGTCTTATTTTACTAATGATCCTATATTGTTTCCTTTCATTTTTTCTTCTCCGTGGTTTTTGCATCATTTTTCCTACACGTGGCGTAACAAACAAAACTATCAGGTACACATTGGTAGGTATATTTCATTTCATCTAGTCCTTTCAACATTCCTTTCATTACTTACTTTTGGTATCGGTGTTACAAAATTTAATTTTTGTTGACTACCCCATGTTATGTTATTGTGACATGCAATGATTAAGAATTGGGGCATATGTATACTCCTAATTTTTCATTTTTCATCTTTCATACCTATCACTAAAAATTCCTTTCTACTGAGATAAGGTTCATTGATGCATCTATTTCTAGAGCGGGTTCCTTAAGGGGCCTTCTAGGAATGAGGAATGGTTATTCACGTAACCATTATGGGTTAGAGACAATACATGGAGAGAGTGTCATTATTTGGTCTTGGCCTTAGTTTTCCTTGCACTAGGTATCCTTGTATTACTAGGATTTGTATACATTGCATTCAAATTTTCTTGCTTGCATCTCATCACTCTACATCTCACTCATCCATATTCATGATCTACAACACTTTTCTTTCACATTTCATGACACCTTACTTATTTTTAGCATCTATAGCAGACACCATCACTTATGGATGATGGTATCGTGTTTTATTTCCCTTGGTGATGCCATATCCTACGGGTGATGGCATCCCGTATATACACTCACCTAATTTAACATTCATAAGAAAAGAAATATTGAATCATTCAAATTTCTATTATCTCTTATCTTTTTTGCCATCTTCGCATCTTCTTTCCTAGCTCTTGGTTCATCTAACATCTTACTTGGATTGGATACTATTCTTCTTGGATGGTTGCTTGCACTAATAGGTCACCTATAATGAGTCTAGGATAGGAACAGTGTTCCCCTTCTCCACCTAATAGGGACTCTCTATGTGTGTTACTTCTTAGGAGAGATAAACACGTCGCTGACCACCCTATAGGTACAAGGTGAGTGATCTAACCATATTTTTTCATTTTGCAGAGGTAAGTTCATTTCCTTCTTCATTATGTTATGTTAGCTTAGTATTTGATGTGTTTGGATGCTAGTAAATATAGTACTCTTATCCATTATCATCTCTTTAGCTTCTATTTTAGTTATTTCATACACGTTTACATCATTTATTGTTGATCCATACCTATCCACATCCAACCATTGATATCTCAATAGGGTTCCTTTCTCTATCTTGACCGCGGTCCTTGGAAACTCTAGGTTGACCTAGTATAGGGATTACTTCCTCGAGATATGTGAAGGGTATCCCCTTTAACTTTATCCTTGTATGTCAATACATGTGTGTTTCCTACTCGTTGCCTCGATACCCTTGTAGAATAGATGATTTAGGAGTGCATGTTATTGAGACACATTTTGGCCCGTATACAAGATTATATGATTATATTCAGAATTTTATTTTTTTAAGAAGGGATTTTTATGTTTTTTTAAAATTTTATATTATATTACAAGGTAAATCTTGTTTATTTTACAAGATTTATTTTGGGTACCAAATTTCATAATTATTTTTAGATATGGATTTTTCAAAGTTAAGGTACCATTGACTTGTAATATGAATAACACATAAATAACAACTCCACTTTTAGAGGTAAAAATAGGTATATGTATAGATCTTTCTAATGTAGAGAAAAATCCTTCAATAAATAGGAAATAATGATAATTATTTGTTTACAATTAATATAATTTGAATATGAGGAGGAATGGGAAAGGGGAAAGAGACAAAGGAAAGAAGTGGTATACGATTTTGAGCCTACATCAAACAAAGATGCATGCTACTTGGTTTACTTTATTAATTTATTCATGGATTACTTACTTTTATAGCATAATTATTAACTAAAACAACTTTAGACACCTAAAAGTCCTTCTTAACCATACTTTAAGACAAAAATGTTTTAGAAAAAAAGTGTAGACTTCATTGTATAGTACTAAATTTTAAAAATCATTTATTAAAATGTATGATTTAACCTTATAAGATTTATCACAATGTTTCCTCATACACTTTTAAGATATTATATAAGATATTTTTTTATTAAAAAGATGTTTCCAAAGTTTGAATATGTTTTCACCAACTAACACACACACACACACACAAAAACATGTATATGTATATATGTATATGTATTTGTGTGTGTGTACATAAATATATATACATATATGCATACATATATACACATTAATACACACACACATATATACATACATATATGTATATGTGTATATATATATTCATATATGTATATATTTATATTTGTGTATATATACATAAATGTGTGTGTATAAAATTTTAGAAACTACTAACATCACCTAAGGTTTTGTGGTTATGTTTTATAGGTTATCTCTTGCATGTGTTTGTTATCTTGTGATTCTTTACACATTATTTATTACTACTTTGTTAAAAAGAGAAATCCAACATAATTTGAGGATTGTGTTGAAAGAGTATTTGGGGCCTTTTATAGAACAAGGAATCTCCATAACACAATGCTTCGTTGGGTTACAAGTAAACTTACATAGGTGATCTTTACAAATCATTTTTTTATAATATAGAATAAGTATAGAAAAGGAAGATACAAAAAGGTTATTAGGAGGTGGCGTTATTATGTGGAAATCCCCTCAATGGAAGCTTTGAAAGGTCGAGCATATCTCAAAACTTTTCAAAATTTCACGAAACATAGGGGCTTCATGAATTTAACTTCAAGTTGATCTTCTAATAATAAGTCTGTCATATGATCATCTAAGTTTAAAGGTGGAGATAAAAGTTTTCCACATGATCATTTGATTCAAATTTTACCACATGGTCATTAGATTTAGAAGTGGAAATCAAATTTTTCCACATGATTATTAGATTTAGATATGGAGATCAAATTCACCATTGAGGATTTTTTTCTTAAATGAAGCGCATATAATCTCTATATGATTTTTTTATTGATGTTGTGATGGATTTTTGCAAGAGTGTACATTATGACTATCACATAGGATTGACATACATCCTTTTATATCCATATAAAGTTCTTCCGATAGTCTTTTTGTCACATGGATTCTTTAGTTGCTACTATAACACTTTTATATTATGTTTCAAATATAAAATATAGACATGGTTACTTGTTCCTTGTTTCTTCAAGTGATATCATATGTACCAAATGGAAAAAAATTCCAAAAAAAAAAATCTATCACATAACAACATGGTTAGAATAAACAAAACCATATAATTGACTATCATTTGAACACACATTTAATATAAACTATGATTTATTTTGATATTAATATTTTTCATATTTTTAGCCATTTTTCAGTTATCATCATATACATCCTACATAAATCTAGAAGCAACACCGACTACAAAAGAAATATCAAGCATAGTGAAGGTTGGTTAGATTAAAATGTCAATAATTTTTCTGTATAAGTGAGGGTTAGATTTGGTACATATAATTTCATAATCAAGTTTGATACAAATTGTAAAAATAGTAATAAGTGTACAATCAATTATGTTAATTTATAAGAATATTGAGTTTTGAGAAACTACAAAATAGTTATAGTAAAATGTTAATAAAAATATTATATCACAATCAATATTGGAAATCTCCAATACATACACGAAGGACATTTCCAAATATCATTTGATGTGTATATAATAATTCTCTTACTAATTTACTCACATTATTATAAATTATCTAATAAAAAAATGTTTATATAAAGATTGAAATCATTGAAAGGTATATTAAAGTCATTTTCCAACTCACACCAATTTGGCATTTAGCAAGATGTCATGCCAAACCAAAAATTACCATTTGACAATAATTTACCTTGGAATCAAATCAATTGTCATCAATTGAGAAACTTGTAAAATACACGTCATCTCGAAGCACTATATGAGAAAGTTAACATATGTGAAAATTGCATCAACCCTATCAAGTAAAATTTTACAATTATATAATTTCATTTATGCTCTTACGAGAAAATATTTCCTTTTTTACAAAATGGTGGCCGTCCAAACCCCACATTGTTTCTTCTTTTTAGAGGTATAAGTGAGCCTCACAATAATTTCATACATTATTAGTTTTCTAGATTCTATATTTATAATTGAGGAAACCCATTTTATAATGAAATTAGAGCAAGTTCAAATTATATATCCGAGAAAAATAAATTTTAGAATAAAAATATTTCCGTCATGAGCTAATTAAAAATAAAAACCCTTCCAAATGTAATTTGCAGCTCATGTGCAATTTTCTTAGTTGTGGTCCTTTGTAGGATGCTACTTAGAACATGTAGGAACACCAAAAAGTGTTAATGGATCCTATTTTAAACAAACATGGGTGATAATCAAACATCAATTTATAGTAAGAATTGTGTTCATTTTTTCATGTTTTCTAGGTCAATACATTCACATAAAATTGTGACCATGATTTGTAAGTGTCATTCATTCTTGAAATACACGAACCCTAAAACATGAATAAGTATATAGGTAATAAAAGGATCTAACCACCAAGGAATATATTAATACATCAAGGTCGACATGGAATGAGATGATTACTAAAGAAACTACTTGAATTACTTTATAAAAAATGTTATATAAATAAAACTTTATTTTACAAATTTCAAAGGTAAAGTACAATGTTTATGGATGTGTTTGATTAAAATACATTTATTTACTAGACACGAACAATTATTTACTTGCAATTTTACAAGAAACATGATTTAATCTCATCACCTTCGTTATGAGTGAGTTTTTATATGGTAGTTGGAGAGCCTATGTTTTCTTCTATTAAGAAATGACATATTATACATATCCATTTAAAGAGGGATGAGATATTCCAAACAAAACCAAATTCCCAAGATAATGTTGACCATGTGTTACAAATTGCTATGTCAAATGTAGAATAGACAAAATTTTATATTAAATAAACCTATGAACTCATTATTTTAGCATAATGTAATGAGAAATGTAAGACATAAAAAATATTAATGTATCAAAAGTAAGGAGAAATATTGAAAATGACATCTTCCATTATTTTTTCTTGACAATTTAAATGTCATAAATAAGAGGGAAGAGGTGGTGGGGATAGAACACCTCGCTTAGTTGCTTCATATATAGGTATGTATGCATTAATAGTCAAGGATTCTCAAATAAAAGAAGTCACTCTAAAAAATGATCTTCAAATAAATTTTGGATAATGCAATTTTATAGTGAAAGGTCAAGAAAAGGTTTAGGAGTTGGAATATCACTCTCATACCCTCAAGTAAGAAATATTATGTTTCATACAATTTTGAGTTTTCATGTACTAACAATATGGCGAGAATATGAAGCATTATTTTTGGGTATGTTTTTTTATTAAAAATATATCTCGCTTATGGAGACTCGAGCTTGTATTGAATCAAGCAAAGAGAAAGCTCAATGTAAGTCTCCTACCTCAGAAATACAAGCATAGGGTGTGGGACCTAATAAATCATTTTATGCCTTTAACATTTATGTTTATCATAGAGAACAAAACAATACTGCATTTTTACTACCAAAACTACAACAATGCAACCATTTTATGTATCCCAATAGGAGAATATCTCAGCTCAAGTCATGCCTTATCCATCAAAACTAAATAATGTAGATAAGTCAAGCTTTTCTTGATGACCAACAAACTATGCATTTTATGAAAAATTAGGATATTTTTAATCATGAATTATAGATGAGCATAATAGTAATGACGAATTTGGGGGATAAAAATAGGATCATCCTACATGGGATGTTGATGGAATGTTAAAGTTAAAAGAAAACAAGATTCCTAATGGAATGGTATCATCGAGAGATATTATATTAGTTAGATATTCCTCCTGAAAAAGCATAGAACATAGAATTCTTAGCCTCATAAAATATTCACTCTTAATTTTGGGTACAGTTAACCATCCCCAAAATTTTATCATAGGTATAGTGTGTACAACTAAAGAGAAAGAGAAAATAAATTCCTAGTTGACTAAATGTAAAGATATTTGTAGGTGAAATAATTTTTCACATGGGGAAATTAAAGGATTTCACCAATAGTGTGGGACTAAGTCCCTTTTCTTGAATGGGGAAACTCCATTTATTGAAAACAAGGAAATATATGTACACTAATATAACCATCCAGTGGTTTGTCTTTCAACCAAGGATAACACAAGGTAACTTCCGTACACATATGGAAAAATGCTTATAGATACTACAAGGTAAGAAATAACTTGAGAGATAGGTGTGAAGAGAATAGTGAGGAGGTTTTTTCACAATAAATAACACAAAATATTTTATTTCTTAAAACCATAATACATCCATGATTTCACCGATAAGATGTCATCAACATATAACAAGGAACAAGACACAATAATCAAATAGTATCATTGCATTATGTTGCAAAAAATTACAATGCTCATGGAGTGTTGTTGAGAAGGAGTGGAATGCATTAGACTAGAAAATGGAAGAAATCAGATACTTTGTCTTTAGAGATAAAATGAGAGTTAGAAAAAATAATAACCATCCTCTTAAAGTGAGGAGGTCACCTCAATTTATATCTTTATATGATAACTCCTCCTTTACCCCCACATGGCATTTCAAGTTCTTATTCCACTTGTGACTTTTCATCTTCTTTAGAAGTGAGGAAATATGTCTTTTTCATAAATCAAAAGGGACTTTTACAATGCAACATTAGAAAGTCACTTAAGTGAAAAAGAAGAAATTTCATGATTACATGTAATATGAGGAATAAGAAAGGGGGAGAGAAAAAGATAAAGAAAAAGAGAGAAGAAGAAGGTAATGGATTAAATACTTGATGAAGAATCCTCCTTTGATGAAGAATCAACTCCATCGGCTTCCACGAGAAGATCTCCAATGATGAAGCTTTGACCCTTGATCATCTTACTAAACTTGGAAACTAAAATGAAACCTTCCCAGCTTCCGGGATGTTCACATGCTCCAATGTGCTGAGCTAAGTCCCAAGGATGACATTGATATTTCTACATTGATTGAACCATTTCTCATGATTCCTTGCAGTATTAGAGATGGAACCTCTAATCTCCACAAGGGATTAGAGTGTCACCACTGAAGGAAAGAGGATCACCAATATTTTCCTAAACCAATTCTTGAAATGAATTCTGAAGATCCTTCAAATAAGTATTCTCATTAAGGGAAGGAGTACCAAGCTCCTGCATGCTTGTGCCAATATCCTCCATAATTCTTGATGCATTTTCTTCACAAGACTCCAAATCAAAAATGGCCTCTTAGAGCATCACACCTCCAAGTTATGGTATGGGACCAAATGGGAGAAAAGTTATCTGAGGTAGATGAAAACACATTTGAGCTTACTAAGGCATGAGAATAAAGATTATTCATCTCCATCACCAATGGGAGGATAATTTCCCAAAGGACCTTCTCTTTCTTGATCTCTACCCTAGTTTTCTTGATCTTTAACTTTGTTGCCAAGAGGAATGTGAACAAAGAGATAATATTAAGGAAGAGAGCATTCCCTTTTTCCATGATCATGCTCACCCATTGGTCACTTTCCCTTCCTTGCACTGTGAACACTTGAGCTTGTTTGAGGGACAAAGGATTGAAGTTGTAAATGAGAGAGATTGCTTCAATTAGAGGCAAGGATGATGAACCCGGTTCACTAAATTATTGTACATAAGAAGACAAAGTCCTCACATGATTCTCCAGTTAATTAATGGTTTGATTATATTCTTCATTCCATGCAAGGATCCAAGTTGAGGAATCCTATAAAAATGAGCATAAATTTCATGTGTGGCTTGTCTAAAAGATACTGTTCATTACATAGTCATCGGGTGTCATCTCCTCCATAAGTTTTATTACCCTCGGATGTGCAACCTATACAAATTGATCTCTAGAAGCCTCGGTGAAGAACCTAGAGGTTTTTTGTTCCTTCCTATTTATCTTTGTCTTGATGTACTTTGAGATGGCCTCAAAGTTGGGTGCCACCACCTGTTGCATTGTTCTTGACTCCTCTCCAAGAAATTCATTGATCCATGAGAAGGGATTGGAAGGATTGGAAAGGAGATAATACACCTTAAATTATTAGTAGGAAACCAAAGCTTGACTAGGATGGGATGATTCAACTACCTTTGTAGGAATAATTCAATCCATTGGATGCTCAAGGGGACTATGAAGGACCTATCTCACCTTTATCAACCTACTCAATAGGATCCTCTCGAATTTGGGCATGATCAAAATAATATACCTAAAGATAGGTGAAATTTGAAACTATATGAAGAAGCTTTTGTACTTCTATATCAACTCATCTGTCTCGGGTGAAGTCCTTCGCTCTAGGTCTCCTTCCATCAACTTGATGAGATATATTTTGAAATCACTATTTACTCTTCATAAATGTACTTTGTTTTCATAGAAGGTGAGTTTCTGGTACTTCTCAAATGCAAGTGCCTTCTCGTGAAACATTCTAGGCCATTGAAAGACATTAGAAGGGTCTTGTGAATGTAAGATCATACACCAAATAAGAAGTCATGGTGAACTTCTTAGAGGTGAATAATTTATCCAATTGCCTATGGATGTTATCATTGATGATTTTCCCCAAGATATCATTTTCTCTCCTTCGGTGAGAATATAAATGTAATTATCCATCCATTCTTAAAAGTAACTAGTGTTATCCTCACCCATCAATCTACTCAGAAGCACAATTACATCTGAGTATGCTTCATGAAATTCATTTCATGATAGGGTCTTGGGCATGCGAGAGGGTTTTCTTCCTTGTTTGAGCCATGAGCCCACTGCCACTCCTTGAAGATAGGAATCGGGATTGAACCAATATTTTGATGCATACTCCCTTGAAATTATTACTATGTGATTCCAAATGGAAATATTTAGACTTTGAGAAACCCTCTTTGGTGTTAAGACCACCAAGAGAGAGTTTTCCTATGTAGTGGTAGTTCTTGTGGCGGTGTCATAGTGTCTCGCATGGGATAAGACAAGCTTATTTATTTGAAAAAGAGGGGTGTCCTCCTACTCTTAATATTCCTCTAATGAAAAGCTTTTCCTCAACAAGCCCTCTCGGTACTTTCATTATTCATGCTCTTAGATCATCCAGGTCCAAACATGTAACATCATTGTCATCCACAAGTGGATATTTAAGGTTTTGTGAAAAATTAAAGTCAATACGAGAACAATCTAGTTTTAGCAAGTTTCAAGACGGGGTTTGTTTTTAGTAGTTTTTCCAATTTTCAATTTCTCATATTTCTTGTCCTCTAAACATGGGGAATTGAATTATGAAGTTTTAATTATTAATTTTGATGACCCTTACCACTTTTATAATGCTTCTGGTTTATACTTACTATAAATAGTAAGTTGAGCTATAGAGGTCGGATTGAAATTTTTTCACTTCCACCGGCTTAGGAATTTGGCATTGAGGTGTTTTGCAAAATTTCAACTGATTTGGCTCAAGGAATGAATGGGAAATTGAAAAGAATATGTAGGTTTATGTATGTTATCAATTACTAGTGCAACTGATTTAGAACATCAATGGTACTAGTTTTTGTTTCCTTCTTTTAGTTTTTATAGCAAAAGGGGTTGTGCAAGTTCCAGGTGCAAAGATGGAGGTTTGTGAGAGGTATGCAAGCTTCTTTGTCTTCGTAAATTGTGGATGCTGAAAATTTTGGTAGATAATAGTAAGTGGACACATGAGGGGGTTTTTAAATCACCAAAAATGGATGAAAATGGGCAAGGACATCTTTTATACTATCCCACTTCATTTCCCCTCTTAAAACCAAGTTAAGTCACCCTAAACCCAACCTAGGTCAACCCAACCCAAGTAAAACCACATACTCAAGTGTTTCCCCTTAAAAAGGGTAAAAATGGACATCAGGAAAACATATCCTCAAAAATGAGCCATGGGTTTGCGTTTCATGAGGAAGGGACCAAACTTGAAAATGAGTTCATAACTTTTTCTAACCACCCAAGTTGTCACCTAGGTGATGCAAGTTGTATTTCTCATGTGGTGGAATATTTTTGTCCTAAATGTCTATTTTGACTTATTAAAAGGTTAAAAATGGATATAATGACATCCAATATGTTCTCCTTCCATTTTTAGAACATGTTCTCACCATTGCACTGCTAAAAATAGCATGTCGGGGTATCTTTTTCCCTGAGAGCTTCCCTTGGTGTTTCCTAGGAAAAAATTATATAATTTTGAGTGGAAAACACCCAAGGAATCCAATTCCACCATTTTTAGGACTTGATTCTACCTTATATTTGAAATTTATCCCCTTTTTCAATTCTGGTCACGGGCGTTTCCGGAAGGTCAAACTACCACCGAAGAAAAATATACCTTTTTCCAACTCAACCTATGGAACATGTAGAGGGTACCATTTGATCCAATTTTTCATTTTAATCAGATTATAACTCTCCTTGGAAATCCTATAATCCTTAATTGAATCTTCACCAAGATCGAAGGTCTTTATCTGTATTGTCGGGACAATATCTCGCAAATTAGCTCCTCATAATCCCTTAAAACCTTTTGCACAATGTAGTAGACACTATTATATTTAAAATTATTATATTATGAGATGAAATTCATCTATATATTCCTAAACCATATAAAACGTGGAAAGCTACTTTTTAGGGAAAAACAATCCCCATCACCGACTAAAAATAGCCCGGTTTTGGAGAAGATTTTCCCGAGGTTCCAAATATTTCCTAAACTTTCCTAAATCAATTCAAAGTGCATCTTTATCTCATATATACAACCCCAAGTGGTTTTTCCTTAAGATTTAGCTTCGAGGGGTGTCCACCAAAGTGTGAAAAATCCTTAAAATATGCATTTTTGGACCCCGAGAGTAATTCCTTCTAGATTGTTCTAGATGAATCTATGAAACACCTCCCTACGAATAAAAACACTTGAAAATCAAATTAAAATACTCCTATTGGAAATTTAGAGGGTAACACAACAACCGAGTGGGCCGGATGACAAGTTTACACTAAGCGAGAGAGGGATTTTCCAATGGGGGTTAGGTTTGTCATAACAATTTTTATTGAATTTTGCATGCTAAAAATTTAGCATCAAAACAATATCATAGCCTAGTCTTATGAATATATGAAGAATTTTTATCCAAGAGTCATGACCCATACTATTCCTCTCAAGGAATATTACAAACCCCTTTGGTAGAGATAAATACAAATTGACACCATCCTTGAGCCCACCATTTATAGGGAAGTTCAAAAATTGTCTTCCCAATTTTTTTCATGGTAAGACACTCCATGCAAGTAGAAAACTTGGTTCGTCAATAAAAATAATGGGGAAATCAGATTGTGAATTACTTTTGAGAACTTGAACAAAACATCAATAAAAGATAACTATCCTCTCCCTTCCTTAGATGAAATACCTCATATAGTTATTTGATCTGAGATGATGTCTATTTTCCATGGATTATTAGGTTATAATCAACTTTTTGATAGATGAGAGAGACAAACCTGAAAATAGCCTTTACCATAAAGTGAGGCATTTTTTCTTATAAGATAATTGCATTTGGTTTAATTAATGTTAGAGCCACGTTTCAAAGGGAAATGGGTGAGGCCTTTAAGGGATTTATTTGAAAATGTATTATTACTTAAATGGATGATTTAATAATGATATCTAAAAATAGATATCAATATTCTCAAAACTTGGAGAAGGTCTTGGACAAATGCAGACAATATGGTATATCTCTCAATCTACTAAAAGGTGTGTTTTCTATCACAAAAGGTAATTTTTGAGACACATAATCACAAAGGTATAAATGAGGATCCCATTAGAGTTGAATTCATTTCCAAAATCCCTTTATCAAATAGTAACAAAGAGTTAAAATCTTTCTTTGGTAAAATCATTTTTGTTAGAAAGTTCATATTTGGTTTTGTTGAGATTGTTAAACCCTTGAATTCCATGTTAAAATAGGATGTAAAGGTGAAGTGTGTCACAACGAGGAGTTAATTAACGATATTAATAAATATATTGCACCAAACATTAATAAAGTAAACCATTTAATATATAATGAATAAATAAACAGAGAGACATATATTTACGTGGAAAACCCCTGAGGGATAAAAACCAAGGTGAAAACAAGATATTCCATTTATGTGAGAAACATTACACAATCTAGTAAATATTGTTCCTCACTTCTCTTCACCAATCCACATGAGGTGAATATAACAATATGACCTATAGCCATATTTATTTGACCTCATAGGTCATGAACCATATCAAGTAATAGGGTGTAATTAATAACACCTCGATTTAATATAAATTGATTAATTAATAACCAATTAAACATAAACAACTAAGTTTATATTAAATAATAAAGAATATAACTATTCTTAATTAGTTAAGTATAAACTAAGGTTTATAGGTACTTAGTATTACACCAATATCCATATTTATTTGACCCCACGGGTTAGGAACCATATCAAGTGAAAGGGTGTAATTAATAGCACCTCGAGTTGATATAAATTGATTAATTAATAACCAATTAAACATAAAAAATAATTTTACATGTAATAATTAATAATATAACTATTCTTAGTTATTTAATTATAAACTATGGTTTATAGTGTTGGGTTTGTAAATGGTACGTTAACAAACCATGGTTAGGGGACAACAAGTCCCTCCTCTTTAATGGGATAGGTTCCCTTATTGAAAGTAAGAAACAAAACTTATATACAAATGTACAACTTTCAAAGTGTGGATTCTTGATACTTTGAAACGTTTTATGCATAAAGATCATTAATACGAAAGAATGGAAGAACTAAGGAGATGAGAGAGGAAGAACATAAAAATACTTTCAAGAAATATAGATAGCAGAGTATAACCTTATATGTATTGAGAAAGGGAGATGCATAATAGAATCATTTACCTTCATAACAGATATAATTCCATGGACACAAAGTTCCAAAATCGTATAAACAAGAACACGGTTTTTATCATAAAAGATTAATGATTCACAAATTTCAACAAGGAAAGAAGTAATAGCAGAGGAAGAAAGGGAAATTATTTTGTATTGATTAATTTAGAATGTATAACATTTCAAGAATGTCAACATCCAACCCCGAATAATGGCATAGAGAACCTGCTAAATAGCTTCCAAGAATGGTTACATTCGGTTACAAAAAAATGATGAAACTGATTCAAGAAATCGAAGTCTGAAATTCTCTAATGCCTCAACCATTTCTATGCCTAGTGGAAAAACCAGATGCATCATATCACATCCGTTCATCCTACTTTCACAAACAAGCAAAAAATAACAAAAGTGATAAGTTTAAAAGATAAACCCACCACACCACATCCAATCAAATATGTCCACATATCCGCAAACGTTAGGATAGAATTTTACGTCCGTCATTCACGACTATGGAAAAATAAAAATGAAAGGGAAAACCCCACCATTTACACCCAAATTTCAAATTATTCTCCATGGAATGAGAAACTGCAAACAATACCAGGATCGACATGATCCACAACCAAAGAGAAGGATTGACAATGACATTCAAATGAAGGAAAATATTTTCAAGCATCTAGACGAGGAAATAGAAAATATTTCAAACTACGAAGACTGAAGAATTTTCAAGTGAAAGAGAAAGATTAAAACCAAGCATCCACAAATTCAAAGCATGAATTTCTCAAAGGCACCAACTCAAAAATTTTGAAACTTGACTTGGATAATGAGGGGGATTTTGAGGGCGAAAACATATAGGCACTTAATATTATGCTCTAACACTACCCCTTAATATTAAGTGGAGAACCATATGCCAGCATTACATGTTTATATGAAAACTTTTGGAGTGATGGAAGTAGCAAATGGGAGAAACCCTACCTAAGTTTTATGCATAGGGCATAACATGGTTTGTATGAGAAACTATGATATGTAGTCTCAAAAATCATGCTTAACATAAATCATTCTCTACGGATTTATGGATTCCAAATCCATTTGTACCAACTATCAAATGGATTAATAGTTACAAATATTAACAACCTATGTTACTAGTATCTCTAGTAGCCTTTTATAACACAACAACCTATGTTACAAATGGATGCAACACATTGACTCGTATACATTGTATACTTAGAGTGACAAGTTTACAAAGATCATAGCTATATTTTTACAATGCTTTAAAATTGGAGAAGTATAAAGGAGAAGGATATATCAACCAACCGACCATTAGGGGGTGACATTTCCATGCACACTACCCCTCAATAAGTAACTACGAAAGCCAATCATTACACAAAACATTCATAGTCGAGCACTACTTTGGAGATCTATATCACCACAGAGAACCTTCCCTCGGATAAAGTGCATATGAATCTCAATATGCTTCATTATCTAATGTTAAACTAGATTCCTAGCAAGAGAAATGTAACTCTAACTATACATAGAATAGGAGTATTTCCTTTCACTTCCATGTGTATCTCTTCTAACATCTGCTTTAGTCAAATGGATTCTTTCATTACTTCCATTGCACTTCTATACTCTACCTCAGTAGAAGAAATGGAGAGTGTTGGATGCTTTTTACTATTCCAAGTAATGGTACTTGTACTAAAAAACTTAAACAAATATCCGATATATTTTATATCTAACATAACATCAACATGGTTAGAGTCACTATATCCATATAGACATCATAATAAGCATATAAATATTTACTAATTTCAATTTTAACCATCTATAAAAATTACATTGATAGGTTAAACACAAGTTATATAGCAACTACAATAACAATATACTTATTAACCATGTTATATTACCAATATGTTGAGTAATTTCAACATAATAATCTTGTAAAATATATATTAAATGTAATTGGTATTTGATGTATCCAATACAAACACAAAGGCATCCCTAAGTGTCATTCGATATGCGTATAATAATATTTTTAGTAATCACATACTAAATTAGATTTTTAGAAATGTTTTATCAACAACATATATATCTTCATTATCTATTTTAAGACTTTTAAAAATGTGATAAGACTTATAGATAACATATCTTGAAAAGATAACCAAATCATGCAAGAATAATCTCAACATATATCATGAATAAAAAAATCCTCTAATTGTGGACACATTCCATGGATTAATGTGAAGTTTGCTTCAAAAAATGACTAAGGAAGGGTTTTTAGTGATAATTTACCTATGTAAGTGATTATGCTAAAATGTAAATACACAAGCCTAATATGAATGCTATAATAGTAGTAAATGAATAAAAATTAAGTACATAAATGAATAATTCAAGCAACTAAGTAATAAATAATAAAACCCTAATTATAAAGAGAGGGTAAAAAGATATAGCTAATTCACAGAGTTATGGAGAATGCACATAGTTGGAAAACTAGAAAATGTGAAGCATAGACCATTACACAGAAAAATGTTAAACTGGAGGAACAAGTTGGGTGGGAGCTGGAGAGGGAAAGCGGTGCTGCAGGTACCACGGACCTATTTCTGGGTGCATGGGTCTAGGAAAATGCTTAGAAAACCTCCTCTGAGGTGTCGCAAGGTGTTCACCTTTAGTCACCTTTGATCACTTTGAGGTCACACAAAGATCACCGAGGTCACTGTAAACCTGTAATAAAGTATGAACTGTAAAACCCTCAAATAGACATCAAATCCTAAAAAGAAAGATGCAAAATGAGGGGTCAGAATGTCCTTAGTTGTCAAAATGGTTAACTTACAACTAATCATTGCACTACATCTCAAACCTAATGTATTTATGTGTGTGTGTAGAATTGTTCCCTAGGTTTCTCTTGTGTCGAGTCACACTTGGATAGAGAGCAAGTAGCTAGATATAGAATGTAGTAAATGTGTGCATGGAATAGAATTAACTTCCCTCCTATGAAGTTTGATGTAGAAAAATAGCCCTTGTTTCCCTTGTAATGGAGCTAGATGGATGCAATGAAGATCTTAAATTCTTTAATGGATGTAACCTTAGGTAGTGATAGCTAATGTTTAGTGATTGGTCCTTTATTATGATCACATAACTTTATATTTATATGATTCCCTTACTTCAATTTTGTAATTAACCTTGAAAATTCTTACTACTAAAAAGATAAGTTGCTCAAACGACTAGAAAGAACCCAAAATATGTGAGTAAAGTACAAAGAGGACAAGGGCACCCAAAGGGGACGAGGGTTCCCAAAGGAGATGAGTGCACCTGGTGTTGGCATCCTAGCTGGGCGTTGGTGTCCAAGATGAAAAATGTCTAAGAGTAAAAATGTAGACTAAGCAAGTAAGGGTGCAAGACTGCAAGGAGCGACAAAAAATAAATAAAGGTGGCCAAAGACATGGGTTAATTAGTAATTTTCTTACTCATAAATCATATGAATCATAGTATGTAATCAAGACTAGATAATTACCCAAAGTGCATGATTTTGTGTCTATAATAAGCACCCTTCACAAATTTCATAGGTGGAAAATTTAAGTCGAACATGTCATACATGATACTAAAGAAATGATCTCAATTTTCCATGCCAAAATTGAACAACTCTATTTTTTAATAAACTACTAGGAAACCGAAGCAAAACCTTTAAACACATATAAACCATTTTTGTATGCTTTCAGCTATAATTACTTCTAGTTGATTCTTAATAAACCATTAGAAATTATAGTTATTCTGAGCTAACTATGAATGAAACACAAATTATTTTTTCAATTCAATATTGTACATACAAATATGACATTTACTTTTCATTCAAAAGTGATAGATGTAGTTTATAGAGTTACTACATTAGATCTATGATTATTCTCTTCATTCTCATCTTGATTTTGATTTGGTTTATTCCATTTTTATTTTATTATTTTTTGTTTTTGAATCTATAGTCTTATTTCTTATGAAAAAAATTACCATAGTCATAACATTTACCATCAAAACTTACTCTTAAGTTTCCAGGTTTCTTATCTTTACTAGGTGGTTTAAAGTTTGGTTTTTTATTCTTGTTAAATCTAGAAGGATTTTTAGATTTTTGAGTGAGAATTTCTGAGTGGAATTCTCTTTTGAATAAAAATTAGTCATAACCTTCTCTTCTTGAATTAAAAGAGCACTTAGATTTTGTAAATCAAGGATATCCTACTCATTTTGATATTTAGAATTCAATATTGAAATGAAATTCATAAATATTTCATGTATATTCAATTGAATAATAAAGTATAATAATTTATCATGAATTAAATTACAGTTACATCCATCCAACTAAGACTTAATATTTTTAATTTTTCTAAAAATTATTATGAAGACTTAATGCATTCAGATCCATCATTAATACATCATTCTATAGTGCATGTTTAGATCTAGATCTAAAGAATAACAATTTTAAATGATAACCATGATGAAATCAAGCATGCAAGAACCAATTATACTCAGGATTAATACTCTGATTCATCCAATACACTCCATTATATTAAAAACATGTAGTAATACACAAAATCTTCTTACAATAATAGCATCATATGCTCATGCACATAACATTTCTGACAACATAATCTCACAGTAATAGTTCTTACATACCCTTTTTTTATATTATGTAGTTCACTACATATTTATAAGGGTGGGACTTTCCCTTCACCACTTATCTAATCCCAAAAATAGGTCACATGCTGGAAATAGCCATGTGCCTTTACAATAATAGGCTTACATGCAAGAATGCTAACAATAGACCTCTCATAGTTTAACTAGAAGTAGTAATCCTATTCTTAGCTCACACCCATGCAAAGTGCTCCATAGCCACTCTTCCAAAAAATAGCACGTGTGTGTCGCGCAATTCTTCATCTTGTTTTGTGCTCCACATGCCATCTTCCAAAAATAGATCATAATCGTGAAAATGGCTAAGTCCAAATCTATCTTTGTCCTCCTTGTGTGATTCCTTTCCGATCCTCCCATGCCTTTGAATGCACTCTTCTCTTCCACGTGAATCTTCTGTATGCCTTCTGCTAAGTGTTATACATTTTCTGTTCAACATTACCCCACACTAACTGCATTTCCACCCCATAATGGTTACCTTTTGAATGCTCAAAGAATGAGAAAGAATATAAATGGAAGATAGTAAATAATTTTCTATACAAAATAATGATTTACTCAAGCAATATCCTCTGCTTCAACTAGAAGAATGAGTTCTGGATATTCTTCTTTTATTTCTACCTCTAAGGTCTTCTTCATTCACTCAGTAGTGGCCCTGTGCCTTTTCTAGGATATTCACTGCAATAGATTCCAGCTCATCCTGCACAATGTCTCCCTTCTCATTTTGTAATACTAACATAATGTTAGCCATTGCAGACATTATCCCTTCTAGCAGATCCATCTTCTGAGCTATAAGCTTCCCTAGTTCATCCAATCTATTTTTGTGGGGCTCTCTGGGCCACTGCAAGGGCCTCACACTTTTGCTTCACCACTGCCAGTCTCTCTCACACATCCCAATGTTTCATCCTTCATATATTTTAGGACTTCATTGTCCTCTACCATTGTTCTTATTCTGATGACTACTTCCGGAGTTGTGCAAATGTTCAATGCTTGATCCACTTTCTTCAACTCCTCCTAAAGGGTTTGAAGCAGTGCCTCATATGATGAAATTTTTCTAATCACTATAGCCTTTTCCCTCTCTGCCTCCTATTCAGGGTCTTTTTTGTTGGCACCCTAACTGGTCCTTCTTCAAGCACCATATCAACCAAATTTCGCACATAGTGCATAGCCGAAGGGAAATTTTTGGGCACCTTGGGCTCTAAGTGTGGTCTTTCTTGGAGGACGTGATCCCAACCTCTCTACCATGCCAATAAGAACCCCATTATTTTTTTTCTCTAAGTCCTTTTCTTGTTTCAAGTGCATGATCTCTGCATCCTTGGCTTTAATCTCTTCCTCAAGTGCCCTAATAGTTGCATCTTTATCCACATTCCTCCTTTCCACCTCTATTGATACCTTTACCAAGGCATTACTTACCTATTCATCCGACATAACAGTAGGCTTTATTGTTATGTGTCTGGCTTGAGGTGTCTTTTTCAATCTTCTAGATACACAGGACTCTTCATAGATGTCAAAGTCTGGTTCATCCATATGTGTCTACATTGACCAAGATAGTTGTTTCCTTTATGCATGGTGGCCATGTCCTCATCCATCAACTCCCATCCATATAATTCCTTAAGGCCCACCATGCTTTGGAAATGGGTGCAAACAATTTTACTTGTGTCCTTAGAGTAGCCCATGACCGGTGTAGTATATTCTCCACTTGTCCTCTTTGATCTTGGCCCCTTAGGAACTTGAGTGCCAAGATTTGGAGCTTTTTCTGCTATGCTCTGAGTAGTCTCTTGTGTTGTTCTATCTACCTCCTTTTCTCCTTCTTCTCCATCCTTCATTTCTTCATCCTTTGGCTCTTCTACATCCTCTACGGAGGTGTAGGAGATTGGGTGTGCTCTCCTTAGAATCTTCCACCTCCTTGGTCAACTTCAACTTCCTTCTTCTTTTCTCAATTGTCTCCTTCTATGGGAGAGATTCATGGTGATCTGTGCACTGACTATGGTGTAGCACCTTGGGTTTTGGTTCTTCTGAATACCTTTTGAAATGGCAATCTCCTTATACTACATCCAGGTCCTCATCATCTTCTTCTTGCACCTAAGGTGGTGTAGTCACGTGCTCATTTTCTACCTTGTCATAGGCCTTTGTCCTCTATGCTCCAGGCCACCACTATCTTCTCATTCATCTTCCTCTTCATCCACCACTATGGTCTCTAGTAGGTTGTGGAGTTGGCACATTCTCTACTATATGCTTACCCTTAGGTGGCCCTTGGAAGTGAACTCATTTTCCACATATTTTTTGTTCTCCATCTTGGGCTTAAGTTGAATATACACAAGCACTGCTCCAACATCCCTACTAATACCAAGCTTACCAGACTTCATGCTTATTATATCTGAGATAAGCCTCTCAATGTAGGTAGTCCATCCTGGATATACATATGATTTTCTCAAAGTGTGATAATCACAATCTACCTTATCTATGATGAAGCTTAGGTGGTGTGCATCTATGAACTGGTGAAATGATGCCTAGAAGTAGTGTGTTGTGAAGGCATATGGCAGTTTTGCACCAAGGGATCCAAGCTCATCCTTCATCGCAAATCATGTGATGCAAAAATGTTGGTAGACTACAAACTATACTACCTTACCCACCACCGAAGGTAACTCCTTGGGTATGTGCCACTCCTCTTCAAAATGTCATGTGGAGCCTATCATACCACATCTTTTCCCTCTATTTAAATGGCCCACTCATGGTCCCTTCACATAAGTACTTATCAAATATTTCCGCTAGAGATTTATTTTCGTGGGGTACTCCCAAATCTTTTCCTTTGGCCCATCAAGCACTCCAATCTCCATAAACACCAAAGACAATAAAATAGTGCCAAAACTAATTTTGTCACTTGTACGTGCTTCTTCAATGATTGTCTTTTCTATGTGATCCATAATGATTGTAGACCACTCCTTGAGACATCTTTCTTGCAACATGTAGCCACATTGTATTCACCTGCGACCACCTTTCTTGGTCATTCAACTTTGTTACAAGATGGGAAGCTACCTGTATACCATTGGGTACTTCTTTAATTTATCGATGTCCATGCCGCGTGGACCCTTGGTATATCCTAGCTCCTTCCTTGTCTCCAAGATCATTGTTTTATCTATTAAGTCACTCTCCAGATCTACTCCTGAGGCCCTTAGTCCTGTCACTATTGAAATCAAGGTGGTTGTGATTCTAACCCTCCATCGGTGAAGTAGAAGAAGTCCTCATGGACTCTTCTCATCAACCATCGATACAATGGTTCATACTTTCCAAAGTATGGCATCTCATACAACTGGTAGACTCCAATCTACTTTAGTAACTTCTCTCCAATGTCATCATACACTAGCATGTCTTCTGTTGTGTGCTTGTTTGTTTTCATGCTCAACAACACATCTAATTCCTTCTTATTATCGATGTGTGATGGTTGTAATCGTTGATCTTACATTTATGGATGTGGGAATCCCATTCTTGTCCCACAATCATGCCCTCTAGATACTACATTTCTGATAAATTACTCTCGGGAGAAATTTCTTCTTCCACTTTGACCTTCTTCTTCCCTTTTACTCCTACTGTAGGTGCTTTCTTTGCCATTTGAAAATCTCTCCTTTCTACCCTCTATAATGAGCAAGTTAAAACCCTAGTTTGAATCTCCATGCCCTAGTGGAAATCACATGCCCTATCTCTTTTCATAACACATCTGCTTCACTCAAACCCTTCACCTATGGGGACACAAGCTTCTCCTGTGCACAAATCTTCTCTCCACATCTAGTTTCACACTCTTCGCACCTCAACATGATTTTCTCGCTCATTTGCACTTATCTCTTTTCAAATTCTCACAATTTCAATGGTAAAAATGAACTCGCATCCCATCCTTATATAGATTTTCAAAAATTTAGTGCATTTATTGCTCCTTCACCTACCAAAAATCCTCTCATTAATCGACCATTTTCATTCTTTCCATGTGGTACATCTTCATGCACCCAAGCTATAACCTTCTAGCATGCCTTCCTACCTTCTAGCCATGGACTTCTCTTCAACATGCCTCCATGCACCCGAGTACCTTGCCACTGCGCCTTCCCTTGGTAGTTCCCATGGCCCCTACTTACCTCATGTTATACTTGTTTCTTCATTCATCTCCACCTATGGTCCTTCATTTCTAGAAGCAATCTCTTTTTTTAACAATTCTCCAACTTGAATAGCACCCGTAGTAATTTGTTCCTTTCATGTGTACTTATTTTCAATAGTCTATACCTGGATATCAATAACCACCCCACACTAATGGTATGTGCAATCCTCTACGCATAAAAATTCTTCAAATAATAATTAGCTTTATGCGCATGTAAACGCACTTATTACACAAAAACACCAACTAAATTGACAAAGCATAGTGATGAAGAAGGAAATACATTAAGGAAATATAAAATTGAAAACCTAATCTAAATGGAAACACTACCTTATTACAAACACCAAGAAGACTTATTTATAGTAGGGCTTCAACCTACTCCCGTTGAAGTACCGGGTAACAGTGTTCCATCAAGCACCTCTAATTGAAAGTGTTTGTTTCAAGTATGTGAGTGATAACATATGCCCCAACCAATGTACCTTGATTTTTCTGGATGGTGCAAAAACTTAGAATCATAAAGAAGCACCATTTGTCCTATCTCAAATTTTTATCCCTGATGTGCATGTCATGCCATGCTTTTTACCTAGCCTTTTCTTGTTTTTGACTCCAACATGTTATTTCTCATCACTCATCCAAGCTTGATTAACTTTTCAATCCATTCTTCTAATGCTTTCTCATCAACTAGACCTCCAGCACATGTAATATACGCAAAGAAGGTAACATGAATTCCATAGGAAGAACTACTTCCACGCCAAACACTAACTGAAATGGTGTGGCTTTGTTCAACCTTTTATATGTTGTGTGATATGCCCAAATCACTGCAGATACTTTATCATCCCAATCCTTTCTTCCAACATCACAAATTTTTGTCAATGTCTAGCTCAAAATCTTGTTGAAAGCCTCAACAATTCCATTTTCCTGAGGATGATATGGTGTAGTCTTATGGTGTGCAATCATGAATTCATCCAATAAAATTTTGATTGTCTCATTCAAAATGTGTGCCCCTATCACTGGTCAAACTCAAAGGACATCCATACCTTGTAATAATATTTTCCCATAGAAACCTAGTTGTTGTAGCCATTGTACAATCCTTTGTAGGTGTTGCTTCTTACCCACCTTGTCAAATAGTTTGTGCAAGTAATGATATAGCATGATCCATTCCTACGTGTGGCTGGTGAAATAGGACCACAAAATCAATAGCCCATTTCTCAAATGGTTCTACACTAGTAATAGGTCTTAGAGGCATTTCATCTCATTGACTGGTTTCCCAAGGTGCTGAAAGTGATCACAAGCCTTGCAATATGCTTTACAATATTTATACAGGGTCTCCCACCATAATCCAAGTGAGTAGAATCTTACACGCAGTGGCATCACCTGCATAGTGGCCACCTGCAATACCACCATGAGCTTCCTCCATGATTTCATGCATTCATGTTCTAGTACACAATGGATGCAATACTTCATCCCGACCTAACTTGTACAAGTCACCGCTAATCAACATATAGGGTGTCACGTGTATAGCAAGTTGTTTCTTCTCTAAGGATTTCATTCCTTCTGGTGCCATACATGTTCGTAGAAAGACAACAATGTCCTCTAATTCTGATGGCACTCATTGTAACCTATATAACTGTGCATCGGCATGGTATCTTCAATTACATGCTTCTTCTCTTGATTGTATTTTGGATAAATGGTCTAGTCTAGAATTACTTTTCCCTAGTTTTACCACAACTATGAAATCAAATTCTTGAAATAAGAGTACCCATCTGCATATGTGCCCCTATAAAATGGGCTTGTTTACCAAATACTTCAATGCCATGTGATCTGTATAAAAGAAAAATGGTGTAGCTAGTAGGTACTATTTGAATTTATGTAGTGCATAAATCATTGACAAAGCTTCACGCTCTGTAGTTGTGTAATTTTTGTTCTACAGAGTCAACTTTCTACTAGAAAAATAGATAGGATGATCTATAATACCTTCTCTCGGCTAAGCCAACACCATGCCAATGGTCATGCAGAGGCATCCACATGTACATGAAATGGTTGGTCCCATGAAGGAAAATGTAGAATAGGTGTGGTAGTAAGTTTCTCCTTTAATGTCTCGAATGCACGTTGCTATTGTGGTTCTCCCCAAGTAGAATGTACCTTTTCCTTTCAGTAACTCCTCCAAAGGTGTGGCAACCTTGGCATACCCCTTTATGAATTTCCTATAATACCCCATGTATGACCCAAGAATCCACACACCTCACTTTGACTAGTAGGCTCTTTTAGGCCGATAATGACTGCAACCTTAGTTGGATCAACCAACAAACCTTCCTTACAGATTATGTGTCCTAACAGTATTCCAAATGGTGTAGAAAATATGCATTTCTTGATGTTCAAAGAGATACTCAATTGTCTACATCTTTCAAACATTAAGCACATATTGTCACAATGGTCTTTGACCAATCCATACACCATCCAATCATCTAAATAAACTTGTAAGAAGTTGTGAATAAACTCTTTAAACGCCTGAACAACTATGTGAAAATACAATAGCATGCATTTTTCAGACCAAAAGGCATCACAGTATAGGAAAAGCTACCCCATTCAGTAGTAAAAGTAGTCTTTTTCTTGATCCTCTCTGGGAAATCCTAACCTGATGATACCTAGAGAACCCATCTTGTAAATGAATAGATTTCATGCCCTGCAATGCCTTCTAGTATTTCCTCAATGAATGGCATAGGAAAGGGATCAGTCACACATGCAACATTCAACTCCTGTAGTCCACACAAATCCTAATCTGACCATCCTTCTTGATATTGATCACCATTGGACTAACCCATTCTGACTCATCAGGGGCTTGATGATTCTAGACTTCAACATTTTTTCAATCTCTTCTTTGACCTTTTCACACAAGTTGGGGTTCATCTGTAGGGTCTCTTTCTAACTGGGTGTGCACCCTCTTTAAGATTTATCTTCATCTCCCTAATGATTTATGTATGCCTTTAAGTTCATGGTACCCCCGAGGGAATAAGTCTGATAATCCCATAGTAACTCTATGATTTTTTCCACTTCAGAGTTGACCAATAGTCTCCAATTATGGCCTCCTTAGGCTCAACATCTGATCCAATATTCACTTTCTTTGTCTTCATAGGTTCATGATAGGTGTGTGTGGTCTTTCTTGCACTATCCAACACCTCATGCCTACCGATGAATGGTTACATCCAAATTTTCTACTTCTTCATCATCCACTAAGTAGACCATTTTTCCTTTTTCTTTCTCAAGGAAAGCATGCTGAAGTAAGTGTGGCATCTGTCTCTATTTCTTCAACAAAACATGCTCCTGAATCTCCTTCATCAAATAACTCTGAATGAGTTCTTCCACCTTGGCACTATCCCCCATAGTTAAGTGCTTTATGACCTTTAATGCTTCTTCCACCAAAGGTTTAGTAGAGAAGAAGTCAAACATCTAGGTCACTCCTGTAATTAAATCCTACCAATTTCTAATCTCTCTATGGAGTTCTGCATATACATACCAAGCACACGTACAACCATGTAGAGTGGAATAAAACTTGTGCACCCAAAGTGAAGGTGGTAAAGCTTCCACCCCTCTATCTAGAGTCTCTCACATTGTTGAACGTGGTGTTGAATAGGTTGATTACCATGATAAGTGCATATTTGAGTAGGTGCATTCTCTTGAAGAACTGGTAGAAAGAGAAATCCTAATTTCATTCCATCCTACAAGATTATCCTTGTGGACCACCCACCAATGTGTTGTTGTCCCGTGTAGGGTATATGCTAGCATATTCCTTCTTTCCAATGGGTCTATCCACTATTCTTCCATGGTGCGTAGGAACACCATAGGGTCTCCTTCTCGGTGTAACAAGGTACCGAGTTGTTACCTATTCTCTTGATATAACATGGTTTGTTGTCCCTAGGAAATATGCTCTTTACTTTGCACCCTACCAACTCATAAGTGCTATGAGCCCAATTATCACAAGAAACACTTGTAGTATCACTAATAGATATGTGCATCCTCCCACTAAAGGATTCCTTCTTTACATGGCTCAAGCACCTCTGGATCCCGGGATGCACGTATACATAAATCCTATTCAGGTCTTCCTCACTCAAGGGCTCAACATAGGGCATAGATTTTCCATCTATTAAAGGGATAATAACTCTTTCCTCCTTATTTTCAAAGCTGATATAACCCTTGTTGAACCAAAGATCAACATTATTTGCATAGCACCAAGGATGCCCTAGTAGAGTTGGGAAGCTATCTGACTCTACCAGTGCTAAAACCTCAAAATCTCTAGTGAACTTGGCTCCTTGTATGGTAATGGATGCATCTTTCAAAACTCCAATGGGAGTGGCCTTAGTCCGATTAGCCATGAACAATACATTAGAGGATGGCTATAATGGAGGTCTCCCCATTTGTACCCATGCATCTAAGGTAAGAACATTGACTTCCATGCTTGTATCAATCAATATATTACTCAAAATCCACCCATCCACAACAACATTCAGAGTGATTTCCTTGTCATAATCTAGGCTATGAGGGGGAAGATTTGCATGTAGGATCTATCATCCAGTCTCAATACTTACATGTGGAGTGTTTCCCTTTAACCAATTCCCTAATCAATGGAATGATATTCTCCTGATGCAACATCTTGCACACTTCTTTCAAATCATCCATATCATATTGGACCATCTCTGATGCTTTCTTTTGCTCCATCTTTCGTGATTTCTCCTTTAAATACTATATTTCACCCTAAAGATTTTTAGTACCTCCATGGTTTCTAATAAACCTCCTTTTGATGGGTAGGATCTGGGTACCATGCATGTAGAACCTCTTCCTTAGTGATGGTAGGCTTTTATTGCAATGCTTCTTTGGTGCGTGCCACTTCAAGCATGGGTCATGATCTTTACCTACAATGCCTCGATTCTAGTTCCAACTTGGGCATCCACTTGATTTTCCACAACGTGTTGTATCCTAACCATCCATGCACCTTTGTTTTCTTGTTTATGTTGCTTACTAAGATGCTCATACAAGTCTGGGCATTCCTCATAACTATGATTCTTTCCACATAAAGAACATGTAATATTTTGAGGACATTCACGCCCATGTAGTGGTCAAGAGATCCACATGTATAACATGTTCCATGAGGGAACTCACCTCTTCCACCACCATGACCTCATCCTCCAAATCCACCATGGTATCCTCGACCTCTGCCATGACCACCTTCAAAATGCCCTTCATTTTGATCATAGCGTGCACCTAATTGTGATCCTGATCCTAATGCTCATTCTTTCCTTTAGAGTTATCTAAAACTCTTGTCTATCATACACCAATATCTATAGCATCATGGATCTGACCAATCATCCAATAATCTTTTGTGTCATGAGTCATGGACCTACAAATTTTGCAGTAGCATGAAACATTCTTCCTTATCACGTGTTGTAGTAATGGGAAGTGGCTAGCATCATGGTTTAAATGACATATCTCATAGTCCAACAACAATGAGTGCACTGATCTATGGGGAAAACTATCCTTGGTGTGACCTTCCACTTCACAATTTGTGCACCAAATCCTGTGCATGTGCATCTCATGTGCTGAATTTTCGATAGTTTCTCCAACTACTTTCACCATAGTTGTGATTTGTGCTTCTAAAAATGGGCTCACCCTAGTGTCTATACTTCCAACTACCTCAACGCGTAAAGCTACTTCAAGTGCTTCATGTAGATGGTGTATGTCTTATGTGATAGTGCCCTCCTAAAAGGTGTAATTAGACCCCAACAAACCATTGTGCATGTTGGCTTGCATGAATATCATAAGAAAGTTTAGATAACAACATTTTGAAATGAGCATCATACTCTCTAACACTTTCAAGTAGTGCCTTGCTTAATATCCTTGAGTGCACTTATACTCTTTTGTTCAAACTCAGGGATATGAAATTCTTTAAGGAAAGCATCTTTTAAAGCTACATAGTCTACATAAGTCTGATCAGGGTCAAAAATTTTTGTACCAACTGTGTGTGCGCCCTTGTAACATAGTAGTAAATTGACTTTCCCTACGCTCAGAAGCCATGATTCCTTTTGCATGCCATAGTATTTCACACATGTGTACATGTTCAACAACATCTTCTATGCCCCTATACTGGGAGATGAAGAGACATCTCCATGTAAATATTCTGGGGTTGGTGTGGACCTTGCCCACCTGATCCAGAACCTCATGTGTTTCCTCTACCTCAGAACCACCAGATCCACCAGAACTAGAGCCACCTATGCCTCCTAATCCCAAACCTGTAGCTTGGAGTTGGACCAAAAGATGTACTCCATGTGTCCCAACCGTAGTATTGAACTACACCCCTATAGTCTGCGAAGTGTTACTACTCCCAGAAGATAGTCCAAAAGTATATGCCTAAATTCTATGTGGATGATACACCGAAAAGGTACTCCCATATAACAAAAAATCCATTTTGTGCTACCATCTGTGATTTTTATATGACTCACTCCTTCTCTCCCACTACCTAAATTAGCTTGTTGATTATTTTTTGTACTAGATACTAGAAAACCAAGCATAAGGGCAAGGTTTCTAAGTGGATTCAAGATGTTCCCATGGCCAGGTGTCATCTCTTTGATAGTGTGCACTTCTACGTGAGGCCAAGGAGGGTTCCTTGTCATGCTTTCCCAAATGGGGGAGTTCTTGATGCTCGGGTTCCACGTCTTTTGTGTGAACTTCAAATCCTTCATGAACTATCTCTCCACAATGCCATTCACTCTACAACATCCGTTACTTCTCTATCTCCCTCTCACATGCCTCATTATACTTAAGCCACCTTTCCTCTCTTTTCCTTTTTGTCGCTAGGTCTGCCATCTTTCACCAAACCTACTCTCTTGCCCCCGTGGTGGTGGGGTTTAGTTAGCCATCGGTTTTCTCTCCAAGTTCAGGGTTACCATCAAAATTTTGATCACTAGTGGAATGCCTTGCAGGTAAGTTCCCCTAGGATATCATAAAAATTGGAATTTAGCTACCTGGGCATGAATAAGTGGAAATTGAGTACTCCAAGATATAGTTGTTCAAAACACCATGGAACCACGTATCCACAGTGATGAGTCCAAATTAGATCAACATCATAAAGGGTCTGAAATTCTTCCTATGTCTAGACAAGTGTGTGATACCTCCAATTCCATTTAGACACATAAGCAACCAGCCATTCATATAGTTCTATGAAAAGATAGTGAAGAATCTCTCATACAAACATCATACAGATTTTGCTCCACCCACGTGCATGTGTCAAACTCAGATCAGTGTTGAACCTCCATGTGTATTCTTCTTCTAGGTCATGTATCCACTCCTCAACACTTTCTAGGGTCAACCGGTATGTCTTCATCATGAACCATCTGAAAACAACTGAAAAAGAGGTCTGATAATGGAACCAATGATGTAGCCTAGAATTACTAGAAAAATCCCTGCGCCTGGCACATCACTCAACCTAGACTGAGCACTCACCCAAAGTGCACAAAGGTACCAGGCCCCTCTTTAGGGTTGTTGTTGCAGGATGTTAGCATGATGAATACTTAATGCATTCAAATCCATCATTAATACATCATTCTATACATTGCATGTTCAGATCTAGATCTAAAGAATAATAAATTTAAATGATAACCATGATGAAATCAAGCATGCAAGAACTAATTATACTCAAGATTAATACTGATTCATCCAATACACTCCATTATATCAAAACAATGGAATACACAAAAGCTTTTACAATAATAGCATCATATGCTCATGCATGTGATAATCTATTCGACAACATAATCTCACAGTAATCCAGTTCTTACATACCTCTTTTATATTACGTAGTTTATTACATATTTATAAGGGTGGGGACTTTCCTTCACCACTTATCTAATCCCAAAATAGGTTGCATGCTGGAAATAGCCATACACCTTTACAATAATAGGCTCACATGCAAGAATGCTAACAATAGACCTCTCATAGTTTAACTGGAAGTATTAATCCTATTCTTAGCTCGCACCCATGGAAAATGCTCCATATCCACTCTTCCAAAAATATCTTGTGTGTGTTTCGCAAGTCTTCATCCCATTTTTGTGCTCCACACGCCATCTCCCAAAAATAGATCATAATCATGAAAATGACTAAGTACCAAATCTTTCTTTTCCTCCTCGCACAATTCCTTTCCGATCTTCCCATACCTTTGAACACACTCTTCTCTTTCATGTGAATCCTTTGTATGCCTCTGTTAAGTGCTATACATTTTCTATTCAACATATCCCTTCCGGGATTCTTCATCGATTATAGAATCAACTTTATAATTTTTGATAATTGTGTACCTTCATGCATTTATTCTAATTACGCCCAAACCTCACTCGGACTTTCCTAACTCCCAATTTGAAGGAGGATATCATCCTACATGCTCTCTAATATAATAGACATTACATCATGCACCTTTTTTGTTGATAAACATTGTCCGATGTCGATTATCTTTTGGTCAATGCCTTCTTTGTACCATTCACAATCATCTAGATCCTACGAGCCATGAATTTCACCTTCAACCTTATCTTTTAGATGTTATAATTGGTTCAATTCAACATTTTTTATTTGTCAATAGTAAAGTGATTGGATCCATTTTCACATAAGAAAATTCAAAAAATGAGAACAACGAGGTTTTTAGTGATAGTAGTTTAAGAATCTCATTGTCGTTGTTCAAATTGCACTAGTCATATTCGATGGATTTTCTTTAGATACATAAAAATTAGACTTATCAACCAATTATTCTATATTAAAAACATAATAGTTTGATTATAATGTAAATTCATTGAATTGTAAATGATTTTTTTATAGTTTTGCAAGAAAGGTACGACTCACTTTTCGTGTCGTAAAAAACATTATTTCTTATTTCGTAAAAAAAACATAAGAAATTTCTCTATTCATACTAAAAGTATTTTGAAAATTTATACTATTAGGTAAAGAAAATTATAATAAATGTGTTATCTGTAAAATTGACAAGGGAAATTTTGCAGATAACCATACCAAAATTCTATTTTGGTCCCCTGATGAGGTCTATTAACGTTCAAAATGGCCTAAAAATTCCTTCCGAAAATCAAGTTTTAAGAACTTAGCCATTTTCAGCCTTTTTGAATCGGGATGCAAGAATTGACATGTCAACATCAAAAATATGCACCCCTTTGAAAAACCTTTGGTGCAGAAAATAACATGTCAACATCCTCTAACCTGCGTCTAAAATGTGTGCTTAAGGCGCAAGAATCGATGTGTCGACACATCAAAATGTGTGCCCCATTTTTCCCTTTGGTGCTGAAATTCTCATGTTGACATCTCCAAATGTGCGCTTAAGGTGCTGAAACTTTTATGTCAACACTAACCAACTTGCGCCAAGGCACATCCAAACCCATGTCGACATCCTGAAAACCATGCCAAAGAAAGTTGGTGAGGTAATAAATGTGATATTTTCCTATAAATATGCAGTTAACACCTGTCATTTTCACAATTTGAAAATTGTGAAAAGTCTTTCTCTGTGCTGTCAGCTATCCCTATCATGCCTGTGTTCCACTTTTCAAGTTTGTGGACCCCAAAGTCGTCCTTCATCCTTTATTAAACTAGGTAAGTGGATTTTATCACTCTTATTGTTGTTTGTGGTTTTGTTTCTTGGTTGTTGTTAGGTTTTAGGATTGTTATAAATGGTTAAATCTAAAAATGAATAAACTACCACTCCATAACCATCTGGAAACCACCTTATCCCTCCTTCCAGATCTACAAATCTGAGAAGGCTCTGCCTCAGAAGGAACCATCCTTTATGTATCATTTACTGCCTTGCATAAAATCCCTCTCCTCCCTGCCATTTTGCAAAACCAAAGAGAGAGAAATGGTCATGTAAAGTGAAAAGAAATCAAAGAAAGTGCAAAAATAATTTTTTCCCTTTGGTGCACTATCCTTTCATGTTACAAACCCCACAATCGTGCCAAGGTGCACTACCCCCACATGCAACATATCCATAACCTACGCCAAATATAAACACTTAACAAATTTCCTAAAGGTGCAAGCGCATCCTAACCAACATCAACATTGGATGTTGTGTCCTCCAAATCTGTGCCAAGTAGTTTTCCTTTGGCGCATTGAGCTCCTTTGCAACATCTTCAGAAATTGCGCCTTGGGTGCACTTAAAATTCATGCAACACCAAACTTATCTGTGCCCCACCAAAGCACTCTCCTAAAATCATGGTGCCATTTCTATAACACCAACACTGCATGTTGTGTGTTGCTAACCCGTGCCCCGCACCTTTCTCCTTGGTGCTAAAACCTTTTATGCAACACTCTTCAAAAGTGCGCCCTTTATAATCCTTTGGCGCAGCTTTTCCCCTGTCAACACAGGCACACCTTTTTCCATGTCAACATCCCCAAAAGTGCGCCCAACCTTTTTAAGCCCCTTTAACATGCTATGAACTTGCACCTTGCACCCTAAGCCTCATAATTGCTCTTTCTTCTTTCTGTAAGCTTTCATTATGAATAACATGACGGTTGACATGGCTCTTCTGTGTTGGACCTCCTTGATTCTCCTTACAGAACAACAAAAACCATCCTTGAGCTCACACATGTCTTCATCGAGAAAAATCCCAAAAAAGTCTAAAGGTAAAGCTAAGTTGACAGAACAAGAGATGAAGTATAAATACCAGAAAGTCAGGATGCCTGACTCATATGCAGAGAGTGATCTCGACATCAGAGACTCTGAGCTCAGGCACATTGATATGGAAGACTTCTGGGAAAGAACCAACTAGGCCACTAGTGGTCCCTAGATGAACAACTGGTGGGCAGTGGATTGCACTTTGTAGCTAGGCTGCCAGTAAGTGTTGTTAATAATGAGTTCATCATGTTGGTGGCTTGATGCTATAACAAGGACACAAGATGTGTCGAGGATAAATAAGGAAAGACAAGTCATCGACCTAACTTCTCGTCACTTTGAAATAACTCTGGGCATTCCTCATCATAGGCAGTACATCACCATAAGCCTATAAGTCTGCAAGAAGGCATGGGATGACAATGAAGACAAGTATATGCAAATGATGAACAAGCTATATCTTAAGAACAAAAATCGGTGATCCAATGGCCACAGACCATCCACCACAGTGACTTCAATGAGGAATTGAGTGATATAATCACCTTCCTTAACAGAGTGTTTGGGCTTCCTGATGCCCATCATTTCCATAAATGGATGCTGAGGTACTTAGAGACCATGAGCAAGAATTTTCTGAACAACATTTTGGCTCGGGAGAAATCATCAGCGAGACCATCTCCCAGCAACTTCAACAAGTCATGACAACTAGGAAGTTCTATATGAATTCCTATGTTGTATACACTGCAACATTAGCGAGAGATTTCATAGGCCTAGCTCAAAATGGGGTATGGCCCTAGGTCAAAATATATGAATACTACCCAGAGCTAAGGCTCGAGAACAACATCCCCAATTCTCAAAAATCAACAATTCCTTTTTCTATGAGGTGATCTACCTATTGAGACCAAATATGAGACATGGCCGAGCCAATCTGAGCATGACTGTTGTCACAAAGAAGTGGGGAGCATTGTTTACTTAGTTTCTGACATTCACATATCTCAGGGCAGTGAATTTTGAGGGTGAACTGAAAAAAGCTACCAAGGTTTGCAAGGCCCAAGTTGATTCTCTTGGAGTTTTCAAGGCAACTAATCACATACCATGAGAGATGCATGAAGAGAAAGAAGGGAGGAACTCCATTCCCCCTTACAGTTGGCCGATACACCTGCACCACACTAGCCAAAGCGCGGGAAATGTATGCTGAGCTTGAATTTTTAAATCTAAAGCACAACTTCCCGACTGAGACCTACCTTTGATTTTCGAGGTTGCCTCCCAAAGGCAAGAATTGATCCTATCCATATCCCTAAGATTGAGGACATCTACATCGACCTGACACACAAAATAGATCTCAGGTGAAAGGATCACTCTAGGTGGCTCTAGAAGAGATCAAACACTATGGCGTGGCCATCATTCCAAGAACCTGATCAAGAAATTGATCAATTTTACCTTGACATGGATGGGGATGATTGGCCATTTGCAGAAATTGACAGAGCCAAGGCACCAAAGATAATTCAGGAAAGGGTCAAGCCCACCTTGTAGCACACCAAGCATTGGTGCCAACAGAATGGTCTCATTTACCTTGGGGTAGATTTCACTACTTCCCCTTCGGGTAGAGCACCTCTAAGAACGACCCAGGTGCTAAAAGGAAAAGGAAAAGATAAAGAGGAGGGAGAACCAAGCAAACAATAAAGAAGCTCCTCAAATCCCTCCTACTACTTCTGAGAAGCAAGTGGTCGACCTGGTGTCTCCAGGTAAATAAGGAGAGACCACCAAAGTTTCGATGGAAACATCCACTTAGGATGTGGTCACATCTACAACTACTGAAGTACCCACCATTCCTTCTTCCGCTCCTTCTCCTCCCCCTGTCATTGAAGCATCTATCCTAATGGATGTTTCTTCTTCTCTCCCTTCCTCTCTTCTATCTCCCACCTCTTCCATCTTCTCCTCTCTTGCGGATCTGTCACCTAGTGTTCCCTCCATCCCTTTATAGATCCCTTCGCCTCCATGACCTTTTCTTCTCCTATAGTAACTCCAGGCCCCACAAGTAGTGGCATGTTCGACTCCTTATCGATGCCACCACCAAGTGTCTCAACATTCTTCCCTATGGCCTCTTCAGTTGCTTCCCCTTTCACTCCTGTTTCTTCTTCCATTCCCTCCACTCCCTCTCCCATAAGTCCAAGTTGGATCTCTGACCATCTGGGTCAACTCAAGAGAAAGGTTCCCATAGCACCCATGGACTTCTCTGTCATTCCAAAGAAGGGACCAAAGAAGAAAAAATCTATAACTCACTTCTCTAAGAGCATCTCAGGAGAGAGGGTCATGGAGATTGCATATCCTGATCCCACCAAAGAGAAGAAATATCTATCTCCTATAGACTTTACAGTGACCCAAGTCATGATGGGAACCTCATCTGAGAGCCTGTAAGGAGAGGCTTTATCTACAGTAGATGCCCTCTGTAAGAAACTTCAAGAAGCAAAGGAGGAGAAGAGGATACTAAAGGAACAAAACAAACATCTTCTCCAAGCTTTGCAGAGAATGGGCAACACACCTCCTATGATCGCTACAAGCCTCCTGAAGTTCTCAGTCAGGACAAGATAAATGAATACACCAAAATTGGTGAACAAGGCGCGGCAATCTCATCCTAGATAGATCAAGTCCTCAGAGATAGTGAGAAAATAATCATGAAATTCACAAGACTCTACCAGAGTATAGATCAGGAAAACAAGGAGCTGCAGGCAGTAGCAGGATCCCTCTCCAAGGAGTTGGAAATTTCCAGATTGTAACATGAAACATTTCAAGAAATGGTCGACTGCTCATCGACGACTTATTAAAGGTCAGCGTCATTGATCACTCATGGGTGCACAAAAAATATCTCATCGCTTTAGATTACTAGGTTGATCAAATGGAATTTATCCTGGAGAGGATAGATAAAATCAAGGAGGAAGCCCTGGATGCGAAACATCAAATGGAGCAGATGGTCACAAAGATGGCTCCAAAGATGTTGAGTGAAACGTTCACCTTGAGGGAAAAAAATGATACAATCCAGCTCTTCAAGGATATCGCAACCCAAGGTTTAGCGCCAGAGGTCACTTTTGACCGAGAGTCTATCAATAACCTTCTAGCTTGCCATGATTTCATTGGATACTTGATCGAGGCATGTGAAGAGTATGCCGGGCTACCTGACAAGCTCAAGACTGAAAAAGAAACTTGTGAAGTCATCGAGAGACCACTTCAAGGGTCCTGATCATAATCAACTTCAGACAATGATCAGAAAGTTTATGGAGTACCGAGCTCAGTATCACATCGCCTCTCCCGATCAGAAGCAAGACACTCCGTTCAAGCAAAGAGATGACGATGAATAGTTTCTCTTCTTGTGTATGCTTTGATCTTTTTGTAAAAATATTTTAAAAGTATGTTGGCATTTATGATGACATCATCCATGTTGCACCATGGGATGTTGCCATCCACAAACTTGCCCAAAGTCAACTTTTGACTTTTTAGATATTTTGTAAATAGTGGTTGGTTTCTTTTTGTCTTCTTTCTCCTTCTCCTTCTATAAATACTGGAATACTTGTTGTATTCCGGTGGACATTTTTGTATGAAAAAGGAAGTGAAGAGAGAAAGACTTTGTGCCTTCTTGTAATAGAAGAGATATTAATATATATGTTAAGACTTTGTGCTCAATATATGTGTTATCTGCATCAGATCTCTCTTAAGTTAGATCTATGTTTCTATTCTATTGGATTCATTCTTATTATCATCATATGTTCATCAGTATTTCTTTGTTTGTTTATGCAAGTAAGTTTGGCTCTGTTTACTACCAGCCCAAAGCATAAACCCTCTGACCTTTCTGTCTTGGAATTCATTTCTTTTCTCCCTTCAGATCTACCTTCCTCTGTTCCTTCCCTCTTACCTTTCTGTTCATAGTTGGAACTACCTCTACTGGGATGAGATCCCAAACCCCTGAAGTTAGAATAGTGTAGATTTGCACAGATTCTTGCTTGATAGAATAGCAATAAACTAGTTTCACTTTGTTGTCTCAAAGAGGGCTATGACACGCACTGCTTGTTGGCTGTAACCTCACAACCTGTCTAAGCGATGATTTTCAAACCAAAAAAATGATAAAAAAAAATAAAAAATATATTATAAGGTATTCTAAAATTTTTGGATTCTATCTCCTTATATATTTAGATAATTAGCTCGGTCGAGTTGATTTCATTAGCTCGGTCAAGTTTATTTCATCAACTCGGTGAGTTACTTCTTCTATTTCGAGCCACATGATATTACCATAATTCTTAACCACACATCCAAGCCGTTAACCACATTACAACATTTCATCCACAACTCACGCATTTCCATCAAGCATGACCAAGCAAGTGTTGATCCAATCGACGGATTACCAAACCCAACAAAATAGAAAACAATGTGTGGCCTAAGCCACATTTAACAACAATAAGACAAAGGCTTATAAATACTTAATGGTATTCATATGCCATATATGTGGGTCTAAAGTCCCTAAATAAAAACCTCGTGACCAACCTTAACAACGTCACTAGCAAGAAGACAGAGGGTGGTCGCTCCGTTAGGGGACCAAAGGGGTGTGTGGCACGGTCACGGTTAGTGCGGGTGAGAGGGAGATTGTGATCGCCATGTGGCCCAATTTCTTTGAAGGGGATAAGGGATGTGTTGAGGCCACCATGTGGCACGCCGAGATGTGGTAAAGGGGGCTGCATATAAGATAGTTTAGGTTTAAAAATCAGTTTTAATATAGTATTTATAGTTTGGTTTATAAATTTTAAACTATAGTATATAGTTTAAAATTAAACATTTGTACTTTATACTATTTTTTTAGGCTATAGTATTTAACGAAACACTTTTAATTTAAATGTGAACCTAGACTATATACTTGCTAAAGTATATAAAATTTGAACTATAGTTTTTAGGATATAGTTAATTTGATTTTGAAAAACTATAGATTTAGGTTATAAGAATTTTTAACAAAATAGCCTAAAACTAATCACACAACGGTTAGAAGGGGTCACACTAGACATTGGGGGACATGAATAAACTTGAGCCAATAGGAAAAATTAATTTCCTACATTCATGGAATTGTGTCTTTGAATTTAACTTGATTTTTAACCCTTGTATTTATTTTCACCTACACATTTTGGAAACTATAGAGAAATAAAAAAAAATTCAAATAAAATTTACCCTCACCTTTATTTGTAGGTCTTGAGTAATATTTCACCACCGAGAAGATTTCATGCACGGGTAAATGATTTGAAAGGTTTGAAAATATTTTTTACCTATGTGTATAAAACATCGGTGTCCCGAGGAAGGGGGTATTTAAAATACAATTTCTAACCACCCACATAACCAACCAACCCAACCGACACATCTAATAGGTTAATTAATTAATAAACATTATAACTTGGCTGGTACCATGTCAGGACAAGGATTTAATTAACCATATTAATAAATATATTGTACAAACATTAATAAAATAAACCATTGAATATGCAATGAATAAATGAACACGAGACACAAATTTACGTGGAAAACCCCCAAGGGGTAAAAACCATGGTGAAAATGAGATATTCCATTTATGTGAGAAACATTACATAGTCTAGTAAATCTCCCTCCTCACTTCTCTCCACCAATCCACATGAGGTGAATAAACAATATGACCTATAACCATATTTATTTGACCCCACGGGTCACGAACCATATCAAGTGATGGGGTGTAATTAATAACACCCGATTTAATTTAAATTGATTAATTAATAACCAATTAAACATAAAAAAATAAATTTATATTAAATAATTAAGAATATAAATATTATTGAGGGGACATTTCGAGGTAATGTAGTTCTTCCATTTGGTTTTCCTTAATCATTTGTAGGAAAGTTCTGTAAGTCTTCAATTTTTCATATTGAAATCGTTTGAGCACTCCATAAATCTTTTTAAGTGGGGTAAAAGAGTGTATTCACTCCATAATTATGTGATACTTCTTCTTTTCATGTTCTTTAATCTCTATTACCTAACCCCAACCTTACGCGCCTCCCTCCTTGATTCCCATATTGTCCCCTCTACCAAAACCTTCGGCCCTATCCCTTCAAACTCCTCCACTCATATTTCCAACCCTTTTGACCCTTACATTCCTCACATCTCTATCCCCTCCTCCTCTCTTCCTCCTTTGTCCCACCTTCTCGTAAGATATATCGAGAGCTCTCTTGGGAGAACCCCTTTATAGGGAAACTTGTTCTCCACTCCCAACCTATTCAGGAGGAGGGTGAATTTGTAATTGGGATCTTATATATGGGGAAGAAAACCTCCCACTCTTAATCAGTTTCTAATGTCAACATTGAGGCTTTGGAGAACAAGTTCAAGTGTAGTAGTGATGAGGTCAAGGAACTTAAAGATATGTTGAAGAACTACAACACTGATAAAGGGAAGAAAAAAATTGGAAAGAACCTAATTGATGACATTGGACTGAGAATTTCCAACATTGAAAAGGAATTCTAATTCATTAGAGCCAAGCATTGTGATGTACTGTCATTTATCAAGTGCATTATTGACTCTCTTTCACTCATCACTTACTATCTTAAAGACTAGAAAGGAAATAGAAATTCAAGAAGGATACATGAATGAATGAGATCAAAAAGGGACTTTCCTACATCAAGAATAATTTTCAGAAGTTAATGAAGTAACATCTTTCTTGGGGGTCTTTTACTAGATGTTGGGATCTTTTTGTGTTCTTACGACACTATGGCTGACTTTCTTATGTGTTTCGCTAACTTTTTTCGACATTGTGTTGTATTTTGGCTTCATGTTGACTGTTAGCTTTCTATAGTCTTCTTTTGTTCTCTTGAGATTTGATATGTATTATCCGGGCTTTGGCCTCTTTTAACTAAGGCAGTGGTCCCGACAAAAAAACTTTATCCTAAATTAACAAATAATATAAATATTCTTAATTATTTAATTATAAAATAAGGTTTATAGGAACGTAATATTACGTTCTAACAAATTGGACTCCTCAAGATAAGGCTATTTTTCAAGATATCAAGGCTACTGATTATGTAAGCTCAATGTTGATCAACCCATATTTTAGTCAATTTTTACATCAAACAATGTTATTACAACAATACTTACACAAAATAAAGTTTTAAGAATCATCCTTTTTATTTTATGAGCACTCATATGAAATATTTTGAATTAAATTATTCCATTATAGACAAGCAAGTTTATGATTTAGTTAATTTAGTCAAGAAATTTAGGTATTACATATTAAGAAACAAAGTGCATATTGTTGTACGTGATCTAGTTGTTAAACAAATGATTGGTCAAAAGGAATTGGGAGAAAGAAGAATCGATGGATGAATAAATTACATGAGTTTGATTTAGTAATTAAGATAGAAAATATAGTCAAACAGAAAGGATTGGTGAAGACTATTTCTCATACAGATCCAAGGATCACTTATTCTCAAGTATACTAATCTAAGTCGACTTGGGACACGTGGTATGATCATATTATTTATTTTGATGTATGGAGGTTATCATGTTGAATTAAACGGGGTAAAAAGTAGGTATTTGAAGCTCAAATAAACACAATACATATGCCAAAAAGGTGTGTTATATAAAACAATCACTATGGTATATACTTATGTTTGTTTATACGGTAGAATTTGATCAAATTGTGTGTATTTTCCATGATAAGATAAGAAGTTATCACTCTTTAGGGGATGTTACTACATTTTTTTAGATTAGGATAAAGGTTATTTGGATGGGAACTTACCCACCTACAAAAAGGCCATAGCCGAGATATATATTAAAATTCAAAAAGAAGAAAAGCGAGACAAGCAACAAGCTACAACAAAAATGGTGAATCCATAGCCAATATGCAACAAAAACACAAAAAATCCCAACAAACAAACAACCAATAAAAGAAATTATTTCGAGTTTTGGGGATATCACTACTCATATTATACTTAGAGCTAGATATTCTTAGCCAACTATCTTCCAAGATGCCCATGATCACGTGGTGACATGCCATCAATGCTAAATTTTCACTAAAAGAGAAAAGAATCCAACATTGTCTCTACAATTAGTCATTGAGGTCATACCTTTCACTCAATGGTGGTGGATTTCATAGGTGTTATTACCCTAATTATTTTGAAATTCATAAAAAAATGACCATGAATATAATACAAAATGGGAAGAAGTGGCAACAAAGAGAAGTATAACAAAGGAAGTTTGTAGACACCTAAAATTGGTTACCCAATCTAGTGTCCACTGGGTTCGTTTATCCTCTCAGGTGACATAGGGGCACCTTATATCACCACTTCTCCCTTAGGGTATTATTTAAATATTTGATTTAAACATCTATCCTAAGTTTATTATACCCCATTATGTTTTACCCATGGATAATTAAATATTAACTATTTAATTACACTTTTTACATGTATCTTAACCGCTTATCTACCCCATATCAATTCCTAACCTCCCATATCAATTCTATCCATCTATCCCCTATTTCTCCTTTCCTAAAACTATGCAGTGGGATATTTCCCGTATTTGAGTTGGAGGGATCACTTGCATCTTTCCAAAAACGTCCTTTTTGGCCATTTTAGGAGTTTGTTCCCTGATCGGTGCCGACTAGTACTCGGTCGACGCCGATTTTTCGAGAGCGATGCCGATTATACCTCGGTCGGCGTTGATTACAAATACAGGGCCAGAATTTAGTTCTGGTTAGACAAAAAGAATGACAGAGAATTTTTGTGCATCAAGCCCGAGCATTATCTATCAAGTGAAAGTGAATTTCATCCAGATCAATCCCCGAGAGGAGTACCATTACTCTGCTCCTACAACATCAACATTGTGAGCCTCCATCGATCTCTTGGTGACTCTGCTCCTGCATCTAGTGAAGGTGGAGCTTTGTTAGTATCCCTAAGGCTCCTACAGATCTAGTGGACATTGATGATCTAGCTTTCATTGTCCATTTCTCAATATTCCTACAATTTTAATCTAATCGACACCTGACCCGAGGCCCAGATCGATGACAATTTTCCTAATCGACGCCTATTCACCCAATCGATGCCAATCGGCCTGCAGACAGGTAAAATAATTCAGGTAACACAAATCTAGCATTGTTTTCACAGTTTCCTATTTTTGTTGCTTTCTATCCACTGTTTACATTTTGTCTGTCACTTTTAATCAGAAAATCTAGACATTTACTTACATCTTTTATCATGTACGCTTCTTTCTTTAATTGAAAATGTGGTGACATCCGAGGAGCTTACCGCTTCAGGACCCACCTTTCAAGTAGTCCACCCAAATACCTTTTAACATTGTCTTTTTCTGTCAAGTATCTGTGTCTCACAGGTTTCTCGGATCTACTTTGCAAGATTTCTCGTGTGCACCCATTTTGTCTACATCGACTTTATTTTCCACCTACATCTTCGGATCTTGTCTTATCTATCAAGTATCGCTTTCATTGGAGTTTTTCAGGGTTTTTTTGTGTTTAGTTTGGTACATTAATTTGGACAGTAACAAGCACGAAATTATTGATCTATATTCTAGCACGCACTGGTGGGACCCAACCAAATTCCCCTATTGGTAACTTCATTTCTTTTCCATTTTTGAGCTTTTGTTTTGTTTCTTCACTAATTTTCATGAGTTTTCCTTAGACATCTCCTTCATTTTGGTCTTTCTTCTTTCATTTATGATTTCTAAATCCCAATTCTTATTTCAAATATTAGTAAATCCTTTCATTTGATTTCAAGATTGCATTTTTGATTCATCTCTTTATGCAAAATTGTTATTTCCTTGAAAATTTTCTAGTTCCTTACATAGAAATCGTCATTCTACTATTATCTGGATGTCTCTTTCTAGATTTGTTTGTGTGTTTGCTTAACCTTTTCTTATGGAGAACTTTGCTTGTTCATGGGATTGTTTGAGGGGAAGAGCTTAACAACGCGCTTTTGAAGTCCACACACCTTGGAGAGCTAAATCTACAGGTATTCCTCTTTTACGGTGTTTTCCCTTTTTTAAGAACTTAAAAAGAACTTGTTTGTTTGTTTTCTATCACATTCAAACATTTCGATTTTGGTGCTTAAAAAGAATTTAATCACATTTGGGAAAGAACTTGTTTGACTTGTCTTCATCGAAATCAAACACTTCATTTTTAGTGCTTAAAAAGAACTTCTTCTTTGTCATTTCTGTTGTATGTTCTTCATCTAGTTTTCTAAATAGGTTGGAAAATTGATCAAAATCGGTAGTGACACTATTTGATTTTTATTTTTCACCCTTGCACACAAAGCCAAAATCACTAGGTATTAAGCATTTAAACAAAAATTCCTTCCCTAGCCTCGCCTACTTGGAAGTGACATCCAAGAGGAAGAGCCTACACAGTACTCGGGCCACACTATAAATTCATGGAAGTTCTGGTATATATTGGCAAAGCACCCGACTCCCTTATCGCAGCGGTGTGTGAAGTGCGGGGGTAGGCCCCTATATCAAGCCACGTACCGGTATTTTATTGAAGTGCCTTCGGGACTCCTCACCAAAACATTCCCCAAACCATCCTTAGTTTGGCTATCTGAGTATTTCTGTTCTAAAAATCCTTCCCTAATATTTTCTTTCTTAAAAGCATGAAAACTTAAAAGAGATAATCACCCACGCTGCTTGAATTGTTTGTGCATTAGTTAGGTCAATCTTCTTTTTCTATATTTCTACTTGTTTATGACGGTCATCACCCGGTCACAATCTAGAAAAATGGCTCAACTGGCCCCTTCTTCATCCAAGATCACCACTAATGTGGATGTTTCAGCACCCTTGGGTCTTCCTCGGGACCATTGTTAGTTGGTTCCCCATCTTGGTCGTATAATCCTTTTTATCATCCTAAAGTGATCCCATCACGTCCAGCTTCCCAGTCCTTCAGATGTATCATCTGCCGGATATAGAGTATGTTCCTTGTGGAGATCTGAATTTGGTGCTCCTCGATCGCAATTGGGTAGCCCTTATGGATTATCTAGTGCATAAGTCTATTTGAATATCTGATCAAGGACCACCAATCCAGTAATTTTACAATTATTCTCATGAACCATCCTATGCTTTTATAGAATAGTTAGCACACTTTTTCTCACCTCGAACCACAGAAGAGGGTAGCGCATCTGTGCCTCTATTTTCTCTTCCACCAACCATGTCAACTGGTTCTCAAATGGTCTTGCCTATTCCTAGTGCCGTGGCTACCTCGGCTACTCCACAACCTACTTTTGAGAGGCCCTCTTCTTTAGCTATGATGGGTGCATCTACGCACTCATAGATTGTTGTTGATTCTTCTATGATGTCTATTGCATCTCGTGGTCTATATCTCTATGAATCAACCCCCTTCTACGAGTTAGTTGGTTCCTTCTTCTCGTCCTCCAGCTGGTCTTTCTTCCAATGCTCCGATAGTGACCTTTACACATCCTCTAGCGTCGGCACCCTTAATAACCAATCCAAGTCAAAATCCTCATTCAGACTTTGTTCCCCACCATGTCCAATCAAATCAACACCCATGTTCCTCAATCCATTCCGATTCAGTCGACAAGTGTAGGAGCCCACCAATCACAGGCTCCATCTTTCATTCAACCACCTTTCTCTCAACATCTTGTCATCTCACAGCCTATTTTTACACAGGCTCCTTCACAAAAATACCTCACCAAGCATCACCTAGAATGCCTAGTTATTCCTCTTATCATCCTGTTAATCAGCAGATGAATCCCCCGTTAACACCTCAACAAAATCTACCATTTGCTTCTTATGCAGGACATAATAACATGCATCCTCCTCAATATTACTTCGTCCAAATTATTTTTAATAAAATCACGAGACTTAGAAGCCTCCACTAAAGGGGCTCACCCTTCATACTCTTTTGAAGAGGTGTGTAATGAACCGATTCATCCATCAGTGGCTTTTAAGCCTTATCCTCCCCAATGCGAACTTCCTAAGTTCTCAAAATTTCATAGCCAAGAGGATCCTCAACAGCACCTACGAGCATTCAATCACGCTTGCTACCTTATAGTCCAGGATCAGGAGCTTATGCTCCATACCTTCCCTATGTCTCTAGCAGGGCCCACTTTAAAGGTACAATAACATTCCCTATTTTCTTTCTCTCAATTAGCTCAGATGTTTGTTGAAAAAATTTCAATAAATATTGCACATAAGATCTCGATTACAGATCTTTATAACATTCATCAATTCGATGATGAGTCTATTGCAGACTTTGTCACTCGTTGGAGAGGTATAATAAATCAATTATCTTTCTCCCTCCCTCAATCTCAACAAATCGAGTTGTTTACTCGATCTTGCACTAATCATATTTCTTCCACTTTAAGGATCCAAACCTTTCATACATTTGAAGAAGCATTTACGATGGCATGTAAACTTGAGTCTCGTGCCATTGAACAAGGGAAGTTAAAACTTTTCTCTAAATCTAAACCAGATTTTTCTTAGTTTACAAAATCAAACCCTTCCGCTCCCAACAAAGACAATAATCGGGGTCCACCAACACTATCATATTAAAAACATCATGAGCCAATAACACTTCTAATCAAACACCTTGGAGAGACTCCTCATCTTCTCGAAAAGGACCTTCATCATCTCGATCTTTTACTTCGTTGGGGGAATCATATGCTTCTATCTTAGAAAAAATGTTGGAAGTTCACATGATCAAACTTCCCCCTATTAGAAATTTTGATGAAAGCCAAGAACGACCATTCTGGTATAGGGAAAATGACTTCTGTCGTTATCATAGAACCAAAGGCCATGACATTGAACGATGTCAAACCTTCAAAAATCTTGTCCAAAAATTCATTGATAAAGGTGAGCTCATTCTAGATAACCCAAATGCTCCCCCAAATCAGGCACTTGATGTCTTTAAACAACCTTTTCCCAATCATTCCCAAACAATGATGCTTTAGGGTCTCAAAAACCAAACACTCATACTATCAGTTTCATCTCTACTGAAGAATCTTCTTCTAAACCTAAGCCATCTACGAACACGTCAACCGAATTAGAACTTCCTCCCGCTCCGTTAATTTCTAAGATTCCACCATCTTTAGACAATCCATCTTTGAATATTCCTCCATTGTTAGAAATGGATTCATCTCTCTCTACCTCTTTATCTGATCTTCCATCCATACCAGAGACAGTGTCATCCTCATCTGTCTCATCGTCAGACATTCTTTCAATGCTTGAGGCATTTACATCTCTTCAAGTTTCCACCACGAATACATCTACTTGTTTCTCCTATTTTCACCGCGACTATGCCATTGGTGAACATACCTATAGTCGTACCAGCCTCTATACCAACGGAAGTGCCCTTGATTTTGACTCTTCCCGTTTCCTTTCCTACGGTGGTTACATGCACAATTCTTGTACTGAAGTATCTCCATCACAAGGAATCACTCCTTCGTCATCCATCTCTTCCACCAATGATGTTGCCTTATCTATTAAGGTAAAATCTAAAGAAATACACCAGCACCTCCACTTTTGGTTCCTGAACTTAAACCGAGACAATTAAATTCTAACGTTGCACCACCGGTACCTCACCATCTACTTCCCCAAAAATTTACAATCACCTTATGCGGTCAAAGTTGTCACCATTCCCGAAAAAGGAAAACCAATATATCAGACTATTAAGACTCTTGGTGCTTTCCCTCAAAATCTCTCTCGTGCCTCATAAAAGATTGGATTTATCGACTGAGAAGGTGTCTTCTTCTACAACACCATCAAAATCATCATCTTCTTCTACAACACCATCTTCACCGGTGCCTAGTAAAGTGAATTTACCCACTAGAAAGGCATCACCTCTTTTATCAGGACCATCATCTTCATCACCAAAAGCCAAGGCACCCTTTGTTCCTCCTATCAGACCTATTTTGGGAGCTCCTCCCTCATCTAAATCAGCATTATCTAAATCATCATCTATTTTGACCAAGAAGCCTCCTTCATCTCTGAAGACCATGACACTTGTCACATCTTCATCTTCTTCAAAATCTATCTTAGGAGCTCCTCCTCCACCGAAATCAATTTTATCTCACTTACTTCCATCCCAAACACCCAAACCTATTTTTCCTAATGTCCAAAAAGGAAAAATGATCCCTAAAAATACTGTCAAACCAGATATGTAGATTCTTTTACCTCGACAGTCTATTAGGGAGAAAGAGGTGCCTTCGTCATCTCTATCCTTGTCTTTGTCTATGGGATTCTATACTAAAATCCTTCACCAACTTATCCAATCTTCATCCATATCTCTTCCTCTGATCAAACACTATAATCCTAAAGGATTAAAACCTTCCTAGTTTAACTCGATTTGATTTGTGCTTACTATCGCACCCTAGGACATGACACGAGGGATGTAAAGCCCTTCAATCCGTTGTTAACAACCTCTTAGAAGAAAGTGATCTTCTCTTTGGAAGAGGAGGAGGAACAAGTACCTTCTCTCATCTCAACTACATCCGAACACGAGCAGTCTACCCGGACGTCTAATTCTATTAATGCCACTCCAAATGATCTTCCACCTTCTCAAATCGACACAATTCATATCGCCACTAGAGAACAACGGTATGATAATCCATCATCTTCTACAGACTCTCGACCATGGGTTGTCATTTATGTGGCCCCTGAAGGAGTTCATCCTTCCTCATCATCCCTGAAACCTCGAATCTCTATTCATGCTTCACCTCATGTTTAGATTCTCGTTTCGATTGAGGAAAGTGTTATGAAACAACTTACCCATGCTCCGATCAAAATGTCTCTTTTTGACCTCATTTAATCATCTCCACAGCATCGCCAGGATCTGATTGATAATCTATGCCATATCGCAATGAATTCAGATGAGCCCCAACCTTTTGAGATGGTTTTGGGTTGAATAGACCATCAACCACCATTTCCTTTGAGGATTATGAAATTCCTCCCCTTTCTTTTGAAGATTTAGAGGCTTCCCTCTTTATCACAGTTCAAATCAACAACACTGCGTTAAATGCACTATGATTGGCACGGTGGTGTGGCACTTAGCGTCATTTACTCCCACACATTCGAGCAACTTAAGTTACTAAAGAATGTAGTGTCACCACCACCTTTTTCCCTTTGATCATTTAACGATCAGCTGGTAGTTACTTTAGGAACTATGGTCCTGCCCATTCGAGTAGGTAAAAAGCTGCTTCATGAGCTATTTTACATTGTTGAAGGAAAATTCCACTATAATATGATCCTTGGATGCTCCTGGATTCGTACAATGCATTGCATCCCATCAACCCTCCATCGATGCTTAAAATATCAATATGAGGGAAAAATCTATACTCATCCAGGAGATCCTTTTCCTTCCACACAATGTGACATGACAACAGGGTCTACCCATCCAAAGGAGAATGCTTATTCTCCTAACGAGGCTTCATCCTCTTCTATACCTGCAACAAAACTACCAGATTTACAAATTTTGTAAGAGATGTTGCAGTGTTTTTCACTAGGAGAGCTTCTTCTTCTTTCTTTTGACTCCCATCTCAAACCTAATGAGTATGGTAGACCAGAAAAACAACCTGAATATCAGCCAGGTCTTGGTCGCATCGTCACCATTGATCTGCCCAATCAATGGACTAATTTCATTTATGATGGTCTTGATACACCTCATTATCACCTAGATTCTCCACCTAGGGCCAAACCTTATTCAGCAGGGTTTGATTATCTACAGAATCCCACATTTGTAAAAACTTATTTATATCGATGCGAGTGGAAGGGCTTTGGCCTGGGAAAAATGAACAAGGTGTGCATCGTGTCCATTCCAACTCTTAAACCACATCAAAAATTTGGTTTAGGATTTAAACCTCTCTCGAAATCCGCCATCACCATTCTCAATGATCCTCTTTCCATTGAGAAACCATCTTCTCTGTCAAAGTCGGAAGCATCACTTGATGTGGATGACACCATTTCCATCTGTCTAACTTTTTTTAGTCAATACCCTTTCCTTAGGTCCACTTTTGACTTATGGAACTAATGGCGAAACCACTTCCATACCATTAGTCTTCCTGAAATAATTGGAGACGCCTCTCCCACTATCAACACTATCCACTGTGCGGATGATGATTCTGTCCTCACCTATCTGGGGGTAGAGGACTCTTATCTTCCTAAATCCATTCCTTCGGACACATCTACGCTTCTCAATGAAGCTACTGTCGACCTTAATATAGGGACTTATGAAGACCCTCGCATCATTAAGGTTGGCCAATCTCTTAATCCACAGGAGTTAGGAGACTTCACCACCTTTCTTTCCAACCATCGCCAAGCTTTTGCTTGGTCATATGAAGATATGCTAGGACTCGATCCTGATATCGTGGTCCACAATATCGTTACTCTTCCAGACATCAAACCAGTTAAGCAAAAATTACGTAAAATGCATCCTCGTGTAGCCCTTCTTGTTAAAGAAGAGTTGCAGTGCTTGCTTTCCACTAACTTCATCCAACCCATTGACTATCCACAATGGGTTTCAAATGTAGTACTAGTAACCAAAGCTACTGGGAAAATTTGAATTTGCACCGATTTCCAAGATATTAATCTGCTTTTCCAAAAGATGATTTCCCTCTACCTAATATTGACCAACTCATGGATTTAACTGTAGGTCACGAGATGCTTTCTCTTATGGATGGTTTCTCTGGATATAATCAAATTCTTATCGCACCAAAGGACCAACATAAGACTTCCTTCATAACTCCTTGGGGGACCTTTTGTTATCGTGTCATGCCTTTTGGTCTTAAGAACGTAGGAGAAACTTATCAACATGCAATGACCTACATATTCCATGATATTTTACACAAATCTAGTAGAATATTACGTCGATGACCTCGTTGGTAAATCCAAGCATCGTCAAGATCATCTTTTCATTCTTACACCTCTCTTTGAGAGGCTCGTTCATTTTTTCTTCGCCTAAATCCATCTAAATTTGTGTTTGGCATTTTCACCGTTAAACTCTTAGGCTTTATCATTTCTATTAGTGGCATTGAAGTTGATCCCAAAAAAATAAAGGCTATCCTCGACATGCCTCCCCCTTCTAACTTAAAGTAGCTCTGCGGTCTTCAAGGACACCTTCAATCAGTGCATCATTTTATCTCGCAATTGTCGGACCGTTGTCAACCTTTTCATCATCTCCTCCGTAAGAATGTTCATTTTGAATGGGATGAGCATTGCCAAAAGGCCTTTGATGATCTCAAAGCTTATCTTCTTTCTCCACTGTGCTTACACCTCCACGCGAGGGGAGCCATTCTATCTTTATATTTATGTGACTGACCATGCTCTAGGAGCCATGATCTCGCATCGGGACGCTAACAGTAAAGAGAAAGCCATCTATTACATCAGTCACACTCTTCATGAGTATGAAACACCTTATTCCAAAGCCAAAAATTGTGTTGTGCTCTCTTCTTCGTGACTTCTAAGCTTTGTCACTATCTCCTTAATCACAAAACTTATATTGTTACAAGTGTTAATCCACTCAAGACAATGCATGCAAAACCTTATCACAATGATCGTATCACTTGTTGGCTCATGCTCATGACAGAGTTTGATCTCGAGTTCATCTCGCAAAAATCTATCAAGGGTTAGGTCATTGCGGATCAATTAGTTGATACTCCTCTTCCGGACACTCAAGTCCCCCTTGCTCAATTCCTAGATGAGTACATCCAACAAATTGATTTCAGTCTTTCTCCATTTAAAATAAAACTCTTCTTTGATGGATCCAAATTTGTAAGGGGGAGGTGCAGGTTTCGTCATGATGCCTCCTTGGGGTTCACCTATCCTGGTTGCACACAAACTTAACTTTGAATGTACCAATAATATGGCCGAATATGAAGCTCTTGTTTTAGGTCTTCAAAATGCCATTAATCTCGGTGCTCGCCATATCGACATCTTTGGTGATTCTGAGCTCATCGTTAATCAAGTCATTGGTGTTTATCAATGTAAAAATGATATCCTTCAAAAATATCATGATATCATTCTCTTTCAACTTCAATATTTTGATAAATTTACTATCCAATATATTCCTTTCACTACAAACTAATTCACAAATACAAAGGCTTCTTTAGCCTCGCTTATTCCGCCTTTTACCGAAGACTCATGACTTTATGTGGTTGTTCAGTGTTTAGACCAACCCTCTCATCTCGGGCGGTTGACTTCAATCAACGCCGTCACAACCAACACTCAAGATGAGTGGTATCAGCACATTTTTATTATCTATCCCATTTAGTGCTCCCTCTAGATCTGACTTCTAATGGTAGAAGATCTTTTATCCTACGTGCTAATCGCTATATTATTCTGGGCAGAATCCTCTACAAACATGGTTTTGATGGTATTTTACTTCGGTGCCTCAAAACCCCTGAATCATCTAAAGCTATCCAAGAAGTCCATGATGGTATCTATGGTGGAAATTTTAGTGGCTTGGCCGTAGCTAAATACATCTTACGTTTAGGTTATTATTGGCCTTCTCTTAATCAAGATTGCGAATACACTAAGAAATGTGTCAAGTGTCAACAACATTCTAATCTTACACATATCCCTAGTCAGGCTTTGACAACCTGCAGTGGATTTGTGGCCTTTTTCACAATGGGGTCTTGATCTCATCGGTCTCATCAATCCCCGCTCTTCACAGTATCATCATTCTTCACTAAGTGGGTGGAAGCTATTCCTCTTTCATCAACCAAAGCTAAACCCATTGTTGATTTTGTCTATCAACACATCATTTGTCGCTTTGGCGTCCCACACAAACTCATCACAGACAATGGTAAATCTTTCAAAAAAATCAATTTAGAACCTCTATGACACTTTCAATATCAAACTCAACTTTTCTTCTCCATACTATCCCTAAACTAATGGCCAGGCTGAGGCTTCCAATAAAACTTTTTGTAATATTCTCGCAAAGGTAATGAGTCGAGCTGGTAGGGATTGGCATTTACATATCCCTTTTGCTCTCTGGGCGTATCATACTAGCATTCATACTCCTACTGGTGCTACTCCCTTTTCTCTCATCTATGGGTCTAAGGTTGTCCTTCCTTTGGAATTCAGATCCCATCTCTTCATGTCTCTCTCAGAGAATTTGTCTCTGATGAGGACTATCGTCAAAATCGTCTAGCGCAACTTGAGTTACTCGATGAGCGGTGTCTTAATGCTCTTGAGCATCATCAAGTCTACCTTGAGTGTGTCAAACATGCTTATAACAAGCACTTGCAGCACCATGACTTCAAAGTTGGTGATCTTGTTCTTAAAGAAAACCAAAATGTCACTACACTAGAAAGGAGTCAACGTGGTAAGTTCACTCCTAACTGGATGGGTCCGTACATAATCACTCATAAATATGGGTCTAGGACTTATCGTCTATCTTCCATGGATGGTGTACCTGAAATGGAACCTCTTAATGCTTTGCATCTAAGGCCCTTTCTTGTTAAAATCTATCTTACATGATCTTAGTTGCAAAACAGATCTTTCATCCATCTACAACCGGTCATATATTTTGTAGTGATTCAAAACTATGTGGTTCTCCACGTTATGTCTTTTCTACCTTAAATATGAATACCGCATCTCTACTCATGGCATTTTTCTTATGGATATGTTCCTCCTCATGGTAGGAACACCTTAATCACTACTCCATCTATCCTAAGTGTTTATCTTAATCGAATCTACTCGGGGCATGAGTATGTGTTTGTATACGTTTTCTTCCACTCTATCTGATCTATCTAGGTCTAAACTCAGCTTCTTTCAAAAAAAAATATGCTATCCTAAATTCCAAAAGATAGAGTGATCCCTCGAAGGATAGCTATCCATGCCTTATCAAATAAATCAAAAAGTATAGACCATTCCCTTGAAGGATGGCTATCATCAAATTCAAAATACAAACCGATCCCTTGGAGGACGGCTGTTTATTTCATGAAATTTTCAACGGGGATAATTTTAGCGGCGAATATTCGTAATATGGCGAAAATTTCATTTTAGGAAAATTTGAAAAGGCGAATTATTCGGAGTGGGTCGGTGTCTGTTAGCCTAAAATATAAAGTATATTTTTTGGGGAAATTCGGCTTCGCCTTCATTTGAAAACATCTCCTATAAAAACCTATGTGATTCATAGGGTAGTATACCTCAAGTAGCTTACCAAATTACCAATCTTTGTGAAATTTGAACTCGCATACCCTTTGCACCAGAGATTCATATTACTGTTATCCTGTGATTGTTGACGCGCGACAAATGCAGTATTGACGCGCGACAAGAGATATACTGACGCGTGACAAGAGTTGTACTGGCGCGCGACCAGAACTGTATTGCGCGACAAGAGATATACTGACGCGCGACTTGGGCTAAGAAGTGACGCGCGACAGAGGAAGGCTTGACGCGCGACAGAGGAAGGCTTGACGCGCGACAGAGGAAGTGTTGACGCGCGACCTGGGCAGTGTTGACGTGCGACATCTGACAGTTCACGCGCGACAAGACCTCGAGAGGCATGCTGAGTCGCTTCTTGGTTCTTTTGCTGACGCAGGACTCTTTTCAAAATAATGGAAGGTGCCAGCTCAAAGAATACGAATAACCTAAAAGTAAGTAAGAAATCTCAGAAATCACTCTTCAAGTATTTTGGAAACTCTGCGGATACAGATAATGTAAATACCAATCATATAGATGCCACCAAAAAGAATCAGAATACTGACTGTGTGGAAGGCATTATTGAGGTGGACATGCATTCTGCACAGTATCACAGTCAAACAAATGAAACCTACGATAATATGCCGGATCTTGAAGATATTGTTCTGTTGGGGTGCGAACCGAAGTGCACTAGATATCACAGAGATACAAACACTCAAAGCCAAAATGGAAGGCAATCAATATCAAACTCGGTCAAGAAAGAGGAAACCGGGTGATTGCGATATTGCTCAAAATTCTACTCAAAAAAGTAAAGCATTGAAAACAAACAAGAATATGTGGACCATTGGCGGGACATACAAGTTTGATTGGGTAGCTAAATTTCCATTTATTGAACTGTACAATCATCAAATTAAGAAGAAATCCCATGTGAATGTACATGTATAATATGTGCGTGGAAATTGGGAAAGCAACAAAAAAATGCAAGCTGAATTTGGACACAATAGAAAAACATTGTGGAAAACAATATTTAAGCATGTAATGAGGGCGGATGGCCGGAAAATCAAAACACATAGGTGGAAAGCTGAAAAGGATTGCATGCGTATCGAGATACGCGGCGGAATATGAGGCGGAGCGGAGAAAAAACACGGACATGTTGGAAAAGGGAGGAACAATCACATCGCATATTGGTAAGATGAAAGAAACAAATCTACATGCAAAATTCATACAATTCTCTACTCTTTTTCAAATACTTAAAAAGGAAGGGCGATGTCAGATTTCCTTGATTTCAAAGTTTTGTATCAATTTAACGGAATGCTGAATGTACCTCAGTCTCATTGGTCTGAGAGTAGTGGATGGGAAATGGCAAAATGCCTCTCGATGATAGAGAAGGAAGATTTGAAAGAGAATGTAAAAAAAGCAAACTTTATCTCTGTTTGATTGATGAAGTGACGTGAATGACAACACCGCATGGGTATGTATCCACATCTATACATTAGAAAATCATATAAGGACACCTCATCTGTTGGGTGTTATGAAAATGGTTGAAAACTGCAATGCTGAAAACCTATACAAAATAGTTGTTTCTCATTTGAAAGATGTTGCTGGTATGACTGATTATGAAATTGCTACGAAGTTGGTATGCGTTGGAGCAGATGGTGCATCTGTCATGCAGGGTCACCGAACAGGGCTCTGTGTTAGATTACAAACAACAATCATGATTTAGCCTTGAAAAACCAGCGAAATTTTTTTTTGAATACTGTCAAATTCACCTTTCATTTGAAAGTGGTTACGGGGATATTTGCAGGTATTTTCCACCTTCAATTTTATAGGGGTGTCTTAAAATGAACCACGATTTTCAAGGCTTCTCGCATTGATCAGCCTTTGCTGATAATAGACTTCCTCTTCGGCCAGTTTGTTCACTTTTTAGCATCATTGAAAGACTTCCTGTATCAATCAGTCTTTCTATATCTAGCAAACTTCCCGCATTGATCAGTTTTCTCTTCTATCAAAAGAAATCATGAAGCTGAGATATTAGACCTTTTTCGATCATATGGAGACCCTATTTTCCCAATATGAGCACATATTATGTCCTTCGTATATTTTGTGAGATACATACTTACTTCTCATTCCATTTACCTCCTCGATCTGGTTTGCGACTAGCTAGTGTCAGGTTTATTTTAACCTCATACATGGCCTTGTATGCATCATTTGTTGGTGTTCTATCAAAGTCTCTATTTATGGTCGGTTAGGAGCCTAACTTATCATTCTTTTTCCTATCTAGGTGTATTAATTTTTATCTTCTAAACTAAGATAATATCATTACATCCTTTGCTGTCACAAGGAGCATTTCCCATTATTATTTGTTATTCATCCAATTAAATTGACATTTAACATGTTACTTTAGTCAAAATCTATCATCTATCTATACTCATCTTATCTACTTTGTCTAAAACCATATTAAAGCATGTATTTTAGACACATGTGAATCTATCTATATCTATTTTCATCAAATTAACATCTTACACATATCAAATCTATCAATCACATCAAATCACATCTATCCATCTATCCTCTAAAAACATTTATCTATGTCCATCCAACTTACACTACATCTATCTATATCTATCAAAATTAAAATGCATAAGTACAATCACATAGCACAAGAATGATGAATCTATATATATATATATGAGTGTCTGTACAAAAAAGAATGGATGGCTTTCAATCAAGCCATCTATATCATACATCAAAAATTCCTTCAAATCGAGGCTACATCAGTATATCGATACAAAAAATAACATATCTATATCGTAAAATCAGATAGGTGGAAGACACTATCTCCTCCACCCTCCTCTGGCCCAGGCTGTCTCTCCTGGCCACCTCCTATCGAGCTAGAAGCACCATCTTTGGGGCCCTACCGCCACCTCGATCTCTCCCGGTGCTCCCACCCTCCGATGCACCACTAGCTACGGCTATCGCTGCTCGCCTCCTCGCACCATAACGAGGCACATCAGGGGCATGCTATGCCAAGGCATCCTCATAGTATCTCACCTCGGCAAGGAGAGCTTGATAGGTGCTCAGACTCACCATACCAGTGCTCGTAATGGCGTTGCCTCTTGTTGCTACTTGCTGGCCCTCCTAATGTTGCACCCTATGACCCAGACTCTAAAGTGGTGCTGTATCACTGTATTTGGCCCTGAGGGCCTCTCTATGCCGATGGTAGTGATCCCTCTACTGGATCATTGTATCTCACTCCTGACGTGTTGTGTCTCTCTCTAATATCAGTGCATCCCTCTCCTCCATCAGAGCTCTAATCTCCTCGAGGGTAGCCTGGTGTGCGTGTGTCAGTGCAGCATGCTCTCCCTCCAGTCTCTCCAAAGCATTGCAGCTATGTCCTCCTCATCTGCGTCTATGGATGTTGGGAGGTGTCATGGTAGCTCTATAGAGTACCATGCCACGTAGCCATCATCCACTCCTGTGTCATCATCACTATCTATGGAAGGTGGGGCCTCCCTCAGTGGATCTATCGGGATCAAAATCGGCAGATTGGTCTCTCTGTTATCCCACCTGTATGGCATATAGGTGGTCGGGATAGTCTGTAATAAACTGAATTGCCTCAGTACCTGTATAAATGGGACGCACTCCCACATATTTAGCTTGCGGCACCTAACCACCTTGCTCTGTCTCAGCTCCACTAGGTGAGCGTCCTGACCGGCCCATGTCGGGTAGACCCAATATGGTCTCCAAATGACCTACTCTGGTGTCAGCATCCTGAAGCGCTCAGTATACCACTCTGCAGATCTCCTTATATCTCCTAGGGCCATGTCTACCCGCCATTACCAGAATCCATAATCAAGGGTCCCCTCTGCTACTGGCATCCATGGAAGTCCTGATGGCCTAATCACTGCTATATGCTCATATGCCTAGTAATAGAGCACAAAGCTAACATCTATACATGTTTGCCTACTGCTGTGGTGTACATCCATAACTCATGATATATTTGTGCTATCAGGGCATCGGCAAACGTGAACACCTACCTGAACTCCGAATGTCACAAACACAGTCTAGTAACAACAATGGAAATCTCCCACCTCCTGAATCTGGTAGAGAAAAATAAGAAATCACCATCTGAATCAGCGCTATCTATCTACTCCTGGCATCATCCTATCTATAATGTGAGGCTATCCTCACCACCCCAGACACTATCTCTGAATCATCTGCCCTATCTCCATACAATCGTCCTAGGGCCCTCTGCTGCTGCTCTCGTGGAGTGATCTCAATCGGGTCCCTAGTGATCGGCAACCTCATGATCCTATATATATCCTCATGGGTGATGGTCATCTCACCTGTCCTAAACCAAAAAGTGCATGTCCTGCTATCCCATCGCCATATCAGTGCTCGCATCAACTCTACATCTCGAGGCACCCCGTTGGTAGTAACGAAATCCCCCAAGCCTGGCTAGCTCTAGGTGACGCCAATCAACATCTGTCACATCAGGGAGAATGGTCTCCAAAAGCTCGGGAATAGCATCCCGCATATGTAACGCCTCTCGTGCCTGCATCCACGACATCAAGAGAAATGTTAGCTTCTCATTTATCCAAATCAGAACATCAATCACTTTTTAAAGTCTAAACACTCCAATCGGCGTCAATTGAGTTCAATCGACGTCGATCTGATTTAGTCGAAATTGATTGAAATTCCAATCGACGCCGATTGAACCTAGTCGGCATCGATTTTTCTAATCACTGATTGAAAGGTCGAGTGCCCAAAATACTTTGGCCTCTCATTTATCTAATTTTTTCCTAAAAACTCACATCCTAATACACTATTTAAATGATAAAATTATATACCAGGTTTAGGTAGATCCACTTACCCCAGGTCGTGTCCTCTTCCACTTCTGGCTACTCCCAGAGGCTTCCATGTTGCTCAAAATCAATTTTTGACTCTCTCTAAATCAATCGTCGTGGAGTAAATAAATCGTTCACATTTTCCTTTCTCCTATTTATATGGGCTCGATCTGATCAATGCCGATTTCTATGGTCGACACCGATTGGTTTAAATCGATGGTGATTTTGTCTATATCGATCGTTGATTGAGGCCCATCATTGCCGATTGGTTGCAATTTTGCCTTTCCACATCACTTTCTTCCATCTCCTCATCTTTTTTCCAAAGTGTTGATGCTTGGCTTGTTTATCTGATCATTATTATCACCTAGGTGTTGCCTTTTGGCACATATTTGTGGTATTATCACCCATTTCGAGTCTATTCCCTACACACGGGTCACTCGCATTTGTGGTAGCTTAAAGATAGCGGGTCTGTAGGCACTAACGTCATCGCTGCGAGACCATTTTATTGTCCCTACCAATGTGTCACTCTTTCAGTTGCTACTATCTTGCAGCCTTCCTTTCACTCATGGGTCTGTAGGTACTACTGTCATCTCATACAAAGACCATCTAGTCTACCCTACCAATGTGAGTTCCTTAGGTCACTTTGCCTTTATTGTTTTTTACATGCGTCATCAATGATCAAGATCTACTCCAGATATCTAGTTGGGGCATCCTGTGTTCTCATCTACCTTTTTCAAACTCGGGATCGGTTGGTCTTTGGGATTCATCCCATCCCTAGTTTGAGGGGGATCACATCATCACTTTTTCTTCCTTTCTTCCAACTCCTTGTTTTTGTCTTGCAACTTTGCTTATCGCAAGTTACTCAACAAAAAGGGGTAGAATGTAGACACCTAAAATTGGTTACCCAATTTAGTGTCCCCTGGGTTCGTTTATCCTCTCAGGTGACCTAGGGGCACCTTATATCACCACTTCTCCCTTAGGGTATTATTTAAATATTTGATTTAAACATCTATCCTAAGTTTATTATACCCCATTGTGTTTTACCCATGGATAATTAAATATTAACTATTTAATTACACTTTTTACATGTATCTTAACCGCTTATCTACCCCATATCAATTCCTAACCTCCCATATCAATTCTATCCATCTATCCCCCTATTTCTCCTCCCCCCAAACCGTGCAGTGGGATATTTCCCATATTTGAGTCGGAGGGATCACTTGCATCTTTCAAAAATGTCCTTTTTGGCCATTTCGGGAGTCTTCCTTGATCGGCGCCGACTGGTACTCGGTCGACGCTGATTTTTCGGAGCGATGCCGATTATACCTCGGTCGGCGCCGATTACAAATATAGGGCCAAAATTTAGTTATGGTTAGATAGAAAGAACGGCAGAGAAGTTTTGTGCATCAAGCCCGAGCATTATCTATCGGCGAAAGTGAATCTCGTCCAGATCAATCCCTAAGAGGAGTATCGTTACTCTGCTCCTATAACATCAACCTCGTGAGCCTCCATCGATCTCTTGGTGACTCTTCTCATGCATCTAACGAAGGTGGAGCTTTGTCAGTATCCCTACGGCTCCTGCAGATCCAGCGGACATTGATGATCTAGCTTTCATTGTCTATTTCTCAATATTCCTACAATTTTCTTCTAATTGACGTTGTGAAGCCCCAATCGGCGCCGATTTTCCTAATCGACGCTGATTGACCCAATCGACGTTGATCGGCCTATAGACAGGTAAAAGAACTCAGGTAACACAAATCCAACATTGTTTTCACAGTTTCTGTTTTCTATTGCTTTTTGTCTATTGTTTACATTCTATCTGTCACTTTTAATCAAGAAAATCTAGACATTTACTTACATCTTTTATCATGTACACTTATTTCTTTAATTGAAAACGTAGGATGACATCCGCCGAGGGAGCTTACCACTTCTCGGACCTTCCTTTCAGGAAGTCCACCCAAATACCTTTTAACGTTGTCTTTTTCTGTCAAGTATCTATGTCTCACAGGTTTCTCGGATCTACTTTGCAAGATTGCTCGTGTGCACCCATTTTGTCTACATCGACTTTCTTTTCCACCTACATCTTCGGATCTTGTCTTATCTATCGGTATCGTTTTCATTGGAGTTTTCAGGGTTTTTTGTGTTTAGTTTGGTACATTAATATTGTTTTCATGAAATTCGGAGGCCAACAACTCGAATAGGTTAAATTCTAAGTGTGAATTTACCATTTCTAGGGATAGTTGTGCACTAAGTCTATAGGCGTCATCTTCTCTATTAGTGTGATAAATATTTAAACATATTTCCTTAGTAGCATACCACGAGTGCATGGTTATCAATGTCTTTGATGCATACCTTGGGCTTTGAATTTATCACTCCCCTTACGGTGTCATATCTTTCGGTTTTGTCTTCTTCTTTATAATTATTGATTATCATTTTGCCAAAAATTTCATAACCCTAGCCATAAATTTTGTATCAATAAGGTATGGTTGATCCAAATACAACATTTGATTGTGTATCCGGCTCAGAAGGACCTAAATGGCATGATCTACCCTGAAAAATATGGAATGTGACTCCATACATTGATTTTTAACTCACTGATTACTTTGGTAGTATTTTTATACACTAACTCCTTTGTATTGGGGTCTTCTTCTATGAGTAAAGCTCATCTACTTGAGCGAGTGTGTAGTCGTATTCCCGCAATCTAGGAATGGATATACTTTTGCAGATCATATGTATGGGTGAATTTGTAAGGAATATGTGAAAACTCTCCCTTTGGATCATGTTTGTTTTCTTTCATGGAATGATTTATGAATTTTGGCTTGGGAACTCTAGTTGTGTGATCTGTTGGGTTATCCATGGTTTTCCTTTGCAAGTTGCCCTAATTTTTCCCTAGCTCTCTTATTCATACTTGCATTGATGATTTGCTTGATCTCTTGTTTATATTTTTATGCCTTAGTTTATTCCATGTTGTTTCCTTTTATAACCTTGTTCTTTCACCTACCCCATTTATTGCATTTTTGGTGGGATCACTTTTTTCTTGGTAGAGGCTTTTATCCCACATATTTTTTCGTGTTCCGTGTTTTCCTTTGTTCTATAGTTTTTCTTCATCCATGACTATACCTTTATTTTACGGTACTCTCCTCCATATCGCAACTTACTTGGTCTCATTTGTTCATTTTGTGGTTTCTATTTACTTCTTCGTTACCCGGTTTCTCTTGTTTCTTCATTTGGTAGGTTTTTCTCCTTTCTTCATGTCACAAATTTTTCCTTGGTCCTTCATTCGACAATTTTCATTATTCCTTCTTTCCATGGATTTTTCTTCCCTTCCTTTTGTTTTTCTTTATTACAAGGTTATGCTCCCTCCATGGCTCTACCTTCTCTTTATTGCTCGATTATTTTCCTCTGTTGTTCTTGCTTTTTCTTGTTTTTTGTTCCTTATGTTTCTTAGAGTGAGGACACCCTTGTGGGTTTTCATCCTACCCTCGTCCTATTTGTTGAATTTCCGGTTATCAAATAGGCCGGATAGTTTTTTACTTCACGTATTGTACTTCTTTAATCTGGCTCCATTTAGAAAGCTTGGTAATTCCTTATGTTGTAAAGTTTTTAATTGTGTAGCTTCTGAAGATAGTATGTCCTTAACAACATAAGTTCCTAGCCATCTCACCTTGAGCTTACCCGGTGTTTCCATTTTCTATCATATAGTAGGACCTTATCTCCAACATCAAACTCCTTCTTTATGTGGTGGTCATGCAATGTTTTTGTCTTCTTTTGTCTTGTGTTTGTTTATATGTAAATATGAATATTTTTCATCTAGCTTCTCCAATTCAATAAATATTTCATGTAGTGATGAATCTTCATTCATTTTAAAGGTAACTGCAACTCTCAAACTTGGGAGCACAAACTCTAGAGGTATTGCAGCTTCTAATCCATAAACCAATTGGAAGGGAGAGTATTTGGTGAGCCTTTTATACATTGTGTGGTATGCCCATAGAGTGATTTGGTATTTTAAAATCTCGGTATGCCTTTTATAATGAACAAATTTTGGTTATAACCTTCTCCAAAACTTTATTAAAGGCTTCTATTGTTCCATTTCTTTTTGGATGGTATGGTTTGCTCCTATTTTAATTGATCGTGAAGTGACTCAACAACTCTTCGATGGTGGCAATAACAAAATGCTTCCCCTGATCATTGGTAATGATTAATGGACATCCAAACCTTGTAATGATATTTTCATAGAGAAACCTAGCTATAGTCTTAGTAGTGCAATATTTTGTAGGAACCATCTCCACCCACCTTGTTAAGTATTTAGTAGTTGTGATGATAAACTGGCCTGAGAGTGCTTAGCAGTTGGTTTAATAGGTCCAATGAAATTTGTTACCCATTTTTCAAATAATGTAAGTGCTAACACAGGTTTTAATGGCATTTCATCACGTGCATTGGTTTTCCTACTCTTTGAAAAATGTCACAAGATCTGGCATGTTTATGTGCATCTTTAAATAGTGTGGGCCACCATAATCTAGCCATCAACACCTTCCTTGTTATCTGATCCTCACCATTGTGTCCTCCTGCAAATCCTTCATGTGCTTCTATCAAAAAAATTCCCTTTCATACTCCAAAGCTACTCTTCTCAAAATTTCATCATGTCCTTTTTTGTATAGTTGACCTTGAATCAAGGTGAATGGGAAGGCTTTGCTTAATAAACTTCTCTTTTTTTGTTTTTGTAGTTTGTTGTAAATTCCCCTGTAGTTAGTAACTAAGCTATCTCATCTAATTATTTTGGAATAGATTCAACTCTAAATAGGTGAGCTCTAGGAAATCATCATCTATTGGGCCTTCATCCTCTCCATTTTCTATTCTTGATAAGTAATCTGGCCCATTATTTAACTTTCGACTTAACTGCTATAGTGAAGTCAAACTCTTGGAATAACATCAACCATCTACAAATCCTTCCTTGCAATACTGGTTTTTTCAACAAATACTTCAATGGTTCATGGTCGATAAAAACACAAAAGAAGTAGCTAATAGATATTGGTGGTATTTCTGCAGGGCATACACAATACTCAAAGCTTCTTTTTGTTTTTGAGTAGTTCCTTTCCACCTTGGCTAATTTCCTACTTTCAAAAGCAATTGGATGATCCATCTTATCTCAAGGTTATGACAGTATTGATCTAATTGCAATGCCAGATGCATCTACATGAACATGAAATGGAACCTTCCAATATGGACTTATTAGGATAGGTGCATGTATAATTTTATCCTTCAATATTTCAAAGGCATAAGCATATTATTTTGACCATGGTATTTGTTTGTTCATCCTCTTTTTCAATAATTCTTCCAATGGTGCACTTATTTCCATGTAATTCCTTATAAATTTTCTATGGTATCCTGTATACCCTAGAATTATTCTTAGGAGGGGTATATTGACAATCGCCGATGTTTTGGTGGTCAATCAACAACCCCACTTTTCATATAATGTGTCCTAATAATGTTCCAAATGGCATAAAAATATGCACTTCTTCAAATCAAGGGAGATTTGCAATGCCCTACATTTTTGAAACATCAGTCTTAGCACCTGAATATGATTTTTAGCAACCCATATACTATCCAGTCATCTAAATATACTTCTAAGAAATCATGGATAAATTCTTTGAAGGCATTAATCATAATCTGTCAAATATTGTTGGTAATTTCTATAGTCTAAATGACATTATAGTATACATAAATGAAACTCATGCTTTGGAAAAGGTAGTCTTTGGCTGATCTTGAGGAAATTCTAGCTTTGATGGTAACCAGAGAAACCATCAATAAAAGAATAAACTTCCTTTCTGCCATATTCTCTAATACTTCTTCTGTGAAAGGTGTAGGAAATGGGTCATGAACGCAAGATTTTTTTAATTCTCTATAATCTACACATATGTGTTCCAGTTTTCTTATTTTGGATGATTATTGGACTTATCAATTCTAAATTTTCTACTAGTTTGATGATTCCAACATTTAGCATCTTGTCAATACCAAATTTTACCTTAACCTTCAGATTAGGATTAAGTCTGTAAGGTATTTTATTCAAAGGTTTGAAGCCTTCTTTGATTTGGATCTTCATTGTGCCCAGTTATTCCTTTATGCCTTTCAACTCCTTAAAATCCTTAGGAAAGATGTCTGAAATTCTTGCAGTAACTCTACTACTTTGGCCACTTCCTCGTCTGACTAGTAATCTCCAATCTTGGCAAATTTTTCATCCCCATTCATACCAATGTTTTCAAGATCTTTTGAGATTTAAAGGTGATAATAATATTTATCACCTTCCTCTTTGGTTTCTACCACTTCTCTTTCCCCTTCTATTGTTATGAACCTTAGATTCTCTCTCTTCTTTTTCTATCGTATAACAATGTGTCATCTATGGAATTATGTTCACAATTCCTTGAAGTACATGTTCCTTAGTGTATACTTTTTCTTTTGAGTATTGTCGTGTTGCTTCATCCGAGTCAAAAATAAGGAAGTTATGATCTTTTACATCACCCGTAGGATGTTCATATCTATGTCCCAAAAGTTAAATGTATGACAAAAGTCTCTAACATTTTGATCCCAATTCCTTGTTTCGTGTCTGAATTTTTGTTGCATGTGCAAGACCTCGGTCACGGGTCCTAAAGTCCATACAAACAATTGGGTCCATACTAATGGGGAATACTCTCCACATATTTTCCAATGTCATTCAAAATTCCTAATGTGTCTCTGTGGATCATTTTCACCGGTATATTCAGGTATCGTTGCATAGTAACCCTCATCTCTAGATATCTCATGTTGAGAAATGTGGTAAATGAGTTCCAGTGAGATATGTTTGGTTTATGAGTCACCCACCAACCCGTGACATTTATTGTTAAGGTTTCATCCAAAGCCTCCATTCTAGATTTTTCATTTGGGAATATCCTCTCCATTATCTTAAGATGCCCTTATAAATCCCCAAATCCTGAATATTTCGGTAGGGTTTTGTGGGACGCTCTGCGGCTTAATATGTAAACATATTTAATAGGTAATTCTTCAAATTATTATCTTGTAGAATAGTACTCATCATCATCTTCAAACCCAAATTATTATTTTGTAGAATAGTAGTCATCATCATCTTCAAACCTATCATGCGTGGGAGAGAAAATGTCTAAATCAATATCCATGGTCTCATCATCCAAAGTGATTAGTCATGGTGGGATCCTTCTTGCATAATGTAATTTTATTGTCCTTGATTCTGGAAATCCATGTATCAAGCTTTAATAATATTCTCTAAAGAGTCACCGACAACTTCACTTTTAACCGAAATTTCTCCCTTTAAATTTGGCTCAAATTCCTTATCAATATTGGAAAACTTATTCAAAGCATATACCCCTTGAATATTATCAAATTATTCTTCTTCAGTATAGTGTCATACTTCTTCCGCCCACGTGGAACTCATTCTTGCATGTAATGGTACATGTACACATATGCCATCTACTTGGAGTGTCACTTCTTCTTCGAGTTGAGTGTTCCATTGCAATCCATGAACCACTCCAAGGCTAGGATAGCATTATAAGAAGGATTCAAAGCTACATTTTCTACCACCTCAAAATTGACTCACTTCTTTATGCCCATGACGATTTACTTCAACATTTTTCAATGCTCCTAGTGGTTGTCTAGATGATCCATCTACTAAGCCAATGAAATATTTGATGGGTTCCAAAGGAGGCGTACCTATTCTCTCCCAAGTGGTCTTTGACATCATGTTTATGTCCGTGCATAGATCTAGCAACACTTTGGTGATAGTGGTGTCTTTTTTATGTAGGCACGTTGGAGAACGTTGAAATCTCCTATCTTCTTCTCCTTTGTTAGGTGCAGGTTCATAGAGAAGCTTCCACGTTGGATTGGATCTCCCTTGTTTGTGGCTTAAACTTCTTGACAAAGCTTGGAAGGAGAAGACAAAGTACAGAGAAGAGGAAGAAGAAGTAATGTGGGGAGCTTGAAAATCTCAAGTCCCCATAGATCAAAAATATTGGATATATTTTTTTTAAATGCTTTCCATTTTAAAAAAATTGTAGGTATAGGTAAGTAAACTTTTTTTTTTAAATAATACAAAAGAACAATGTCACTTGGTGCTCTTGTAGAAAAAATCTTTAATTCTCAGGTAATCTTCAACTGCAAATCAACCGTGATTTGGGGTGTGGAGCCAGGTAGGGGTTGTGAAACAAATGGGGGAATCTATGGCTTCTCTTAGTTCTGTAATTTCTCCACATCTCCCTAAACTTCCTTAAAAATTCCTACACTCTCCCTGGATCAGAATACTATTTTGATACCAAATCTTCACAATGAAATAAATCTTGAAAATGAATACTTGAAAAGAATATTTGACACCGAATCTTTACACAAAAACAAGATGGTGCTTGTGTATTTTATTAATATAAAAATCAAGCATTACAAACAAATGAGAGAGCTACAATATTTATAAATATTGGACAACTTTTATCTCATCCACAATATATGGAAACAAATCACCTAATCTGAGAAAATATGCAAGAATAGCATATTGCCCCTAACTGTCCCTATTGCCCCTCATGGAAATCATCGGGAACAAAATATGCAAGATAGAACATGATCCCACAAACATAGGGATGAGAACACTATTACTTAGTTAACTAACAACTAAGGATAACTAATACCTATTGACATAATTTTAAAGTATTTAAATTAAATACTTTAACTTATTACATTTATTCAAATATCAACTAATGATGAATTAAGCTAAGTTTTATTCCTAACATTCTTTTCCTCTTTATTCCAGTATTTTCTAAATTGTTTTAATTTTTCTACCAGACCATGGTTAATTGTTAATTTATCTATTTCTTTTAAAGCAAGGATATTTTCCTCCACAAAACAATTTTTCTCCTTTTCTTCATGGGCTTGTACCTCTTTTACCAATGCCCTACTTTTCTCAACTTCTTTCATATAGAGATCTGGTCTAATCTCTTTAAAGTTCCATTCATCTTCACTAGAAGAATTCTCCTCTTGCGATGACTTGATTATTTTTTTCTTTTTAGGTGTAGCTTCATTCTTTGTGGAACTTTTGGTAATGCTTTGCTACTTTGTATCTAGGTTATTCGATGTTTTTGTCTACTTTATTTGCCTTCCTCCTCAGATAAATCTCTTTTTCTTCTTCCTTCCTATCTTTTTCTATTGGTCTACTTCTGAGCTAGATGATCTTGTGGCCTTATCTTTTTCTATTGTCTCCTCATCCCATGGAATTCTAGTAAGGTGTTACACATGCTTCTGACCATATTTTCCCAAAGCTTCGACTTGGTCCTCCACTCCTATAGAGTTGCACAAATTTAGGACAACTAAATGAATCATTCCCTCTTTCATGACAAAATCCGCAAGGATCAAGTTTTGTGTAGTTCTGGCTAGGTGTCCATCTTGACCACACTTATAGCAATTCAGTGGTCTTCTGTCTTGATATCCACCTCCTTGATTATCTCTATAGCCTCCACGGTAACCTCCATCATTATAACCTTGATAACCTCTTCCTCCTTGGTAATTTTCATAGCCACCTCTATATCCTCCTCAATAACCACCTCTATAACCTCCCCTATAGCCTCCTCTATAGCCTCCTCTATAGCCCCCATGGTATCCTCCTTCATTATATCCTTGGTAATTTGGATTATAATTGTTTCCCTGATATCCACCTCCAAAATTCAGTTGTCCACCTTGTTGGTTTGAGTATTGAGGTGCAATTATTATTGGTTGTGAGGGTGGTGGGTTTGTTATAAGACATTTTTGTACTATAGGTGGAGGATTAGATGATGTAGTTTGTCTTGCGGCCATTGGTCTTCTATTGTTACAATCTTATAAATCCTCTAGTGCATCTACAAATGGGAAAATGATATGGTAATGGTTATACGACTCACATGTAGTACAATACATCAATTTATTAGTGTGAGGGGCCACGTAGAATAAGGGACAGGTGTCCTATGTGTGTCGGTCCCACAATCTGTAAATTTCCCACCATGTTCTTTCTAATGTGGATATTTCTTTGGAAGATTCTCTCTATGAGGAATTTCATCTAACCACGACTAATTTTTTTGCCTCTCCAAGTGAGGACATTCTATTCTTCTATGCCCTTCAACATAGCATAATGTACACCAAATCTTAGGTTTTATATGTATTGTCGGTGGCGAAATATTTCTAAGGCCTTTGTTCTTTTGGATCTCTTGTTGAAGTTTTAATTTTTCTAGTTCTAGTTGTACTCTTTCCAATTCTATTTTTATTGAAGTTTCTCCTTCTCTATGCCATGGTTGTGACTCTAGTCTAATTTCCATCTCTATTGCCTCTAAAATTATTTTAAATTATTTTCCATATAGCGTTCCACTTATATAAGGAAGAAGTCCTAAAGTGAACCATTTAATATGTTGCTCATCTATGAGGGGCTCCTCTAACTTCACGGAAGTAGTTTTAAATTAATGGCTAAAATCCTTAATTGTTTCCTTCTCTCCCTGAATGAGGTCTCTGATTTTTCTCACCCCTTTTGATGGTGCTTCTGGAAAATGGAAGTATGTCCTAAATTTCTTTTCAATAGCATCCCAGTCCTTGGTTCCATGGGAATTTGTTTTCATGTACCATCTTAACTCATATTTCCTTAGAGTATTGATGAATTCACTTATTTTGAATTAATTATCCATGATGTTTCTATTCTTCCACTGGGTCTCTAATAATATCAAATTCTCTACAACATCACTTGTGTCCGAGTCAAACAAATTGGAATTTTTATCTTTTTGTCATCCTCCTGGCTAGTTGAGGATGTCTTTGAGGTTGATTAATTGTCTGTTATTTCACCGGTTTCAACTTCCTTGATTGGTTTGGGGACTTTGTTAAGTTATTATATCATCCTTTGTCTCTAGATAACTTGATATCCAAATATAATTCTCCTAAAAATTCTCTAAATTCTCTTACAATTTCTTGTCTCTTCTGACTCTCTTCTTGTAATTTGTGATATCTTTCTTCCAAGATTTCTCCTTTTTCTATCCTTCTAATAGTTGTTTCAATATGCACATGGAATGGCGGCTGTTACGGGGTGGGGTCATATTATTTGGGCTCGTTTGGTGGTTAGGGGCATGTCTTTAATTATTGACTCTTCATAACTATTCATTTCTACGTATATCTTCCTTCCTTTATTATTTCTAAACCTAAGATTATCCTCTAACCCTTCATCACTTCTTCTTTTATTTTTTTGCTTCTCTTCCTCTTTTTCTTGTTTCTCATGATTCTCTATTTCTTCATCTTTCTTCTCTAACCCTTTCTTCTCTTTAACTCTTTCTTCCTCCTTCTTCTTTGTTATATTTATCTTTTCTCTAAATTCTTCAACTAACTCTTCTATCTCATTAACTTTTTCTTCTTCTTCTCCCTTTTCTTTAATTAATAAAGGACCTTCAGTTGTTTCTTCTTCCCATTTCTCTTCTCCTATTACTTGTTCGGCTGTTGGCTCTAAACTCTCTACTAATTGTTGTAACTCGGTCATTAGAATAGATGTTCGATATTGATTTCTAAATAGGGTTATCTATGGATATTCTTCTTATTGGATTTTGTGGAGTAACTAGATTAATTTTGTCTCCACCTAATGTAGGTATTATAGCTATAATTTGTATGTCCACCTCCCTTTCTAGGGTAGCCAATTGTTGGCCTCCACTTGAAATGGGTGTTTCTTTCTTTTCTTTCTTCTGAGGTTTATTCAACTTCTCCTTTCTTTCCTTCATCTTCTTTGCTCTTTCCTCTCTTTCCAATTTTTGTTTCTCTATCTTCATTTCTATTTATTTATTTTTACGTAGTTAATCTATCTCTTTCTTCCATCCTCCTCATTTTAGTTATTTTTCTCAAATCACTAACTCCTCTTAATTCTCTTAATCCTCTTTTTCAACTATCTAATTTTTTGTCTTTTTCTTTTTCCATGTCATCCTATTTCTGCCACCCCAACCAACACCCCATTAATTATGATAAGTCATGTCTCTTGGATCACCCCCTTCACGTACGCCATCCCCAGTGCCTATCCCCTAAAGGAAATTTTTCGTGCTTTTGATTAATCCTTTTCTATCATCAAAACCTTAATTAAGAATGGAACTAATTTAAGAAAATGGCCTCTTGCTCCACTTAAGACTTCACCTTTCTTGTAATCAAAACTGGTCCAACCCTGTATGGCCCAAGTAATTATGTATGAATCTAGGGTAGTCTCATACCAATAGTCAATTTCCCTCATCCAAGGTTCGTCTAGGTGATTAACTATAGTTAAATTTGTTGTAGTCCACTCGAAAGGTTATCTCAAATGTAATCTAGACCACTCTGTTTTTTTGGCGTGAGCTAAAATGCAAGGCCACAAAAATGTGGAAAATGAGACCAAAATCTTCACTATACTCTCTGAAAACTTCTAATTCTATTTCTTTGTATGATGCCTTTAGTCTTTTTATTCTCCTTTTACAAAGATATGACTTTGTTTTCGTGTGTTTTTCCCACCAATATTCTATCTCTGTCATTGTTGGTTTCTAATATCCTGGTGGTGATATTTTTCCTGACATCCACTTAACAAAAGGATACCTAGGCTTAGACACCAAATTTTGACCTAAAACCCGACAACAAAGATGTAATATTTAGGACGTTTGACCTTCTGTTAAGATGTACATGGGAAAAGTAAATGAATCTAAACTATTAATAGAAATGGAAAAAATATGATAGATTTCATCCCAAACTTCAATATTTATTCATTTATCAGAAATCATTACATTATTCTCAATTACATTCATATTCTTCTCATTCTATCTCATATAATTCATTTCTTATACAATTCTCTCAATATGGCACTCACATATTCATTTCTTGTGACGTGCCCATATACAAAAAGTTAATTACAATAAATATACAAAATACATAATCATTCAAAAGTTAATTCTTTTGGTTCATGCCTATGTCAACTTTTTTCTTGTATTGGCTCTATTTGTCTTCAATCCACGGATTTATGTCGGCTTTTGTGGCTTCCTACTGTGTAACGTGGATTTTTCCCATATATCGTGGCTTCTGGTCTTATGCGACTTCCTTTAGTTATGTGCGGCTTCTTTATTTTATATGTGGCATTCACCTTTTATTTGTGGCTCTATTCCTTGGCTCGCAATTACTTCAAGTCTTCGATAAATTTACCTTTATCTTCACGGCTGTCTCAAAATGCGATGAAGAAGCATGTCAACACATTGGTCCCTACGTAGGTTAACAAAAGGTCACATAGTTCCCCAAAAATTTATAAGTCCTAGAGTATTATGTACATTAAATCCATATGTCCAACTAGGGTTCTAAAATGAGTGGGAGAAACGAATTAAAAAACCCTTTTCCCTATTTGAAGTGTTTTATTGGTGTGCATAAAACATAGATAAACAAAGTTCACTTGTTTTACATTTTTGGATGAATTAATTTTTTCCATTGCATTGTTACACTCGATTCATATGTTTGGAAATGAGATATGCATGAATATTAGAGAAAACAAGTAAAGTGGATGTCCACTATAAGGAAAATAATTGTTTGTTGATGGTGAACATGGACCAATTTACCTCAAGAAGCTGTAGTACATTGTGCGATGTCCAAAGTTTTTTTATGTTTATCATGTCAATATATGTAGATGATCAATAAAAAAGGGTCAAGAGGAATCCAACATTGCATCAAAATTCTAAATTATGTAATTATTATTTCAATTTGCTTCAAAGCGTAATTTTTCTAAGGATGTAAGATTTATTTGCAAATTCATGTAAACGAGGAATATTTCAATTTTATTTATTTTGTTTTAATATTAGGACAAGTGGGGTCCTCTTCTTGAAGGGACAAAATTTTTAAATATATTTATGCAATTGTTCCTTTCTTGTAGCTTATTGTATAAGATATAGAGAAAAATTTTGCACAACCTTTATCCAATTTGAATCTACATGCAGGTTAGAGAACAACAATCTTTGATACCATGTTTAATCTTATAAATATTTATAGTATGATTATAGTTTCTAAGAGTTATGACAGAAATTAAATGAGTATAATTCATATTTACAAATATACACAAAAAAATAAGACTTTAAATAACACATAACATGAAGATTTCACATGGGGAAACCATAAGGTAAAAACCCCAGAAAATGCACTTCCAAATATTATTAGATAATAATAAATGAAGAGCAATATCCTAACAAATACAAGATAACCCATTACAATAATCTTCCTTCAACTTCTTCACATTAAACTCATCAAAATACTTGTTTTCATACATATGTCAATTTCAATTAGAGATCGCCCTTATTTAAAGGGTGGGTGATTGATTGCAAACTTTTGGTTTAACCATTTCACTTTTTAATTAATCAAACCAATACATGATTTGATTTAACTTTACAACTAGTGCAAAGTTTATAAATTATAAAATAAGTCATACATATAAGTTTATAAAATAAACTTACCATGAAGACGTGTTGTTTTTGTGGGCCACACCAAATGTGTCCCCACAAACATTACATGCTCCAACCCATATTACAAGTTTAAATTTCATAATATTTAAATTTCTAATAGTTTAATTATTTAAGAGTAGTTTTTTTCATGTACCACACCCCACCCCTCAATGTACCAAACATATAGAGAGATTTTTCACAAATTTATTCTTCTTGATACAAATTTCTTAGTTGTACTTTAACTAGTACATATATTATAAATACATTTATTTGAAATACACTAAGATAAATCGATATCGAGTTTCTTATCTTGGATTTCATAGGTCATAGGCACTAGACTTAATGATAAGGTAACCTCTCTCCTTGTGAATTTCATATCATTATCATTTATGATATTGACTTTGAGCAATCCTAAAAAAATTTGGCAAACAACATATTTTTCAATACCTGTAAGGTACACTTATTGTTTTTTACTTTGTTATGTATGCACACACATGCAAACACATCATAGTGGGGCATTATGTAGACTCCTAATTTTAATTCAAGACTGGTTATTTATTATGGTGTTATTGTATTTTTGTTTTTATGTATTATTGATTAAAATTAGGCTCTTATTGGTGAATATTACCATGTGTCATTAACCCTCTTTGTTACTTTCCTATCTTGTGGAGCCCTACTAACTATGCTTCTAGTGCTTATGTCTTTTATGACCCTAGTTTTTCCTCTTGATTTATGTTTCATTCTCTTGGATTTATCTCTCATTCTCTATCCTTGGATTCTTATAGGCCCTTTTTCCATTCTCTTCAAGAAAACCTCAAGAATAAACTAGGGTCTCATGTACACCACATGTTTCATGTGAATGACATGTAAAAATTGGTTATCCTTGACAATGGAGAGAATATCATTATGAATATTGATATTGTGTAATAGAAAAAAAAGGCATATCCAAATTAAACCACTCATGAAGAAAAACTAAACAATTTGATCAAGGAAAACATCATTTTCCCCATCAAACACTCATCATGGGTTGCAAACCTAGTCCCAGTGCTGAAAAGAAACGGGTAAATTAGTCTGTGTCAATTTCAGGGACCTGAAGAAAGCATCATTGAAGGATCATTATCTGCTTCCTTCTATGGATAAAATTATAGAAAGGGTAGTAGGGTTAGAGAGGTTCTCTCTCTTTTAGATGGTTACTCTGACCACAACCAAATTATGGTGAAGGATGCAAATCACTTCAAAATAACTTTTACCACTAAGTGGGGAGCCTATTCCTACAATAAGATGCCATTTGGTTTGTCCAATGTAGGAGAAACCTTCCAATAAGCCATGGATATGGCATTCAAAGGATTAATCAACAACATTGTTCTTGTGCACATGGATTATATCACAGTGTTCTCCAAGGATGCAAATGATCATCTACTTCATCTCAAGCAAGTATTTGAGAGATGCAGACAATTTGGGGTTTCTCTCAATCCCCATAAATGTATCTTCCTAGCACATGAAGGTAAACTTCTAGGCCACATTGTCTCAAAATAAGGTCTTGCAATTGATCTAGAGAGAGTAAGTGTCATCCTTACATTTTTATTGCCCAATCCATAAGAAAGCATTGCAAAGTTTCTTGGGAAGAATCAACTTTGTCAAGCGTTTTGTTCCAAATTTTGCTAACCTTGTTAAGCTTTTGACATTTACGCTAAAGAAAATCATGTTGTTCAAGTGGACCACGGAAGGGAGGAGCATATTTGAGTCTATCAAATAGGAAATTTCATAGGACCCAACTCTCATTAACCCTGATTTCACTAAATATTTTACCTTGTATACATTTAGAGGCGTAGATACAACATTTGCCATGCTTGTGAAACTACACTAAGAAGGCCAAGAGAAATCAATCGCATTCTTCACCCGTGAGTCTTGAAGATTATGAGGTAAGGTACTCTTTTTTACAAGCACGCCTTAGCTATCATAGGGAGCTTTAAGAAATTCAGACATTTAGTGTCCAACAATAAGATCCATCTTATGGTTTCACATCGTTGGTGTGAAAGATTTTCTTTTGAACAAGGATCTTAATGAGAAAAGAGTTGGTTGGATAACCAAAGTGATGGAATATGATGTTGATATCAAAGTGAATAAGGTATTTAGAGGTAAAGGTTTGTGCGAGCAAATGTGTTTTAGAACCAAAAATTAAGAGGATACTATATTAATGTTCCATCGTGATCAAGAAGAATTAGCATATGCTTTGTGTACCCATTGTCGAACCTACGACAGAGCGCACTTTCTCCAAACAGGCCAATGCCCCCAAGGCTTGACCAAGGCCAAGAAAAGGTATTTCAAGCTTCATTTTATCCCCTTCATGCTCATTATTGGCATTATGTTCAGAAAAGATATCAATGGAGTCCTTCTGAGGTGCATCAAGGCAAATCAAATTGAGAGAGTCTTGTATGAGTTTCATGATGCCACATCTGGAGGACACTTTGCCTCAAGGCTAATAACACTCAAAATAATGAAAGGTGGCTATTATTGGCCAATTTTTTTAAGGATTGTTACACATGGGTGAGAAAATGCAAAAATGTTCCTTTTTCGCAGGAAGGAAAGGCTAACAGTTCTTCCACTCCACCCCATCTCTATAAACCAATCATTCATGCAACGGGGATTGGATTTTATTGGAGTAATCAATCTGCATTCAAGCTTGGGTCATAAGTGGATTCTCATCTCCACATATTACTTCACCAAATAGATAGAGGCAACTACTTTGAAGGAAGTAAATGAGGCTAGCATCTTGAATTTTTATGAAGGTATTGTGACTGATTTGGTGTTCCTTCCACAATCATATCTAATAGTTCCTTGGCTTCTCTTGGCACCAAAATCAATAAGTAGGATGTGAAGAATGGGATATATTTGAACGCATCTTCAAATTACTACCCCCAAGGTAATGGGTAAGTGAATCAACAAACAAGAACCTTTTAAGGGTCATAAGAAGGACCTTAGAGGAGAATTAAACAACATGGCATACAAATATGAAATCAGCCTTATGGGATGATAAGATCACTCCCAAGAGGTCAACTTATATCTCACCCTGCAAGATGGTTTATGGTAAGGAAACAAAGTTTCCAATATCCCTTCAGTTACCAGTCTTAGAACTCATCAATCCGCTAACATAGTTCATGGAGCTAGAAGAGTTAAGAGATCAAGCAATGCAGAAAATGGAAAACGATCAAGATCAAAAAAACAAGAAATTTGATAGGAAAGTAGTGGCTAGAAACTTTCAAGAAGGGGATCTTGTTCTCAAATGGGACCAAGACAAAGCCAAACCCGGAAGGCATTCAAATTTTGATGATATATGGAGTGGCCCCTATGGTATCTCAAGTTGTAAGCCACACAACACTTTCTAGCTATCAAAATTTGATGGAGAAAAGCTCATGATCCCAATCAATGTGATCTATTTTAAGCATTGTTTTTGAAGAAAAGGTTATTCCATGTACATATTAGTTAGTTCCAATTCATCGAAGTGTTTTTTTAGCACATTTTTTTGGTAGTGTAGTTTCATTCCCCCAAGTTCTGTTCTCATGTTTTGGTAGTTCTAGGTGGCTTTTGTATTCATGAGTCCTTTGAAGAGGTTTCAGCAATCCACAAGTTCATCAATGTTAAGCCATGCCAAGTCAGGGGAAGGTTTCAATTTTTTAGGTCAGTTTTCAAGTTTTTAGACTTGACTCCATGCCCTATGGATTACTTCAATGCCATTGATCTTCTATCTAACAGGCAGATATCCTCGTGAATCATCAAACTATTGTCTAAAATAACCCCAAGACTATTTTGACAATCAACAAACTCATTTTGGACTTGAGAAATTTTTTGTTTGAGAAACCGTGAAACATTATCTCAATGTTTTGTGGATTAAAGGAATTTAGTGTTCTATGGGTTCTCCTAACCCACGAAACGAAGGTGTTTGAGCTTGGGACTTAAGTGGATTCTGATGGAGTCTAGGCATTCACAACATGGGAAAGGGATTATTATGTTGTAGCATATACTCTCTTTGTAAGTTAAATATATCCTAACATTGAAAAGTAAGACATCTGGTAGAAGGAAATGAATAATGCAAGTCTATTTCTCATGATTATTCAAAACAACTTACGAACAATGAGCATGGTGGTTATTAAGGAAAACTTATTAACAATGGGTACGATTAAGTAATTGTAACACATTTTGTGTGGATTCAATCGAGTCATTGTCCATCAGGTTTCCTTCTGCGGACTTTATCATATATGATAATAAACCTATACTCATGTCATGTTTAAAGCCCTGAAAAAGATGTCTCGTGTTTCAATATGGTGAAAACGCAAAACCTTGCCAAATGCAAAAATATTTGTTCCATGTGTAAGATAATTTCTAAAAAGAAAGGTAGTTATGGATGTTAAGGCACTATGCATAACCATTCCCACACGGGGCATTTATCAAAAAATGGTAGCACGAAGGTCTTGTAATGTCAATGCATGGTTACGCCACATTATGAGGCAATATGGTCTAATAGTGTTTCTCTCCTTTTGTTTTTTCCTGCTATAATATTTATGTTTATTCAGATCAAAGTTCTAGCTGAACAGAATGATATTGAGGAATGGACAACCATAGATTGCTGATATCCAGGAATGGACAATTATACATTGCTGCTTGTCCGTCAAAATGACTAACTTATCCAATGCATGTAATATGTTGTTTATCAAATTGCACAATATTCATACTTGACAAGTTTTGCCAAGAATTGCAAAGATTGTGCTCTCAAAATGTTTTTGAGTTGCCATCTCCTAACAATACAAACGAGAATACCTAATATAAGATGAATATCTTCAATACAGCCAATCCAACATTTAACTTGATAAGGCAAGAAAACCTCCAAAGTTCAAGTAACAATAGTGGCTCAACTTTCTGGTTCAAAAAAGGAAGAACAGCACCCATGTATTTAGATAGTAGCTTTTGCACAGGAAGCAGATCCAGAAACAAATATAGTGTGCATAGAAAAACTAAATACAAATCTTATGCAGCTTCACAAGATGCAATGTCTTTAACACCTTGCACATAAATATTTAAACTGAACTAGTTACAGAAATTGTAAATTAACATTTTAGATGCAGGACCTTAACTCCCAAAGGACATTTCAAAAACCCCTATTTCAAGGAGAATGGAAGAAAGGATTTGTTATGGCAGGTGTTTTTATGCTTGGACGCTCATATGCTTTGATATTGAGATTGATAGCAGAGTTTTGCTGATTGTTATCATAAGCTATCTCAATTAAATGCCATCTGTATCCCTCTAATAACCTTGTCAACATAGACAAATTTATTCCTAAACCAATGCAGCTATAACTGTGCATCATGCCCAGATGATGCAAGCAATGTTAAATACTCTAAAATGGCCCTGCCCTCTTCTTCAACTTCAATGTCATAGTCTGCTAGTGGGTCTCCAGTCAAGCTATTCGTAATTTCTTCCTCCATCTCCTTGTCTCGGTCTTCCAGGGGTGCACTATTATTCTGATGCCTCCCATCATCTTGGATGTAGTCTGGAATACCAAGACTATTGTCTGGCTGTCTATCTTCTCCAGCAACTGCAATTCCCTCAGATGTACTTGCACCACTGGAGCCTCCAGCCAGATTTGGGAGCTCTGTAAGAAGGAAATCAATTGCACGTTCTTTTGTACCTGAATTTAATAAAGCTTGGACCACTGATCCAACATCATAAAATATATTCCATATGAAATTAGACAAGTTAGATATAATAACACCGAAAGCGGTAGCACTTTTAAGTTTGAAGATGGCAGTCTGTGCAATAATGAATCAAGTACCTCTGTTTCTTTCAAAACCCATTGATATTATTTCTGCAATATCCTCTTCCTGGGGAGATTTTCGCTTCTTCCGTCTCCTGGAGTCGACTGCATCCTGTGGAATATCATGACATCACAGTTTTCAATCAGATACAAGAAAGCTACAACCACAAAACATTCTTGACCAGTGTTAGGCTCATATCATATTATACAGTTCTACCTGTAAAACAGAGTTTGATGCAGGATTTGCTAATTCATCCAAGGCTTTTTGCATGTCATTTTCATTCTTTGAAGTGCTTCTGCTACTATGACTTTCTCATACCTTAAGCACCCCCATGAAATCGTCAGATCTATTTCCATATTTATCAAATCTATTGATGACATTATACTGAAATTCTCGAGGAAAATATACTTCTAGATATGCTCATTGGCCAGTAAGAAAAATAAATTTGAAACTTTCTGCTTTCACTCACCCAATTGAAACAAGTCGGGAAAGAATTGTCATATCTACAGCCTTTCCCATTGGTGTCATACCATAAGATTTTTGTTCCCTGTCAACCACAAATCATTTTTCAATATCATAAGATAAATGATCACACTACAAAACTGCAAACATTGTTTTTCCAAGAAGCTCCTGGGTATTATTTTAACCCCTAGTTCCGTGATTATATGGTGTTCCAACTCCTTGCCGTTAACCACTAAGAGCTGTCAGTCCCTAAGCATAGAATTTTTTTGCTGAAGAGTTTAGTGTCCACCTGATATCTTTTTCTCTCTTTCTGTCTTCCAGTCTTCTCTTATCAATTCTTTCTTTTTCTTCAAGGGAAAATTCTACTGCGCGCTGAACATTCTGACCAGACATTCTTAAAGCCCTTCTGGACTGTCGCTCTGTATAACCCATGCTCACAAGCTGTGACAAAGCTTCATCTGAGACTTGAAGCTGTTCAAAAGAATAGATAAATATACTATCAATCTTAGGAAACATTAAAGTGACAGCAATTCATTAACCCGCTGGACGAAAACAAAATTTACTAGAGACAAAATCTGAAAAATCTGCAAGTAAGCTTGAAGAACTCCAGAGTCCACAAATAAAATGCATTTCAAGATCAAACTGAATCACATGCCTGATTATATTTCTCTTGAGCCGCTTTCAGTGCCTTGTGAGACTCTTTTAATAGTCCAGTGTGGTAAGCAACAATCCCCTCCAGAAGCTCCAATCGTGTAAATCTGTCCAATAACCATTACAGTGTAAGGGCGCTAGAATGAAGAGTTCCTAATATTATCCAAAAATGAAACAGAACGAACCCAAACTTTACACTAGCATTTAGTGGCCTCTATTCCCTGGCATGTATGCCATGTTCAAAAGTATTTTCTTTCTATGACATGCTTCCTTATACAGTATCAAACAGTATACCAAAAATATTGAAAAGCATAACCTAGCACACTTTTACTTAAGTTTCTTGCAAAGTCTACCATCAAGCTGTATTCATAAATTTTGTACAAAGCTTGATGCTTCAAACAGAATTTACATAGCAAGTTCTGGGCAAAATCCTCCTTGCAGAACCCTAGCTCTCTCCATATTGGCACCATAGCAACGCTCAAGCCCTTTGCGGGCCTCTTTTAAGCGTATTCCAGCCATAGACAAACAGGATATGTCACGTAGCATGAAATAACACCAAACTGTGTCTATTTGCAAGAGAGGAACATTATCCACCATCTAAATACCACGGTCCAAGCAAAACATCATGTAAGTGAAATTCGGGAGTAATAGTCAATAAGAAACCTGCAATTCAGTATCTTCTTTGACCCAGAAAGAACAGCATTACCACAGATACTCACCTCAAGAACCTTTTGATTACAGAGGGAAAAGGCGTCCTGCAAGAAAATCCAACTGTGAAATGAGACAAGAAAAAAATCATTTCCATGTATAATAGCATGATTGATGACAAGGTAAAACACAATTTTAAACGTGCAGCTAGCATGCAACACAAATTTGAATGTATGTGTTTCTCATAATAAATCTTCATAACTTGTCCCAGGCCAATTTACTTTTAGGCTAAAATAACAAACCATAGTCACCAGGAGAAAGGGATAGGGATGGGTCTGAGAGACGGGACTCTAATTTTCAGAAATTGGGTATGGGGGAACTTGGAGATGGCAAAAGAAATAAAATAATAATATTTATATATTCAAATGTCTGAAAACAAAAAAACTAAAATTCATCAGATTTTGATTTCATAAACATTGAACACTGAAAAAAAAATCAGAAATATACAAAATGCATTAAAAAGTACAAATTATAATCGTCATAACTCATAAAAATTTTATATTATTATTTTAAATTTCAAGGTAGGAGACGTGTTTTTTTGGGAGACTTCAGGAGGAGGCATCTTTTTTTTTTAAGAAGACTTTGGGAGGAGGCACGGAAGATTCAAAAGAAGTCTCCGAGACTCGACAAAGTCTCCAACTGTGTCTTGTGTCTCCATACCCAAGATACATCCAGGTATCCGAAGACAAAAACACAATCAAAATCCAGATAACAAACACAATTATAATACAAAAACCAACTAAACAAGTAATATGCATTCAAACAAATACACTGGGGCATTGGCAAGCAATATCGTTGTTTGTAAGAGTTATTGGAAAATCAAAAATTAAAAGTACACTGTATACCTCTCCCATGGAAAGAATTTCAAGAGCATCTTTATATTGTCCTTTTTCAATAAAATGCCGACCCTTTGCATGAAGCATCAAACCCATCATAACAGCCCTGTCATTCAAAAGGCATCCTTCATTCAACATGACTCACAAGCCGAAACTTATACAAGTTCGTATGGCTAATAAGAAAACACTAGTAAGGGAGGTTAGTTGACATCCCCTAAAGGCTAAGAACATTGTTCAAAAGAATGGCAATGACACTAACATTTATATTGGTCCAAAGTATCAGGACATATACCACATATCACCACTTCAGTATTATATAAGCAAACGAAACAGTAAAATCCAACAAAAGATAAAACCTTTGATCGGTCTCAGAACCAGCTAACATCTTTTCCCCATGCTGATTCTCAAGTTCAATGCTGAACTGATCAATTGGGAACGAATCGTTGGTGTGCCTTCTCGTCATTTCATCCACTGCAGCTCTGCACAATTCATGAGAATATATGTTTTTCAAGAAATCTACAGACAAAATATGAATAGTAAATATTAAAACTTTTCAAGCTAACGTTTATGACAAGCAATTTTGAATTCCGCAGGTGAGAGACCCTACTTTAAAATAGATTCACATGTCTCGGAATAATTAACTGCTCGCAATATAACTGAAATATAAAGCTTTACTCAATTAAGAAGGTTGTTTTGCTCAATCCTATTTAGACGCCTTAACTTTCTTAAGAGCAAAACTGATTAGTTTCCTTCTTAATTTTCTAAAGTCTGAAGGGTTCGAAACTGCAATCTATGTAATGTTATGAATACATTCTGATAATATCATTTTCCTTTTGATTCCCAAAGCGTCTATCAGAAGGTCTGCCAAACTTTATGGAAAAAGTAAGAACTTTGTCAAATAGACTATGAACTCAAACTTTATCCATTATTTTTACACGGGAAGTTTTAGCATGCCTTTGCACTATTTCACAAATGTGTGCGTATATATACAGAGTGAAAGAAACTAATGGAAATTTCTCTCCACTCTGTTCGTTTAACATAATTATGCATTTTTAGAAAATCAAAATGATTTACAAAAATATTTTGTTTGAACTTAGATCCGCAGTTTTTTTCCGAACTTTGTCCATTGAAAAACTTGAACCGAACTTTCTCGTCGTCGAACATGAACTCGAACTCTTGACCATGTGGCTTAGTTTAAGCAATGGCGCATAAAAATGATAAGGCTGCTAAAAAGGTTTAATGTTATGGCTACATGAAATGCCTCATTCCCTTCCAAAAAAACAAATGACATGACATGAAAGGAGCATTAAAAGGGAACCCTGGATGTGATGATCAGGTGCCATTTGCTGAAATCATCTCGGTAAACGCCCCTTCTGGTTCTCTCAATGTTTGAGGTCGAAATTTAGTAATAGAATAGTTACCCTAGGTATCATATAAGGGGCTGACAGAATTTGGCCTCCGTGGGGAAACAATTCGGTCAACCTTCCTAGCAATTGGTGGCTAGCTGTCTTGGTGAAGGATATAAGAATGTCAGAAATCACTCTTTGGGGATATTATCCATAGGAGAGGCAACAGGGTTGCAGATTTTTTTAACTAAATTTACCATTTATCTCCCTTCCCTACCAAAGCCAACATCGAAATTGTTACTGTTTGTTACAAATCGCCCTAAACTCTAAATTTGAAAAAGAAAAAGAACTTGTGGAAGAGAAACAAAATGGTAGGGAATGAGAAGAGAGTAAATTGTAAACATACTTGATGCGAGCAAGGCGCTTTTGGGTTTGAAGCTCGTCATTGATTGTTTTTGCCTGATCCAGTGCAACTTTGCTCATTAATATCTTGGAATTGGACTTCAATCCCACGTCTGTGAGCTTTTCATCAGCGAATTCCTTCTTGAGAATTCTACCAGCGCAAATCACATTCAGACTGTCGGGGTTGGAATTCGATCTCTTGGCCAGCTCGGCTCTGAGCATTGACACAGTCCAGTTATCCAAATCCACTTGAATTGTTCCTGACCATAATCCGCCCACCTTCACATTCGCCCACCGACTACTTGCTCCCTCCATCCTCAATACCAATTCTTCTCTGAAATCTCAGCTTCCTCGGGCGCATTTTATTGGACTCCTGTTTTTTAATAGTTTTTATTTTATTTTTAATGCTCAACTTTATTCGGCCGACCTTCGAGGAAAGGTACTTTAAGGTGGATCATGTTAGGTACTCAAATATGTGTTTTCAAGGTTTGTGAATTTGAATTTTAGTGTAGGTTCACTTTTATCTTAATTTTGAGTCATGTGTTGTGCATTGATGTTCCTTTGAAAATTCATATAATTAGAATGAATCAAATGTTTCTAAGTTGGGGCGTGGACTGACCTGACTTTTACAATTATTGTGAAAGAGCATTGCACTACAAATATGATAAAATTAGGTGTTACTAAATCAATCCCAATATATTTCTCCCAAGAGGAGTGAAATTGCTAATTGATCTTATATGAGATGCACTGCGGAATTAATATGTAACTTAGAATGCCCCTTCCTTTGGCATGAGACATGGAAACCGGTAACTTTGACATTTTTACTTCATATTTTCCTTATGAATTGCTTTAGGGCTACTCTTGGAAGATTTAGAATAAGTGCAAGCCTTTGAATAATAATCTCCAAGATGATTGATCAATTTGTAGATCCTCTAGGGCATTTGCGCGCGCTGACACACACACACACACACACACACACACACACACACACACACACACACACACACACACACACACACACACACACACACACACATGGCCTTTTGTCAATTTTTCGGCTAAACCAATATAAAAGCTAAATGTAGGTTGACTAAAGAAAGGTATCAATTTCAATTACTTGTGATTGGATAGATAGAGGTCAAGTTCATGAAGAGAGGGAGAGGTTCGTGATGAACCTAACCACATGAGGGGACAATTTCGGAAATAAATGCCTAAGAACTTATGAACCTTAACCATGTGTCAAATACTTAGAAATAGAAATGGAAAAATATTTGTGTAGGTGATATAAGGTTCTTATATAGACTATAAGTGATCTTGAGTGTGTGGATTTGGAAAATGGGATTAATTTATTGGACAAAAGGGTAATCGAAAGGTGGAAATATGTGAAATGAGTCAAATATGTGATACTTGCCTAAATGTCTAAAAAAAAGTGAAAACCCTAATGCTTTCAAATACATCGGACAAAATTTAGAGTATCTTGTAAATTGACCCATTTTATGGGGTGTGTTCAATATATTAAAAGGAAAAATGTCCATGTGTAGTGTATATATAGTATGTTATAATTGAAATGTTGTATCGTCAATGCACACACCTACAAACACATGAAAATGCAAGTAAAACAATGTCTTGATAAAGGTAAGTAATTTGAAAGCTTAAAACTTTAAAAAAAAAAAAAATTGAAATTGAAAGAACCAAGGAACGAAAACACTTCTAGTGGTAATGCAAACTTTTGTAAACCATGTTATCATCATTGAAACTTGTTGTATATTTTCACGGGATGTAGATGCCCTCATACATGTAACTATTGAACTAGAGAGATGCCATGGGATTTATATTCACCAAATGAAATTATTGATTAGTATAGATTCCCTTGACATGGAGAATGGGAAATGTTGAAACTACCATTGAAATGGAGAGGTGCCCCTATAATTGAGTGGGTAACATTTAACATTGTTTGATCACGAGAGATATATGTTGTGGGTGTCAATCAACCCAACTATAATAGAGGTGTTCAATTCGTTCTATTATTGTGTTGGGTCCCCTTCCATCATTTTATCAATGTGCATTGTTGAGAAATTGTAATAGAACATTTTCAAGTATTTTTAAGTCATGATTTCTAATACGATCGTGTGATGTCCACTTCGAGCAAAACAAACGAATGAATTTGATCTCTAATACAACACCATGGATTCTAATAGACAATTCGTAATGGTGAATCCCACTTCTTAGATAGATAAGAAAACCATTTTGAATTGAACATGACAAGTCATGGAATGAACATTTCACATGAAGGGGTCTTGAAATTGACATGTAAAGAGCAACAATGAATATTCCACTACAACCTGGGAAATCCAAAAGTGTAATTGAATAGTGTATATATGGCCCTAGAAAATAGTGTGATGAATCGATCCAAAAGTGAATATGAACTCTAAAAACATGAATGTTTTGGTTTTAATAAAACCAAACAATAAGCATGATTGAATTAAAATTTGAATGATAAATCATATTCTAGTAAGTGGCAATTCTAATACAACATAATTTATGTAAACCTTGAAATTTTGAGTAGTTAGAACACTATAAGCGTAGTAAAACATTTATTGGGGCGGGAAAATGGAACAAAATCACCAATTTAAGCTTACCAAATTTGAAACGATATGCTTAGATGTTGGACATAAGATGGAAAGGCACTTGTTAAGACACTCGAGAAAAATTGGGAGTTGGAATTCTACTCTAGTTTAGTTCGAATAAGCCAAACAAATTAGGGTTTGAAAATGTTTTCTCAAATTGTAATAGATATAAATCTATTTAGGTGTTATGAATGTGTCGGGGAAGAGTATAAGAATATCAACTCTTATCTACATGTTTTCTTATATTTGTACTTCTAACTTGTGGATATAGATTTTTTTGATGATTGCAATAGGGATGACATATCTTCTTCCTTGTCTAAACCCTAGTTTTATTTTCTTTAAAGATAAGAGACCATAAAAAGGGGTTATATTTTTAGGTAATATTGGCCTCAACCACCCCACAATGGGTGATAATTTCCTACATATCAATACTTCAAAGAGGGATCAAACTCTTGTATTTATCACAAGCCTATGATGAGGTATAACTAGCAATAAAGAATGATACACTTAAAATGAAACCCTTGATTTTACCCTTGGCTCTTGAAAACATAAATTTTGAGTTCTTTTTTGCTTCAAAACTATGTTATTGGCTAATGTAGGACTAATTTTGGAATTTTAGGAGGAATACACTCTTTGTGTAATGATATCTAAGGAGTTTAGTGATCTCTACATAGTTCGAATGGCTTACAAGTGCCTTTGTTTAAAAGAAATGATCTTTCATTAGCTTTCTTAGTCAATCGACCTTAAAATCCCACTAAGGATGAATAATACTTACCTATATGAAATCATGACCATTATATAAATGAAGAATAGTTTCAGGGACCATCTAGGTCCCACAAACCCATCTTGAGGCCATGAAACTCACAAATGAAGAGTTGTGATGTTTGTCTAGAATACAAGTTGGCTTTTTGTATAGACAAGTGGTTTTTGGTAATTCTAAACTAGATAATTGGACAACCTAGTAGATTAGAGGGTATTCAATGGGGTAATACACATAAATAGTTTGAAATATGTCTTTAAGGACCAAATTTTGTGTAAATGTGTAAAATGTATTATTTTAAAGTGGCTTAAACCAAATTTAGGGTACTACATATTTCCCCCTCCCCACCCCTTTAAATATAGTATTGATAAATGTTAGATTATAAGAAAAGGACATTCAAACCTAAGATGGTTTTGTTAAAAACTATATTTTGTGTCCACTATGTAGATATGCAAACATAAGGAAAACATAATCAAACTAAGTCTTGAGAAAGATTTATATCGTTGAAACTTGAAATTTAGAAATTTAATATCTTGAAGTATTAAAATTATTTAAACTTGAAATAAATGAGCACAATAAAGGCTACACCTTGTTGACATATTATACTATGTTGCTCCAATAATACTACTTTAAGATTTCTATGGTATGTACATGCCCAAATCGAGTGATTGTTGAAATATCTTGGAGTGAAGTACCACTTATCGAAAAAAGCTAAAAATTTGAAATTTGTACTTGTAATGGAGTGATGACATTTACCATGAGAAGGTTCCTCAAGCTCCAACTAGTATAGAAGTGTTTCCTTTATCAAGAAGGAGGTCACACACACACAGTCTCATGGAGAAGGGTGGCCTAAATCAAGGACAAGGTCAAGAACAATTATCAAGGAGAAGGGTGGTGTACTCAAGGATGAAGTCATGTGGAAAATTCTCATGGAATTAATGGATATTTTAAACTACGCGAGAGGATAAGGAGGACACAACTAAAAACCTTAGGGGATATAGAGGCCAAAATTTAAAAAAATCAAGGGCTATAGAGGTCAAATTAAAAAAATTGGGGCTACAAAGGCTAAATAACTATGTACTAAGTGTTACTCGGGAAAATTACTATGTAGAGAAGAGGCTATAGTGGTCAAGAAATTGTGTATATGCTACAAAGGATAAGGTACTTCACTACAAACAAAGAAAAACCAAACTTGAAACACTAGAATGTAGCGATCCATCTTAAAAATACTTAAAGTTTAAAAAATATTGATAAGTTTTTGGCTAATACCTAGGTGAGAATATAGAAAACTCTTGATAAGTCTTAGTGAAAATCATGAAAAGGTATGTAAAAGTTTGATAGTTATCATAAGTTGGCATGGTATTCCAATACTCAAGTGTGATGTCACTAGGTTTGAATAGATGTCATTACTTTATTTGAAATATGTATGAATATCTACATTAATACCATTGTATGCCCCCTTTTGAAATGAAGGGAAGGATATTGAAGCCTTCGTATGACTTATCTCAAAATAAAGCATTAAACACACATGTGCTAAGAATATAAACATAAACCATATAAAAGCATGTATATAAGACATGGTTTGTAACGTTCATTAATATAACCCACTTGAGACCCAAAAACAACCTAGATTAGTTAGGAAAATTATGGAATAATTTTTTTTTTTGTTAAAATAATCTACAACCATGTTACAAGACAACAATTGTCCTAATAGGTTCTGGAACAATTATAATCTACTAGAATATAATTTTCTTTTATTAATAATTAATAGAGGTCATAAGGTCCAAAATTTAGGGTTAGAAGTTTCAATTAGGTTCAAAGGGAAAAATCCTCACCATACCCACTCTCTAACAAGCTTAAAGTTTCAACTTGGTTTTTCTCACACTTAACACATTCAAAAATTCCCTAAATCATTCCCATTGGATAGGAAATTTCCTCACCTTTCCATTGATATAAAGAAGTCCTCCTAACTCCTCATATTTTTCAAGTTATGGGCCAGCGGGCCTTGGGGTGAAAATTTTCCCCAAGAGCGGGCCTATGGGCCTAGGGGTGAAAATTTTCCCAAAGGGCAGGTTGGTGGGCCGTAGGGAGACTTTTGTAAAAATTTTACCACGTGGGGCAAAAATCACATTTGCGCCCGCGCTCCCGTGGGTCCGCAAGTCCACAAGGGACACGTGGCACTCCCTAAGGCAACGTGGGGAAGAGCGGGGAAAGGCGGGGCAGCGGGAGACATTTTCAAATTCTCCCCCACATGGGTGAAAATTCGGCTCTGCACCTGCGCTCCCACGAGACCGCAAAGGACATGTGGCATCTCCTAAGCCAACGGGGAAGGCAGGGTGGTGGGGAGAAAATTGACTTAAAGCCCCGAAGGGCTAAGAGGGTACATAGACCTACGCCTCCGCCGCACCTCGTGATGCCATGTGGCAGCCCCAGTTAGGTGTGGGTCGGCGAGATAGCGGGGGAAACTTGGAAAATTTTATATAACCGTCACATTGGCCAAGTTCGTGTCACGATGTTTAGAGTGCCAGAGAGTTAAGGTCGAGCATCATCATCCAGCCGGCCTTCTTTTCCTCATGCTTTATCTAGGAGTGGAAATGGGACACCATTTCCATGGACTTCATTGTTGAGCTATTGATGTCAAGATATCACCACGACGCCATTATGGTCATGGTTGATAAATTGACAAAAGTGGCTCACTTTTCTCTCGATGAAGACCATTTATAACAGACTAGAAAGCGAGGCACGGTATATTTGGATGAGATTTTCAAGTTATGACGGGATTCTGCGGAAGATCATTAGTGATTGTGATCCTTTATACACCTCCCATTTTAAGACTACCATGCAGCATGCCCTCAAGATGAAGATAAATTTCAGCACAACATATCACCCTGAGACAGATGGATAGACTGAGCGGGTGAATTAGATTTTAGAAGACATGTTAAGGATGTATGTGATGGATCAACAGTCTATATGGCAGAGTACTGTACTTGGTGGAGTTGCCTACGATAATAGTTTCAGAGTTATATAGGCATGGCTCATTTTCAGGCTTTGTATGGTAGAGAGTGCAGGACACCTCTTAGCTGGGACAGGCTAGAGGATAGGGTTTCTCTTGGACCAGCTTTGTTACAGGACATGGAGTAGCAGGTGGTATTGATCAGACAGAGACTACATGAGGCACAGGATGACCAGAAGAAGTATGTAGATCAACATAGGACCGACCGTATTTTTGATGTGGGCATGAAGGTGTTCCTTCATGTTAGGCCACATAAGAGCCCTATCCGTTATGGAAAAGGTTCTAAGTTAGCTCCTAGATTCGTGGGTCCTTTTGAGATCTTGGAGCGTATTGGCCCTTTGGCCTACCGTCTAGCATTGCCACCCATCTTGTCTCACATACATGATGTGTTTCATGTTTCAGTTCTTAGGAGATATGTTACAGATCCTTCTCATGTGTTATATTGGACATCATTGTAGGTGCAGGATCACGGGTAGGTGACCGATCTATAATGCAGATGGGCTCCACCGTCACACCGCCCTTGATCCTACACCTGCAATGATTTCCAATCTAACACATGAGATGGATCTGTAACATATCTCCTAAGAACAGAAACATGAAACACATCATGTACACGAGACAAGCTGGGTGACAATGCTAGACGGTAGGCCAAAGGGCCAATACACTCCAAGATCTCAAAAGGACCCACGAATCTAGGACCTAACTTAGAACCTTTTCCATAACGGATAGGGATCTTATGTGGCCTAACACGAAGGAACAATTTCATGCCCACATCAAAAATACTTCGGTCCTATGCTGATCTACATACTTCTTATGTCTGTCATGTGCCTCATGTAGTCTCTATTTGATCAATACCACCTGCTACTCCATGTCCTGCAACAAAGCTAGTCTAAGAGAAACCCTTTCCTCTAGCTTGTCCCAGCTAAGAGGTTTCCTACACTCTCTACCATACAAAGCCCGAAAATGAGCCATGCCTATAGAACTCTGGAAACTAGTATTGTAGGAAAACTCCACCAAGTACAGGTACTCCTCCCATCTAGATTGCTGATCCATCACATACATCCTTAGCATGTCTTCTAAAATTTGATTCACCTGCTCGTCTGGTCCATCCGTCTCAGGTGATATGTTGTGCTGAAATTGATCTTCATCCCGAGATGGTAGTCCAAAAATGGGAAGTGTACAAAGGATCACGGTCACTAATGATATTCCACAGTAATCCCATGCAACCTGAAAATTTCATCCAAATATACCCGTGTCATTTTCTGTATAAGTGGTCTTCACCAAAGAAAAGTGAGCCACTTTTGTCAATTTATCAACCATGACCATAATGGCGTCGTGGTGATATCTCGACATCGTGGCGAACAATGAAGTCCATGGAAATGGTGTTCCATTTCCACTTCGTATAACATGAGGAAAAGAAGGCCAACTGGATGCTAATGCTCGACCTTAACTCTCTGGAACTCTAAACATCGTGACACTAACTTGGCCAAGGTGGCGTGCATCTTCTTCACCACCGGGATGGGCTGAATAGGGTGCTCGGTGTGCCTTTGCCAAGATGTCCCGCCTCAAGCCTCCATCTTTGGGAACATAAATCTGGCCTTTTTACCCGAGAAGACCATATGTCTCTAAGGAAATACCATCAAACTTCCCCTCGAGGGGCCCTCGCGACTCGATTTCGATTCGAACCGTAATGTAGAAGCTGTCAAGAGGAAGGCCTTTGAAGAATCTGCTCCGTAAATTTGTTCCCACTAAAGTGGCCATAGCCACATGTCTCCGTATCTATTGAGAGTGTCTACTACCACATTCTCCTTCCCCTTCACATGATCGATCTCCATATCATACTCACAAAGCAACTCCATCCAATGCCACTAACGAGCATTGAGATTGGGTTGCGTGAAGAGGTGGCGAAGACTCAAGTGATCTCGTCCGAGTGTCAATATCCTACCAAGAAGAAATTTCCTCCATTGAACTAAGGCATGCATAACTGCCACAAGCTCAAGATCATGAGTCAGATAATTAAGCTCATAATCCTTGATTTTGCGAGACTCAAAAGCTATAACTCTTCCCTCCTACATCAACACACCTCTAAGGCCTACCAACGAAGCATATGTGCAAACAAATAACTCACCATGTGGATCCGGTACTGCAAGGATATGTGTTCTAGTGAGACACTCCTTCAGTGTCCTGAAGGCTTGTTCACATCTCTCCGACCAAACAAACTTCTTCCCTTTTCCATGAAGGGAAGTAATGGGGTGTGCAATCTGAGATAAGTCTGAACAAATCTTTGGTAGTATCCTGCTAATCCTATGAAGTTGCACACCTCAGTCACCATAGTGGGTGCTGGCCAATCCATAATGGCTCTAATCTTGGAAGGATCGATGGCGATACCTTCCCCATAAATGATATGACCCAAATACTACACCTCCATATGAAAGAATGCACACTTCTCCAAGTTCCCGAAAAGTTGCTACTCCTAAAGACACTAAAGAACCTGGCGAAGGTGCCCCTCATGCTCCTCACGCGTACGTGAGTAAATCAAAATTTCATCAAGGAAGATGAGCACGAAGCGATCTAAGAAGGTCCTAAATACCCCATTCATCAAACTCATAAATACTACAAGGGCATTAGTCAAACCAAAAGGTACCACTGTGAACTCATAGTGCCCATATCTCGTACGAAAAGTGGTCTTATGAATATCCGCCTCTGTAATCCTCAACTGATGATAGCCTGACTTAAGATCAATCTTAGAGAAAACTGTGGCTCCCTTCATCTGATCAAACAAGTCATCAATACGTGGAAGGGGATAATGATTCTTGATCGTTACCTTATTCAAATTGGCGTGTAATCAATACATAACGTAAGGATCCATCCTTTTTCTTCACAAAAAATCACTAGTGCACCCCAAGGGGATACACTAAGATGGATAAGGCCTTTCTCCATAAGGCCCTCTAGGTGTAACTTGAGCTTACAGAGCTCTGGGGTGGTCATCCGATAAGGTGCTCGTGAGATAGGCTCAACTCCCGGAACCAGATCTATATGAAAATCTATCTCACGTGGGGGTGGTAACCTGGTAGCTCCCGGGAAAGATGTCTCGCAAATTCTCTCAAGCTGGGGTGATCATCTAGTGATGGTCCACTAGACCCATCCTCTGATCCGTCACTAACTCTAACAACATACATCTGACAACCCCATCGCACACATCGCTTAAGCTGCATAGCGGAGATGGTGCGAATAGAAACAGGTCTCCTTACCTATGAAATCACCGACTCCACTCCCATATCATCCGAACAAGATATAGTCTTGTGGTAATAATCCATCCCGGCCTTGTGTGCGAGATAACCAATCCATACCCAAAATGACTCCATACGAGCCCAAAGGAAGGATACGGAGATCTGATGTAGTGGTGAAAGGTCCCAAATCCACTACACACTCCTTAACTAAGGAGTCTACAAAGATCTTGGCTCCAGAAGTCATCTCAACATCCTTACAAAGACCCTACCTAACTACCACCAGCCTGCATAGCTCTACTAAAGATGGTGCAATGAAAGAGTTAGAAGAACTAGAATCAAACAATATAGAGGTATGAATACCCCCAATGCTACCCGTAGTCTCAATGATTTGTACTACGATGCTTAGCCTAGAAGATCTTAACCACCGCATAAATCATGTGTGGTTGTGTCCCATGTCACCAATAGTCGGCTTTGAGATCTGTGTCTTACCCTTGTTAGGGATTTGAGGGAAGTCTCTCCAAAAATGTCCAACAACTCCACAACCAAAACAACCCCCTGATCCTCTCCAATGAGTAGCACCTCCAGTAGGTGCTCGGAAGTCATTGATGTGGATCCTAATGATCCACGGTGGTTTCTATGGCCTCTTGGCGAGCTCCCGCCGACCGAGCTCTAGGCCCACCCCGTGTCCCGATGGGATCCCTAAGAGGAGGCCCCATACTCGACCACTCGTGCATCAACTCTCATGGAGGTCTATAAGGTGGGTGAGGCTGCTACTCGCTACTAGATTCTAAATGATGACTGTGAAGAAATATGGCCACCATGAGGAGGAGGAGCTGACCCCCTCGATCTACTGTCTTGCATTTCTTTGTATGCGGCTCCGGACTTGGTCTCTAGCCTGTTGGGTCTTCCCCAAGTATCCTCTACTATGTAGGCCTTCTCAACAACCTCTGCTAAAGTTTGTGGGTAGTGGATCCGAACCACACCTCCGATGTCCAGGTTCAAGCCCCGGATGAGCCTGTGGATCCGCACCTGCTCATCCTGCATGTACTCAACATATTGGAGTAGATCCAAAAACCTACTCTCATACTCTACTACTGAAAGAGATGCCTGTCAAAGGTCATGGAACTCATTTATCTTCTACTTTGTATGAACCTCCATGACAAATATCTTCTCCTAAACCTCTCCTCAAATAGCTCCTCAGGTCACTATCTCAGAATCTACATGGAGCTTCTGCTCCTCTGTCCTCCACCATACTCCTGCTCCATCCCTTAGTAGATGGATCGCAACATGAGCTTTTGTGTTGCTAGAACAAGGAAAAAGCTTGAAGCAACCACTCAAGCTCACTAGCCAAGCCTTTGCTTAAAATCCACCCTGTGTCACCCGAGTAATGTGATGCTTGAAGCTTCGGGATCTCCCGATGTGATATGTAGGCCGTGGTCCGATGGCCTCTCTGTAGGCTTGACTCTAAGCCTAGGGCTCGACACCTATCTATGTCCCCTAAAACTCGGTTATCCTGTCCCTCTATGGCGAATCTACCCTAGCTGAATCTGCATGGGAGTTCTCTCCTCCATGCTCCTCACCTTTGGGTCGAGGAGATACGACCCTCAATGGAAGGGACTCTATCATGTCCAGGCATTTGTATGTCCTACTACCGATCCTCCATGTAGAAAAGCATTAACATCTGAAGAGTCTCGTAAAATATGGGGTAGGATGGCTTCTACAACATGATCTAGTGGTGGTAAGTCTGGGTCTATGTGAAAAGTCCCCTCTTCCCTATTACGCGTCTTACACGGACTCAAGGCGAGACTTAGTTCATTTTTCTAAGTTTTATTCAATTTATATGTTTACTAAAATAAGTAATTTCTAAACTAAGTTGTTTTCTAGATTTAAAGGTGTGTTAGGTTTAAGTTTCATGTCTCAAGTTTTCTAGTGTGCCCAATGGTCCAATATTTTGAACCACTACTCTAATACCAAGTGTAACGCCTGTTAAAAAAACCCACTTGAGACCCAAGAACAACTTAGGATTAGTTAGGAAAATTATGGAATAATTTTTTTATTACAAGAATCTACAACCATGTTACAAGACAACAATTGTCACTAATAGGTTCGAGACAATTCTAATCTACTAGAATATATTTTTATTTTATTAATAATTAATAGAGGTCATAAGGTTTAAAATTTAGGGTTCTAAGTTTCAATTAGGTTTAGAGGTAACAATCCTCACCAAACCCACTCAGTAACAGGCTTAAAGTTTCATCTTTTTTTCTCACATTTGATGCATTCAAAACTTCCCTAAATCATTCCCATTAGATAGGAAATTTCCTCACCTTTCCATTGATATAAAGAAGTCCTCCTAACTCCTCATATTTTTCAAGTTATGGGCCGACGGGCCTTGGGGTGAAAATTTTCCCCAAGAGTGGGCTGTGGGCCCAAGGGTGAAAATTTGCCCAAAGGGCGCAGTTAGGTAGGCCACGGAGAGACTTTTGTAAAAATTTTACCACATGGGAAAAAAATCACATTTACGCCCATGCTCCCGCAGGTCCGCAAAGGACACGTGGCACTCCCAAGGCGGCGCGCAGGAAGAGCAGGAAAAGGCGGGGCGGCGAGAGACATTTTCAAATTCTCCCGTGCGGGTGAAAAATCAGCTTTGCGCCCGCACTCTTGTGAGACCAAAAAGGACACATTGCATCTCCTAAGCCAACGCGGGAAGGCGAGGTGGCGGGGAGAAAATTTACTTAAAGCCCCGAAGGGCTAAGAGGGTACATAGACCCACACCTCCGCCGGCACCTCACGATGCCACATGGCAGCCCCAGTAATTGGCTGCGGGCCGGTGGGATAGCGAGGGAAACTTGGAAAATTTTCCAAAAATTTTCCAAGATGAAAAAGAAAAAAAAGGACCTGTTCCTCCGCCTATGCCTTGTGACACCATGTTGCATCACCTGGTTGGTTGCGGGCCGGCGGGAAAATTTGGAAAATTTTCCCAAAATTTTCCGAAAGCGCTAAGTTAAAAAGGGGATTCACCCCTTCACTGACAGCTCATGGTGCCACGTGGCAGCCTCTGATTGGCTGTGGACCAATGGGGCGGCGGAGAAAATTTTGAAAATTTTCCCATAAATTTTCCTAAGCCCCAATGGAAAAATTTGAGCTGGGGGCCCGCCAAGGAATTTTTTTCCAAAATTTTAACGCCAAGTGAAGAAAAATTTAGAAGGCCATAACTTTTGATAGAAATCTCATTTTTGGGAAAACGAGGACTTTCTAGAAATCTCTCGAAACCCTCTTTGCACAGGAACCATTAATTTTATATTTTGATAAATTTTAAGGGGTCAATTTCATGAAAATGTTCTGCAGGCTTAAACAGAGTAGACTGGTAATTTTTAACTTGTAATTTTTTTTTCAATTTTATCTTCTCCATCACTCAACATGCCAAACAGACATGGAGAATTATTCTAAGAAGAATTTAGGATACATTTGGAAGGTAATTTTGCTTGATTGATTTCCAATTTGAATTTTTACAACTTCTGATAGCAAAATAATTGTGAAAGGTTTGGGCCCGATTTTGCAATGTTTGAAGGACACAATAACACAATAACATGTACATTCATAAAGAAAAGAGTATTTCAAGAGGCAAGCTCTTACCTCTCTATGACGGAGTTTTCTAAGTTCCAAAACAACAAGCTTTCCAATGCTAAAATACAGTCCAAAATCAACAACCAACAAGCATGCAAAGGTCTCCAATCTCCTTCCAAAAGCAAAAGCTCCACACAACAAAATTTCACCCAAAAGGAAGTATGCAAAATGTTCAACAACCCAAAACAAAGCAAGGAGTTCTAATTTTATAAAAGATGGAAGAGAAGAGGATGAGGTGGATCCATGTAGAATGCCACATCACACATCATCAAATCCAACACAAAAGTCAAATTCATTCTCCAATGCACAATAAAGAGGTGGGTGAATAATATGACAATAAACTTACACACTCCAAAAAGCCCACACCCCATAAGGACTGAATTTAATAAAATGTAAGAATAGTGTAATTAAAAATTACAATTAGTCATATCAAAATGCATAAAGAAGGTCTAAATTCAACCCTCCAACCACAGGTATGGTTGGTAAATAAAATTAAGAGGTATGCGACAAGTTTTACTTGTCCCATAAGCCTCCAAAATCAACCTCCAAGGAAAAATTTGAATTTCCAAGAAGGTGGAGTGTTTCACACTTAGAAGTAAACTTACACATCGATTCAAGGTCACTTACACATACTTACAACATTTAATACAAAAGCCAACCACTTTACTAATTACTTTCTTACGACATATTGATTTGTTTACTTTAACAACATGATTATGCACAACATTAACACAACATTTAATAACTAATGAGAAAGGGTAAAAACACCACAAAATAAATACATGAAAACATTAATAAAAGAACCACATTATTAAATACATAAAACCCCTTGGTCACATTCAAAGGTAATCCCCCATGAGAATCCCTAACAAAAACAACACACAAACACAAAACATGCGCCATGGTGACCTTGTTGAATTCATCTAGAATTCGATGTGGTTGGTCTTCAATCCCCGATGTTTGTTGTGATATTTTAACTGTAAAACATAAATACCTCCTTCACTGGTGGCCATATCGAACATCCAAAATAATATAAATATAATTAAAATTCAAAAATCATCTAGATATATGAATCACAACAACATCAAAGCAATCTAACAATATAATTATAATTTTATCAATAACTATATCATCACCCAATAGTTTTCCATTTCTAGGTCTAATCAAAATATCCAAATATCAAAAGTCCGAACAACATCCATCATATAACCATGTCCAACTGAATAACATCACCAACATATAAAGTGTCTCTAATAATCATCATGCATTATATAAGAATCAAAGGAAACAATAATCCATGATCAAATATATAACATCATACTAAGTCAAAACTATAATAATGTCCATAATATAGTCGACAGTGTCATGATCAGTATCAAAAGGTGTCAAAGGGAAGTGGGCACTACATGGTTGGATTTATAATCATAGAAAAAGAGCATCGTTAGTGTTTCACCGATTCTTGATAAATTAATGAAATAGATAGAGGGTGATAGGCCAAGGAGGAATACATGTTTGTGATGTCGGTTGAAGGTTGTGTGCGCATTCTGATTTCCTGATCCAATGTTGATTACGAATACTCCCTTTTGGCTAGGAGGAACTACTTGTAAAATGCAAAACAATACCACCATATAGAGTTAAATAAAACAAGTGGACTGCCTAACAGAAGCTAGATCCTGGGAAGCGTGATGCTTCCTGAACAGGTTGTCAATCCACTTTTTAAATAACAGTATTAATGCTATCCAAAATAAACATGAAATAAAAATATTATTGGAATTGAAATGATTTAGGTATCTTGTATAAAAAAATAAGAAAGGTCAGATAAAAGGTGATTGAGGTCAAAATAGGTCAGGTGATGGGCTAGTATTGGGTTGCAGTGCAGTATAGGCTCGGGTAAGGTCGATAAAGATTAGGAGTAATTCTGGGTTTGTAGGGAATATGTATGAGCTCGATGGTCTAAGGTATGTTGCAGACACATAGTAACGTCATCGGTTGTGTGATCGATGCCTATTTTTCGGGATGACCAACGTCGGTAGGGGAAATAAATAAAAAGCTCTTATAAATGGTCTTCAGACCTTCTATGATTGCACAGAGGATTGAAATGGTGGGGGTGAGGTCATGGAATGGTCTAAAAGGTTCAGAGATGATTAGGATAGGGGGAAGACAGGTGGAAGGTCCAGGTATGGTAGGGTGATAAGTTGATGGGAGGAAGGGAGGTGTATGGATGTACAAAAGAATAAATTACTGAGATGAATAATAAATCTTATTGAAAGAAAATAGAGATAAATGAAGAGATATTAGGTACTTATTGAAGATCGAAAGAAGAGAAGTTTCATTCGTGTTGTGACAATTTGAACCTCCATGATTCTCTATGTGAATTTTTATCATGAAGAAGATGATGGATGCCAATGGTTGTTGGTAGTGTTCCCATGTGTTTTCCTTTGCCTGAGTGCTTCAGATCTTATGAGTGCTCCATGTCTCTATTTGTATGAGCTCCTAAATCGAATGACCAACCTCAGTAAAGGATTTTGTAACCTAACCGAAAACTTGTTAGGGGACCGACGTCAGTTGAGGTATAATCAGCGTTGGTTAAGGCGGGAATATCTAGGTTGGCAAAAAATAGCCTGATTGTTGCTATTTTTGGTGTCGTATTCAATATTCATATGAGTGCTGGAGTGATAAACCATGGAAGAATGAGAAATATTCCTCTTAGTTTTGTTAATAGGAGTTAAGTATAGGTTTAGACTAAGTCCTAGTTGGTTATGATAGGCTTAGACTTGGTCCTAGGTCATTAATGGGGTTTGAGTGGGTCATGGAGTGAGGTGGTTGGGTGAGTTTGCTAGGTGAGGTGGTCAATCGAGGATGTTAATTAAATTAATTAAAGTAATTAATTCAATTAATCATGTGCACTATGGGATATGAATAGGTAAGGTATGGTTAATTTAATTAACGGGGTTATAAGGGTAGTATGACCTAATTTTGATGTCTACATTTTGCCCTTTTTATCGCGCGTAGCTGTATTGGTGTAAGCGACACCGACAAAAATAGGAAGTGATTTCCCCATGTATGGGTGAGATTGAGGTTACCCCAAGTGTGGGTGAAGGTGATCCCCCTCAAACCAGGAACTGATGAGGTGTTATATGGAATCGGTGAGTGGTTTGATAAATGTGTAGTTGGTGCAAGTTAAGGTAGGTAGGGAAGGGTATGGGTACATTGGGTAAAGGGTAATGGTCAAATTAGGTAATAAGTAATGGGCCAGGGTCAAACTGGGTAATGGGTAATGGCAATTGAATGCACACACACATATAGACTGCAACACGTAACTAGGTTGAAGAGCTTGCAAACTCTACATCGCCCAAGGTCGATAGGTTTATCCAAAAAGGTTGAAATGATTTAGGTATCTAGGGTATAAGATATGGTCTGGAAACACAATGCATGACACGAGATCCAAGGTTGGCCAAGAAACAAGTTATACTAGAATTATCCTTCTAAAACATAGAATAACTCCGACACAAGTATGAGGGCCCCCACAAATGTGAAGAATAATGGTGCAAGGGTGGAAGTGATGGCGTCATTGAAGGAGCACAACATAAATAGGTTATTATGCATGCAATTTGAAGGGATACACATTTGATTGTATGCGTGGGAGGAGATGATGTTGATGTTAGCAGTGCCATCGATCATAATGCATCAAACATAAATATTATCGATATAGACAGAGATGAAAAGAGCGGGATCAAGGTCATCTGACTAGAGAGGTACGATCTCCTCATCAGAGAAACTGAGGGTGACCACTTGATGAGTGGGAGTGGGGGTAGAAGAAGGAGATGTTTTGGTAAGAGAGGCCATGTGGTGAGGGGTGATAATGGAAGTTATTGGTGTGGGGTCGCTAAGTAAAACCTCCATGAGGGCTTGCCGATGAGATTTAGAGGTTTGGATGAGATAATACAAAGAACTTTTTAGAGGGTATTGTTGTAATTATTTTATCATTGTACGATGGGTGACCGAAATAGGGTATGTGGGTCCTCGAATGGTGATTTTGGGTGCGGGTGTAGATGGTATGTTAGGCATAGGATTAGTGGATGGGCTAGTTGTTTTTTCTTTCCCTTTGTCTTTTTGGGCGCGAGTGGAAACTTGGATCATGTTAATATGAGGAAAAGAGGTGGATGGAGAAGGTATGTCATGAGTAGTATAACGACATGATGGAAAAAATCCTAATGCGGGGTAAGAACCTTGCGAAATGAGTAGGGCACACTGGAATTTAGGTGGAGGTTTGGCCAACTCTCTAATATAGACCATGTTGATCTCGAATGTTAGAGGTGGATAAAAAGGTTGTGGAGGTGGAGATGTGCACAAATTGAATAGGTAGTGGATGAGGACATGTGGTGATTGGTGAAGGTGGAATAGAGTCCTCATCTAGAAGATCATCATCATCAAAATTTTCTTCAGGAGGGAATAGTTGGAGAAGAACAGTTTTTAGAGCCTTACAGTTCTCTACATCATGTCCTGACACACGATGGTAGGCATAAATTTTAGTTTCATCAAAACCTTTTGGTTTGGGTTTGAGGGGGTCGTAAGATCTATGTGGTGGTAATGTGATGACCGAGGTATTTAATAGGTTGGATAAAATGTCGGCGTAGGACCCTGCCAATGGATCACAGTGGGAAGTAAGTGTAGGTTTGGGTAAAGGTGCAGATGATTGTGGTAGAAGAGGTATCATAGGAGGTGGAATAGGTTTGACCACCTGTTTGGTAGGTGGTATTGTGTTAGGTTTTGATGGTACATGCTTGGGTAAAGGTGTGGTAGATGAACTAGTAATGGAAGGTGTTGTGGGTTTAACTACCCTGTTGGAGGGTAGTGGGTTCTTGTCCTTGGATTGCACCTTCTTGGGTAAAGGTGAGGTGGGAGTACGTGATGCAGAAGGGAAAGTAGATGATGGTAAAGGACGGGTTAGCCATGGTGATAACAGAGGTGTGGTAAAGGTTTTTGGTAGAGGTCGGTGGAAGGTATGGGTTGAGGAGAAAGTCGCATAGGTAGTGATGGGGTTATGGTAGCTAGTGGGGGTATAGGTGGTAAGGAAGCTGCGGGTGATGGTGATAGTGAAGGTTATGCTAGTCGATTGGGTGTAATAAAGGATCATGATGAAGAGGTGGATTGCTGTACTTTTGATTTGCTTTGGGTAGGTGGTTTCTTGACCAGGGTAGACGAGTGAGGTCTAAGGATAGATGGAAAGGGAGAAGGTGATAGAGGTGTAGTGGGTGAAACTAGTGTATGCATCCTAGAAGGTTGGGTCTTCCTTTTAGGTGGAGGAATGGTTTTCATGTGGGCTTGGGAAGATGTGGATAAGTCCAATTTGATGGGTGGATGGACAAGGCTTGATGTCAGCATGACACCTAGGGTAGTGATAGGTCTAGATGTGGGAGGAGATGTAGGTGCAGGTAAGTTCTTAGGTAGAGGAATGGGTTTGGTTATGGGTAAAGGTTTGGATGTAGGTAAAGGTGACGAAGAAGAATCCATTTCAATAGGCATGATCAGGGTTGATTTGGTCATTGGAAATACCTTCAGATAGATCATGGAGGTATCTGTAGGTGACATTTGCATTTGGGTTGAAAAGGGTAACCGCAGATGTCCCCAAAACATGGAATTATCAACATAATCCAAATGGTCATTTAGGCGTGAAAACGACACTACTGTAAGAGGAGATGCAGTTGGTTTATTAGAAATCCCTATAAAATATGTTTGTGAGACATGGAATTGGTTAGCCTTTGACTCTATGGGTAAAAGAGCCGAGAGAATATCAATGGGATCTGGAATGCTAATGGGAACTGTCCTTAATAGGCAATGGGATGTCTAAAGGATCCCCCGTGGGTAAGAGCAATGGTAGATGGGGTGAGGTAGATTCTTCTTTCGGTGGAGAAGAAAGCAATGACAATTCTCCCATGGGTAGGAGAGTTAATACCATTGATTGTTCGGTAGGTTACGAGGTAGATGGTGAAATGAAATTGGCATAAATTATGGAATCCTTCATGGGTGAAGAGGGAGATGAAGAGGAATCCTTTGTGGGTGAAGGAGTAGATAAGGCAAGCTCCACCATGGGTAGTGGAGCTCATGATAGAATTTCCTTGATAGATGCAATAGGTGGAAATTGAGGAAGCCCAGTACGATATCAAAATAACATGGATTTCATGAAATTTATTGTCATTGGTTGAAGGTTCACCATTTTGATTAGATGATGGTGTATGATTAGGAAATGGATTCTTAAAGATATGCAAGTTTTGATTTGTCGGTGCATTCGGGTTGTTCCAGGATGAGATCTCCATTATCTAACATTTCTTGGACAATGTTCTTGAAATTTATGCAATTACCATCACTATGGCCTTTGACGTGATGATAATTACAATAGTCATGTTCCTTATACCATGTAGGCATAGGAAAAGTGGGATCGAAACATTTATGAGGTTTTATGGGAGAAACTATAATGGCTCTAGAATTAAGAAGATTTTCCAAGACTGAATAATAGGGCTCTCTAATTGGATTGTACTTTCATTGTTCCGTCGGAACTAAAATGTTTAAATGAGAGAAATATTGGAGGAAGGTTTGGCTTGGTTAGATGGATGAGATGGACCAGATTTGAGAACTACCACGTTGGCAAATCCTTTGGCTTTTGAATAATTATTTGGGGCTTTGAAGATGAAGAAGCATCATTTGATTTGAACGTGGCATTTTTTTTTGCAATTGAATTTTCTTTTCTTCAATGGCACAAATTTCCAATTTTTCACACCATAGTAAAACTTCATTGAAGGTACGGAAGGTTTGTACCTACAGATTTGGTGAGATGTGCCTAGCACAAGATCTAGTAAAAACTCTATAATCTCAACTTGAGGTAACTGGAATGTTAATTGGTTGATAAGGCTTCGCCATCGAGGAACAAAATCTATAATAGATTCTTCATCATACTTTCGTTTGAGTATAGGTCAGTCATGGTGACTTTTTAACGACATTGATTAAGAAATGGTCCAAGAATGCTTGAGCCACTTGGTTAAATGAGTAAATGGAATGTCTAGGTAAACCACTATACCAATCTAAGGCGGGTCCTATCAAGGACATGGGGAATGTCCGTAGGAGTAAAGCATCGTCATGGGAAATTAGATAGCACCCATGTTTGAATGACTGCAAGTGTTGTTGTGGGTCTTCTTTACTATTGAAACAGTTGAACTTGGGAATTTCCTAATGTACAGGGTATGGGAAAATGGGGATAGATGGATGAATAGGCTCATTACATATTTTGTCATAAGTTAAGGAGTTACGAGAGCCGAAATTGATGCTTCTAATGTTTGCATATTTTCCATCATCATCTTAATGAGGTCATTGGTGGGTTGTGAGGAATGAATGCCCCTTGCAGTAAAAGGAGGTTGATGATGGATGTATGATGTGGATGACATCCTAGTATATGGGGGTGCCAAGTATGAGAACTGTGAAGGGGGAATAGATGCGGGCGGAAGATATCCCGAATAAGTGATAGACGAGATTGGGGGTTACTTGGTGATGCATGTAAATAGGTGGGGTAGTCATAATGAATCTTGTGGTAATTGGGGGTAGAGACTTTGGATGGAAAGGATGAGGTTTTGAAATGGGGTGTGGGTTATCTGACACCATGGGTGGTTGCGATGCAATGGGTATATATGAGGTGACAAGTGTAGATAAGGCTATGCCAAGGGCGGATGGTGAAGGGATGGTTGACACCACGGGTGTGATATACATCATAGGTGCAATAGTTATAGTGAATGTGGGGTCCATTTGAGATACCACAGGTGGTAAGGTGGATGAAGGTAATGCTGAGCTAGTGGTAGCTGACGTGGAAGTGGGGAAAGAGCAGGAGGTATAGACACGAGCATGACATATACCAATTTTCCCAAGGAGTCTTGGGTAGATGAGTGGGCGAGATAGTATTGTAGGGAAGCAATATTTTGGTCAAGGAGTCTTGCAAACTCCTCATCGCCGAGTACTAATGGTGATGGGCTAAGTTGGATCCATAGGCAACAAGATAGAAGGTGGTGATGGGCTAGGTGGAAGTGGCTGAAGGCTAGCATGAAACAAAAGGGCGTTGGCTTGGTCTGCGAGTCAAAACCATGTGAATTAGCATAGACCTAGTAAATTGTACTCTGTAAATGACACATAAAACAATAAAAATGGAAAAGGCTAGATTCTGGGAGGTGAAACGGGTCAGTATTCTAATTAAAAACCAGAACAAAGAAATCATCGGTGGTTGGTTAAGTTAACCGATGACGGTCATGGAAACCGACACCGACATTCTTGTAGGAAATCAATAGTTTTGAAAATGAGACAAAAGATGATGAAAATGAAATAACGAAAGCTGTATTTGATTGTGAGTTTATAATTCTGGGGGTATGATGATTTCCTAAGAACTTAAAAAGAACAAAAGATGTGATGAATGTTATTTTTGGTAGAATGACCAAAAAGAGTTTGAAACCGACAACGGTTAGGTATATAGATGGTGGTCATATGTAAATTGATGAAGGAATCTGGATCGACGCCTGGTCACTGTGAAATTTGGAAAAGTGAAGAAAAATGATTTTTGTGAATTAAGTCAGATGAAATATCAACCTAGAAAACTGAGTATGATAATAATGGATCCTGACACACTCAGAAACAATTGGAATACACCAACTATGATGGTGGAGTGTGAAAGGAAGAAGAAAATGAAGAACATAACCTCACAACTCAAGAAAAAGATAAGAAAAACATGCAATCCTATAAGTGAATTTTATGTTTTAGCTTATTCTATTTTAGACTGACTTTGTGAATCAGAAATTTTTTTGGTTGGGAAGGTGTCCTATGAAGAGGTAAATTCTAAGGGTGGTTTTAGGTTATGTTTTTGGTGGGGGTGGTCCTTTCTCTGATAATGACTAGATAAAGAAACCATCTGGGCGCCCACTACCAATCCTCTTATCATGTGATCATTGAAAACTTCTTCTGGTAAGGTGTTGTTTAAGAAGATGTGTGAATTTTTATTTGTGCAGTTTGGAAAAGAGAGAGAGAAGAGAAAGTTCTCTATGATTCAATTATGTCAACCATCAGCTAGGCATGAATTCCAACGTATAGGTTGCCCTCATTTTTAATGTGAGCTAAAAATACAAGCATAGAAGTATGAAATGCAAGTATTTTAGAACCCAAATCAAAATGTGATATTCGATGTAAACAAAGAGTGAATAAGAGAGAGAATGAATTTCACTAATGCAAAACAAGAAGAAAAAGAAGGATTATTTTTAGTCCCGAAATATAAATGTCACTTAGACAAATAGAAGGAAGAGAAGATTCCCAGGGAGAAGATTTAATGTTAACTTCCTTTTTAAAAAGAAACAAACATACAAAATATTTCCCTAAGAATGAATAAATGCAAGGAACCCCGGATGGGTCCCACAAACGGGTGTGCCAAAATGTTTCACCAGATTCTTGATAAATTAATGAAACAAATAGAGGGTGATAGGCCAAGGAGGAATACCTATTTGTGATGTCGGTTGAAGGTTGTGCGCGTGTTTTGATTTCTTGATCCAATGTTGATTGCGAATACTCCCTTTTGGCTAGGAGGAACTACCTATAAAATGCAAAACAATACCACCAGATAGAGTTAAATAAAACAATAAGTGGAATACCTAGCAGAAGCTAGATCCAGGAAGCGTGATGCTTCCTGAACATGATATCAATCCAATTTTAAATAACAGTATTAATGCTATCTAAAATAAACATGAAATAACAATCTTATTGGAATTGAAACGATTTAGGTATCTCAAACAAAAAAATAAGAAAGGTTAGATAAAAGGTGATTGAGGTCAAAATGGGTCAAGTGATGGGGCTGCGGGTTTGGTACAGAGCTCTGGGTAAGGTCCGTAAAAATTAGAAGTGATTATGGGTTGTTAGGGAATAGGTATGAGCTTGATGGTCTGAGGTATGTTGCCAGCGACATAAGTAACCGATGTCGGCCGTGTGTGATCGATGCCGCTTTTCGGGATGATGACGTTTCTTGGCTTACCGGAGTTGGTAGGGGAAGTTAATAAAAGCTCTTAGAAATGGTCTTCATACCTTTCTGTGATTGCATAGAGGCTAGAAATGGTGGGGGTGAGGTCGTGGAATGGTCTAAAAGGTTCAAAGATGATTAGGATAGGGGAAGATAGGTGGAAGGTCTAGGTATGGTAGGGTGATAAGTTGGTGGGAGGAAGGGAGGTGTACGGATGTACAGAAGAATAAATTATTGAGATGAATAATAAATCTTACTGAAAGAAAATAGAGATAAATGAAGAGATATTAGGTACTTACTAAAGAATGGGTCTGGAGAGTGCAGGTGATGAGGACGGTGAAGGTAGAGATTCGAAATAAGAGAAGTTATGTTTATGCTTATGGAAGGTTAAACCTCCATGCTTTCTCGTGTGAATTTTTGATCATGAAGAAGATGATGGATGTCAATGGTTATTGGTAGTGTTCCCTGTGTGTTTTCCTTTGCCTGAGTACTTTAGAAAATCTGAGTGCTCCAATTATTTGTTTGTATGAGATCTTGAATCGAATGACCAACCTCAACAAAGGCTTTTGGAAATGTATTTAACCTAACCGACGATGGTTAGGGGACCGACATCGGTTGAGGTATAACCGGTGTTGGTTAAGGTGGGAATATCTAGGTTGGCCAAAAATAACCTGATTATTGCTATTTTTGGCGTGGTCTTCAATCTTTGTCCAAGTCTCGAGTGATAGACCACGAAAGAATGAGTAAGATTCCTCTTAGGTTTTTTAATAGGAGTTAAGTATAGGTTTAGAATAAGTCCTAGTTAGTTAGGATAGGCTTAGACTTGGTCTTAGGTCATTAATGGGGTTTGAGTGGGTCATGGAGTGAGGTGGTTGGGTGACTTGGCTGGGTGAGGTGGTCAAGGGAGGATGTTAATTAAAGTAATTAATTCAATTAATCATGTGCACTGTGGGATATGAATAGGTAAGGTATGGTTAATTTAATTAACGGGGTTATAAGGGTAGTATGACCTAATTTTGGTGTCTACGGTTAGTAAGTAAGTATGGACAAGTCATCCATGACATAGTCATAAGTGAACATAGATAGGAATCAAGGCTAACAATCAATAAAGAAAATAATTTAAGAACTTTGTAATATCAAAAAAATTCATGATTAAAATTTTGGCAACGTTAGTATAATCAAAATAACATAAGCATTGCAATGATATATGCATGGTACAAATCACAATAACAAACACAGTTAAGATTTTGTAATAAGTATAATGATAAAAATGCACATAAGAAAACATGACTTGATATGAAAAATGGATCCTCTAACACACAAACATATGACATGATGAAATAATTGGTCACGAAAATGGACTTGAAAACTTTACAAAGACAAAGACTCGACCAACATAATGAATTGATGACTTAACTGATACCAGTAATAAACACATAACAAAAATGCTAGTAATCATGAAACACATAGGATGTAGTGTTCATGTAATTGATAATTGATCAACATAGATTGAACAATTGATAAGTAACTTAAGCATGATATAATCAATAAGTATTAAGCAAGCAAGGACAACATATATATAGGTAAATAATGTCATCATCAAGTAAAAATAAAAGTACAATATCCATAATAATGCACATGTGAAATGTATAAGTAAGGGGAAAATGTGTATTATTAACATAAGTAGTTGTATATAATTAATACAATAGTGTAGAAATTTATAGCCTAAAAATCATGTAAGATGCCCATGGATTAGGCATACCTCCAAAGTGGAACAATTTCCCTTAGGAAGTGGCTAATTTAAAGGACCTAAGCATGCTTCAAATAGGTCTTGGTTAGGTTCGTGGAAAAAATTAGGGCTATGAACTTGATATCTACTATTCTAATCATGATTCAGTTCACCTCCATTTTAATTTTTGGATTCTATCTCTTAGATTATGCATTAATGTGTGATGATATATAATTCAACTTCTCCTTAGCTTTAAACCCCAAAAAGCTCACACAACTAATCTAATGTTCCTAAGTTGGCGCTTAGACTTCCATGACCCCTCACACTTCACTTGTGTAAGACCGTTATAATACATATATGATAAAAGGAAGTCTGGTTGAAATATTAGTGTATTTAATTTTCATACACTATTATATTATTTTAAGATGCACTTGTAATATTATTTGTAATAAAATATATGGATAATTCACCCATTAGTGTACACTTATCTACATGTATTAATATAGATGAGTACCAATCAAGTTATTGACTCGACTAACTTTTGCTATTAATAGTCTTTTCTAAGACTTTCTTTGCAAGCTAACTACTCTCCAAACCCTAACCCTATCCTCTTAAATTTTTCTCATAAGAGCATAATGAGATTGTGTGTGGGAATCATTATGGAAGAGAATTATTATTACTCCAAAATATTCAAGATTGATCTTATTAGTGAAATGCGATACTCATGCTACCCTTGAAAAACATGTGTTATGTCTTTTCTTTATTATTTATGCAAGAACGTGGGTGTTTGTCTTATAATTGTTTACAGTGATTCTAAAGAATGCATTGTTAGGTTGTGGAGCCTATTTTCATGTGAGAAAGTATTGAAGACTATACACTAAGATCGTACACTTTCCACAGTTGTCTCATCAGGGTTGAAAGTGCAACCCTCGAGATTTTTTGGCCTTAAAACGTGCCCAATATACCAGAACCATGCTTTTCTCATATGGGCAGGATTTTGACCAGATCTGAATTAAATGTTAGGATTTACCTAGCAATAAGGGAAGTGGACGCCCTTCTTATAATTGTAGTCAATAATTTTTTTCCCATCAAATAAATAAATAAATTCTACGTACATTATCATATTTTAAAATTTGTATAAGGATAATAATAAATCACTAGTTTAGATAAATTGGTATACAAAAGGAATAAAAATATCCTATAAAATTTTCAAATAAGGACAAGTAATAATCCATGGATGGAGAGAATTAATCACAGGAGGTGCTCTGAATGCAACAAATACTATTTTTTATACAAGGTTGGTTACTCATCTTATTTACCAATATCAAGTGGGTGATGAGACTCAAAACTGAATAAAACACCATTTTTTTGCAAAACAATAAAAATTCTTAGATAAATCCCATGGTTTTTGAAGAGTAGTATTTGGACCAAGCCTACTAATTCCTCCATAAAATGGAGGAATTTCCCCCAAAAATATAAGGAGTAGAGAATAAATAATTCTTTCCTTCAATTATATTTACCTCTACTAGCTACACCAGTGACATTATAAAAATACATGAACATTTTCTGAGGAAAAATTACACACTTGAATTATCTAGAGCTACATTAGAGAATGGGTAAAAATACCAACAAAATTGAATGAGCTTACAAATATGCATTTTTTTTACTTACAAAAATATTATAGTATCTTTTATGTGTATGCGTGATATTCGTATTAAATTATAATAATATCAACAAAAGGGGAAATTAATATGTACTTTAGGTAAAAAAATAATAATGTTAAATTCTAAAAAAAAAAAAAAAAAAACTTTACATTTAGGCGCCCCCTTATCGTTGGTGCCCTAGCAAACTTGCCTAGTCTCGCCTAAGGCTTAATCCCCCTTGATTTTGAACCATAGGTTTATGGGATGGTTTTGGCCCATGGTTTTGATACCTACGGTTTTGTAAAAGCGCTTAAGTAGTTGTCTTTTTATATGGTTTTGTGCATATGGTAGGGATTATATAACATTGCAGATGTGTTTTGAATCCGAGTGTGAATTTTGTAGAGTTTGTTGAGCATAGATCCAAACAAATTTGGGTATTGTATTGAGGGAGCGGTGGCTTATAGTAAAATATGAGCAAGTGATTCTTAGTGGTTGAGCCCAAATTGGGTGAACCACGTTAATATCTTGCTCTCTTTGTGTTGTGTTATTTTATTTGCAATTTTATTTGAGATCGTAATATTTTCTCGCATATTAGTTTCTCTTATTACGATTACGTGACGGATTATTCCACATATTTTATCCCTTATTTCCTAACATACAAGAAACTTTAACATGGTATCAAAGAAATATAAGATTCACCTTGTGATGCATACATGCCTATAGACCGATCTATAGTTTCTGATCTATTTTTATGTGACCAAATCGGATCTACAATTTTAAGAGTTTTTTTGTAGATATTCAAATCTATTGTAGTTTTTTTGGTGTTTTCTCTAAAATTTCTACCTAGATATAGAGGCTTACTTTTTAATTAACCAATATTATGATCTCGCCTTGACCCTTATGGGATATAGGTTGATTAGAAAGTGGTGGAAGTGTGGGGTACTAAGTGTTTATATTTTAGTTTTTGGATCTTTCCTAGGATAGAATCTTGTCTTGGAAATTTAAAACCTCACAAATTGTCATTCTAGGAAAAGTGGTAATCAATTTTACCAAATACATGGTGTGATGGATACTTCCCTAATACTCAAGCCATTAGACAATACTATGTATAAATTTTAGCTTCCACGTACCTCACAATATATAGGAAACTCGCTTAGATTTTTCTAGTTTTTTCAAATAGGGAGTATTTCAACTATTTGATTCTATTATATACCTATGATTAGTTATACCTAGTAAGTTACTCTCTACACACTTTGGATATGGGGTATTGTGGCTATGGGAATGGTGGAATCATATGTAATCATTAGCTTAAACCATTGGTATGGTTCACTATTTATGAATGGGATAAGTGTATCGAGAGCCTGTAAAAAAAAACAACCTAACCTAGTAAATCCCTTAGGTTTATCTAGAATTTCAACATAATATTATTTACAATTGGAATTTTAGTTATATCCTTGGTTCAATTTTTTGTTAGTTTCTATACAAATCCTTGGTCACATACTGAGATAAATTCTTTGTCTTAGTTTGAGGTTGAGTTCTTTATTTAGTTACTATATTAGTGTAGGTTATTATTTATCCTTTTATTTATTTATTAGGATAATTCTTACACTTGTGTTAGCCCTACACTTGTTGGGTTAGCTTGCTTAGGTGTACTAGTTGTGTGGAGTTAGCTTACTAGTTGTGTTGAGTTAGCTTCTCAGTTATGTGAAGTTAGCTTACTAGTCTTTTGGAGTTAACTTAACTACTAGTATCAGTTAGTGGGAGTTCTTCACCACTGATTTAGGTAGTAGTTGCACTTCCCTCCTCCTATATGTACATCTTTCTTATTGAATAATTCAAGTCATTCTATTGTAATGTATTGAGCATTATGGATTATGATGGATTTCCATATATGGTATTTTAGCTCTTTTGTTTTGCAAATCTAATGTGGTGTGCTATTATTATCTGAGATCGTAGCTTGGAACAATCTTCTTATCGTTCCTTTCATGGTAGACATCCATATGTAAGTTTTTCTTTGCAAACAAGGGTTTATTATTTTCATGTATTTGGAATTTGTTAGTAATTTTCTGCAGCATGCATTTTTATGCAAAACAGAGTGCGGCATTGGATTTGGAAGGTGCCAAAACCCTAGAATCGATTGTAAACTCGACCATGTTTTGAGACAGTCAAATCTAGGTGCATTCTTTTATCCATTGGATATAAGTGTGTACCTTTTGGACGCATTCTTTTACCCTCTGGGTATTTCAGTTTTGGATGTAATCTTTTATCCACTGGATGCAAATCGTACCCTATGGGTACATTCTTTTATCCATTGGATATAAGCGTGTACCTTCCGGATGCATTCTTTTACCCTCTGGATATTTCGGTTTTGGATGCAGTCTTTTATCCACTAGACGCAGATCTATACCCTATGGGTGCATTCTTTTATCCATTGGATATAAACGTGTATCTTTTGGATGCATTCTTTTACCCTCTGGGTATTTTGGTTTTGGATGTAGTCTTTTATCCACTGGACGCAGATCTGCACCTCATTGCATTCTTTTATCCATTGTATATAAGCGTGTACCCTCTGGACGCAATGATTTACCCTCTGGACATTTTAGGTATTGGGCACAGGATTTTATCCTTTGGTCGCAAGCATGTATCATTTGGATGCACTCTTTTACCCTTTGAACATTTGGGTGTCACGTGTACCTTTTAAAAAGATTAGCATTAAAATATTATTTTAATAGCAAAACCTTGTAGAGCTCATAACTTTTGATTCGTAGCTTGGATTAAGGTGATCTTTGTTTTGAAATTGTGTATTTTTTCAAGATCTACGCATTGGTGACATTTTTATATACATATTTCAAATGTAAAAGGTATTGTTACTCATTGTAGTATTTACATGCACTCAATTATAAAGTGCCAAATTCGGGAGGGTGTTGTGATCACTTGTGGATGCATTTTCGGTTAAGCCCGATGTCCTAAAATTTTAAGTATTGCATTCTTGTATCTATAGGTGTATACATTTATATCTCTCTTGTTTGTTGAGATCTTTTGGATCTATATTTTTGATACTTTTTTGGCATGTTGAGTCTCTCTTGTGGGGAGTTATTTCGGAGCCTAGTGTTAGTTTGTCAGTGTTCGAGTAGTTGATTTTGACAACTCATACAGATATGTGGTGTCACTCTACCCATTATACAGTATGAGAGGGTGTGGTGTTGAGCATTGATTCTTCGGGTTTTGTGCCCTTGCCTTGTTACCTTGGCTTTTTCTTGGATCGTGGCACTCCTATTTATTTGGATCTCGTGTCCTTGCCTTGTTGCCTTGGTTTTCTTGGATCGTGGCACACCTATTTGTAGTAGTTGATCAAATTATGTTTGGTGTTTGTTTTTCACTTTTCAACATCACTCCATTGATAGTATCCTTGCATGGAGCTATTTTGGTGAAGCCTAGTGTCAGTTGTTTTTGAGTTATATGATCGAGCCAGTGGATTCAGACCATAGTGTGCACCACACTTCTTCACATTGTACAAGTTTTTGGAGTTGAGCTTCTGAGGATATCTTGCAGCAGGATTTTCTCTCTACTTTGTTATTACTGGTTTTGGGTACCTTACGGTGTCTATTTTTCCCAGTTATTGTACGTGGGTACCTCATCAGACCTTGTTGCTTTGGGACCCACCTTCTTTTCCACCCACCTAAGCTATGCTTACGAGGAGGGTGTTAGTGTAGGTTATTATTTATCCTTTTATTTATTTATTAGGATAATTCTTACACTTGTGTTAGCCCTACACTTTTTGGGTTAGCTTGCTTAGGTGTACTAGTTGTGTGGAGTTAGCTTACTAGTTGTGTTAAGTTAGCTTCCCAGTTATGTGAAGTTAGCTTACTAGTCTTTTGGAGTTAACTTAACTACAAGTATCAGTCAGTGGGAGTTTTTCACCACTGATTTAGGTAGTAGTTGCACTTACCTCCTCCTACATGTACATCTTTCTTATTGAATAATTCAAGTCATTCTATTGTAATGTATTGAGCATTATGTATTATGATGGATTTCCATATATGGTATTTTAGCTCTTTTGTTTTGCAAATCTAATGTGGGGTGCTATTATCATCCGAGATTGCAGCTTGGAGCAATCTTCTTATCGTTCCTTTCGGTTACATGTCATATCTCAATTTTTATGCATTATGCTTGTTCCAAGTGTAGTTAGAAAATGTTATTTTTTGATAGATGTAGAATATTGAGTAAGTAGTACTACAAGCATGTTTGGTAGGGTAGAAATTTGGGCAGAGTCAATTTTTATTCTTAAGGAATTTCATAATTTTGATTGGATTTCTCCCCAATAATGCCACAAAATAGTGTTTGGAGAAAATTTTAAAAATATGTATTTTTCAAAAGGCATTGATAAAATTATCTTGTTGCAATCCCCTTATTGAAATAATCATTTTATGATATAATGCTATAAGTGATTTTTGGAAAAAAAAATTACTCATTACCTACCTTATTGCAATCCATTCGTTGAGATGATTATTTTAATGTATAATTATACAATATTTTTTCAAAAAAATCATTGGGAGCATGGCTCATTTCGATCCCCTCATTGAGATGTTTACTTTGAGGTATATCTTCAAAATCACTTATCCAAACATATTTTACCTATATTGTTTAGGGCATGCAACAAATTTCTATACTTCACTATGGTTGATGAAAGGTAATGTTAATGGGTTATAATTAATTCTATTGGAAAGGATACATTATTACATTGTACTTGATTTAATAAGATCCACCTCTTGACCCCGAAAATGACCAAAATAGTAAAATCATTTTAACAAAGCTAGAGCTATTATTGGATAATCAATATCCTCGAGTTGAAGTTTCATTTTAGGGTGAAATGAAACTTAATAAAGTTTGGAAAACCTTGGAATACCATTATGGAAATAATAGTTAGAGGTGGGCATGCCAAAGGGAAAATCAGATTTCTACCCTCGGTCTAGAAAAATATCCTTGGATTGAGGATTTTATCACTTAATTCAACCCGTTAAAGCATCTACTTTTGGAAGAAAGCGAAACAAATTATGATGAAAAAATCATTATGACTATTATATCTAAACTAGGTCATTATTGACACTCAAATTTGGTAATTTGTATTTTAACATTGCTGGTTGGGATAATAAAATTTTCTAAGACACATATGTACATTCTATCCCCACTTGATACATCTTACTATATCTCTCCCAACTTTCCTGTTTCTAAACAGTGATATGTCATCAAATTCTAATTATAAATACATATAATCAATGTTTCACCTTTTCTTATCATGACACATCTTTTAGAATGCATGCATTATCACCTTGTCCAAAAATGTACACAATATAATTAGGATATAATACTTGGTCATGGTGGCTTTTACGGTCTTAAAATGACACATCATCCAACTTTATTTTGAAATTGATTATCTTTGTTGGGTCATTTTATCCTCTTCGGTTGACCTTTTCATAAAAAAATAATTTTAGAACCCTAAATAATCAAGTTATTATTGAAAGAGGGTCTAAAACCCGTAAGCAAGGATCGCGAGGGACGACGTGCACATCAACGAACGTCATTTGACAGTAGCATGAAGAGGTCTCGGGAGGAGCGAGCATCAACCGAATGTGAATGTAAATATTTGAAACATGGGCAGAACCTGGTTAAGCCATAAACTCTCCTCTATCTCATAGATCAAATGGGGTGTACATATAGGAGGTGTTGAGTAACCCCTAGTGCTGCAATCATGACAACTCGAGTAGAGAGGGGGAGTTACATTCCCATAATAGAAGTGTAACTCCCAATGATGCATATGACACACTGACGCGTAAGAGAATCTCATAATGACCCCTAAATGACACATGGACCTACGATCTCACCTAAGTGAGATGACTCACCTAATGATGTGGAAAATAACACACACCAACACCCCCTTCATCGTAACTTAGGATGAGGCGGCAAGTCAGAAACAAGAAATGGGTCCCGACACAAAGCCTGATGAGGTACCCACATACAAGAAGAAGTCCCAAGTAGTGAAGGAAAACCCAGTGGGAAAAACATCCACCACAAGAGAACAAAACACTCTCTAATCTAAGAAAGATGCCAAATATGGGTCCTAGCTCTAGACGAGCCTAAAAAGGTACCCATGTACAAAGAGGAAATCTCTTGGAAAGAAGAAGAAGAGAGAAGAAGAGGGAGACGAGAGGAATGCAGAAGATGCCATGGACAGATCTAAACTCTGTAGCTCTAGGAGGTCTCCCAGAAGAATGTCGATGACAAGATCCTCTGCCTCTAGACTGAAGAAGAGCCACCCACACCGAACTGTGTGCCTGCCCTTAGGAAAGACATAAATGACGTGCTGAAAGTCTACCCACTCCACAAAGGAAACGAAGGTAGAACATGAAGAACTCGAGTCCGGTGCATGGAAGTGTGACATAGGTCTAGCGAGTGAGTGTCAAGGCGAAGGTAATGCCATGTGCGTAGAACTAGAGTGAGAGGAACACCCTTGCAACAAGGATGTCCAAGTGATGTGAAGGGAACAAAACATCCTCCACAACAAAAAAGGGATCCACAACTGAGGGTGGATCAATGAAGGTCTCTGGAAATGTGGAAGTGACATGATTCCTGGAAGGGGAACTCCCAACAACAAAGATGATGAACTCCTCTGAAACACCTATAGATGGATGAGGGACCTGTAGTGCATCACAAGTGTACTATGTGAAAAGACGACTAAGGTCAGGTAGATACTCGTCCCAATGAGGGGGCTCAACAAACAGAAGAGTGATGTCAGATAGGTATGAGTCATCCAATGAAGGTAGAGGAGTGGAAGGGGCCTTGCACACTGGAAGTGGAAAGGAGGTAGGTGTAATGACGGTGTGAGATTGAGTAGGAGACTGCTTGATATCTGATGAGATGTGGGATGTGACAACACTGTCTAGAATAGTGAGAGAAAGAGGAGAGAAGTCCTTTGTAATGCTCTCGACATCAAAACTAGGTGCACAATCCTCATCATCAGAAATAGAACCAAGTGAGTCTATGTCAGTGGAGGCTGTCATCACACGAGAAATGGAGGAGACATCTAAATCAACAACAACAACAATGGCGGCAATATGTGAAGGGTCTCCATAGAGGGACTGAAGAATGCTCCAGACACGGTGAGGTGGATCTGAGTCTACCACATAAAACCAGAGAGAATGAGAGACATGCATCATCATGTGACCAAAGACATGGTCAAAAGTGTCAAGGAAGTCCTCCAGATGACGATGATCAATGGGTGTAGGAACTGGCCCAAGCAAGAAGGGTAAAATACCCTCGTGGGTGAAGTAACGTTCCATGGAAGCACGCCAAGCTGAATAGTTCCCTCTCCTGGTGAGAAGTGGCGAGAGGTTGTAAAGCAATCCTACGATGCTCAAGTCTGGAAAGAGCACTCTCCATGATGAAAAATGCAAGATGCACAAAAGCAAGACGTCGGACTCGGCCGATAATGCATCTGCGTGTGAAAGCCCAAGAGTACAATCAACCCCCCAGAATGTGGCACTTTATAAAGGTAGTGCATTTACAAAACTGACAATTCCATCACGTAATGTGTGAAAAATCATGCAACTTTGACTAAATAAGCGCTAAAAAATGAGCAATGAGTCAAAAGTTATAGCATTAAAACGATTCCTGCAACTGATGGAAAATGCACTAGATGCTGCAAACGCATTAAAAAAATGCCCAAAATGGGTGCAAAGGGTATTGTGTGGGTACCGTTGGAAACAACAAAAATTTTTAGACATAGTTTGTTTTGACTGCGAGGAGGATTAGCCTCCCGCCAACCCCTGGACCTTGCCATCTATCTTCGACGCTCGTAGGAGGGTTGATAAAACAAGCCAAAAAACAGTTTAAAACTTATTTACAATGCCATGATTTTTTTAAACACATTAAAAACATTAAAAAGAAGGTGGAAAGGAGGTGGGCCCATGTTTGGAAGGTGGAGGTGCAAGTCCACGCTAGAAATAAGTGTGCGAGTTGTGACCACGTATCGAGTCTTTGCAGCTATGAAAACATCCAAAAAGATAGGCATACGGGTTGAATGCAGCTGAGTTTGAAGGTGTGGTGTTTCCATTGGAGATGATTCCAGCTGTAGGTTGAAATGCCAAGGTTAGGAGCTGAATGCTCACCACGTCTTTGGATGGAGTTGAAGCGGGTGAGTAGAAATGACTAGGAGATGCGCCTGAAGCAAGTTGTGACCACGTACTACAGGAGAATGGAAGGTTTTCACGAGCAGGTAGCTGGAGGATCTGTTGGAGAAACCACGTGCTAAAGCTATAGGGTGAAATGTAGTAGAGAAGGATCACATGGGCAAGCAAAGGCTTTGATTCAAGGCGGAATGCAGAGCCAAGGGCTCGTTTAACCCAAATCACGAGGAGCGGGGCGAATCCAACAATAACATGAACAACAAGGTGGAGAAAATTACAAGGATCGGGGTGAATCAAGTTGGAGAACCAAGAGCACGTAGCACCAAGGATGAGCCAGAGATCCAACGTGGAAGTTGGTTGTGTAAGGCAGGAGGAACGGTGTAGGTTAGCAAAGGTCAAGTCGATCTCAAACATGAGTCAACCATGAGTAGGATCTTGAGTTGATCATGGTAGGTCTGGGTTCAATGCAAGGATTGCCATGCACAAGTAAAACCAAACCGAACCACCGACCAAAGAACAACCACTACAAACCTCAAAAAAACTCTAAAACCAGTATTTTAAAGCCGGACTGCAACCTGAGAAATCCAATACACCTCCAGAGCACGCATGCAACCATGGAGAATCAAGCGGTCGAAGACACTAAACCTGAAAATCACCATAAAATCCAACATGACCACCTCAAACACATGAAAAACCCAAGGAGAGGTATAAACACCCCGAAATCGGTCTGCAAGTAGAGCATGGTTGGAATATCCATTATGACACACGCATGAGAATCTGAATATCATGCCGAAAGCCGGAAAAACACACACAGAAACACCGATGAGTGCACGGATCCACAAGATCCACTCTGATACCATGAAAGAGGGTTTAAAACCCGCAAGCGAGGATCACGAGGGATGACGTGCACATCAACGGACATGTGAACAACAGCGTGAAGAGATCTCGGGAGGAGTGAGCATTAATTGAATGTGCATGCAAAGATTTGAAACATGGGTAGAACCTAGTTAAGCCATAAAAATCTCCTCTATCTCATAGATCAAATGGGGTGTACATATAGGAGGTGCTGAGTAACCCCCAGTGCTGCAATCATGACAACTCAAGTAGAGAGGGGGAGTTACATTCCTAGAATAGAAGTGTAACTCCCAATGACACATATGACGCACTGACACGTAAGAGAATCTCGTAATGACCCCTAAATAACACATATACCTATTATCTCACCTAAGTGAGATGACTCACCTAAGTGAGTGACTCACCTAATGATGTGGAAAATAACACACAATGATAAGTATCACATCATTTACTCACCTAAAACTCTCATGAGATCTCATTGTAAATACTAACACAAATTACACTCAATGCTCCCTAAATATTACGAAAGATTATGCAAATCCATTAGGAAATCACTACCACAATTTTTAAGAACTTAATCATGTTAAGGTGCTTAGATTACCTCATTTCTAAACAGCCAAAGATCTAAATCCAATGTCTTAGTAAGAGAAAAATCATCTCAAACATTATCAAAGTAGTATAAGTTGTCAATCTAGTTACATACATACAAATATCACATGCTAAGTAGAGAACTAAATGTGGTTTGAGGCCTCTTTTGAGTAGTTCCGATGTAGGTGGTGCATGGATTGCAATTTAACCCAAACACTAACTACATTGCATGGTCTTCTACCCATGGTTAGGGTTTTGAGTTGGATTCACATTGTTTAAAGGGTTTGAAATTGCATGACACTCAAGGTTTGACAACAACACTTATTTCTAGGAAAGTGAAGGGTACATGAAGTTACATAGCCACACTCTGAGTAAGTCCAAAACCATATGGAAGGTTTAGGACCATACAAATGTTCCTAGTAGAGCTATATGGTTTTGTACTAGGGCATTTTGTAGCTGCAGTATCAATAATGAAGCATCTTCAGGTTTAATACTCCCATATTCTCCATTTTTTGCACCTAGATATCTCTCATTATACTATGTACAACTAAGTACATATATCTTGTTGGTTTTTTAAAGCTTATAACATAACATTATCACTAGTTGTAAGTATTAATGTGTTGTTTTGATATTGCATAATTAATGTTACAAATTAATTTATCAAAATAAAAATTTGTAACAAACCTTACATCCTTTTTATTACTGTGCGGTTCCATAAAATTTTTGATTTTAAAAATGGTGTAAAAATTTGGTGAACTTGATGTTTAAGTTTAATATATATTGCTAAAACCCTTGTTTCCATAGGGTTCCCTTATTTATGATCATCTTCTTCAATTTTGGCATTGTATTTCTATTTTATGCCATCATAATCTATGTCACTTAAAATCCTTATATTAATAATGATGTGATATTTTATGTAAATACTCAAGAGTATATTCAAGTGTTACAACAAAATTTTCATGCCCAATTTCAAGTTATGAGTATTGAAATAAAATTTACGAAGGATGAGATAGTACATATAAAGGATTCTTCCAATTTACATGTCCATAATGTCTCTATGCATCAAAATAGTTCAAGTTTTCCAAAAATAAATACCATAATTTTTTTAATAAATGATAGATGTGCTCCTACAAGAAAAGTAAAACCCTACATAGAGACAACAATGCGTATGTTTCATGAGACCGCTCTTGATTAATAAGGAAACCACGGTTGAAAGGAACCCTTTGGTTTGAAAATAATACTAGATAACATGATATCCTATATGAGATATTAGATAAGTGATTAAATACTTGTATCTACTCATTACTATCCCTAATATTAGCTTGAAAAAGATAAAGGTAACCATTTTGTATTTATGATGGAGTTAATGGACATCATGATAATGATTTTTACGATTTACAATGAATAATCCATCAACTTGAGTGTAAGGGATTTATTTCCTTCAATACATGACATTCTACTATAAAATCATATCAAGTCTTGACATCTCAATGGGTACCAAAACTATATCATATGAGAATAATATGATACTTTATGATACACCTTTGGATATAAAACAAGAATCATTTACTCATAAAGATAATAAGAATGCAATACCTCCTTTAGAATAGTTTCTCTCATCGAGAGAATTACATCCTACTATAATTCAAAAAAAATGGTAGAAATACCAATCAAGCATACAAAATTTCATGCTACCTCAGAGCACTTAGAGCATGTACAAACACAATCTGGGTGTAACACCAATAATTTTGTAGAGATCCTTGTTTCACTATTCCCACAGTAATTCAAAGTAAAAAGATGGATTGGAATATGATTATTATATTAATGAATGTATGGATTATTTTCTTGATGAATGTTATGTTAATTATGATGATCCTTTATCCCTTAAACATATTTCTCCCACTACAAATGTAATTACTTATGATATTTATCACTATCTTGCTAACGAGTATACATGTATAAATTGACAACTATACAACCTAAGTGCATTTACTTCATCATCATCTAGACGAGTTCCTATGGTAGCATCTTTTTTCAATAGTCTAAATATTCAATGAAACAACTATTCGGACATCTAACATTTCATTTGAGATAATGATATTATTTTTATCATGACATATTATTTCTATTGGGTTTATCAACTATCATATGATATTCACTCTTTGGATAAATGCAGCAATGAATTTTCCCTTCTCAAAATACCCGGGGCATATGAAAATGTCCCTTCCTTTTTCCAATAAAACCACCATTTCATTAAATTTGGACTAACCACCAAAAATCTAGACTTCCAATAACATGGTTCATGGTTTTATAAACATGAAATTTGGTTTCCCATTGTGTTATTATTAGTTTCCAATTGTGATAATGTTGGTTTCCAATCATGTGAATGTTGGTGACCAAATGTGTCATTATCGGTTTTCAATTTTTCAAAATCAGTAACTAAAATTTTATATTTAAACTATGGGACACCATATAATATTGTCATGTGTTGAATACATATATAGGTTAAAGAGGATTCTTATTCTACCTTTTAATATTTTCACTTAAAGGGAGAATGAGAGGCCTCCCATTCTCTCCATTGATTTTTTTTACTTTCCTATTCTATCTTTAGAGTTTTTCTCCTATTTTCCATCTTGAAATTTGTTCACTTTACCATTTTATCTCTTCATTTATTTGAACTTTGACAAAGAATGAAAGGCATCCTCTTCTTAGTCTTCATTTTTTTACTTTGAGATAGAATGGGGGCTTCTATTCTCCCTCTTCATTTATTATTCACTTTCAAGGAGATTGGAAGGCCTCCCATTATCCATATTCATTTTTTTCTAAATTGGGGGATAATGAGAGGCCACCCATTCTCCATCTTCATTATTTATCTACTTTAAGGGAGAATGAAAGGAAATCCATTCTCTATATTCATTGTTTTATCACCTTATGAGTATTTAACACCCAACTTATGTTAATGGACTTCAAAGATCTGAATTACCCCTGTTCATCATTTCCAAACCCCAATCATCCAAGTTCAACAAGTATGCAACCATGATGACCTACCATTGATCCTTTACTGGACACCAAGAACCTTCCATTTTTCTCACACATGTACTTTCATAATGGAATTTTAACATTACAATTTGCATGTCACCGAAATTTATTCATATTTGGGATTACATTCATTATTCCCATGTGATACTATTTTAAAGTGTCACTCAACAATGATGTGGAATCCATGCTTTAATAATGATAAATATGGTAATATGATTTTTTTCTTATACAATGAATCACTTAGTTATCATACATTGGTCTTGGAAACATGGAACTCGGGGCATTGATTTTAAATTTAGAGTTGTAGAGTGACATACCATTTATTAAATTATGTGGGACATCATGTAACCATGGTAAAAACATCACAACTTATGAAATCTGTAGATTATGAAATATTAAAGAGGGAAAAGAATGATATTTCGAATATGAGTAAGGTAGGTTATATTGTTCTTGAAATGTTCTTTTAGATCTTTTACTCAGGATTTAAATTTTCCACCTATACCTATACATGATGGATATTTCAAAAATTTGCAAAATGTGTAAATATCCATTTGCTAGTATTGTTACGCTAAATAATTAGAATTATAATAATTTGGTTAAAATCATGAAACATGTGTAAATGACCATTTGCTACGACAATATTACCATTCCAAAATATATAAAAATGTTGTTATTTATACACCATGAATGAAATTTATAAGAGATCAATATTTTCTTACTGTACATTTTTAATATGATATAATATCATAATTTTTAATATTTTGAAAGTGATAGGAAGTGAAACAATAGTGAATATTGCTTATATCCAAAAAAATTTAAAAATAAAAAAGAGCATTGATTATTTTTAAGCTAGTGGCACTTCATTTTGGAATGTGCGGCTTATGAGGATATACGATCACAGTATGATTTGAAGGTGGGCAACCCAAATGAGTTATTTGATGAGGAAAGACTCCACAAAACTACTAGCTTCCTGGTCAAGATCCATAGTAGAAGATCCGACATCAAAAGAAACTTGAAAATTTCTTAGGGTTGTAGCTTTGGGTCCCTTAGACTGCTTGGTCTCGTGGACATCATTAAAAGTATTTCATTCATTCATTCCCATTCCCACAATAAAACCCCCATCAAATTTACCCCGAGCACCTCCCAACTAATTTGGAAAAACACATTTAAAAAAAATAAAAATAACCCACACGAAAGTTGTCATGCTAATTTTTTTAATGATTTTTATACAAAAAATTCTTGTTCATCGTCACGGAGAAGAATTTGTGATTTAGTATGCGAATCTATAAATTTGAACCCTGTAGAGATAGATTTTATATGCCTTGTATCTCAAGAATATGAAGCAGTCTAACCAAAATTTCTATGAACCACCAGTAGACCTGAACCAGAAGCCGCCCAACTTGCAATAAATTTCCTTATCAATTCCTTTTATAAAGTATTATTTTTATTCCTTTTCCCCATCATCTTCATGTGAGGGGCTAGAAAATGCGAGGAATTTTCTTAAAATTGTCAACTAAGAAATTCCTCAAAATTAAAAAAACTAACATTTTTGTATTTTTATGCATGAAGGAATGTGAACGTGGCACCTTATTTATAAATCTATATTTTATGGGATATCATTATTTTTAGTTAATTGTTTTTGTTGATAAGGCTAACATTGTATCATATGTATTTGTATCCTTTCTATTTATGTGAGATGATTTCTTTGAGTACCATTTTATTAAAGTAGAAAGAATTTACAAGGGGGATTTTAGAGGAGATAGTCCTCCAAGTTCAGAAAATAAGGCAAAGAAAACTGAAAAAACAAAAACCTTCACCATGACCAATTTAGTCATATGTTGAGCCATCAATGCCAAGCCCTAATCTGGAGATACCAAACCCTAATCTGAATTTCCTAATGGAAAAACCTATGAAGTGATGGCGACAAGGTGTAACTCTAATTTCCTAGTTTTTTTAGCCATCAATATTTTGCAAAAACTTTGAATTTTATCTCTACCATCGATTTGCGTAGGCTTGAGAGAGCAAGATTGCACTATCACCGATGGCCCTAATGGTGAAGGGGATAACCACTATCCAATTATTTGTCTTAGAATTGTAAACCGAGAGAGCACATCTTAGAAGGCTCATCATCATTGGTGTCAATAACAATAATATTGAAGTGGTTCGACTTTGACAATAATTCAATGGCCCTTCACACACTCCAAGCTATCAAGACCAGGAAAATCAAGAAAAACCAAGTGTTTGTTTGGTTAAAGGATTGAATACTATGGGGTTGTAGAAAAACTCAGAACTCCAGTCCACAAAGAGAAAAATACCCTCATCACAAGCATAAAGAACTAGTTCAGGGAAATTTAGTTTGCATGTCCACCTCTTCCAATGTCGAGGGATTCAAAACCAATGGTAAAGAGAAGAGTTGAAGAAAACAATACCATGGTAACCCTGGGCTATGTGATGCATGACCAGATGGTGGCTCTCCAAGTCAGTATTTATAAGCTCTCCAATTGCATTGTACCATGATTTGCATACACTCCTTGCCCTCATCATCGAGGGCAATGGAAGCCTAACCAGAATCTCCTATATTGAAAGAGGATCCATGGAGGAAATATCACTATTACCTCCATCTTTCACAAATGAGATGAATTTTTGATGGTTTGAATTAATCTTAGTTCTAGTTATAATTTAACAAAATGAGGGTTTCATTTTTGCAGTTCAATAATATTGGTTTTAAAGGCTTTTGGATAAAACTGCGTGAAGAAATAGTAGAATTTTAGTTCTATTAATGGTGTATTTTCAGGGTTGCATATTACTGAGTGGATCAGATTTGTGTGTACTGGAGAATTCATCACTTATGCTTGTAAGAAGGTAGCTCAATATGTTTAAGTTTTAATCACTTACATTGTTATGTATCTTTTAATTTTTTTCTTAAGTAATTCTAGTCATCTCTCTGTAGATGTGATGGTATTTATACTGGTAAAAATTGTAATTATCCATTCAAATGCATTTTCCACAAGACAACACATTCATGTGCATCCACACATCAATCCCAATGCACCTTTCCTACTAATTGAAACCAATGTGGCTGGAGCCACTTATTGGTAAATTTTTAGTTTTTCTTGCTCGTTAAGTTCAATATATATGGAAATGATGGTTTTTGTAATGGTTAAATATTAGATTTTCTTGTTTGTTGATTTCAATATATATATGGAAATCATAAATGGTGGTTTCATGAAAATAATGTGCAAGATTACTTTCAGATGAGAGATTGTTGGTCTTTATGCGAGAGGTGTAACTCCATTCTCGGCGTATTCTCAAGGTACTAACTTTCTCACACCCATGTCATTTTCAAATCATAAAATCCTATTGTTTTAGACCTTTTCTCTCCTGTGTTGGTACCAATGTTTTAAAACTTATAACCAACTCGAAACTCGTAACCGGCGAGGGCTAGGCTGGAACCGAATCAAAATCAGATTGGAAATAAACTAGTTTAAAAATTATGAACTGGTTTACTAAAAAATACATAATTTATTACAATTTTAATGAAAACAAGAAATTTAAACAATTCCAAACCATGATTACAAACAATTAACAACAAAATATACAAATTTTCTTATGTATATACCATTTAAGGGTAAATATAGAAAAATGGCACCGAGTGCACTACATAGCTAAAACAAAATAGATAAACAATGAAGTTCTAAATTGCCAATAGATTCCAAAAAACAATATGCTACAAGTTATTACATGTTTTATATCAATCATCAAACTCAACACCACTACTAATAATGGTATCCTCATCCTTATTAATGTCATCATATTCCTTTGGTCAGACACATCAAACTCCTTAGGGACATTTGCTATAGTTGTAGCACAACTAATGTTTGCCATGTCTAGTTTTACTAGTGGTTCATTATCCAAATCTATCCACCCCAAGTCATCGGGATCAAATTCTACCATGTGATTATCCTCTACCCATTCTGAGGTTGGATAAATATTATCCAAGATAATGGGATTTGTATCAGGTATCCTATTTAGTATGGGATCATGTATACATGGAAACAAATTTATATACAACTTGAATCTATTGGGTAGATCATAGACCATTGACTCTTCCCGCATCCATTATTTTTATTATTTTTTGAGATCTAGTACTCAAAAAATCATGCATTACCATTTCTTAGTGGTTAGAAAGAAAGAACTATATTCATTGGGATCCACAAGGAAAGGATAGATTGAGGTGCATTAGACGTGAAACACTTTGATCAAGATTCCATAAGTATTTTTCAAAGAGATTAAGGTATTATTTATGATCTCTTCCTATGCTATAGAAAAGAGTTCAACCCCTATGCATCAGTTTTGGATTGGACAACTACAAGACTCTGACATCAGAATGATCTCTATTTGAGGAATATATCTATTTACACAGATCGTCCATTAAAAAAAACTCCTTAGTCATAACACTTAATATTTACATCACCTAGTAAGTATAACTATGGAAATCCATACACATTCAACTTAGTTAATTTCATGCCAATAATACACATTATTTTTACCATAAAGTATCAACCATCTTCAAGTTATTTTTACCATCCAATAAAAAATATTTTTAGTCTTCTTTACCAACAATATATTTAGATGAAATAATATTTTATGATCATTATTGTTTCACAACAATGATACATATTGTTGCACCTAATTTCTAACCTCTTGACTCTATCAATATCATTGAGAAAGGATTTCATAAATTTTAAACTTAAAGAGGAAGGCAAGAGGATATTCATTATTTAGATGCATATTTTTACAGACAACAATTACATGACAATTCACTTCTTGCCAATTATCATATGTATTCTTCCTTGTAATGTTGTGATGGTGTGGTCTGAAGGAACATATCATATTATTATCCATTATATGAAATAAAAAATGATGATGGCATAAGAAACCAACAGGCGTAGTAGTTGGTAAAGAACTAGTGGCTCAAAGGAGGAAGCTATTTTGAAATTATATTACCTATGAACTTTGTCATAAAAAATTGTGGTGTACAAATAAAATATTGTCACAAAAACATGAGGGGATTTATCCTAGTCATGCTTTCTCCTTCAATAATAAATGGGCCTCTACCACATTCTTATGTTTATCACACAACCATGAAAACACATTAAAATTGGTCAAGTTTAAAGCACTTACACTAATACATGAATGACCATATTTCACAACCATTCTATTTCAAAGTGATATTATTATGACCCATATTGAAATGAATGAATTAAGAGGTTAAATGGTTTTGTTACCATTCTCCTAAGGAATATATCATTTTTTCATACAATGGATATACATCAAGATAAAGATAATATTATTTGAAAAATAATATTAATAATGATTGCATAAAACATATATTTCCATCATCTTAAGTGCAAAAAATATAAATTTTCATAAAACCCATAACTTGAGACAAGATAAAATATCACATATTGTCTTTGACACAGTTTTCATTACCTATAGTAAATCATTCAACATCATTATCACTTTGGCTATCCTCAATTTGTTGAAGTTACACTCAATATTCTTTAATGGTTGCATGTCCCTTTTCTGTTATTCTTATTCTTTCTTGATTCCATCTTGATTTTTTTGACCAAGCCCAAATGATACTATTCACATCTATGTCACTTGTTCCTTCATTTCCTTCTTTCCATTATTTTGTTTTATGTAAGAAATCCTCATACAAAACTTTTTTTGATTTCCCTTTTCCAATTGGTATCCACCATCGAACCTTTACCTTATATGTCTCACTCCAGTATCTTTACAAGGGTAGAAATTCCCTTCTACTTTACCCATCCATATTGGGATTTTGTTTGATCTTGATCGTATTAAAACAAATTGTCCCTGTACCACATCTACCTTTGGATTGAATTCATCTCTTGGTTGTTTACATTTAGGTCCCACATAAATTTCTTCATTGGTAAGGACATTTTGTCTCAAGTAATCATCCAAGAGAAAATGAGAATCATTATTGGTATTTGATTTTGTCTAGTTCTTGGCCAAAAATCACCTTCTAACATATCTCTATTGATGAAGGGCTTATCTAAAGCATCTAAAACATTTTCCCAATACCTTATCTTTGGTAACCAAAATTCTTTCCCTCCATCTATAGAAATTTTACTCCATTGACTAATATAGGCTCTTATTCCTATATTTAGTTCATCCATCTCTTTCAATGTCTTAAATGGCACTAGTTGAGGTTTCCCTTTAGGAAAGTATGGGTTTCCATCAGGAAATGTACACCATACATTGATAGGATTAGACCATGCAAGATCCCTTTTTGTTTCTTTGTATTACATCATTGGTATTCCATTTATGACATGGAATTTAAAGTATTGAGGCTTGCTAAGACCCACTATCTGTGACTCCCATATAGTAAATGTGGCCCATAAAGGATTTGAAATCATAGACATCTTCAATCAGGTATGGTGTGAATGAACTTGAATCATCCTGGCATGTTCTATATGCATCCATGATTTTGGTAGAGAATATGTATCTTCTTGCCATAACATAGCAGATAATCTCCCAAAGGTTCCATCAATATCTTCATGGGTGTGTCCTACTGGTAGAAAGCTTACATACACTACATTAAAAACCCTTCTAACTATCAACATTGATACAAAACCAAATAAATAATAATTTTTATTATCACTTGAAGCATTTTCCAGTTGTAAGTAGAGGATTGGTGGAAATTTTTGAGTGAAAAACATGTTTCAGATACATTTGTTGAAACAAATTGCAGTGTTGTACCCTTATACACTTGAAATTTTTCATATGAATCATTTTGTAATAATGCATCATGTAGTGGCTATTTTGAAGACCCAATATTATACAATAGGTTCCCATATACATCAACCATTGGTTCTTTGAGCATGCAAAGGCACAAGGCTATTGATGTCACTGTGAAGTTTGAACCTCTTTCTATAAATGGAAGGATAAAGTGTTGAAACCCCTGTCTTGTGTCCATGAGTAAGCATACCTGTTAAAGAGACTAGGAGGTTCCAAACATTACTAAATGACTTAGAATTCTTCCCCAACCTTGGTATGGAAGTCTTCATCTTGTCCATCTTATCATGCACAATGCTTAAGATTTTTAGGGTTTTCCTCAGATTCAATCCTATGGGCATAATAGTCTGCATGACAACTTGTAATGTAATCATTATGACATTTTTGATACTTCAACTGCTTGATTATTTTGGATTAGTTGTGGCTTTTCATTTGTTTGCAATATCCACACACTCATCACACTTTGCAAAGAAGTTATTCTTTGTAATTGAAACATCTTGGAAATGTTGGGACCATATCTTGTTAAAGTTAGAATGTGACACTGGAGGGAGATTTAGGATTTCAAGGTCTGCATTACACTTTTTAAGAATTGAACATTGGGTATAATTTTTTGGCAACATCCTTACAGGAACTCTTGTTCCATCATGATTTATGGAGCGATTCAAATGAGGAGCTATATCTGAATTTTCATAAACTATTTTTCTGATACTAACAATCATTGCCATAGTATTTGGCCTTGATTTTTGTAAACCAACATTACCATTCACTACCCTGATATCACCATTTAAAAATTCTTTCTTGTATTTAAATAAGTTTCTAGGTATTCCAAAAGCATTAAACCAAGCATTTTGACATACATCAAAGGTGTCAAACTTCATGGTAAGAATGTTTCTATTCCTTGTTATGTCATTTCTCTTTATGGATCCATTTTCTCCCAATGCATTCAACACAAAATCTCTTCTTGAACCCTCACTCATATATCTAAACTTGTGCCAACCTCTAGTGATTGATCCACTAGGTATTATGGAGCTAAGACATTTATTTTTGCAACAATTCATCTTTCTTACTTTATCCAAGAAATATAATTCATCTTCATCTTCAGTAGATCTTGCATTTGACATATTGACATTTGATGCATTGGGCTTCAAATGTTTGTGATGTCTATATGGCCTTCTTTTCAAAGGTTGTGTATATGTGTAATTCATGACATCAATAGGAATTGGACATGCCAATTGAGGAAGTGATTCTTCTAATGCACTCCACATATTGAATTCTATCTCCTTTAGAACTTCCTTCATTTTCACATCCATCAGTGAACCACTAAGGTATGCTAGTTGATTTGTAGGCCATTTTATGAGAGAACCTTCTGATATGGTGCATGTGGAACAAGAAGGGTTGAATATAATATTAACAAGAATACCAAAATGATTTCCATATAAAAATTTAAAATGAACCATATCTCCTTTAAGTACATTTGTAATTGTCCCCTCTCCAACATATTTGTTCTCCTTTGAACAAATATGGATTAACTTTTCTTGAAGTCCTCTAAATTTCAAGTTGTGATCATAGGCATTTGATAAGGATAAATTTTTTGATGCACCCTCTTTTTGACCTTCAGTGTAGAACCAGTATTTTGATTCACCAATTTCTCTATTGGTCATGCTATTATATTATTTGGTTTCAGTGATGATGAACAAATATTGTAAAAATTAATATCTTCTCCACCATCACACCAAACATTAGAGGACCCAACTTCTCACCTAGTCCTCAATCACATTTGATATAAAACCCATGGCTATATTGTCTCCATGTGCATAAAAATGTTGTTGAAGTATCACATTCTCTATAATAAATTGGAGCCAATATTTTTCATATGTGCTATTAATGTGCTCATTTTATTCAATTTCAACATCATATGAATCAATTACATCCATTGAATTACAATTCAATGTTTCATCTATATCATTGATATCGGGTATTGATGAATCATCATGTACTAATATTTTCTTCTCATCCCATGATGATATTGGATATTTTCTTTTCATTTATTTTCTATGTCTGCTAATGTTTTTGCTTCATCAACAAAATAAGGAAACCAAGATTTCCCATCCAATACTTTATCTACACTAATGAAAAATAAACCTTCTCCCATTACTTTGCAATGTAGAGTTTTTCTACTTGGATAAACTCTCCCCTCAACAACTTTCAATCCTTTTGAAAATAAATCAACATGTTGTGCTTCTTCAAATATATGAGGCATTGTGGGAAATCTATAAATTAAAAATAATAATAGATTAATACATATAAAAATAATATATAGATTAAAAAGAGGCAACTATAAAGAAAATAAAAATAAAAGTGATAAAGTTGACATATTTGTTAGTATAAATTATAATTCCCATCAACATGAAATTTCCCATGTATAGCTAATAAAACAAAATATTGAGTACACATTTTAAATTAGATTTAGATGTTTCTTATTTAAACATGTTTTATGGTGCTTACATGTTTTTTAATGCAACATAATTTAAATTCAACAAATACAATAGGGAAATGGGGGGCCTCACAATCTCTATCTTTATTGATTTTCACTTTAAGAGGCCTCCCATTCTACATCCTAAGTGTTTCTTCACTTTGATGTAGAATGGAAGAGTTCTCATTTTCATTCTTAACTATTTTTCCTTTGAAGGTAGAATGGGAGGAATCTCATTCTTACTCTTGATTATTTCTACATCTTCGGTGTTTCTTCACTTTGATGTAAAATGGAAGAGCTTCCATTTTTCATTTTTGACTATTTTTTCATTTGAATTTAGAATGGGAGGCCTCCTATTCTAAAAATTATTATTTTTCAATGTGAACGAGAATATAAGGTATCTCATTCTCCTTATAGATTCTTGTTTACTTTGAGATAATTATGTATTTTTATATCTCTTGTGAATGATTGTTTGAACTATTTTTTCACTCTAAGTGGGAATGAGAGGCCCAAAATATACTTTTAAATATTTATTACTTTAGGAGAATGGGAGGCCTCCCATTCTCCATCTTGATTATTTTTTTACTTTGAGGGATGATAAGAGGCCTTCAAATGAGAGGCCACCAATATCTCTTTTAAGAATTATTCACTTTTGAGGAGAATGGGAGGCTTCCCATTCTCATTGTTGATTATTTTTATAATTTGAGGGATAACGAGAGGCCTTACATTGTTATTCACTTTTGAGGAGAATGAGAGGCTTCCCATTCTCCGTGTTGATTATTTTTTATACAGGATAATGAGAGACCTTACATTGTTCTCAATATCATTTTTAAGAATGGCTCACTTTTAGGGAGAATTTAGAGGCATCCCAATCTCCATCTTGATTATTTTGTTTACTTTGAGGGATAATGAGAGGTCCTTAAATGAGAGGCCCCCACTATCCCTTTTAATAATTTCTCACTTTCTAGGAGAATGGGAGGCCTCCCATTCTAAATATTCATATTTTTTTACTTTGTGGGATTATGTCTCTTTCTCCTTGTAGATTTTTGTTTACTTTGAGAGAATGATGTATTTTTATATCTCTTGTGAATGATTGTTTGAACTATTTTTTCACTCTAAGTGGGAATGACATGCCCCAAACTATAGTTTTAAAGAATTTATTACTTCTAGGGAGAATGGGAGGCCTCTCATTCTCCATCTTGATTATTTTGTTTACTTTGAGGGATGATAAGAGGCCTTCAAATGAGAGGCCACTATACGTTACCAAAATTATAAGGGTACTGTACCACTGGAATGATGTTACACATGCCCCAATGATGATACATGTCTCCTCACAAGGTGTTTGGGATCCGGAAAAGCTCTCCAAGTGCACGTTAACATCCCGCATGCCCCACTTAGCCTCCACATGCTCTGTTTTACTCTTTCCCCCTCTTTTCCTTTGTATTTTGTCTTCAGTGACGAAATCGCCACCCTACTCATGGTGGTGGTCCTTCACGTGTTTTCCAACACGCTTTTCGATCGTGACTTGCATGATTTTTCAACTTTTACTAGCTTTTTCCACCGCCTTGGCTTGTATTTATGATTTTGGTTCCCTGGAATAGTGTTTCTCCATTGTTTATAGTAAAAGAGTTCTAGTTGGAGTTACCTTGGGGTGAATGGGAATTCTATAAATAGCTGGTTTGATTACAAGCAAATGGCCCCTCAAAACTGCCCCTCATCTTCTCATTTCAATAGTTTAGTCTTTCAGTTCTTGCTTAGGAATTCAATAGTTTTCATTTGTTGCATGCATAGTTAGTCTTATTTTGTTGTTTAGAAGCCACATGATCTTCTTGTTCTAGTGTTATTATTATCACAATTAAGGTTACGAGTGTTTTGTTCGTCAAGAATGATAGGTTCGGAGTTTCGAATGTTTTGTGTTACATGAATCACAATAAATCCCACTAGGAATTGCATAATCCAAGCTTTGTTCTCTTGCGCTATCCCTCTCCTACTCACATTGTATTCAGTCTACATCCAAAGTTTCCATTGTTCCAATACCTACTTCTGTTGATGCTAGCATTACATGCTTTTCTAGATTCACGTGAGCACGAAGGAACGAGGAGACCACACTGAGGGGACAAAGCCACACACAATTGGATTCACCACTGTTATGCAAAATCTAGGTTCAAGCTATCAAAGTTCTAGTTAAAACATATCAAATAGAGTAGTGAATCATTTCATTTCAGTTAATCTCACTTTTGATATTGTCGGGGAAGCTGTGGGGATTGATAGTTTCTGAGAAACTATGATTCATTCCTCACTTCTGAGGTAAGATTGGGGGTATTTCAAATAAATTAGATCAGTTATTTGGTTATTTAGAATAGATTCAAAACTTCACAGGTAGGTAGCTATACTCAGCTACTTTTTTGTTTTAAATTTCGTTATTAGCATAGTTATCATTTTCTAGATATTAAATATTTTCTCTTTCAATTCTATTAATTAGTTGTTATCTTAATTGTTAAAATAATCATCAAAAATACAAAAATAGAGAATTTATATATGCTATGGATATACTTTACATACTTATTTTACTTTGCTTTAGTTAGATTTATATTGTTTCTTTTGTATGAAAATCACGGGACCTAGGGATTCAAGAGAATACGTATTCGAGCCAATTGTGCCTCAACCCAATCTTGTTATAGCAATAACTAACATAAACCAAAATCTCAGAATTCATGTCTTCCAAGCAACAATGCAGACCTATAAGAAATCAGCGCATAGTTAAGAGGATTAAACATAGAAGACGACAAAGTGCATACGTTTTGGTCAAACTAGCCAAACTACAGATTACTCTAAATAAATATCCGCATGACTGTAGAAGGGCTTGAAAAATAGAAAACGTTTGGTTGTGATCCTTTGGTCCCACAACCAGACATAGGAGACATTCTCATTGACATAGAAACTAGCTTAAGAATTCAAGTTACCAAAACATCTGTAAGGTACTCTGAGAAGATTATGCAATGTTTAGCTCTAAACATAGAGGCTGAAAAGGCGTACGACGACACTGGATATTAGGGATTAGGGATTGATTCTGCACATGACCATAGGAGGTTCACAACAACCATGAACTTACGGTTGTGATCCACAGGTCCCACAACCCAACAGGCCCATAGGTCAATCAGACATTGACACTGGTTTATGCACATTGATATTCAGGTCCTCTCCACTTCCACCAAGCATTATCACACAACTATCCTCACTAGACGTAGCAACTAATCAAGCTAAGGATTTCTGGACTAGACCAGAGAATCACCCATAGAATCCACTATATATCCATCATCCATTTTCATGACCCTGTCGGGAGACATATACAAAGCACCCACAGGCTATCTTCCATGTATTCCACAACCTATAGATCGGATCATGCTAGAGCTCGATATTGATTGGATCCTTCAAGCAGTCATCCTCACCGAATGATCTATCATGCCAGTTCAGGTTAGAAGGGCCTTCTTTGCCTTAGACTCATAGATTCCATTAGTGCGCGTCGAAGACATAAGATTGCCTAACTAGTTTGTCTGCACCCCACGTATATTCCATCCCCACCGGCTGTCTCGGCATGACCTCGGGAGGTCGGGTGCGAGGAAGTGTTACTTGTATATTCCCCTGCTCGCTTGTCACTTTTCCATCGTATAAAATTGGTGAACCCGATGTGAACAAACAACTATTTCATCTTACCTACTTCATTAGCCTTCACATCGCCTTCACCAACCAAAATTGGTGAACCTGGTGTAAAACAAACTAGTTTTCCACTTTTTATTCTTTCATCCACCTTCGCTTCTTCCCATTATTCTACGAGTATTCATATATCCCCCGAATATGTTGGGATTCGATGCATATGGCAGACCTCTCCTAGGTCTTGAAGCATACTACGATCAACTGAATAGACAGCCATCACCCTCACTCTCAGCATGGGGTGACAACTATTCAACTAACCGATTTTCAACAAAAACTCCACCTCCAAGGACTATATATAGTTCTTCTTTCCAAATAGAGGAGTTAGATCAGCTCACTCAAATGCAATAACCTTGAGCCTTCATGCTCGAATAACATGATGCTCACTGGAGAATATGGTTCATCTCCTCAGGTGTTGTTTAGACCACAAATCAGTAGACAATCAGATCCATATCTATTTTTAGATGATGAAAATTTAGCGCGTTATGCTAGGAGTGAACAATGCTCTCAGAGTATGTACCCACCTATAGGAAGTTTACAAACACAACCCGAGGTCTCTTTTCAAGAAAACACCTCCATGCCACTACCTATAGGAAATACCCTCGGTGAAACTTGGCAGGGCACCGATCAATTCATAGCAGGTACCATATGCCTATACAACCTCAAGGTATACAACAAACACCACTAAGGCAAAATACTGTGACTTCACCAAATGAAGTCATCTCAAATTTAGTAGAAAAAGTTAGAGGGTTAGAACTTGCTCAAGAAAATCAAAATTTGCAATTCATGCAGGTAGGAAATTCCAATCCTCCACATCATCCTAGCCAAGTAGACCTCCTCACAGAACAGCACGTTGGGCATGCCTCCTTAGTATTCACAACGAACTCTAACTAGAACCGTGTTTTATAACACCATTCCAAAGTGGAAAATATGATACCTTCTCGTCTTAGTACAAAATAACCCATTCCTAAGTAGTGCTCCTCTCGTATTTGAACATGTTTTCCAAATCACCACAAGGAGATATGTTCTCTTCTCCTAGGATGTTTGCTTAACCACAGGGATTTCCTTATGTCCATGCAAATACATATGCTACCCCATATCAACAACTCATTCCACCTCCACCCCCTCAGCAAACACCATCAATGGTCGAAACCTATGCAATGGGAACTTATTTAGAATATTTTAAAGAACCTTTGGAATTCACTATATGAAGCGTCATGCTTCTAAGACCTCTCCCCGATCTACCCAAGTACAAAGGAGAGGGAGACCCGAATGCACACATTAAGGCCTATGCCACAACCATTTGAGAACTGCTCCCTTGGGATGGAGTTGTTGCTAAAATATTTCCCAAAAATTTAGAGGGTATCACCCTCATTTGGTATTACTGAGAACACGAAGCATCAATACGTTCATTTAAACAACTCGTTTCAGATTTCATCAAGGTTTTCGACATGAAAAAATTCTTGAGAATAGGAATTAGGGAATTCTTGCATATTAAACAAGAACACAATGAATCTATTGCTCATTTCATCCAAAGATGGCGTACGGTCCTCTATTCTTTAGCAAGTGCTCCAAACATGGATCAGATGGAACTATGTGATTTATTCCTTCATTCTCTCAGCAGAGAGGTAAAGGAAGAAGTCTAGAAGTTCCCACTAAGAACTTATAATGAAGTACTCGAGAACGTCCTCTGAATAGATCAAGCTGCAATAGATAGAGGTCGTAAGGCATATGGAACAAATGGGAGGTTAATCATCCCCAACCAAAATACTATGACTTATCCTACTACCACAAATGCTAATCAAGGACCTAAAATCCTTAACAAAAACTATGGGGTGACAATAGATGGATTAATTGACCAAGCTAAAAAAGTAAATGTTGTAAATGCTCCACCATTGATTAACAATCAACCAAACAACAATTTTACCCCAACAATCAATCCGGTGGATTTTAATCGTCCACCAAAAAACAACAACAACAACAACGACAAATCCAAACATGGGGTCCAAGTCAAAATTCAACTGGATATCAGAACCAAAGGAAACATACAAAAACTTTAATCCTAATGATCAATGGTTTAATCAGAGTTTTGGACCACAACACGTGCCAAACCAACAACCTAGGAGTTATAATCCCAACTCGTATTGTGGTTTCCACAAAATTTGAGGCCATGACACTAGGACTTGCCGCGATTACAATAAGTTCATGCAACATCTTCTAGAAGAACAAAGATAACTTTTCATAGATATGTTCTTAGCAGATCCTGTGTCACCTGTGCCAAACACTTTCATAGGAGCAGTCTCCCCTCAAAATGCTCCCTCAAGATCTTCAATGATCTGCTCCCAAATCACAATAACAACAAATTACATCCAAATGGGATGAACAAAGGTGTAATGATAGGAAATAACGATCATGAAGCCTCAACTTCACTAAATCCACTTGTCGCACCGCAATTAGGAAATCAGCCATGAACCAAGATAGTCAGTTTAGTGGAGTTAGACACTAAGCTACACATGGAAGCCATAAAAAGAACACAAGAGTATTCCTCTCAGCCAAATCCAAGTTACCCACTAGAGCCGGATAACATTCAAAAACATTATTAAAACCCGTAGGTGCCTATGATTTAATTAATGACTTAACAAAGACCTTCTCTCACATCTCCTTTTTAGACTTATTGAAGAACTCTCCTGCCCATAGGGCTGCTATTTTAGAAGCATTAGGTTTAGGTCATTTAATTAACATCATTCCTCCTCTCGATACATAGGTAAACCATATAGACTTTGATATCCACCCTCCGGGGCAGCCGGATAGGGATACCGAGTTTATATTTGACGTAAAAAAAATGCCAACAGATGCTGAAATTACACACAAAGGTGATCCGACCTTGCATTTACAAGTATGGGTTTACAATAATTATGTTAAACGTGCAATGATGGACGATGGGGTAGCAGTTAACATAGTTCCCTTCTCTTTCCTTCAAAAGCTAGGGTATGGAGAGACAAATTGTTCCACGACTCGAAATACGCTAAGAGGCTATGATAGCCTTAAAGCCACTTTGATTGGAACTATAACACTATCGGTCACCTTAGGACCCAAAACAATCCTCACTGAGTTTTATATTATAGATCAGAAACCAACTATAATATGATCCTCGGCTGACCATGGATACACCATATGAAGGCAATCCCTTCTATGTTATTTTAGGAAATAAGGTTCTTACACCTAGGAAAGATATTCATAGCAAAAGGTGATCCGAAACCATTCGATATACACCTAGCAGACCTGAAAAAAAGGCCAAGCGTTCACTCTGAGTTTGAACTCCCAACAAACCAACTTAATAAACCAATCGACTCAAAACCAGAAGAAAAATTAATACCTATAACAAAACTAGAAATTACGAACCTAGTCAAGAGCATCCCAGCCCTCAAGGATGAGGCTAACATTGTAGAAACAATATCATTAGGAACTACTACAAAAATTGTTGAGTTGCTAGAACAAGATTTGCCAATCTTCCTACCATTTGATTCCATAGGTATGGGATGTACCCTAGGAGTTGGTTCTCTTCCAGCAGAGGAACTTTATATGGTAGAAGTAACCAAAGTAGAAGAAGTAGACGTAACAAATGTCCCTTAATCCATCTTCCCAAATAAACATTGGACTCTTCACTTTGATGGAGCTAGATGTCGTTATGGGCCGGGGCAGTGTGATCTTTACTTGGGTGCCGAGTACGAAGCCCTCCTCCTTGGCCTCATCATAGCTAAGAGACTCGGTGTTAATGACATCAGAGTGTTAGGAGACTCTCAATTAGTAGCAAACCAAGTCTCTGAGGTGTATGAGACTAGAGCTGAACACTTACAACTCTTTAAAACAATAGTATTAGATTTGAGCAAATGATTTGACTTCATATCAATTGAAGCAATCCTGCGAGAAAAAAATCTTCTCACAGATTCGATAGCAACCTCAGCTTCAAGTTTCACTCCAAACAGTGAGTTAGAGGACACCCGTTTCATGGTATCCCTTCATACTGAACTATTAGTAAAGAAAACATCAACAAACCTTCTTCTAACGCACATAGCTAAGAATACATCTACTATATTAAGTCACGTTGATGGTGATATAGCCACTCTGGATTACCTAAATGCCTATGCATAGTTACATCTCACCCATGACATGGTAGATTTGTACTTAATATCACATTCATCTTCTTACTTTGGAAATCCCATGGTAGAGCTTCCCCACAAAAGGAACTCGACATATACGCGGTAGAGAATAGAGAAGATCTAGGACTACCTCCACCGCCCGAGTTTGAAGAAGTAATGCTTCTTTAATCGAAGAAACGATTGATATTAACATCAGAACGGAGGAAGAACTGAAGATCTTGAAACTAGGATCTTTGTTAACTCTAGAAGAAATAGAAATACACACTCAAATCCTCAAAGAACATCAAAAGGCTTTTGCATTTAATTATAAAGAAATGATGGGAATTGCACCACACATCGTGGTACATAACCTCATCACTAAATCAGATGCAAATCCAATTAAACAAAAATCAAGACCAATGAAACCCAAGGTAGCTCTCATGGTGAAGGAAGAAGTAATGAAACTCCTCTAGGTAGGGTTCATCAAACCGATCAATTACTCTCGGTGGGTATCTAATATCGTCCCCATTCTAAAAAAGAATGGGAAGATACACATCTGCATAGACTTCAGAGACATTAACAAGGTGTGCCCCAAGGACGACTTCCCATTACCATCCATTGACGTCATCATTGATGCAACGGATGGGTTTGAGATTTTGTCTCTCATGGATGGGTTCTCGGGATATAATCAAATTAGAATATCTGAACAAGATCAAACCAAAACCATGTTTATAACCCCTTGGGAAAATTATTGCTACGTTGTTATGCCATTCGGTCTTAAGAACGCTGGCGTTACATACTAGCGGGCAATGACATACATATTTCATGATCTTATTCATAAAATCGTGGAATCCTATGTAGATGACTTGTTGGCCAAGGCCGGAAGCCTTTGTGATCACTCGAAAGTGCTCCACATCATTCTTTCATGTTTGATCGAATATGGAGTCACGCTAAACCTAGAAAAATGCATATTTGGTGTGACAAGAGGGAAAATCCTAGGTTACATTATATCTTCACGAGGGATTGATGTAGACCTAGCCAAAATTTGGGTTGTTCTTGAGATGATCCCACCATAAGATGATTCTGGCATTAGATCATTCCTTGGAAAGCTTGGTGCAATCCTGAGATTCATTTCGAACTTGAGTTTTGCTGTTCATCTAATCAACAATTTGTTGAAAAAGGATTGCTGCATTATTTGGAAAAAGGAATGCCATGAGGCCTTCAAAGTAGTTAAACACTTCTTACTGTCTCCTCCCACGTTAATGCCACCTAGACCAAATCATCCTTTGATCTTATATTCACGAGCTACGGATGTCTCGCTAGCCTGTATGTTGGCCCAAGAAGACGACGATAAATGAGAACGTGTAGTTTATTTTAGTAGCCAAACATTTCTTGATTATGAAACACGTTATACACAAGCAGAATGAGAATGCCTTTCCATAGTATTTGCAACCAAATGCTTAAGAAATTACATGCTAAATCAAGAAACAAGGGTCATTGTAAAAACAAACCATTTACGAACCTTCCTCACACAAGGGTCCTTGTCTAAAAAGGTTGGATGCTTTATAACCTTAATGGGTGAGTTTAAATTAAATTTTGTAAACCAGAAGTCTGTTAAGGGACAAATCATTGCAGATTGGTTAGCCGACAACCCGTTAGACGGAGGCGATAGTATATCTAGATTTTCCCAATGAATGCATATATTACATCGAAACTAGACCTCCCATCTCTGAATATCCTTGGTATACTGATATTATCAATTTTATCATCGACCATACATACCCAGAGGGTGCTACACCACAATAAAAAAGGTGGTTACGCATTATCGTGGCTAAATATGTCATTTTAGACCAAGTGCTCTATCGCAGAGCCTTCGACGACATGCTTCTAAGGTGTGTTGACACAAAAGAATCCAAGAAGATTCTCTACAAATCCCACAGTGGAATATGTGGAGGCCATTTTGGTGGTCATGCCACTACCCACAAAATACATCGGATGGGCTATTTCTGGCCCACTCTAGAACACGACACAATAGAGTTTGTACGCAGATGCCATAAATGTCAAGAATTTTTCCACGAGATTCACATGCCGGCACAAGCTCTACAACCAATCATGACTCGATGGTCCTTTTCTACATGGGGCCTAGATTTGATAGGGAAATTCTTTCCTCATCAACAGAGATGGCCATAACTTCATAATCATGGCCACCGAATATTTTACCAAATGGGAAGAGGTTATGCCTCTTACCACTGTACCTGGGGCCATGATCGCCAAGTTAATTTTGAACCAGATCATTTACAAGTATGGTGTCCCACAAATCATTATCTCAGATAATGGCACATCCTTTAAGAATGAGGAAGTCTCGTGAGCTATGCGTAGAAATTTAAAATAAAGCATCATACGGCCTCCTCAGATTACCCTCAAGCCAACGGGCAAGATGAAGTAACAAACAAGACATTGAAAGCTATTCTACTCAAAACGGTAAAAGAAAACAAACGAGATTGACATTTAAAGTTATATCCCACCTTGTGGGCCCACTGAACCTCAATAAGAACACCAACAAGAGCAACTTCTTTCTCATTGGTATTCAGAGTAGAAGTAGTTCTCCCACTTGAAGTTGAAATACTCAGTATCCACATCTCACTACAAGGGATTCTGGATGAGGAAACTTATAGAGAGGCACGCCTCTCCCAACTAGAAAGCCTAGATGAGACCAAGTTAAATGCCAAATAGTGGCATAGAGCTTATGCTGACTGAATGTGTCGGCAGATAACAAAAAGGTCTATGAGCGAGAAATATATGAAGGAGATCTAGTTTTAAGACTAGACAGCCAGATCGATAAGAAAATCGGCAAAGGAAGAAAGTTCCGGCCCAAGTGGTTGGGCCCATATCGAGTCATGAAGGACTACGGAAATGGTGCGTATCTCTTGTGCACACTAGAAGGTGAGGAATTTGGTGAAACTATCAATTCCTTGCACCTTAAACAATTTTACGCATGAAGCATCGACACTATTTGTATAATTATATCTACATTACATCTTCATTTAGATAGGTTCATTTTGTTCACTCATTTCGTAAAATTTGGTGATCAAGGGACTTATTCTTAAGCAATTCATTACAAACTTCTGATGGTATTGGTAGAAGCATTCAAATCATACTTCTTCATTTTCATAACATCATCAACTATTTCAGAATCATGTCATCAATTAAAGCTAGATATGAAAAAGTCTTAATGGTAGCCATACCAAGGCTTGCATGCTTGTTCTCACTTTTGTTTCTTCCTAGGATAGGTGTCTTGCCTATGGTATGTTCTAGAATCTTCATGGTGTCACATCTATCCCATATATAGATCTCTTTGGAAATAAGAACATACCGACATTTTGCTCAAATAAACAAGTCAAATATAGTTCAAACAAAATTTTTACTTTTACACATTTCCTTGCCCTACCAACCTTCGGTGATGAGCTTGCATCTCTTACTAGTGACATAGGGTTGGGAAAGGATGGGAATGCCCTTACTTGTCTATGCCTTGTCCATGGTGATAAGCCCATGCTTCCTACTAGTAGCATGGGGCAAGGTGTAGGGGGTCCTCTTGACAGTAACGTTAAAGGTCATAAGAAAGTAGTTCAAATAAACCTTTGAAATCTTGAGTAAAAAACAAATGAATCAGATGTCCGAAATTCCAAGAGAGTTCAAAACCTTGAAAACCAGATTTTGTCAACCAAGTGGCCATCTATGGATCTAAGTCTAGATAAACTACAAAGTAAGTCGCATTCTAAACTATGGAGTCACTTGAGTAGGGTAGGTTTGTAGCGTCCTAATTTGGTTCCACCAACTCTTTGTCTATCTCCCATCATTATCATTTCAACACTCCTCACACTTGTGCCCTTTCTAGCTCTCGGTGGTGAGCCCTCGCATCTTACTAGTTGTGTGGAGTTAGGAGTGGGGAAAGTTCATCTGCTCATCATATCAATTTATCATCACATTTTGTCAAAACAAATATGAAGTACCGGAAAATTTCTTATAGAAACTAAAGTTCAAAGATCACATTGTGTTTGCATTATCATACATCAACATCACGAAATACAAAAAGGAAGAAAGAATTTGTATCATTTGTTCTCCATTGCATACATTCTGAAAAGCATATAAAAACAATAATTCTAATAAACATCTAATATACATGTGGAAATGAATCACAAAATCCTAGACACCAAGAGTCTGATCCAAAAATAAGTATATATATATAATCAAGTTTTATATACAATGCCATCATGCGCTAGGCATGGTTAAAACACTCAATGAGCCCGAAAAGTACAAAATAATCATAAACAGTCTAGTAAGAGTCACTACAAAAAGAGCCAAGTGGCCTCTCAACCCCTATGAGATCCCTTAGAAGGTGCACAACCACGTCTAGGACTCTAGCTACGTCGGCGCTCTGAGTGCACTGAGGGCTCACGCCTGAAGTCTTGAACAGTAGCTATAGCCTTGCTATGAGAGCGGCTCCTCATTAGGCACTCTGCAGTCCTATACCTAGCTAACTCAGTATGGAGGGAAGTCACCATCTTGGCCACATGCCAGATAGGGGAAAAAACATCGGTATGCCTATCTGGCATCGAAGGCTCCCCGTATCCACCGACGGCTCAGCATGAGTCTTCTCCATGGGGAGCATCGAGTATTAGTACATACTCGGTGAATTAAATCTCGCCACTCATCAAAAGTATCTCGCAAACAAAGGAGAAAACAAATTAGAAAATAATCAAAAGCTAAAAATAGAAATGAACAAAAGGAGAGATAGCAACTAAGGCAATCCTAGCTAAAAACAAATATCAAAAGAAGAGTGACAACTCACTTGGGTCTCCGGGCCTTCAAGAAGGATCCCTAGGATCAGTGCCTACCACAGATGCCACCGCTGACTGATTTCCTCCTCCTACTTTTGGGGCAACATAGCATCCTGCTATGGACTCATCCTCTCTGCCTAGGTCCTGAGAGGGAAAATCCTCTGAGACTAGAGTCACCCTCTCCGCACTCGCTCCGCCTCTCGGCTGTAAGATCTCCTGAGTGTCATGTCACTCGGGATCACTATCCTCCTCTCCACCCGACTCACTGACCTCCATGTCCTTAGTCTCCTCCTCTGTCTCTCCCCCTATTAACTCATCAGACTCAGAGCCTATATCAATAGGGTCATCATCACTATGGGCAGGACCGGTGACAATCCAAAGTAAAGGTGCCTGAGGAGCACTAACTCTCTCTCGGGCACGTACCACCTACCTAGCTGTAATAGGGACACCAGGAGTAACAACAGTCCAACCCGGCCTCTAGGACCTCCCCTAGCCTCCTAAACTAATCTGAATACTGGCACCACTGGGGGAAGCATACCAACGTAGGCAAGGCCAAACTGCTGAGGCACTTGATCAAAAGGGTGTGTCTCTACCTTCCCGTCCTATCCACAAGCTGCCCCGTAGTAGAGTAAGAAATCAAAGTGAGGGTATCCTCACCCCACAACCCTGCCATGGCCTGATAAGGTGTGGCCTCCATATCATCAGTAGTCAGGGAGGCAACTGGCTAGTGAGGTGCTCTAAGCACCAACATCTCTGTCCATCTGGCTGCCCTCATGGCTCCGGGATCCACCACCTCTATGCCTCTCCCATAGGGGATGATACGCTCGTAGACCCAGCTCATAACCAAGGTCAGATGGCTCAAAGACTGTCCCTGTAAGCAGACCACCCTGTATAGGTCGTGGTAGGTGGTCCCAAGTATATTGGCTCCCTAGGCATAAATCCGGCCATGTGCCTCAATCTGTGTAATAATAGGGGACTAGCAGTAGAGTAAAGTGTCTCCTTCCTTGTCCTTGATCAATCTCGAGGAAAGGATCCCCATAATGGCCTGACGAATCAAGGGGATAGGCAAGCTAGGAATGGAACGGACCCTCACCCCCTTCTTCGAACTAGTGGAGACAACTGCGTCTCCCATATATGTAGCCCACTGAGCTATCTGAGCCCGCGACCCTGCTGTCTCAAGTGTAAGCCATCTCCCAATGATCGGGACTCCTAAGATGTGGTAGACATCCTCTAGGGTAATAGTCCACTCACCCTTGACTCCTGGAAATCAGAAAGTGTTCCAATCAACATCCTAATACGAAAACAAGTCACACAAGTATGTGATTAGAAGGTGCGACATGAGGAACCCGTGATATACGTAATATGCCGACCCTTTGAAGAGTATCCTGCTCGGCCTGAGAAAGTGCATCCAACACTACTAGAAGCCAATCACACTCTCTCTAACGACTCCATCTGATGTACTCCTCCTACAAAACACACAAAAACATGCAAAAAAGAGTAAGTTAGCACCAAAATCACATTGGGAAAAATCATTAAAACATATGAGAATACTAAAAGTGCAAAAATGGGTTCAAAACAATGCTATTTCAGCATTCTGTAAAGGACCGCTGCCCTAAGTAGGGTGGCGGTTCCATAACCACCGCTTTTAAGGGCGGCAGTCTTGTAACCGTTGCCCTGCTCAAGGCGGCGGTTGTGTCTTGTGTTTTCAAACGGGTCAAGTTCCCTAAAAAACACTCAAAAACATAAAAACAACCATTTCGACAAAAATGAGAGCCTACCCATTAGGCGTCCCCCTAAGGACACATTTAAAACTAAAAATTTCAAAAATTACCCCCCCATGGCGAATATTTCATCATTTTTACATTTTAGGTATAAAAACGGTAAATCGAGAAGAACTAACTTGAGATCTCGTGGGTTGATGTTCCACTTGCGGAGGCATGATCACTATCTTGTCACGAATGTTTCATCTATACTCTCGTCAAAAACCGTCACTGTGGGTCCCAGAGATCAAAATCAATCAAATCAACACGCAAATGAATAGGAAAATGGGCCCATTTTTACATATATAACATTTTGACTCATTTTGGATGCCCCTTTTCGTAGGTTTGGAGCTCGACGGAGGTAAGTTCTTATCCCCGCGCAAATGGTAAGTCCTCACTTCATATTATTTTAGCATTTATTTTTCGATTTATTTTATCTATCTGCACTTGAGTCCTCTTTTCATTTTGCAAGTAGCGGGAATTTTGGATGGCGTCATTTCGACACACGGACGTGTCAGGTATAATTTCTAGCTTCCCATTTCGGGACCGCCATACTCGGACCCACCGTTTTACGCCTCTTCATGGCTAAAATGCTTCTCGAGGGGGCAATATGTATGTACCCAAAATTATAAGGTCACTGTACCGCTAGAACGAGTTTACACATGCCCTAATGATGATACAGTCTCTTTGCAAGGTGTTCAGGATCGAGATAAGCTCTCCAAGTGCATGTTAACATCCCGCATGCCCCGCTTAGCCTCCACATGCCTGTTTTACTCTTTCCCCTCTTTTTCCTTTGTATTTTTCTTCGTTGATGAAACCACCACCTGTCTCGGGGTGGTGGTCTCGTGACCGCTGCCTGGGCAAGGCGGTGGTCCTATAATTGCTGCCCTACTCAAGGCGGCGGTCCTTCACACGTTTTTCCAGCACACTTTTCTCGATTGTGACTCGTGTGATTTTTCAACTTTTAACAACTTTTTCCATCGTCTTGGCTTGTATTTATGATTTTGGTTCCCTGGAATAGTGTTTCTCCATTGTTTATAGTAAAAGAGCTCTAGTTGGAGTTACCTTGGGGTGAATGGGAATTCTATAAATAGCTAGTTTGATTACAAGCAAATGGCCCCTCAAAACTGCCCCTCATCTTCTCATTTCAATAGTTTAGTTTTTCAGTTCTTGCTTAGGAATTCAATAGTTTTCATTTATTGCATGTATAGTTAGTCTTATTTTTTGTTTAGAAGCCACGTGATCTTCTTTTTCTAGTGTTATTCTTTTGTTTCATACAATCAATTGAGATATGATAGTTTCATTTTCATCTGAAGCCATTAGTGTTACGGGTTTTATTCATCAAGAATGATAGTTTTAGGTTCGAATGTTTTGTGTTGCACTCGACTCACAATAAATCCCGCTAGGAATTGCATAAGCTAAGCTTTGTTCTCTTATGCTATCCCTCTCCTACTCGCATTGTATTCGGTCTACATCCAAATCGCCATTTTTCCAATACCTACTACTGATGCAAGCATTACACGCTTTTCGGATTCATGTGAGCATGAAGAAACGAGGAGACCACACCGAGGGACAAAGCCACACATAATCAAATTCGCCATTGTTCGACAAAATCCAGGTTCAAGCTATCAAAGTTCTAGTTAAAACATATCAAATAGAGTAGTGAATCATTTCATTTGATTAATCTCGCTTTCGATATTGGGGAAGTGTGGGGATTGATAGTTTCGAGAAACTATGATTCATTCCTCACTTCGAGGTAAAATCGGGAGTATTTCAAATAAATTAGATAAGTTATTAGGTTATTGAGAATAGATTCACAACTACACGGGCATGTAGCTATACTCGACTACTTTGTTTGTTTTAAATTATGCTATTAGCATAGTTGTCATTTTCTAGATAATAAATAATTGCTCTTTCAATTCTATTAATTAGTTGTTATCTTAATTCGTTAAAATACTCTGTCAAAAATACAAAAATAGAGAATTTATATATGCTATGGATATACTTTATATACTTAGTTTACTTTTCTTTAGTTAGATTTATAGTTTTTCTTTTGTATGACAATCACGGGACCTAGGAGCCCAAAGAATAAGTATTCGAGCCAATCGTGTCTCAACCTAATCTTGTTATAGCAATAACCGACATAGACCAAAATCTCAAAATTCATGTCTTCCGAGCAACAACAGACCTACAAGAAATTAGTGCACGGTGAGAGGATTAGACATAGAAAGACGACAAAGCGCATACGTTTTGGTCAAACCACCAAACTGATTACTCTAAATAAATATCCGCATGACTGTAGAAGGGCTTGAAAAATAGAAAATGTTTGGTTGTGATCCTTTGGTCCCATAACTAGATGCAGGAGACATTCTCATTGACATAGACACTAGCTTAAGAATTCAAGTTGCCAGAACGCTGTAAGGTACTCTGAGAAGATTGTGCAACTTTTAGCTCTAAACATAGAGGCTGAAAAGGCATACGAATACTAGATATTAGGGATTAGGGATTGATTCTGCACATGACCATAGGAGGTCCACAACAACCATGAACTTACAGTTGTGATCCACAGGTCCTACAACCAACAACAGCCCACAGTCAATCGGGACGTTGACGCTGGTTTACACACATTGATATTCAGATCCTCTCCACTTCCACCAAGCATTATTGCACAACTATCCTAACTAGATGTAGAAGCTAATCAAGCTAAGGATTTCTGGACTAGACCAGAGAATCACCCATAGAATCCACTATATATCCATAATCCATTTTCATGACCATGTCGGGAGACATATATGAAGCACCCATAGGCTATCTTCCACGTATTCCACAACCTATAGATCGGATCACACCAGAGCTCGATATTGATTGGAGCCTTCGATTATTCATCCTCGTCAAACAATCTATCACGCCAGTTTAGGTTAGAAGGGCCTTCTTTGCCTTAGATTCATAGATTCCATTAGTGCGCGTCGAAGATATAAGATTTCCTAACTAGTTTATCTGTACCCCACGTATATTCCATTCCCACCGTCTATCTCGGCATGACCTTGGGATGTCGGGTGTGAGGAAGAGTTACTTGTATATTCCCATGCTCGCTTATCACTTTTCCATCGTACAACCACCAATATCCATTTTAAGAAATATTCACTTTTGAGGAGAATGGTATGCTTCCCATTCTCTGTGTTGATTATTTTTATACTTTGAGGGATAACAAGAGACCTTACATTGTTATTCACTTTTGAGGAGAATGGGAGGCTTCCCATTCTTCGTGTTGATTATTTTTATACTTTGAGGGATAATGAGAGACCTTACATTGTTCTCAATATAATTTTTAAGAATGATTCACTTTTAGGGAGAATCAGAGGCATCCACATCTCCATCTTGATTATTATTTTTTATTTTGAGGGACAACGAGAGGTCTTCCAATGAGAGGCCCCCACTATCCCATTTAATAATTTGCTCACTTTCAAGGAGAATGAGAGGCCTCCCATTCTCAATATTCATTATTTTTACTTTGAGGGATTATGTCTCTTTCTCCTTGAAGATTTTTGTTTACTTTGAGAGAATGATGTCTTTTTATATCTCTTGTGAATGATTGTTTGAAAAAAAAAATCACTCTATGTTGGAATGAGAGGCCCTAAAATATAATTTATAAGTATTTATTACTTCTAGGGAGAATGGGAGGCCTCCCATTCTCCATCTTGATTATTTTTGTTTACTTTGAGGGATAATAAGAGGCCTTCAAATTAGAGGCCAACAATACCCCTTTTAAGAATTATTCATTTTTAAGGAGAATGAGAGGCTTCCCATTCTCTGTGTTGATTATTTTTATACTTTAAGGGATAACAAGAGACCTTACATTATTATTCACTTTTGAAGAGAATGAGAGGATTTCCATTCTATGTGTTGATTATTTTTTATACTTTGAGGGATAATGAGAGACCTTACATTGTTCTCAATATCCTTTTTAAGAATGGTTCAATTTTAGGGAGAATCAGAGGCATCCCAATCTCCATCTTGATTATTTTGTTTACTTTGAGGATAATGAGAGGTCTTCAAATGAGAGTCCCCCACTATCCCATTTAATAATTTCTCACTTTTAAGGAGAATGGGAGGCCTCCCATTCTCAATATTCATTTTTTTTTACTTTGAGGGATTATGTCTCTTTCTCCTTGAAGATTTTTGTTTACTTTGAGAGAATGATGTCTTTTTATATCTCTTGTGAATTATTGTTTGAATTATTTTTTCACTCTAAGTTGGAATGAGAGGCCCCGAAATATACTGTTTAAGTATTTATTACTTCTAGGAAGAATGGGAGGCCTCCCATTCTCCATCTTGATTATTTTTGTTTACTTTGATGGATAATAAGAGGCCTTCAAATGAGAGGCCACCAATATCCCTTTTAAAAATTATTCATGTTTGAGGAGAATGGGAGGCTTCCCATTCTCCGTTTTGATTATTTTTTATACTTTGTGGGATAACGAGAGACCTTACATTGTTATTCACTTTTGAAGAGAATGGGAGGCTTCCCATTCTCCGTGTTGATTATTTTTATACTTTGAGGGATAATGAGAGACCTTACATTGTTCTCAATATCCTTTTTAAGAATGGTTCACTTTTAGGGAGAATTAGAGGCATCCAAATCTCCATTTTGATTATTTTGTTTATTTTGAGGGATAATGAGAGGCCCCCATTATCTCTTTTAATAATTTCTCACTTTTAAGGAGAATGGGAGGCCTCCCATTACCAATCTTCATTATTTTTTTACTTTTAGGGATTATGTCTCATTCTCCTTGTAGATTTTTGTTTCCGTTGAGAGAATGATGTCTTTCTATATCTCTTGTGAATGATTATTTGAACTATTTTTTCACTCTAATTGGAATGAAAGGCCCTAAAATATAATTTTTAAGAATTTATTACTTCTAGGGAGAATGGGAGGCCTACCATTCTCCATATTGATTATTTTTTTACTTTGACTGATGATAAGAGGCCTTCAAATGAGAGGTCACCAATATCCCTTTTAAGAATTATTCACTTTTGAGGAAAATGGGAGGCTTCCCATTCTCCGTGTTGATTATTTTTATACTTTGAGGGATAACAAGAGACCTTACATTGTTATTAAATTTTAAGGAGAATGGGAGGCTTCCATTCTCTGTGTTGATTATTTTTATACTTTGAGGGATAATGAGAAACCTTACATTGTTATCAATATCCTTTTCAAGAATGGTTCACTTTCAGGGAGAATCATAGGCATCCTAATCTCCATTTGATTATTTTGTTTACTTTGAGGGATAATGAGAGGTCTTCAAATGAGAGGCCCTCACTATCCATTTTAATAATTTCTCACTTTCAAGGAGAATGAGAGGCATCCCATTCTCCATCTTCATTATTTTTTTACTTGGAGTGATTATGTCTCATTCTCCTTGTAGATTTTTGTTTACTTTCAGAGAGAATGATGTCTTTTTATATCTCTCTTGTGAATGAATGTTTGAACTATTTTTTCACTCTAAGTGGGAATGAGATGCCACAAAATATACTTTTAAGAAATTATTACTTATAGGGAGAATTCCATCCCGATCATTTTGTTTATTTTTGACATGGATGATAATAGGCCTTAAAATGAGAGGCCACCAATATCCATTTTAATAATTATTCACTTTTGAGGAGAATGAGAGGCTTCCCATTCTTTGTGATGATTATTTTTATAATTAGAGGGATAATGAGAGAAATTACATTGCTATTTAATTTGAGGAGAATGGGAGGCTTCCCATTCTCTGTGTTGATTATTTTTATACTTTGAGGGATAATGAGAGACATTACATTGTTCTCAATATCCTTTTTAAGAATGGTTCACTTTTAGGGAGAATCAGAGGCATCCTAATCTCCATCTTGATTTTTGGTTTACTTTGAGGGATAATTAGAGGTCTTCCAATGAGAGGCCCCCACTATCGCTTTTAATAATTTCTCACTTTCTAGGAGAATGGGAGGCCTCCCATTCTAATTCTTCATTTTTTTACTTTGAAGGATTATGTCTCATTCTCCTTGTAGATTTTTGTTTACTTTGAGAGAATGATGTCTTTTTATATCTCTTGTGATTGATTGTTTGAACTATTTTTTCAATCTAAGTGGGAATGAGAGGCCCCAAAATATACTTTTGAATAATTTGTTACTTCTAGGAGAATGGGAGGCCTTCCATTCTCCATATTGATTATTTTTTTACTTTGAGGATGATCTTTAAATGAGAGGCCACCAATATCCCTTTTAATAATTATTCACTTTTGAGGAGAATGGGAGGCTTCCCATTCTTCGTGTTGATTATTTTTATACTTTGAGGGATAATGAGAGACTTTACATTGTTATTCACTTTTGAGAATAATTGGAGGCTTCCCATTCTCTGTGTTGATTATTTTTTATAATTTGAGGGATATTGTTCTCAATATTTTTATAATAGTTCACTTTTAAGGAGAATTAGAGGCATCCCAATCTCCATCTTGATTATTTTGTTTACTTTGAGGGATAATGAGATGTCTTCCAATGAGATGCCCACTTATCCCTTTTAATAATTGATCACTTTCAAGGAGAATGGGAGGCCTCCCATTCCCAATCTTCATTATTTTTTTAATTTGAGGGTTTATGTCTCATTCTCCTTGTAGATTTTTGTTTACTTTGTGAGAATTATTTTTATATCTCTTTTGAATGATTGTTTGAACTAATATTTCACTCTAAGTGGGAATGAGAGGCCCCAAAATATAATTTTTAAGTGGGAATAAAATTTAAGAACAAAAGGGTGAAAAGAGAATGATAAATTTTTCATTCTCTCTCAACATTTATTTTTGAGAGTGAGGGAGAATGGAAGGCCTCCCAATCTCCTTAACAATTATTATTTAATTTTTATTGAGAATAGAAAGGTTTATAATTTTGGGTAAAATATGATGCATCCAAATCTCCCTCATAGTGAAAATATTTTCTTTCTTCTCAAAAATAAAATAAATAAATAAGGAGAATGGGAGGCCTCCCATTCTCCCTCTAAGTGATAAATCAAATCTAAAATAAAATGACGAGCTTATCATTCTCACTTAGATTTAATGTTTCACATTATGAGATAATACAATGCCTATTATCCCTTAAAATAAAAATAATAAATAAGGAAAATAAAAGGCCTCCCACTCTCCTTCATTATGAAAAATCAATCTAAAGGAGAATTTGATCTAATTTTTCACATTGAGGGAGAATGAGAAGTCTCTCATTGTCACTATTCATTTTTATCAACTTTGAGATAGAATGAGAAACCACCCTTCTTGTTTAAAATATAAAAATTAAAAGAATGAATGTGAGGCCTCCCATTCTCATTCAAATTAAAAAAATATTTTTGAAGGAGAATGAAGGTCTACCATTCTCCTTCATAATTGTTTTCATAATTTGAAGGAGAATAAGAGGCCTCCCATTCTCCTTCAAATTAAAAATAATAATTATGAAGGAGAGTGGAGGCCTCCCATTCTCCTTCAAAATATTTTTTTAATTTGAAGGAGAATGGGAGGCCTCCCATTCATTCTTTTAATTTTTATACTTTAAACAAGAATGAGAGGTTTCTCATTCTCTCTCAAAGTTGATAAAAATAAATAGTGAGAATGAGAGGCTTCTCATTCTCCCTCAATGTGAAAAATTAGAGAATGAGAAACCTCCCATTCTTGTTTAAAGTATAAAAATTAAAAGAATGAATGGGAGGCCTCCCATTCTCCTTCAAATTAAAATATATATTTTTGAAGGAGAATGGAGGTCTACCATTCTCCTTCATAATTGTTTTCATAATTTGAAGGAGGATGAGAGGCCTCCCATTCTCCTTCAAATTAAAAAAAAAAACAATTATGAAGGAGAGTGGAGGCCTCCCATTCTCCTTCAATTTTTTTAAATTTTAAGGAGAATATGAGGCCTCCCATTCTCCTTCAATTTTTTTTTTAAATTTAAAGGAGAATGAGGAGGCATCCCATTTATTATTTTAATATTTATACTTTAAACAAGAATGGGAAGTTTCTCATTCTCCTTCATAATTATTTTCATTATTTGAAGGAGAATGGAGGCCTCCCATTCTCCTTAAAAATATATTTTTTAATTTGAAGGAGAATGAGAGGCCTCCCATTCTCCTTCAAATTAAAAAAATTATGAAGGAGAGTGGAGACCTCCCATTCTCCTTCAATTTGTTTTTTTTTAATTTGAAGGAGAATGTGAGGCCTCCCATTCTTCTTCAAAATAGAAAACATATTAAAAGTGAGATTGGGAGATTGGGAAGCTACCCATTATGCTTCAAGGTGAAAAATAATGTTTAAATTATGTTGATGGTTAATGAGAATAAAAACATTGAATTTATTCAAATAAAGTAATACATTTAATATTTTTTTGTATAGATTCATATTCTTTTTTATTTAATCTTACAATGTGAATGTTGAAGTCAAAATATCACTCTTTTAACATTAAATAGTTAGATGCATATAACTCTAAACTTAAAAACCCACAATTTCTAAATTCTAAATATTTGTTTCTCATGCATTACATTTAAAAATGTGGGAGTTTGGAAATAGTTCATTACAATGAAGATAAATTTCATAATAAAAATAAAATCAATACATGATTTTTTTTTTTTTGAAAACAGAGAAGAAGAAATAACAAGAATATTTGAAACTAAAAGTCATACCAGAAGATATAGAAATTTACAGGTATTCTTCATTTCTTTAAACATCTTTAATCATGGTTTTTTACATTATAGGTAAGTTTAATAATAAAAATAAATTTTGAAGATGATTTTTTTTTTTTTTTAAACAAAGAAGAGAAGAGATAACAATTTTATTTTGAAACTAGAAGTGATAGTAGAAGAAGCAAATATTTATAGGTATTCTTCTTTTTTAAAACATCTTTAATCATATTCAAATAAATATGGAAAATGTAGAGAAATGGTACTGTAAAACGTGTATTTGTATTAATATGTAGTTTTTCCTTTCCTACTAGAAACTGAGATGCATATAACTCGATATATTCCACTTTGAAGATAATCTTAAATAATGTCTGTGTAGTTGAGATGAACTTCATATTTGTTGGATCGAACCTTTAGTTTTTTTCTAAGATCATTTTCAAATCTATGTAGCTGCTACCATGATTGAATTATTTTTTTAATCTTGAGATCACCTTCAAATCATGTAGCCTCTTCCATTGATGAACATTCTATTTTTATTGAGATAACTTTCAAATCTTGTTGCCGCTTCCATGATTATAATCATGGGAGTTCATCATCTGGTAATCTTGCAAAAACTAAATTCACAAAATGGAAAAAATGTTTGAATTTTTTTAAAACCTTTTTGTAGTGTTTTAGATGCTTTGCATGGATTTTTCAAATTCGAAATAGGCGGGATGAATTTGAAAATGAGAATAGGTGGGATGAATTTGAAAATGAGAATAGGCGGGATAACTATTTTTAATAGATAATCACTTTTTGACTCGTAAAAATTTGAAAATAAAAACATGTTGGGTTTAAAATTTATAATAGAAAACTCTTTCAAATTCAAAATGAGGCGAGACAAATTTGAAAATGAAAATAGGTGGGATATCTATTTTTAGAAAATAATTACATTTTACCTCATTATGATTTTTAAAATAAAAATAGGTGGGATAGTTATTATTCAATACACATTTATGTATTTACTTGTGAATATAAAAAATGATTTACATTTGACAATATTAATTGAAATTTAAAATGATGGGGATTGAATTTGAAAGTTAAAATTAAAAAATTGATACATAAATTAAAATAGTGGAAATAAATTAAATATAGCTAGACACCATTTTAATGAAAATAAAAATAAATATGATGAAATAACAATTAAAAATAGGTTGATATAAAAATTTAAATAGGTCAAAAATAATAATTATAAGAAGTAGAATGAATAATTCTAAAATAATAATAGAGACAAATTATTTTATGTGTGATTAAGTGAGGTGTTACAAATACTTGAGTTTAAGTGGTTCATTCTAAATATTTTTAGTGAATATTATTTAATGTATAGTCATTTAGGTATATTTTAAATTTAACATGCTATATTAAATTTTTAATAATTTTTTGCAATAATGTTAAATTAATATATTGTTATTGAAATTTTAAATTACCTTGAAACTAGCTAGCTAGCAATTGTAAAATAAAGATCTAAACTAACTAGCAATGTTAAATTAATGTAATAATTTAACAATGTTTAATCAATATAACTTTATTGATGTTGAAACTAAATTAAATATTAGAATATTATGTTTTTGATAGGTGAATGTTGATAAGTTAAATATTATAATATTAATTATTATTTTTAATTAGTATTCTAAAAACACATCATTATGAGGGAGAATGAGAGACCTCACTTTTTCCTGTTATTAGTAAAGTTTTAAAATTTAAGGAGAATCAGAGGCCTTCCATTATAAATTAACATTATTTTACTTTGAATGAGAGTGTGAGACATTATATTTTCTTTGAACTTGAGGGAGAATGGGAGGCCTCCCATCCTCCATCAAATTAAAGTATTTGAGTGATAATGGTAAGGTTGTTGATTCTCACTCAAAGTTATGATTTTTAAGAAAGAATTAAGACCTCTCATTCTACTTTATATAAAAAAATTGATTGATTTTCACATTCAGGAAGAATGGGAGGCCTCCCATTCTATGTCATCAATGTTTATTCTCTGTAAGATAGAAAATGAGGCTTGTCATTCTCTTTTGATTTCTTTGAAATTGATGTAAAATCATAGGCCTCCCTTTCTAAAATTTAATTTTTTAAAAAAAGTATGAGGGAGGAAGGGAGAGCTCCCATTATCTATCTTAATTAGTTTTTACACTGAGGTATAATTGGATGCCTTCCATTCTCCATCTTGATTCAATTTTTTTGTAAGGGAAAATATAATAAGAGATTGAGAATGAGAGGTCTTCTAATCCCTTTTAATTGATTTATAATTTGAGGGAGATTGGGAGGCCTCCCATTTTTCCTCTTGTTATTTTATTGAGGGAGAAACATTTTATTTATATTGAGGAAGAAAGGGAGGCCTCCCTTTCTAACTCATAATTATTTTTCAATATGAGTGAGATTGGGAGACCTATCATTCTCCCTCTTCATTATTTTCTACTATAAGGTTGCAAAATATTATTAGAATAGAATGGTAGGCTTCCATTTTGTGAAAATTTGATTTATAATAGTAGAAAGAATGACATGAATCTCTTTTCACCTCTTGATTATAAGTTTACTTTGAGGGAGAATTTTTTTTTTTTCAAAATTGATAGAGAAACATTATTTTTTCAACATTGAGAGAGAAAGGGATACATCCCATTGTCTAAGAAAGGGATACATCTCATTGTCCATCTTGATTATTTTTAGATATGTGTGAGAATGGGATACCTCCCATTCTTCTCTTTCCCCATCTCCCTCTTGATTATTTTTATATATGAGTGAGAATGGAAGACCTCCCATTCTATCTCTTGATTATTTTTTCTTTGATATTGAACACTATTATTGGAAAAGAATGGTAAGCCACCATTCCATGAAAGAAATTATCAGATTCGAGAGAATGGTATGCCTCACATAACATGGAGAATTGTTTTATAATTTTAAGGAAATTGGGAGGCCTACCATTTACTCTTTTGATTGTAAGTTTATTTTGAGGGATAAAAATTATTATTTGCATGTTGAGATAGAAAGGGAGATCTCCCTTTCTACCTCATAATAAGTTTTCAATATGAGTGAGAATGGGAGACCTCCCATTCTCCCTCTTTCTTATTTTTTTACTATGAGGTTGAAAACTATTATTGGAAGAGAACGGTAAGCCTACCATTCCATAAAAAAATTGTTTATAATTTTAGGGAGATTGGGAGGATCATTTTTCCCTCTTGAATACTATTATTGGAAGAGAATGATAGGAATTTTTCAATATGAGTTAGAATTGGTGACCTCACATTCTCCCTCTTTATTATATTTTTCTACATGGTTGAAAATTATTATTGGAAGAGAATGTTAGACCTTTCATTTCATAAAAATATTATATAAGAAAATGGTAGGCCTTCCATTCCATGAAAATTTGATATAAATTTTAGAGAGATTGGGATTCCTCTCATTTTACCTCTTGAATGTAATTTTATTTTTAGGGAGAAAGAGAGGCATCCATTTTTACCTAATAATTATTTTTCATTATGTGTAAGAATGGGAGACCTCCCATTCTCCCTCTTGATCATTTATTTACTCTCAGGTTGAAAAATATTTTTCAAACAAAATGGTAGGCCTCCCATTCTAAGAAAAAATAATTTATATTTTTGGGAGATTGGAAGGCCTCCCTTTTACCCTCTTTATTGTAATTTTATTTTGAGAGAGAAGGGAGACGTTCCTTTTTACATCATAATATTTGTCAATATTAGTAAGAATTAGAGACATCCCATTCTCCCTCTTGATTTTTTTGTACTCTAAGGTTGAAAACTATTATTGGAAGTTTACATGAAATATATTATCATAAAATAATGGTAGTCTTCACATACCATGAAAAATTGATTTAGAAACTTAGGGAGATTAATAGGCCTCCCATTTACCCTCTTGATTGTAATTTTACTTTGAGAGAGAAAAACATATTTTCTACTTTGAGGGAGAAGGGAGGCCTCCCTTTCTACCTCATAATTATTTTTAAATATGAGGGAGAATGTGAGACATACCATTCTCCCTTTGGAATATTTTTACTACTCGAGGTTGAATTTTATTATCAAAAGAGAAATACCTAATGGTTAGGCCTCCCATTCCATGAAAGATATTCTCAGAAAATTTATTTATAATTTTACATCAAGGGAAAAAATAAATTTTTCCACTTTGAGGCAGAAAGAGAGACCTCCCTTTATACCATATAATAATTTTTCAATATGAGTGAGAATGTGAGACCTTCCATTATCTCTCTCTATTACTGGTTTATTATGATGTTGAAAACTATAATTAGAAGATAATGGTAAGCCTCTCATTCTATTTAAAATATTATGTAAGGGAATGGTAGGCCTTCCATTACATGAAAAATAGTTTTATTTTATGGAGATTGGGAGGTATCCCTTTTTCCCTCTTCAATATAATTTTATTTTGACAGAGAAAAATTATTCTTTACACTTTGAGGGAAAAAGAGACACCATCCTTTTTACCTTAAAATTTATCAATATTAAAGAGAATGGGAGACCTCCCATTCTCCCTCTTGATATTTTTTAAATCTAAGGTTGAAAACTATTATTGGAAGAGAATGGTAGGCCTCCCATTCTATAAAACATTGATTTATAGTTTTACAGATATTAGGAGGCTTTCCATTTATTTTGATTGTAATTTTACTTTTAAGGGAGAAAGTGAGAGCTTCCTTTCTTCCTCTTAAATATTTTGAATATGAAGGAGAATGAGAGACATCTCATTTTCCATGTTGATTTTTTAAATATAAGGTTGAAAACTATTATTGGAAGAGAATGGTAGGCCTCTCATTCTATGAAACATTGATTTATAGTTTTAGAGATATTATGAGGCTTCCCATTTATTTTGATTGTAATTTTACTTTGAGGGAAAAAAATTCACTTAAGGGAGAAAGGAGATATCCCTTTCTACCTCTTAATTATTTTTCAATATGAAGGAGAATGGGAGACATCCCAGTCTACCTTTTTTTTTTTTTATTCTAAGGATGAAAACTATCATTGGTTAAGAATTGTAGGTCTCTCCTCCAATGAAGGGTATTATTGGAAGAGAATGGTAGGCCTCATATACCATGAAAATTTGATTTATAATTTTAGGGAGATTCAGAGGCCTCCCAATTACCCTCTTGATTGTAATTTTAATTTTTGAGGAAGATAAAATATTTTTTCCACTCTAAGGAAAAAGGAAGATCTCCTTTTCTACTTCATAATTATTGTTTAATATTTGTGAGAATGTGAGACCTCCCATTCTCCCTCTTGATTATGTTTCTTACTTTGATGTTGAAAAATATTCTCGAAGGAGAATGGTACTCCCATTCCATGAAATATATTAGTGGAAGAGAATGGTAGGCCTCACATACCATGAAAAATGTTTGATAATTTTAGGGAAAGTGGTAGGCCTCTTTATATTTTATTAATGCTTAATATTAATGATAATCTAAAACAATTATCCCTACTATTTTTTTAGTGAAAAATAATTAGATGTAATCAATAATTGTTTATAGTTTATTTTCATTATTTTGATATTGAGATAAATTTGTTGAAATGTATCATTTGTATGAACATTATGAAAACACTTGTAGTTTATTTTCATTATTATTGATATTGAGATAACTTTGTTCAAATGTCTAATTTGTAGGAACAATATGGCAGCACTTGGTCAAGTTTCATTTATAGAAATACCACTACAAAAAGTTGATAGAGAGTTTGAAAGAGGTATTTTGGATGAAGAATGGTTTGTTGAAGTACATAAGCCAGATAAATTTCATGATGACTTATGGATGTTTTAGATGATAGTTAATGATGTAACAGAAATTGGTATGGTTATAGCTGCAAAACCAATAAATAAAGATGTGATCAAGGTTCAAGTTGAGAGAATTGATAACATCACAAGAAAATGATATCTTTTGGAAATGGATCTCTATGTGGCCAATTATCATAAAGATTTAATGGAGAAGTCAATACAAAATGATAAATATTCTTTTGTTGGTTTTGGTTGGAATTTACCATTCCCAACTGATAGAAATAATAAGGAAGGTGTGGCTACATCACAAGAAATATATAGAGGTATGATGCAAAGTCTTAAAAGGTTGTATGGAAAACATACAACATCTTCAATTCTTCATCTTCTTAATAGAAAGTATTCACACCTTGGAACTAATCTTGCACTTGTCAGAAAAATGACATATCACAGGCGTTCATATTTACCTTCATTAGAGGTAGATATATCTCTTTCCTCTTTCAAGGAGATGAAAAAATATCCAAATAAAGAAGTTGAAAAGAAAGTAGAGACTCTCTTTTTAAAAGAAGCTCCAGAACTTAGTGAAGAGGTAAAACATTTCTTGTTTGATGAAAAAGTGTTTTCTATTGATGTTTAGAGGTGTGAAATTGCACCTAAAGATATCCAATTCAAGAAGCTAGATGAAGATGAAGTTTCAAAAATAGTTTCCTCAATGATACAAAATATGATTACAACTCCTCAAGATGTAATAATTCTTCCTTTCAACAAGATAACAAAACAACTTGCTGAAATTATAACAGAGGAGGATCTCATGGATGAGAACATCAATTTTTATATATTATATGGGCAACACACCATTAGTGCCCAAAAGAAAATACTTTGCAATCTCAAATATGTTGATGTGCACAATCATTATAGAATGAGAAATGATAGAATTGGGGATGTTCCATTGAGTACAATATATACTATTTGCAAGAAACAAAATCGGGAAAATAGAGTGTGGGTTGAGACACAATTTATTGATATGATATCAAAAGCAAGAGAGCTATGGATAAGTTGTGGAAGACCCAAACGTCTAGGAAGGGGAAATGAACAGTCAACAGAGTGGAAGGTGTGTATTATAAATTTATTTCAAATTTATATTTATTTAATATTTATAGTTAAATAGAAATTAACACTCATGCTTGTAATAAATTTAAATGCAGGGGTTCATTAAAAGGTGTTTGGATATATTTGAAATAGCAAAAAAGAAGAAAGTTTGCATGATAAGTTGACATTTGTGTACTTGCTTGATTCTATTTGGGAAAAGTGGGATTTTTTTAACTATATAGATTGGGTGCATTAGCATGTTCACCCAAAAAGACAACCAAGATGAATTCACAACAAATTCAATAAAACAATTTAGTGCTAATTTTTTTAAGTGCATACATGAGCTTGATAAAAATGAATTAGATTGTCTTGTTGATGAGATATATGAAGGACATGTTTGGTTGAGGAAATTAGTTGAACCTGGTCAAAGATCTGAGACCATTGCCAATTATTACAAAATAATTAAGGAAGAAAGAAACACAAAAGAAAAGATATTTGAATATGTTTGCATGAAGGATGGTGACAATTGTACAAGACTTCAATGTGATGCAAAAATGTGGTAAATAAATATGGAATTCATAGAACCCATTTGGCTCAATTATGTCACATAATTGGTGAAGAAAAACACTCTGCTATTGGTCAGAAAAATTCTCAAAAGGGAAATTCAAAAATTCAAAGGAAAATAAATTGCTAAAAAGGGAAAAATAAAACTAAATGAGGCTAAGGAACAAAAAATACCTATAACTGCAACACAAATATTATATTTTTATATTCAAGATTTTCACAAAAATACTCTAGCCAGAGATCTAGATATAAATAATTTTACTTGTTTTAGTTTTCCATTTAGACTCAACTAATCGAGGATGAAAATGAAATCAATGAAACAATTATTAACTACTTCAAGAATATCTTTTCCCTTGGACCTGAATTAGAGATAGCTATTCAAGATAAGGTCCTTGGGATGTTCCAGAATGTCATCTCTCAATAAGAGAATGAAGACATTTTACTCATACCTAGTGAGGAAGAAATCAGATTTGTTGTTTTGATATGGAACCGAAAAAATATTCGGGACCTAATGGTTTCCCTACCTTCTTTTTCCAACAGTTCTAGGAGGTGGTTAAGAAAGAGGTTGTTGAAATGGTCCAAGATTTTTTCAGATGTGGGCACCTCCTTAAAAAGATCAATAGCACCTTTTTGTTCCTCATTCCTAAAATGGCGGGAGCCAAGGATATAAAATATTTCGACCAATCAACTTATGTAACACCAGCTATAAACTGATTACCAAAATTCTCTCTTTCAGGATCAGGAAGGTTCTTACAAAGTTCATATCACCGCACCAAGGAGATTTTTTACATGGTAGAAAAATATTGGACTACATCATTTTCATCGAAGAGGCCATCCACTATGTTGAAAAACTGGTAGATCTGCTATGCTAGTCAAGTTATATATGCACAAAGCTTATGACAGGGTCTCATGGTCCTTCCTTCGGGCTATTATGGTCAAGTTAGACTTTAGTGATTTTTCTATCAATATGGTTATGACTTGTATATCCTTAGCTCGCTACTTGCTTATTGTCAATGGAAATCCTGAAGGTTTTTTTCAAGTTGGGTGGGGCCTAAGACAATGGGATCCCCTCTCCCCTTTTATTTATATCATTGTTGTTGAATCTTTGAGTAGAATTTTCAATCAGGCTCTAGAAATGAATCTTATTCAAGGGATTAAAATCTCTAATGGGTTACCTCCCATCTGTCTTAACCAATTTATGGATGATAACTTCTTTTTGGGGAAATATTTTATCTAAGAGGCTTCTAACTATAGGAAGATGTTGAAAGACTATGAGATGGTTTCTAGGTAGTTTTTCAACTTTAATAAAAGTGTTGTGTTTTTCATAAATGTTGAGGAACAATTTCAAGCTAGATTAGATCACATTATAGGGTACATGATTACAATATTTCTTGATTCTTACTTGGGTATGCCTCTTGTCCACAAGAGGCCGGATCCTTCTATTTGGAATAATCTTTGGAGAGAGTTAATAGAAAACTCACAACTTAGAAAGGGTCCCTTCTCACCTAGGCTAGTAAAATTCAACTTCTCCAAATTTCTCTTCAAGGTATACCTATTTATGTTATGTCTCTCTTTAAATTTCTGCAAAAATTATTGACTCTTTGGAAAGGATCCAGAAAAGGTTCTTGTGGGATGGAGCGGAGGAAAAGTTTAAATTTCCCCTTGTGGCTTGGGAATAAATAATATTTAATTAATGAATGAAGCATTGGTGGAAAAAATTTGGATGGAGGGTGATCAGAGAAGATGGCCTTTGGGTGGACATCATCAGAAATAAATATCTTAAGAATGTTGGTAGAATGAAAAATTTCTTCATGCAAAATGATCTCCTAATGGATCCACTTTCTAGAAATATTTTATTTCCTCAAAGGATATCTTGAGTAAGGGTATCAAATGGAACATAGGAAAAGGAAATAGTATCCACTTCTGGCAGGATTTCTGGATGGAGGAGAAACCTCTTACTTCGGAGGAGCCATGGAAAATAATCTCGTAGTACTTTGAGGAAATTGGAAAAGTCTAGATCCAGGACTATTGGACTATTACCAGTGAAGGACCCAAATGGGTTGTGCTTACTCCCCATCCTAACTTTAATGGCAATCATAAACTCTTCACTGATCTCAACGCAAACTTAGGAACTTTCACATCCCTAGATTCCAACACCAAGAGGACTCTATTATTTGGAAAGAAGAGGAATCTAGAGAGTATTCGGTTAAATCTGCTTATTTCCTTAACTTCAAAGATTCATTCCAAAAGGAGTATTGGAATAGGATTTGGGTGAAATACCTCTTACCCAAGGTTAATATTTTTTACTAGTTGGCAGCTCAAAATAAGATTCTCACGATGGATAATATAAGGAAGTGTGACATGGTTATTCCCAGTAGATTTTATTTATGTGGTAGGGAGGAGGAAAGTGTTAACCATCCTTTTTATTGTTCCCTTTCTCTCAGGTGGTTTTCTCTTCTGTGATGGAATTGTTCAAAGTCCAGTGGTTGTAGCCTAACACCATAGAGGAGTTATGCCTGCAATGGGAGAGCCCTTTCAGATTCCCTATTTTGGCACTTCCTAGAGGATGACACTTCCTCATTTCATGTGGAGTTTGTGGAAGGAAAGGAATGACCTTATTTTCAGGAATCAAAATGCAAATATCAAAAAGGTCAGTGATCGTTTGGTTTCTTCCATCAAAGAAAACACTAAGATTTTCAAAAGAAAGATTAAAACTGCATGTCCTAAGGTGGAAGTTGAAGTTCTCAAAAAATTTGGCTTTAGTCCCCCTTCTAAAGTGCCTAAGTATGGGATTAAATGGTCTAAACTAGAGGATAACTAGCTCAAAATAAACTTTGACAGAGCGTCAAAAGGGAATCTTGGTTAAGCGAGAGGGGGGGGAACATCGAAGTTATGAGAGAGATTAGTTTCGGCTTATGCTTTGGGCCATTGGGAATTCAAAGCAACAATGTGGTGGATGTTAGAGCTTTATTGTGGGGGTTCAACTTAGTTAGGGTCAATTTAAACATATTAAAATTGAGGGGGACTCCCTAATCATTGTAAATTCTCTTAAAAGGAATCATATTCAAAACTGGGCCTTGGGTAATATTCTTCAAGATGTTAAGGAACATCTTAAGGATTTTGAAACCTATAACATCACACACACCCCACGTCTTGGTAATAAATGTGCTGATAAGTTGGCTAACTTAGGGGTGTATAGTCAAGATTTTAAAGTTTGGATGAAGGGTGATGAAATCCCCTCATCTATTAATGATATTATTCAACATGACAAATCATAATGATATTGTTACTAATAACATGAGTGACATTATTTGTCATGGTTGAAGTAGGCTCAAGTGATATGGAATCACTTCAAAGATCATCATCCAATTTTCCTCTATAAAATTTAGAGTGTGACTGGTTTGGTGTTAGGGATGTAATATAGAAGCCATGGGAGGAGACACCATACAAGTTGAACCTTCGAGCCATGGGAGTATTTTCAATAATCCTTCAATGTGGCATATGCTTAGAATTGGGGGCTTCAAAAAGTAAATTTCTAAGCTACATGGGCATGACCCCTCTCTCACCAAGGATTTTGGCACAACTTGGGATAATGGCAGGGTTGTTGTTCAGGGAATGGAACTGGAGGTCATGGAGTAGTTCATCACCTAGGTCACGGAAATGGAGATGAAAGGTCTAAAGATTTTCAAGGATTAGAATCTGCAGGGACCATGAAATCAACACTTTTTTTGTAGGTAAGGAAAAATTTCATTATTTTACGGATGACATTGCTAGGTCTTGCATTCCTGGGGTTTGGAAAGAATTATGTTACCACATTATGAAGTATATTACTCTTGAAGGAAAGTATCATAAGATATATACACACCACTTATCTTTGTTGAACATGTTTAGGCACAAAGTTATGATGAGTATCCCCTTATTTTTATACATGTCTCTCTTGGTATCTATGAGGGATTTTTAGGGGAGAAGTTGGATTCCCCCATTCACGAAGGACTCATTCTCCTTTTGTACCAGAATGGTAAACCCACTTAGTCAAAGGAGATGGCTCCTAGTGGGTTAGATGATAATATTACCTTGGCGGAGTTCCTTACCAAGATGTGTGAGGGAAAGGAGCCACATAATAGAGCTAGGGGAGGAGGAAGGGCCGTAGATTAGGGTCATGCAAGATTGTGGTAATGAAGGTCCCTCCAAAGGGAAAGGTAAAATGGTCAAGGAAGAAGGTCAGAATTACAAGGACCTTAAAAAAATAATGTAGCATCTGGAGATGATTGTATAGGTTATGGAAGGGGGTAACTCGATATGAGAGAAGGGATGATAGACAACATTGAGGCCATTAAAAAGATCTGTATCTCTTAGAGGAACATAAGGGGAAGTTTCAAAGATGGATAAGTTGGTGAAAGATATGTGAAATCGGTTGGAGGAGGTGGAAGAGGGCCTAAAGAAAAGGAAATTTCAACTCTATATCATGATTCGAGGGTGAGGATGGGGGGAAGACTCAAAATTAACTGGATCATAAGCACAACTAGTAGGATCCCACTTGTACTTTGGGAAACCCCCCCCAAATTTTAAAAGATAAATAAGTTTTGTTTCTCTGTTTCTGAAATTCTTGTTATCTTTTGGTGAACTGTACTTGTCTAGTTAGTGGAATTTTTGTTATGTTTCATCTTGTGGTTTGGTTTCTAGACCTTCTCTTTCCTGATTTAAGCTTGTTTAACTCATTTGGGTCCTATCTCTCTTTTTGCATCTTTTTGGGTGTTTTCACGATGTAATCCTTTGATGTAAGGCCTTTGGGAGATGATCTCTGCTTAATACCTAATCTAATAATAAAAATATCGCAATTGGTTCGAACAGTGAACTCATGAGATTTACGTATGTTTATTATCCGAAGAATAAATATGTTCTTACCTTTACCGATAATTTATCTAGTAGAACTTGGGTCTACTTTACGGAAAAAAATCAAGTCATTGAGCACTTTAGAGTTTTCAAGGCCCTTGTTGATAATCTATCTGAGATCAAAATAAAGCATATTAAACTTGATAATGGAGGATATATTTTTAATAACTAGATGATTACCTTATTTGAGAAAGTAGGAATTCAACTTTAACACATTATCAACTACACCCCCAACAAAATGAGTAGTTGAGCACAAAAACACACACTCAAAAAAATTGTTAATGGTATGCTACATTCCAAAACATACCTCCTCAATTCTCGAAATAATCTATTTATGTGTAAACCACATTAAAATTTACACTCCCCACCTAATATTTCTCAATATGATACTAGAATATAAATGGTTTATTATTAATACTTATGTTTCTAACTTTAGGATTTTTAGATGTAGTAGTGAGCATATAAATTAGATGAAAAATGAAAATTAATAGAAAGGAAGGGTTGCACTTGTATCTTTGTTATTCAATACAAAGATGTGAAGGCATATCATCTTATATTTATATGAACCATTGATATTATTTATCGGTGAGATGTATTGTTTGATGAAATATCTCAATCTTAATGGTTCATCACCTACACATCCTTCATTTCCTTATATCGAGTTAGAAATCACTTTTGAAACTTCTTAAAATGAACATGATAGTTTTGAAGGCTTTCATTTAGTGATTTCCTATAATTTAGAGGATGATATGATGTAATATTTGGTGCAACCTAAGATTCTCCTCAATATGGACTCACTCTAGAAATGATAGAAGATACATAAAGAAATAAGCTTTGATAGAAACAAAGTATTACAAAAAAATTATAAAATAACACTATTTTATATTAAAACTCCCCAAACAAGATTTTACAAGAAAACTATCATATTCTACCCATATATCACACTCACAAGTGTCTCTTATTTATAACATTAGAGAGAGATAGAGGAACTAGATCACATTTGGAAATGTCAATAGATTTAATTTTCCAAATTAATAGTGTAACCCATGTGGTCAAATTGGGTAAAATACAACTCATACATGCACAAATACAACATTTATCTTCACATGCAAGTGGGGAATCCCATATGAAATAAGTTACACTAATATCCATATATTTCCAAATAATGGAATATGAACCCACTCTAGGTAATTACTTACCTAAGTAAACTTAAACATAATGTGTAATTAGAGACTGCATATTCATACCTCTTAAGATTAACTTAGGGAAAGAGAGGCTAAACCTATGAAGATGGTCTTAAGAACTAGCCCTGATAAGGTACCCATGTACAATATGACCAATGAAGGAAAACATAAATAAATATGAAGTCCCCTCAAGGAAAAATTTCTTCACCCTAGGTATTATTCACATGTGAAGAAAGTGAGTGATGCTAAAAATTTAGTGAAGATGACAACTATCTACTCCTCTATGGGGAAAATACAAGGATACCATCTTGGATGATTTACCCAATGAAGTGCATGTGGATATCAATGTGTTTGATGTGGTGATGATCCATTATGTTTTAAGAAATATAAATGGTATTTTTGTTGTCACACCACCTAATAACAAGCTTAGACTATAGAAATCCAAACCTTGTCAATTATTGAAGCCATACTATCTCCTATCTAGCTAGAATTATACCTTGGCAATATACCTATTTGGATAATATTGTAATAATATTTTATTTTTTGCAAGACCAAAAAAAGTTGACTAGAACAAAGGTAATAAATGAATCCATAAATGAACTTCTAATAATAAATATCACTAGACCAATATGATTTAGTGAAGCCCAAAATATGTGAATAAGTACTCTATACCAAAGTGTGTAGTTCCCCAAATATACATCATGATATGATTGGTTTCCTAATAGGGAATATCATGTTGATCTTAGGAGAAACATGAAAAAATTAAATGCAAAGAAAATATCAAGACAAATATGTTTTGGGTGCAAAATATTACCCACCATTTGCTGATAAAAAGTGGCATTAAGCTGTAGGTGAAGTGCAAGTAGTGGAAAATATAAATCTTGGACTGAAAAGGTGTGGGGGTAGGCTTATAATAAAGCATGCCAAAGTGAAAAAAAAATCCATGCAAATAATTATTATACTAAATGAAGATCTCATTAGAATATTGAGTTATTCATAACCCAATGAAGCAATGTTGAAGTCCCAAGTCTTTTATATCAAAATATTCCATCAAATTGTGATGTATATATTGTATCAATTTTTCGATCTTGGTATTCGGACTATTTATTTTGATAAGAGTGTAATGTTTAACAAATGGAAGAGGAACATTTGGATGAGAGGTTAGAGAATTTTTTAATTTATTGAAGAATTTAGATTTTTACATGAAATTGATTTGGCTATTGATTAGAATTGTGAGTGCTTTGTGATTCTAAATTTCAAGCTTTATAGACCCACTTTTCTTTTTCTCAACTTAATTTTAAACTTGATTTCATATGATCTAAGTATATTGATGATTTTCACATTTATATTTATAAGTTACATGCTGATATTGATGGTTCGCTAAATTTTTATCTTGGTTCAAATATTTGGGATTGGGTAGGTTAGTTTTACTTCTAAAGCAAGATCATTATATTGATTGTTCTTCATATTTGGGTTTTGTTTTCACATTTGGTGTTCCCAAAATTTTTTAATAATGGAAAATAGTGATTGTTCTTCATATTTGGGTTTTGTTTTCACATTTGGTGTTCCCAAACTTAGTGATACATTGCATGCTAGATTTTGGAGTGTTTTGTTGATTTTATTTTTCTACAATTTGTTGGGAAGACACTCTTATCTTTTTTGTTATTAGAGGTAAAAAGGGTTGAGGGGACCCTACCCCATACAAAATGTTACCAGTTCCTTACAAAAAGGCCAAGGGATATACCATTGAATCCCTACCACAAAACCAAAGTAGTACAAGACCAGAAACAAGGAAATACAAACATAAAAGAAAGTATCCAAACAACAAATAAACTAACTAACAATAGCATAACCAAGAAACTAACAACAAACCAACTTAGAACTAACAACACCAAGACAATATCCCATATACACAGTCACTCTTTTATCAGGTCCCCCACTGAGTTCATGCATCCGTTCCATTCTTTGACAAGGGAATCAATGGTAGCTTTCCAAAACTTGTAGTTTGGCTGGGATCTCCACTTTGGGGCCTTTACCATATTTTTCCCTTTCCTTAGCAAGTTCCATGGAATGAATCATCTCAACTAAAAGCTTGAGATGGTGGATGGTGCTCTTAATGTTGAGGAGATGGACATCATGAATCTGGAACACAACTTATTTCATCTTCAGCATATCCTTGGCCATTTCCAGGCTTCTCTCATTGGCATTCTTAAGTTGTTCACTAAGGACCAACAAGGATACCTTTTCCACTTTATCAGTCAGATCCTTCAAGTCCATGGAGACCATACTAATCCTGTGTCTGTTAATTTTGGTATCAAGCCTACAATGCTCGAATTCCCACATGAAAGAGTGAGACTTGACAACAGAGTCTTGAGCAGTAAACAATTTAGATTGGGAAGTTTTTAGAGCATGCAAGCTCTCAATGGCATCCTCCGAATTCTTGGAGCACTTATCATCTGCAGAAGACACTCTATCTTGATAAGGAGGTGATCATACTTTTTAATTCATATAAATGGATTCATTGAGTGAAATTTGGACACCCTTTGCATTATATGTTTTGTATATAGTATTTATGTTTGTTTTGAAATAAATGCTTAGCACAACTAAGATCTTAAGGTTCTTATAGAACTTTTGGAACTCGAATGGTGGAATTGGATACTATTGGGTTTGCATTTATAGTGATTTGATTTGATGGTATTCTTCAACCAAGGTTTACAACATTTGAGTACCCAAAAGGGATACTAATCTCATAATTAGTGATAATGTTGGAACCTAAAATATACCACTACACTTTTGGGGCCTAGATTAAAATCCAGAGCTCTTGTATATATATATTAGCCTATAAATCTATGTCTTAGTTTTCTCATATCCATGGAAACATGATATTTTTATGCCTTACTACCTTAGAGAAAAAAAAAGGCCTTAAAAATATTTAACAAATGGATGTGTTAAATATGGATGAAAAGATGGAGATACCTTATCTACTATTTAAACTTGTATAACTACCTTTCTATGTTGCCTTGTTTCACTTGGAGTTATATTTGAATAAGCTGTGTTGTTTTCCATTTAGATATTTATCCCATATATACTAGGAAAGGATAAACTATAAGGTTTTATAAAAAAACAATTCATTTTTAAAGTGGTATGAAGTACAAAATTTGCAAGTGAAGACTATATTTTTAAGTGAAGTGTTAAATGATAAGTTGGGAAATAAATTGAGGTGAAACAATTTCTAAAGAAAAGAGGAGATTTAAAGTGTATCTTAGATCATGGAATATGGAATGATCTAGTGATATTGGGGTTAAGTAAAAAATAAACTAATTTTTTTAAGATCAAAAGGGTATTCATTGTTTAGGAGTATGGTATTGCACCATTTTACACAATCCTATGAACTCTAACTATGAAAGAAAAAGGAAGGCCAACAATGATTTTTACAAGGATCCAAATCTAAAGAGTTATAGATTGTAATGTGTTTCATGATATGATGGGCCTAGAAATAAAATTAAGAGGAGAATATAGTGAAACAACATGGCTATGGAGACTTGGGAAGAGAAGCACCAAGAGTGTGCCACATTGTGAAATCTAGTGAGCTTACATTAGTCAAAGGAAATGAGATATAAGGAGTGGGTATATATTAAATAAAGTTTAGGGGTTCCTATATAGCACCACATGGAACAATTTATAAAAAAACATAGACATAAGGAGGTTGAGAGAAAATAGAGAAGATATTGAAGGAGGAATTACTCGATAAAACCATGAGGACCATGATGAATGGTGAAACATGGAATTATGGGATAATTTTTGGGAGGGCATAGGGATGGGATATAATGGAGCTCATTAATTCCATGTGGGATATTGAGTGACCAATTAGAGCATACCAAAGGCCTAATAAGAAAAATTGCAAAAATACTATAGTTGTAAAAGTTAATCTTTTTATCCCGATAAGGGGTTGGAGTGAAAAGAAAAATAAATGTTCAAACATAATGGAGTCATCCTCCTCATAATCCATAAAACTCAATTTTGATGGTGATTCTAAAGGAAATTTGGGAAACACTTGTTTAGAAATTCTGATGGAGAGCCTATTCTTGGCTTCTTTGAAGCTTTGGGTGTATGCTCTAATAATTTTTCTGAAGCTAAAGCCATTTGGCGTGGCCTTCAAATTGCCAAAGATAAAAAATGGAATAACCTTATAGTGGAAGGTGACTCTAAGTGCCAATCATTGGAATTTACATTACATTTTCAAATAATTCTCTCAGATAATAAAGGAAAAAAAATTAAATCACATACCTGTGGTGGCAAATAAAGTCATTGACAAGTTGGTTAATATGGGGGTGGAAATCATGGAAAATAGGCCACTACAAATCATTAATTCAATTGAAATTATGGAAAAATTAGGTGATATTATTAGGCTTGATGGGCTATCCTTGCCAGCACATGTGGCTAATGTGGAGGATCTCGCATCGTTTTAAATCATTTAATGATGGTTCATTTCCCACAAGTTACATTAATTATTAAATGTAGGATGTGTGTGGGGTGATTGCAACAACTGGAAAAAAGTCTATTTAACCATTTAGATAATAATTCATTTTCATCCTCATGTCTTGTGAATATTGTGTAAAGAGGGGATAATAGTGGTAAAATGGAGAAAAAAATTTTGGCGAGAGTAAGGAAAATCCACTTCAATAAATCAAGTAAAGGAAATTGATACAGAACATCTTCTCACCAACATGGTAATTCTAAGGCTTTGTATAACTTATGAAATTTTTGGGTTGAAATAGCCTAGATAAGGTGTAAGGGGTATTAATAGGGTCCTTGTAGTCCCTCTATAATGATCAAGTTAGTATCACTTCACTATAGTATGGCGATTAAGTCCTTAGGAAATTTGAATAATGGGGTTTCCCTCCAAAATGCAATTTGGAGACTTGAAAGCCATTTTTGGCTTGCTATGGTTGATCTAATGGAATATTGAAGCTTATAAGCCTTTAAGAAGGTGAAATTAATTATAATAATATGTATTAGGTCCTTATAGGACATAACATTCATAATATGAGTCAATGAAGCATAAGACTAGGTATTTGAGCTAGACAACATGATATTAAGCAAAGGATATCCATATGACGAATGGGTCTAAAGGTATAAATTTGGTTAGGAAGTGAAGGAATGATTATAAATTTCTCAAATGTAACTAATTTTCCCATTCCCATTTGAATGGAAATCAAATAAGCTTCAAGAAAGGAGGAAAACAATGTTTTGTGTAAGTTTTGCATCTTTAAGACTATGTGAAGGCATTTATATGGTTGATTGATCATGAATATAGTATGTGTGTTTGCAAGAGAGGTTAAAAATGATCTGTGAAGAGATTTTTACAAGTTTTGATGAATTTTCATTGTGTGTGTGTGTTAGTACATTGTTAGACTTGATTGTGAAGCTTGAAAATAGTGGTGTATGCCTAGTAATTGAGAAAAATTGTGTGAAAATAAGTATTTTATGAATTAGTGAGAGGTTTTGATTTGTCATTCCTATTTATGAGTTAAGGATCAAGTGTATAAATCTTGATAGTCCTTTAGGGATATTTCTAATATTCCTTAGATAAATTGAAGAAATTTGAGTATACATATACTTTGTTCCTGTGTAATAATTTGTTGTTTTGAACATAAAACATTGTTCATTGTGATTTGAGAAAAGGGAGGATTACAGTGGATTAAATTAAGATCACAAGGATAATTTTTTAATGTACTAGTGTGTCCATCTAAGAAAGTTCTTGAGATATAACAATGCAAGTTGAATTAACTAAAAGTTCTCTGACTCGAGCATCTATAAATGTGAATGTGTTTGGAGAAATACTCAGTAGTTTTCAAATATCTTAAAGGGTGAACACCTAAAACTTGATGTGGTTTTTTTGATAAGATAAAATAAATAAGTTATGCATGCAAGATAGGTTTTATGTGATATATATTAAAGGCAATTTTGAAAATTCTTCTTTTGTGAATATTGAATTGTGCATCTTTAAGGGGGTAGAATATGTGAATACCAAAGTGCTATTCTTGTTTCATGTCGTCCTAAAGCCTTATGGTAAATATTACTCAAATATAATGTGGAAAAAAACCTCCACGGTGAATCTTAAACCTTGAGTCAATCCTTTGAAAATTTGTAATTAAAATACCCTTTCTCGGGATCTTAGTGAGGTCTTGCATAATCACAACTAGGTTTTGCTATTAAACCCACAAATATTCAAAGTTCAACCTGAAACTTGTAAGAAAGACCTTTGAAAAATCCTAGAAGTGAGGATAAATTTTGTGTTTCACTGGTTCAGTTTTGAGACTTCTTTACCAGTTCCTGAGAAATACAGTGATCAAGGTTTAATGGGCTAGAAAGATCAGTCATTAACAAAGGAAGTGCATTTTATACTTGGAGTTCAAACCTAAATTTTTAGGGGGAATTTAAAATATGTATTTGATTCCCTAAAGAACCAATTTTTACATTGAATCATTCACAAGACCAATATATTCATAATAGAGGTTTATATCATACCTATGAGAGGGTTTGAACAAAATGCTAAATAGGAGCTATATGGAATTGGTTAAAGAGTTGAAACTTGAAAATTGGTAGGCATATTAGGTGCATATATAATTTTTTTGGATATGTTAGGACTTCATAGAACTTCTTCAATTCCAATTTGTGCATGACAATATGCTTAAGGAGGTCTAATTGAGGATCTCGTAGAGCTAAATACAAAAATGGGATTGAGGGAGTTAATGAAGAAGATAGAATCCCAAATTTTAGGCACACTTTAAATTTGACAAGAGGATATTATTAAAGCTAATGAATTCTTAGAAACCCTTATAGAATTTCATACCCAACAACGAAGAAAGCATGCTTTGACTCGAGAAGCTAAGAAGCCAATTTGGGAAAAATAGTAAAAGTTTGAATTTTGATTTTTTTCATACTAGTTTTGTGGATGGTCTGATGCTTTCTAAAGTGCATGAACAAGGTACAATTTTAAAAAGGTGGAATATAGAAAAAAGGATCCAAAATTTATTGTTATAATGAAATCTAGTTGGAGAAAGGATGATGGAGAAAGTAGTGAATGGTGATAAGGACAAAATGAAAGACTTATAAATGGCCTATTAGATGATTTGACATCACCCTCGAGTAAAAGGAAGAGTAAGAAAATTTACTAGAATTTTTAAAGAGGTAAGAGGCCTAATTCTAGCATACACAAGTAGAAATAAGTACTATATGAATCTTATATGAGTGTTCTCATGCAAAATAAAGTGAATTAGTTGTTGTAATATTGGTGATAAGTGAGTGAAAGATTGTCTGTTGATATATGCCTACATAAAAAATGTAGGATAATTTGGCTCACAACTTCAACATTGAGGAAATGCATTAATCCTTTATTAGGATTGTGAATGATCTGAAGCTCAAGAAATTAATCAATATTGGACAATTTATTGACAAAGGCACAAGGGTTACGGCGAAGGAAGCGATGGATTATTGGCGCAAGTTCTAATAGATGAGGTGAAATTCCCAAAGATTATAAGGTGGATGGCCACCAATCTACTTAGGACCTAGCTTTCAAATAGACTCAGAAAAATTTTGCCATTGAGGAGGTGGTTAAGGTAATGAATGATCCTAGACAATCCAACCCTTGTCTTGACACTCTCAGGCGTTCCAAATCATTAGGGTTCAACTTATTTTGTTAGGTGAAAGTAATTATTATGCCATACATGAGGATATGGAGTATTTGAGCTTATAATGGATCAATTATAGAAGCTTTTCAAATATTTGGCAATTAAAAGTATGCAATAGGGAAAAAGATCGATGCCATCTACTCTGCTCTCCGGTACATGTTGACCATTTTAAGGATTCTAATCGCCAACTCCCAGCAACCTTAATGGTGGAAGAGGAAGCTAGGAATTATAATACTGCTTGTTATGGTTACAAGCCCTTCGATGAAGAGATTACATAATACTAGTAATGTAGGATTTATCTAGTATGTATATAGTTATAACTCTTGTTAGCTGATCCATCGATGGATTTTTATAAAACTTAAAGCGCCCCTAGTTTTTAGGTTTTTTTCATAATATATTATAAATATTGAGTCCTTGAGCCTCATTTTTGATTGATAAAAAAGTTAATCTTTTTACAAAAGAATTATTTGAGTGGGAAATGAATACAAATTTGGTATTTGCTCATAAATTTTAAGCTGAGATATCCAATTAAAGAAAGGTTAGTGGTGTTGGAAAATGATTTTAGATGGTATATGCTGGTTTCATTTTTGGGAGAAATTGTTGAGTATTCGTGAGAAATTTTAGACAAAGTAAGCATGGGTATATCTGCTGCCACTTTTCATTCTTTCTTCTCTAATTTACTCACTTTTGCACATGTGTGGGGCCTCTTAGGTGTTATTTTATACTTATTGAAGTGGTTTGGGACCATTTAATCTATTGTAGACTATAATTTGAGTGTCATTTGTCACTATACTTATGATGTATTACTTTGAGTAATATGGTCATGCTCATTCCTTTTCTCTCATTAGTTCTCTTTATTTTAAAATCCCTCCATTTTCAATTCTAATTTTTTTAAGTTTGTATAAAAATAAAAAGTTTAGGCATCATTAATAATATTATAAATTTCCATTTCTTGGCTGAGATATTTGATCTTCTTAGTTTCTTAGGTTTATGGGTTATAATTTAGATATGTTGTATGTTTAGGATCATGAATAGTTTTAGATCAATTCAAGAGTGTTGTAGTTTTAAGTATGGGAGAGTAGTAATGTTTGATTGATTGAGTCTTAAATGAGATAGTTGGTTTGAGGGAAGTTATCACTAGAGTTTGATGTGTAATCATTGTAGCTATTACAATAGTCATATTGTAAATAAGTGTTAAAGTCGATGTATAATCACTAAAGCACGAGTTATAAAATACTTATGGAGTTTTGATTTCATTTGTAATGATTAACATTTAATTTGCTATATTTTAGGCCTTGAATAACAATAGTTGATAGTAGTTAGATCTCAGATTATGTGATTTACTAGGTATCAAAATTGTGGGGGATTTGCATCAATCTATACATTGGTGTGATTCTTGAAATTATTATTGACTCCTTCACTAAAGCTGAATAGATTTAGCCCAATAGATAAAGGTACAAGATGAATTTAGAATTATTGTACCATTTTTATCAAGACTTGTTGTATGTCCCTTATGAGATCTCCATTTTCATTGTGAATATCGGTAGAGGTCTCTTTATTGTAAAATTGACTTCATAATTGCTAGGTTTTCTAATTAATTTAATATTTATTATAAAATCTTGTAATTTATATATATAATATGTAATTATATATTAGGGAAGTATTGGTATGTATTTTTTCAAATGTGTAACTAAGTCACAAGTGAAACTTAATTATTTTTTTAGTCATAAAGGATACATTTGTTAATAAATCATTTGAGTAAATTTGAGTCTATTTTGTGTTATAATTGTTAGGGTCTCTACCATCTTACTTAGAGAACCAAAAGAAGAAAAGTGACCCCCTTATCATTATTTTTGGTCTTGTTTCTAACATGATTTTTGAAGATATCCACATCTATGACCTACCTTCATCTCTCTTCAATAAATCCTTATGGTACAAATTTAAGTGTTAACACTTTCCTTGACTCTGAAACAGGTATGGGAAATCCACTATATGTATTTCAAAGTGCCTTATTTTATGATGATTTGTAGAAATGAATCTATATATCCCAACCTCCTAAGTTCATTAATAATGAGCACTCCGGTTGTGTGTGTAGATTGAAATATTCCTTGTATATCTTTAAATAAGATCCTCAAGATTGATATGAAAAATATTTACATGTTTCTTATTAATTAAAGTTTTACATAGTGTTCCTTGTTAGAAATAAAATCACTAGGGGTGAATCAATGAGAAATAAAACTTTTCATTCACTCAAGAAATTTCATCCATTAACCATTAAACATGCATCCACAAGAACATAACCATAGAAGAGAAAATGAGAGCACATCAACAAAATAACACAATATGTAAGTGGGAAACCCTTAAGGGGAAGAAAAACCACTGAAACAAATATTTATTAGAGAAATGAATCAAATTTAGTTGAGCACTAACTCAACAAGGAGCACCAACCCCTAGATTTAGTGAGGCACTAACCCCACAAGGAGCATCAAACCCTAGTTTTAGTAGAGCACCAACCCTACAAGGAGGCACCAACCCCTTAGATGACTTAGAACCAAATAAATCCACCTGATTTGTTTTTCACCTTTGAAATGTTTCAATAGCAACTGATGATGATAATATGAAGCTCTCTTTCCTTCTTCAAATCCGCTCTCTAGGTTAACTCTCTCATGATCTTCTTCACCAAGATGATTAGGCCTAATGACCTGTCTATCTAACATATACAAACATAATATAACATATACACAATCTCTAATCTCTCTTGATGGTCACAAATACTTCCTTCACTCCTTTAAATGAAATTTTAGTTCACACTTTTCATACCGCTCTACTAACTTAAAATAAGCCTTTTTAAATTTATTATATACCCGACTTAGAAGAATAATAATACAACTAGGTCAGACTTCATAGGAAAAATAACATCAAATCAAAATGAAAACATAATAATAACACCATTTATAAAAGCTCATAGGTTGGGAATATCATCTTCACACTCAAATCCTTCATTAGTACACAAGAAGCCTAATTACAACCAAAACACCTTCTCGCCAAATCCAGTGCCACTTGGGAGACTGAAACCTTAAAAAAAAACAAGGACCACTTAAACCTGTTGTCTAATACCACTATAAACCTCAAGCAAGCTAGATAAAATTTACACCACCATCTCAAGCAATGAAGCCACTTGAGAACAAGGAAACCCAACATGCCCCAAAATTAACCTTTAGAAATGAATCTTAAAACCTTCTAAAATCTCTTCAACCAATAAATTATGATATAATAATGGAAATATCAAGACATCAAAGTCATTAAAAAATTCAAACCATGCCACAAATCAGACTAAGACACCTCAATAATTCCTCTGCAACTAGGCCACAGAAACTACCCAAAATTACCCCAAAACCAGTTACACAAGGTGAATTCGAAAAACTCCTAGGGGTACAAACATGATTAGAAAACACCATGGAAATTTAAATTATCTTCCAAAATTTCTCAAAAAACAAATTAGTCAATAGGTCGAATGAATAAATTGAGATAAAATCAAACTTTATTGAGAAACTTGCATTTTTAGTGGGGTCCACACACAACCAAGAAACCTAACTTGTACCTTGAGAAATATTAGAGAGTCCTCTACAACAAAAAAATCATAAAATTCAAAACAATCCATTCGGGCCACTAGGAAAAAGATCTTCTCCATCACTTTTGAACTAGGGTTTTAGGAGGGTTTAAGATCAATTTAACTTCTTAACGATTGTTCATAAAGCTATGACCCTAAAATCTCAAACTAATGATTGGAATAAAATATTAGGACCTTTCCCAAACTACTATAAAGAACTTGGACCACCCTACGAGTTTACACTTTTAAATAAACATCAAATAGTCCAAGTCGACCTTGGTTTCTCACTTTCACAAACTTGGTAAGAGTAAAAATGATATATCTTTCTTAATCTTAGAAAGCGAACACCTTAAATTTTTACCACACCTCTATATGAACCTTCTATACCTTATAAAAGCATCAAATTTTCATACCCATGCTAAAATCAGTCCAACCAATCTCATTTGGACACCTAGGGCTTAAGAATAGGTCTAGTGCAAACCTAGAAAACATGTCCAACACATGAACAAACACTTTAAGACACTTTTGAATGCATCTACACCTCATAATCATGCTCTCCATGATTTAAAAATGCATATCCAGCTCATACATACTTGTACTCCATCATGCCATACAATACATGCTGACTAGGACTAAAAACAAACACCTTGAACATGCTTGCACCATCCAAATTGACCTCCTCATCACTTTGCCACTCTTTCCAACCTATAAGAACCTTCAACACACTCCATGACATCACTACAACATCCACATAACATTGCATCATCTTACAAGACATCATGCTGAATCAACAAGACACTACAAAAGAACCTTCATGCTTCTTGCCTAATTTGACATTAATGTGACCTCATACATAAATGAAAACACCTAAAACATTAATCTTTTGACATAAATGACAACATACTACCAAAATTATCCCCCTTTGTCATTGATGGAAAACCTATTAATGGAAAATTACATAAAGCTCAAACTCCCCCTAAGGTACACACATGCCAGCAACTCATTATCCCCCTTTCAACATTGATGATAAAGAAACATAATTACAATAACTTAGTCCTTCTTCTTCTTGACAACACAATAGGATCATCTTTTGGTTGGAAACATAAACAAAATCAAGAAAATTCCATTTTCATCTTCAACTCTAATTTTAACTCACTAGAACAACACACTCCCCCTAAATTTTTAATCCTTCATGAATGCTACAAAAATAATCACATGATTACCTTTCAATGATTCTCAATTGTCAATAATGACACTATAAACCTTCTTGGAACAACTGATCTTTCTCAAACATCTCAAAAAAATTCTCATAGTGAATTTTCCATGATTTGTACATGATGAAGAAACAAACTCCCTCTAAGATCATACAAGGACCAACTATCACCTTTTAGTCTTACTTTGACTCCACACTCAACTATATCATTCTAGCTATATAGACACCAAACTCACAAACTACCCATACCCAATCTCTAGATATGACAAACCTATATAATGTTATCTTTCTCTTGACACATGAGATGATAAATTATTTTATAATGATACATCCATGCATCTCTAGATACAATATTCTCAAGACCATTACAAACCTAAATAGGTGGGACAATACTACTCAATGCTACATTATGCATTGCACATTCTTCTATTACTGTTAAACACTTTTTCAAGCCCTTATAATTCTTTGATGCACCATAACCCTATGTCAAGACTACATAGATCATGCAAATGTTCTTGCAACACACCTTTGACCATATCACATCTCTTTCATGAAACTTCAAGGTTTTATTAAGCTGTCATATCACTATACACAAGTGACAAATTTCTTCAACCTATTTTCATGCCTTATACAAATTCTTCGCACAAATCACTTGCACATGGAGTTTTCTCAACTCCCCGTCAGGACCTATACACCTTTCAAAAAACCCTATTCATATGTTGTCTTGACACTACAAATTTCTTATAGAGCTCTTCTCAACTCCCTTAGACACCTTACTAATAGACGGATACCAAATGAAAATCATATTCAATTGATACAAAACATGATCATAATTGTACCCTCTAATTGACTCTCATCTATTCCATTACACTACCTACACGACTTGATGCAACAAGAATCCAAGCATTCAAAATCCCCTTGAAACAATGAAATATTTCTCAAGTGCAAAATACTACTCACCTAGTCTTGATATGAATGATAGATTCAAACTCAATTAATTGATATAAGTCTTCTCACAATAGGGAAAGAACACTTCCTTTGAAAAGCACACAAAAAATGCATACCTTATCTCTACAACTTGTCTATCTCCCTCTAGGGTATAACATCTCATTGAAACGCAAGAAATTCTTGAAATACCTTGTATCCTTAGAAAAAGAGCTAAAAATCTCCTACTAAGGTCATATTCTTATTCTTGAGTCACTTCAAAAGATGACAAGCTCCAAATGACCTTGTCGGACCTTCGAGCCCGACCTTCAACTTAGAGCACTCAACATCTTCATCGGGAAATTCATATAGGAGAAAAGGAACACATACCTTGGTCCATAATACATAATAAATACTCACTTCTTCATGTTATAACCTTTAAATAGGTAACCTCCAATTGTCCTATCGGACATTGATCATGACCTTATAGGCATACACCACTCTGCCCAAATTATAGATGTTCTTATGTTGATTTTTGGTGATACAAACCTATACTAGGTCTCAAAACACACTATTAATCTCTAATATACATGTCACAAACCTTCAATCAACCTAAATAATTTTTTTGATTCAAACCAACATAAATCTTGACTAGCTCCCCCTAAGATAACCATTACCTCTCTTGAGCATAACAAACACTACTCAAATTCTGTAGCCTATAACTTTATTATTTTTTCAATTTACATAATCATAGTTTATCCATTACTCATGTAGCCCTCTTAGATCCTCGAGTCACTCATATTACACAAGGACATATTGGTCTTATCAGACCAATATCCATCTCAATAGATATAGGCCTATATAGGTCTCTAGACACAACTTTAGCTCAATAAACTTAGACCATATATTCAAGAGAATGATCAACAAATATAGCTTCAATCATCTCCATCTTCTCACCGTAGTCTCAATCCTATCTCGTAACATCCCCATTTTAAGATACCTAGAACAAGGGAATTTTTTTTTTTATAAAACGTTCTCTGTTATGAATTATATAATTCAAACACACGTTCAAGTTTTAATAATTGTTCTCTACCCAAACAATGCAGTTTGGAACACACAATTTCCTTTTAAAACTAATGTTCCCTATTCACATATTTGCAATATGGAACACACATTCAGTGCCATTCAATCATATAACAGATTCCATATGCTGCTGTAAATGACTCGAAGAACTACCGATCTCCCATTTTCATGGCTCGGAGTTTCAACGATCTCTCATTTCATGACTCGGCAACTACCGATCCTTCATGTTCATTCATGCATAGTATAATATATATCTGAGGTTTTTACCGTTTCGGTTATCAAGTGATCCATTTAAGAATCCTATCGAATATACATTCTTGATATTCATCGACATCCTGCATCTTAAATTAGGTGATTAGGACAACGCAACCAGCACTTGCGATACTTTGGCCAAATATTTTCACATGCTTTGCATGATCATATTCCTGGATGTGATACACACCAATGGAATACGTCCTTCACCTCACTTCACTGTTATCTAGAATGGTCTTTCTGGTTCTACCCGGTCCTTCCAATTAAGGTCAAATTCTAACTCCGACTGCAATATGAGCGAGTATAGGAAGGCACTCATGGTAACTAAAGATACGCAGACATACGGTGTCGTCCTAAGCGACTCCGTGTGTCTAGTTATCTTTAGTCCTCTCGGAGTCACTCCGTATACGTGATCACACTCCTATCCCTGACCAAGAACTTAATATTCAACCTATGTATTCTTGATGATTTAATTTGGGAGGGCATTGTAATATGTCGGCTATAACATTGTGTCATCATGAAGAAGACCCCGCCTTCATGATGACACCATCTTTATAGGCTGGCGTATGTCAATGTCTACGGAATCCTCTCATCGAGAGTACACATCCAACTCTAGTGATTTGGTTATGATCTTAATATTTAAGATCAACTTTCAGCAGCCATGTTGATCCTTTATCCTCGTTCTCGTTACAGTTGTATGTAGCTAAGAAAGACTAAATCGTCTTCTAGCTTACTATGCATCTTCTCCTTCATACCGAAGGGTTGCATTTTCTCTACTTGGTTCTTTTCTTAATCCTTGGATTAAGCAGCCCATTAAAAGAGACTTAATAAGTTTAACCTATTAAACTTAACCAAGTTTTCCACAACTGTAACCAAATTAAGAATTCCAGCTTATTAGACGTCATTTAAATGAGGTCTAATTCTCAATAAATATATTCATTTATTCTCCTTAACCTTACATAGTTAAGGTCTATAGCCCTGGATATATTTTTCCCATATCCTTACTTTGAATTTAACATACGAGGCTATTAGCTTGAGTCCGAATACGAAGTTCGGTTGCTCTAAGTTATTTGATATTCCTTAGCTTTCAAGCTAATCCGAATACCTTTCGGTTATGAGATCATGTTCTTCCTAATCCTTTTAGTGTCAATTAAAAATTCATCTTAACCCAAGTATGAACTAATTGCACATTTCAATGTAAAAGTTGCATTTAGGTAAGAATAGATATCAGTTCCTTTTAAATCCATCCAAGGACAATTGAATAATTCCAAATCAAGAGATAACATTATAATTCTAATTTAATCAACAATATCAAAGCTGATATAGTCATTAAAATATCACACTTGTATTTGTATTCATCAATCCATTTCATAATCCATACATTTGCGGTCGAATGATTTGGACTTTGTTTATATTAAACAATGTTACTGACTCATAGATAGAAGAATGTACTTTCTTCTTTTCACAATTCCTCGTAGAGGAATAATAACTAACAAATACAATTCATCTTCAGATAATCAAAAGAAGTATCAGAAAACAACCATGTCTTCATTTTACTCAAGTTCCATCTGCAAAATTACTTGCAGGTCGAGTTCATTGGCCTGAGCATATTAAGCACTTGTCATTAAAATGAGGTGCTTCTAATTAAGCTGTCTCGATAAAAGAACCCGCTTTTATGAAGCGTTAATATGAACATCAATCAAGAATTAAGTATCAAAAAGAATGAACATGACATGAAATTTGAACCATCTAAATACCATCCCGATCAATCAAAGAACTTGTCCTTTTTCCCCGAATGATCATTACAAAAAGTAATTTCCTTGACGAGTTCAGTTACAACATACGTAAAAACTAGGAATACAAGTATGTATATCTTTGTTATAACATAAGCTGCTATCAATTCCATTTCCTTTCATTAGTAATAAATCAAGGATAAAATCTAGCTGAAATGTAAACCAATTACTTTCCTTTCAGTTCATGCATCTCATTTGATTTCAAGCAATCAATACGGATGAGAAAAGTAAACAACAATAAATATAGTTGCTTAAACCCAAGCAATAAAAATTCGTTCCTAAGCGATTCTGATTCCCAATTTGTATGAGAGAAGAAATGATCATTATTCAAGTTATCCATCCACATTCCTATTCCTTTCCTCATGATTGTATTGAAAATTGAATCCAAATGAGACACAAATCAAGATAATGATTCGAGTGAAACTTACAAAATCCATTCGAGAATTCACTTTCAGTGTGAAAGAATAATTCCATTCATATTCAACTTTAAATAAAGACAAGGAAGAATTTATTATCCATATCATTACTTCCTTAAAAGGAGGCACATATGAATACCAAAAGCAGTTAGTAAGACATCGTATTCATCATATAATAAGCAATATAAAGATGCATACTATGTACTTACTTTGTACTAGAAGGATTCATACTTCCTTCATTGTATTTTAACCAAATAACAGTTATACGATCACTTAATCAATTATTCACATGACTTTCTATATCCATGTATGCACACAGTTCATAAATAACCATTTGCACATTGTTGTTACCTACAACAAGCCCAATCCGGGTGTACAGTGATGCTCTATTATTGCTATTGCCCGAACTCAAACAACAAGAAGAGAAATATTCATTCCTTTAACTATTTCAATAATAAACATCCATTTTTTTTTCAAACAAACAAGAATCACTCAAGTCGAGTCAATTTTTTTTGAATGACAGTGAAATCAGAGATCACACGAAACATTTCAACCTTCCGTTTGTACAGAAAGAAAACAACACTCAGAAAAATAATCTAAATACCGTTGTCACTTCCATCAAGCTGAACCTATAATGCTCAATAAAACCCAATTACGTTTCTTTCAAAATCTAAAACAACAGAAAAAGGAAGAACTCGTTTCCTTCTACTTTCAGTAAAGAAACAATCATCTTCTTCAAAATGTAATAAAAACACCCAAATCGTGTTTATTTTATCATGACAACTCAACCCATATTGACAATAGAACAATTGTTCAACAATGAAAAACAAACTCACATAGCCTGTATAGTTTCCATTCAATATACCATATGAAATGAATACCCAATTTGAGTTCCTTGCCAACAAACATTTCTACCCGAAATCCATTTTCTATTTCATAATGATATGCAGAACTCAAAATTCAATAATCATTTATCAATACCTATATCAAGGCAAACCCGCATAGGGTATTAAATGCGCAAGCATGGTACAGATGAAACAGTCTCAAACAGCAAGCCAGTTCCCATATATTTCATTCATTGCACAGAAATACAAAACCAAGTTCGTTTTCACAACAGTCCGAACTGGAAGATCAAACCGCATCAATAAAACACAACAAAATCAACTTTCCACCACGAAAGAGAAAACATAGCTCATTAATAATTCCAGAAGAAACGGTTACTTTCTCCAACTCCCACGAATACCCAAATCGTATTCGTTAAATTTTAAAAAGAAAAGTACAGCGGATAAGAATATTACTATCACTTCCTTCAAACCGAGCTCATAATGCTCAATAAAACCCAATTACTATTTCCTTCAAAATCTAAAACAACAGAAGGAAGAGGAACTCATTTCCTTTAAAAATTTCAGTAAAGAAACAATGTCGAACAACTCGCACAGTTAATACGTTCCATCATTCAAGTTCATATTGGCAAAAGAACAATTGCTCAACAATGAAAAACAAACTCATACAGCCTGTACAGTTTCATAACATACAGAACGAATCCCCCATTATGGTCGAATAAATCACACAACATGGACTGTATTTCCAACATAATAAATACGCAAAGACAGTTCAAATCGCAACAGCAAGACAAAACGACTCTACCCAGAATCATTTCAACATGACAGCAAAATCGACTAAACCCAAATCATCTCAGTCATGACAGCAATCAAATAAACCCAAAACCCCCTTCATCAGAAGAGCAGGGTTGTTTTAATGAGACGTTTAAGCAAAGAAAGTAGTTTTAAAGAGAAGGGCTTAACATGCCTGCAATTTTTCCTCGAAGCTCAAAGAAAACCGCGTCTACATAGGAGGTATTTCCTTCCACGGCGACAACAACAAGCTTCCCAACAATCACCTTCTGCTATAGGCTCGAAAATAGCCTTCGATTTCCCAAGAAACAGAGATAGCAATCAAACACAACTGGTTCGACTGAACCAAGAAAAACCAAATGCAGAGCAACTTCCCAAAAATCCAAACAACACAATGAACAACCAAAAATTCCTCCATACTCTTTCCAAGGCGGGCTGGTCACGAAGACCAAGAAATTAAATGCATTAAAGGCTCTGCCTTTTTCCTATTTCCTCACGCCCACCCTTTGACTCGGGTTGTGAATTACCAATTTCAAATTTTGCATGCAAACGAGTTTAGTCTCATGACTAAGCTGAATACCTCTACCTTTTTCTGTTCATGCCAAACTTGGCGCTGTGTCCATATGAGGACCTACATTGATGCCATTAAATTTCCTTCCATCCTTATCCTTTCCATCCCCGTATGGGTCCGTGCGTCCCCTTCCTTAGGTTAGGATTAGTTTAGGATTTATAATAGTGTCCAAACCTAGGTCATCGCCTAGTTCTTAGGTTAATAGGATTTAGATCCATTTTCACCATTTTAGAATTTAAAAATCCACTTAGGATAGTAGTTAGGATATAAGGTAGGACTTAGGGTTAGATTAGGGTCTAATCCCTTTAGCACTAATTAATCAATTTCCATCAAGTCTTCCCGACTGACATCCAATTCAGTGTTGTGCAGGATGTTTCATCCCACGTTATACATACCTGAGCCACCCGCATCCAGGCATTTATCGCCTTACGAGGTCTGGCGTTACACAGTGCATGGTTCGAGAATCGAACCTTTTTCGTTGGCATCTACGTGCCAGCTATTCATACCTGAAATCAGGTGCTGCACATTTATATCAACCTTCAGTTTGGTTTAAGAGTAAATCAGCAAAGCGATTACAAGAAGGCCACAACATATCTTGGATCAATGGAATTGATTCAAGGTGTGCTGTCAATCGGCGAATAGAGTTCAGCAAGCATACGACAAATTTTTCATCACATCAGCAAACATACAAGCAATAATAACTGTTGTCCCATGTAAACAAATTACAAGTATGCACGAGAATCAGATTATGACACATTCCTTTAAGATCAAAAATATATCTTAACATGTTTGCCTTCATTTCAGCAGTTACAACATTATGAAAAATAATCACCATGATAACTTACAAAAATCAGGGCGTTACATTCCTCCCTCCTTAAAGAATCATCATCCCGATGATCAAATTAACCAAATCAAGGAGTTTCTAGGACAAAGTTCAGTTATTGTCCTTCCATTTATAAGTTCATACCAAAAACAGATTCACTCTTAAAAACAATGTTTTAAGACAACTGTAAAATAGACTAATAATTGTCTAAATTTGGTAGAATTATCAGTTTTTCGAATTTCAATTTCGATCAAACAAGTATGGAAAAGCAGATCTCATTTCTTCGAGATTTTCCCAAGTTGCACTTTCTTCGCTGAACTGGTCCCCTTTGGACCTTACATTGATTCACTTAGCGATTTCTTAAGTACAAGTTGGTGAGTTCCCAAGCACTCGAATGGGCTTAACCACGATTATTCACGGGTCTTGGACTGTGAGGAATTCAATTCAGCACATGTGATAAATCATCACGTATTTCTTAAGCAAAGAAATATGAAAAACATCATGCATTTGAGACAAAGCGGGAGGTAATGCTAGGCGATAAGCTACGGGGTTGATTATTTCAACAATTTCAAAAGGTCCCACGTAGCGTGGTGACAACTTGGCAGCGACCTTGCCAAAAGTTATCGAGCTCTTTTCGGCTTTACAGAAGAAAGACCTTCTCTCCTAGTTTATAATTCCTATCAACCCGCTTTAAGTTTGCATAACTCTTTTGCCTATTGGCAGCCTCCTTTAGATGTTCCGAATCATTTTGATTTTGTTCCATTTCCGTAAGGATTTTGGCCCAATTACCTCTCTCTGTCCTCAACGTTGTCCCGGTGTGGGGGTTACTGCATTTTCTTCCATCTGATGCTTCAAAGAGTGCCATTTTTAAAGAGGCATGGTATGTATTATTGTAGGCAAATTCTACCAGTGGAAGGTATTCCTCCCATTTATCTTTGTTGGTCCATGCGATACATCCTTAACATGTCTCTCTAAAACTGATTAACTCTCTCGGTCTGTCCATCCGTCTCTGGATGATATGCGAGCTGAAGTTTAATTTAGTTCCCAAGGCCGCATTAAGCGTTTGCCAAAACCTTGATGTCATCCTCGGATCTCTTTGTCGATATGATTAATTCGGGTATTCCATGCAATCTGAAAATTTCATGTACAAATCTTCTTCTAACAACTTGGTGCATCGTCTTTCAAATTACCATGATGAAGTGTGCCACTTTGGTCAATTTTTCGACTACTGACAGGATAATATCATGCTTATTTCTTGACATAGGCAATCCTTGAATGAAATCCATCGTTATCACTTGCCATTTATCTTTGTGGAATCTTTGTGGGGATCTGATAATCAGCGGGATGCATATGTTCCGCCTTAACACGTTGACATTCAAGCGGTGTGTTACAAATTCCACCACATCCTTTTTCATTCCCTTCCGAAATATTTTGCTTAAGATCAACAAGCATTTTCGTAATGCGGGGTGTCAGAAAAAGGTGAATTATGAAATTCAGTTAACAATTTCCTTCTTAAGTCATTTGCCAAAGGTATATATACCTGTTTTCGAACCTCAGAATTCCTTCATTGTCGAAACAAAATCCTTTATACCTGACATCCTTTGGATCTGCAACAAGTGTTGTTTTGACTTCTTTGGAAATAAGGATCGATTCAAGGCATCTTTCACCTCATCCTTAAACTGAGTTCTTAACGTTATAAGAGCAGAGATATGCTTCCTTCGACTCAGAGCATCTGCCACTCTATTTTCCTTGCCTTTGATGTAGCTTATATCAAAATCATACTGAGACATAAATTCTAACCATCTTCGTTTGCCTTGCATTCAAATTTGGTGAGTAAAAATATACTTGACCCCGGATGGTCTGTTTTTAACTCAAAGGCTTGCCTAAAAGGTAATGCCTCCACATTTGAAGTGCATGAACAATGGCAGCGAGCTCTAGGTCATGTGGAGCATAATTGTTCATGTAACTTAAGCTTTCTACTTTCATAAGCTATAACATGGTTATTCTATAACAGAATACCTCCAAGGCCCTCTCCTGAAGCATCCGTTACAACCATAAAATTTCCATTTGGATCAGGTACAGTCAAAATAGGTGTTGTAGTTAATTGTTCCTTTAAATTTTTAAAGGAAGATTCACATTTGTCGTCCAGAAAATTTCTTATCCTTCTTTTGCAGTGAAGTGATTGGGGCAGCAATTTTTGAAAAGTCCTTAACGAACTTTCGATAATATCCTCCCAAGCCCATGAAGCTCCTCACTTCGTGCACGTTCTTAGGCGCGAGGCCACTCGGTTATATTTGTGATCTTTGAAGGGTCAATGAGATATTCCATTCTTGCTTATAACATGTCCCAAATAATGCACCTCTGCATCATAAAAGGAACATTTAGACAGGTTTACCATACTGACTTCCTCTTTCTTAAAATTTCAGCACTATCCTTAGATGTTCTTGGTGCTCTTCGACATTTTAGAGTATATAAGAATGTCGTCTAAGAATACAAGCACAAACTTGTCTAAGTATTCTTGAAAAATATTGTTCATCGATTCATGAAGGCGGCGAGTGGTGCATTGGTAACCCAAAAGGTAACACCGTGAACTCATAATGCCGTACCTTGTTCTAAAAGGTTGTTTTATGAATATCTTCTTCCTTTATTCTCGGTGATGATACCCGGATCAAAGATCTATTTTTGAATAGTGATGCTCCTCGCATCGATCTAACAGATCATCAATCCTAGGAAGTGGGTATCGATTTTTAATAGTTGCCTTGTTCGACATTACGTAATCAATGCCTGACCTCAAAGTGCCATCCTTTTTCTTTACAAAAATTACAGGCGCTCCCCAAGGTGAGGCGCTCGGTCTTATCAGCCCCTTAGTCAAAAGTTCTTGTAGCTAGAGCCTTTAGCTCTACCAACTCGATGGTGGTCATTACATAAGGTGCCTTAGATATGGGTTCGGTTCGGTTTGATTTCTATTGCAAAGTCAAACTCTCGTTTGGGTGGAAGACACAGTGATTCTTAGGAAACACATCTTTGAAACCCCTTAACAATGGATATCTTTCCATGAAATCATTATCTTCCTCTGCATTTTCTGTCATTTTTGCATACTGGTGCGACCTCTGTTTTTAGCCCTTTTTAGTTGCATGTATGTCGGTTTCTAGCTATGACTTCACGTTTACACCTTGAATGATCTGCTACTTTTCTACTGGTCATCAAAACAACAAATTTGTTTTTCATAACAATCGATTTTTGCCTTATGTTACGCCAACGAGTTAACTCAATAATGATATCATATGATCCTAGAGGAGTGACATACAAGTCAACTTCGGTGGAGAAACTAGGCAAGTCAAGAATTGCCCCAAAAAGGCACATTTATTGTATGGACAACATTATTCCCATAATGCTTCATCCATGTTTTATCCATTCGTTCAGCCTTTCTTTTTAATTTCATGCAAGTTTAGTAGAAATAAAGCATTCGGTAGCTCGAGTATCAAAAAAGTATGACTACGGTGTGCGAATAACTTACAGGAACTTCTATAGGCGTAACTTTGCTTTTCGACATGCTTAGCATTAGCAACATGCAGCGTGTATCTATCTTTGCTTGATTGCGATCATCCTTCTTGAGAGGAAAATGATTCACGTAGTGGTCCTTTCCACAATTGAAGCATCCTCCAGTAGCCCTTTTCTAGGCTCAAATTTGTTACCAGCTTTGAAGTTATCATTTTGGCTCCCATAGGACTTCTGTCCATTGCCACTAACTTTTGTGAAACTGTTCCGCACACTATTTACAGGTTTGTTCATCACAGATTTCTTGTTGTTATCCACAACAATTTTTTTTTCACACCAAACCTTTTCCAAGGTCCCCTTTTAGGTGTGAGAGATGAAGAAGAATTGGGAATCTTCTTCCTTATCTCTTCCCTGTGAGCAGAAATTGCTCTCAATTTCTATTCCTGTCTAATTGCCTTTTCGACAACTCCTTCCATGGTGGTTGGGCCGTGGACATCCACTTCACCACCAATGATGGGATTCAATCCCATTATGAATTTCCATATTCTGAACTTCTCGTCAGCTTGGTACTGCGGCACATACTTAAGGAGTTTAGTAAACCCTTCCCAGTATTCCATCACCGTCAGCCTTCCTTGCGACCAGTTCTGAAATTCAGTCATTTTCCTATCAAAATAGAGTTGAGGTAGCCATCGTTGCCTAAAATAACCCTTAAATTGATCCCAAGTTATGTCTGATTCGACAATATTCAACTCAACCTTACGGTTGTCCCACCATGATGATGCTTCATGAGAAAGCTGATATGCTCCCCATATCGCTTTGGTCTCTTTGGAGAAGTTTCTTATTACAAAGTATTTCTCCATTTCATTGAGCCAATTCTCAGCTCCGTCCCCAAGGGTTGTTCCATCAAACTTTGGAGGACTTATTCTCTTTATGTCATTTGTAAGTTAATTGCTAATCTTGCCCTTTTATTTTCAGGATGATTAGGAGCAATTACATTATTATTATCAACATCCAGATTCCCTCCATTGATGTTGTCCACAGGAGGTGGCTGATCATTTATATCAGCTTCTTCTTCCTCCTCTTCATTGCCCATTGACTGTTGTTCCAGAACAGTCAAACGATCTCTCGTATCTAGTAGGGCAGCAAGGATTTCATCCAACTTTTGAGCCGTAGCTGCTTCTCCACCCAGTAACGGGTTATTCACAGCATTCCCTCTTGTTCTGACCATTTTCTGCATTAATAATAAAATGTAAACCTTATTAATATTGTGGACTCATTAGGTCAAGCTGCGACCTTGACTCGATACCAAGATGTAACATCCCCATTTTAAGATACTAGAACAAGGGAAAATTTTTATTTTATTTTATAAAACATTCTCTGTTATGAATTATATAATTCAAACACACGTTCAAGTTTTAATAATTGTTCTCTGCCCAAATAATGCAGTTTGGAACACACAATTTCCTTTTAAAACTAATGTTCCTGTTCACATATTTGCAATATGGAACACACATTCAGTGTCATTCAATCATATAACTGATTCCATATGTTTTGTAAATGACTCGAAGAACTACCGATCTCCCATTTTCATGGCTCGGAGTTTCAACGATCTCTCATTTCATGATTCGGCAACTACCGATCCTTCATGTTCATTCATGCATAGTATAATATATATACTGAGGTTCTCTTTACCATTTCGGTTATCGAAGTGATCCATTTAAGAAGCCTATCTCGAATATACATTCTTGATATTCATCGACATCTGCATCTTAAATTAGGTGATTAGGACAACGCTTGACCTTAGCACTTGCGATACTTTGGCCAAATATTTTCACATGCTTTGCATGATCATATTCTGGATGTGATACACACCAATGGAATACGTCCTTCACCTCACTTCACTGTTATCTAGAATGGTCTTTCTGGTTCCTACTAGTCCTTCCAATTTAAGGTAAAATTCTAACTCCAACTAGTAATATGAGCGAGTATAGGAAGGCACTCATGGTAACTAAAGATACGTGAGACATACGGTGTCATCCCTAAACGACTCGTGTGTCTAGTTATCTTTAGTCCTCGGAGTCACTCGTATATGTGATCACACTCCTATCTGACCTAAGAACTTAATATTCAGCCTATGTATTCTTGATGATTTAATTCGGGAGGGCATTGTAATATGTCAGCTATAACATTGTGTCGTCATGAAGACCCCGCCTTCATGAAGACACCGTGCTATAGCTGGCGTATGTCAATATCCTACGGAAATCCTCTCATCGAGAGTACACATCCAGCTCCAGTGATTTGGTTATGATCTTAATATTTAAGATCAACTTTCAGCAACCATGCTGATCCTTTATCCTCGTTCTTGTTACAGTTGTATGTAGCTAAGAAAGACTAAATCTGTCTTCTAGCTTACTATGCATCTTCTCCTTAAATCTTTGAAGGGTTGCATTTTCTCTACTTGGTTCTTTTCTTAATCCTTGGATTAAGCAGCCCATTCGAAACTGAGACTTAATAAGTTTAACCTATTAAACTTAACCAAGTTTTCCACAATGTAACCAAATTAAGAATTCCAGCTTATTAGACGTCATTTAAACGAGGTCTAATTCTCAATAAATATATTCATTTATTCTCCTTAACCTTACATAGTTAAGGTCTATTAGCCTGGATATATTTTTCCCATATCCTTACTTTCTGAATTTAACATACGAGGCTATTAACGGAGTCCGAATACGAAGTTCGGTTGCTCCTAAGTTATTTGATATTCCTTAGCTTTCAAGCTAATCCTCGAATACCTATCAGTTATGAGATCATGTTCTTCCTAATCCTTTTTAATGTCAATTAAAAATTCATCTTAACCCAAGTATGAACTAATTGCACATTTCAACGTAAAAGTTGCATTTAGGTAAGAATAGATATCAGTTCCTTTTAAATCCATCCAAGGACAATTGAATAATTCCAAATCAAGAGATAACATTATAATTCTAATTTAATCAACAATATCAAACTGATATAGTCATTAAAATATCACACTTGTATTTGTATTCATCAATCCATTTCATAATCCATACATTTTCCAGTCCAAATGACTGGACTTTGTTTATATTAAACAACGTTACAACTCATAGATAGAAGAATGTACTTTCTTCTTTTCACAATTCCTCGTAGAGGAATAATAACTAACAAATACAATTCATCTTTAGACAATCAAAAGAAGTATCAGAAAACAGCCATGTCTTCATTTTACTCAAGTTCCATCTGCAAAATTACTTGCACGGGTCAGTTCATTGAACTGAGCATATTAAGCACTTGTCATTAAAATGAGGTGCTTCTAATTAACTGTCTCAATAAAAGAACCCTACTTTTATGAAACGTTAATATGAACATCAATCAAGAATTAAGTATCAAAAAGAATGAATAGCATGACAACTGAACCATCTAAATACCATCCCAATCAATCAAAGAACTACTGTCCTTTTTCCCAAATGATCATTACAAAAAGTAATTTCCTTCAACAGTTCCAGATTACAACATTTGTAAAAACTAGGAATACAAGTATGTATACTGCTGTTATAACATAACTGCTATCAATTCCATTTCCTTTCATTAGTAATAAACTCAAGGATAAAATCTAACTGAAATGTAAACCAATTACTTTCCTTTCAGTTCATGCATCTCATTTGATTTCAAGCAATCAAATACAGATGAGAAAAGTAAACAACAATAAATATAGTTGCTTAAACCCAAGCAATACAAAATTCGTTCCTAAACGATTACAGATTCCCAACTGTATGAGAGAAGAAATGATCATTATTCCAAGTTATCCATCCACATTCCTATTCCTTTCCTCATGGTATCTTGAAAATTGAATCCAAGCGAGACACAAATCAAGATACTTGATTCAAAGTAAAACTTACAAAATCCATTAGAATTCACTTTCCGTGCGTGAGGATAATTCCATTCATATTCAGCTTTAAATAAAGACAAGGAAGAATTTATTATCCATATCAATACTTCCTTTTAAATCAGGCACATACGAATACCAAAAGCAGTTAGTAAGACATCGTTCATCATAGAATAAAGCGGTATAAAGATGCATACTATGTACTTCTTTGTACTAGAAGAATTCATACTTCCTTCTTTGTATTTTAACCAAAATAACAGTTATACAGTCACTTAATCAATTATTCACATGACTTTCTATATCCATGAACGCACATAGTTCATAAATAACCATTTGCACATTGTTGTTACCTACAGCAAGCCCAATCCGGGTGTACAGTGATGCTCTATTATTACTATTGCCAGAACTCAAACAGCAAGAAGAGAAATATTCATTCCTTTAACTATTTCAATAATAAACATCCATTTTTTTCAAACACAACAAGAATCACTCAAGTCGAGTCAATTTTTTTGAATGACAGTGCAATCAGAGATCACATGAAACATTTCAACCTTCCGTTTGTACAGAAAGAAAACAACACTCAGAAAAATAATCTAAATACCGCTGTCACTTCCATCAAGCTGAACCTATAATGCTCAATAAAACCCAATTACCGTTTCTTTCAAAATCTAAAACAACAGAAAAAGGAAGAACTCGTTTCCTTCTACTTTCAGTAAAGAAACAATCATCTTCTTCAAAATGTAATAAAAACACCCAAATCGTGTTTATTTTATCATGACAGCTCAACCCATATTGACAATAGAACAATTGTTCAACAATGAAAAACAAACTCACATAGCCTGTACAGTTTCCATTCAATATACCATATGAAATGAATACCCAATTCGAGTTCCTTGCCAACAAACATTTCTACCCGAAATCCATTTTTCTATTTCATAATGATATGCAGAACTCAGAATACAATAATCATTTATCAATACCTATATCAAGGCAAACCCGCATAGGGTATTAAATGCGCAAGCATGGTACAGACGAAACAGTCTCAAAAAGCAAGCTAGTTCCCATATATTTCATTCATTGCACAAAAATACAAACCAAGTTCGTTTTCATGACTCTGATCTGAACTGGAAGATCAAACCGCATTAATAAAACACAACAAAATCAAATTTCCACCACAGAAAGAGAAAACATAGCTCATTAATAATTCCAGAAGAAAACAGTTACTTTCTCCAACTCCCACGAATACCCAAATCGTATTCATTAATTTTTACAAAAGAAAAGCACAACAATAAGAATATTACTATCACTTCCTTCAAACCGAGCTCATAATGCTCAATAAAACCCATTTACCATTTCCTTCAAAATCTAAAACAGCAGAAGGAGGAGGAACTCATTTCCTTTAAAATTTTAGTAAAGAAACAATGTCAAACAACTCGCATAGTTAATACGTTCCATCATTCAAGTTCATATTGGCAAAAGAACAATTGCTCAACAATGAAAAACAAACTCATACAAAGTTTCACATATAATCATAACATACGTGAAATTCCCCCATTATGGTCGAATAAATCACACAGCATGGACTGTATTTCCAACATAATAAATACGCAAAGACAGTTCAAATCGCAACAGACAAGACAAAATGACTCTACCCAGAATCATTTCCAACATGACAGCAAAAATCGACTAAACCCAAATCATCTCAGTCATGACAACAATCAAATAAACCCAAAACCCCCTTCATCAGAAGAGCAGGGTTGTTTTAATGAGATGTTTAAGCAAAGAAAGTAGTTTTAAAGAGAAGGGCTTAACATGCCTGCAATTTTTCCTCGAAGCTCAAAGAAAACCGCGTCTACAGGAGGTATTTCCTTCCACGGCGACAACAACAAGCTTCCCAACAATCACCTTCTACTATAGGCTTGAAAATAGCCTTCGATTTCCCAAGAAACAGAGATAGCAATCAAACACAAGCTGGTTAACTGAACCAAGAAAAACCAAATGTAGAGCAACTTCCCAAAAATCCAAACAAACACAATGAACAACCAAAAATTCCTCCATACTCTTTCCAAGGCGGGCTGGTCGCGAAGACCAAGAAATTAAATGCATTAAAGGCTCTGCCTTTTTCCTATTTCCTCACGCCACCACCGACTCGGGTTGGCGAATTGCCAATTTCAAATTTTGCATGCAAAAAGAGTTTAGTCTCATGACTAACTGAATACCTCTACCTTTTTCTGTTCTGCCAAACTTGGCGCTGTCCACGCAAGGACCTACATTCAATGCCATTAAATTTCCTTCCATCCTTATCCTTTCCATCCCCGTATGGGTCCGTGCGTCCCCTTCCTTAGGTTAGGATTAGTTTAGGATTTATAATAGTGTCCAAACCTAGGTCATCGCCTAGTTCTTAGGTTAATAGGATTTAGATCCATTTTCACCATTTTAGAATTTAAAAATCCACTTAGGATAGTAGTTAGGATATAAGGTAGGACTTAGGGTTAGATTAGGGTCTAATCCCTTTAGCACCTAATTAATCAATTTCCAGTCAAGTCTTCCGGTGACATCAATTGATCTTTTGTGCAGGACATTTCGTCCCACGTTATACATACCTGAGCCACCCGCATCTAGGCATTTATCGCCTTACGAGGTCTCACGTTACAACAGTGCATGGTTCGAGAATCGAACCTTTTTCGTTGGCATCTACGTGCCAGCTATTCATACCTGAAATCAGGTGCTGCACATTTATATCAACCTTCAGTCTGGTTTAAGAGTAAATCGGCAAAGCGATTACAAGAAGGCCACAGCATATCTTGGATCAATGGAATTGATTCAAGGTGTGCTGTCAATCAGCGAATAGAGTTCAACAAGCATATGACAAATTTGTCGTCACATCAACAAACATACAAGCAATAATAACTAGTTGTCCCATGTAAACAAATTACAGTATACGAGAATCAGATTAAGCAACACATTCCTTTAAGATCAAAAATATATCTTAACATGTTTGCCTTCATTTCATGATTCTGACATTATGAAAAATAATCACCATGATAACTTACAAAAATGTAAACACTAAAACATGCACTTTGGGTACATTATTAGGTCCTTATCACATACTATTGTTCATATGCTTCTTACACAATAAAATTATTGGTTGATCACTATACGTATCCTCTTAGGTTCCTTCCTAGCCTCTCTTTTAACTGAAGAACTTCACTTCCTAGTCTAACCCTTTACATCTCACTTTTTCTGGCTCTGGACACTAGCACCTAGGAACCCTCATCCCCTATGGTAACCCTAGACCTATTTATATTTATCTTTCTCCTTTTAGGGTCTTTTCTAGATATTGGGCATCCTTATCTTGTAGGGATCCACATTTTAGTGATCAATTATGAAATTTGAACAAGGTAAGCATATAAATATAATGTTATGTGACCAAAGTAAAGGACCAAGCTCTAAGAATCTATACTATCACCTAAGGTTCCATCTCACAAGCATCTAAAGAGCATCATTGTATCTATCTATCAATATTGTAAGGGACAAGGATTGGTTTTTGCATCACACTTCATAAGAGGGAAGTATATTATATTAAATTCACACATTTATTACATCTTTCTACATCTAGATAATTTTCTCGCTATCAATTTTGAGACACACAAGAGACACCTAAGGCATGATTACACACACACACACATAGAAGTACATTTGGTCCGAGATGTAGTACAACGTTTAGTCATAAGATCACCATTTTGACAACTAAGGACATTCTGACCCCTCATTTTGCATATTTATTTTTAGGATTTGATATTATTTTGAGGGTTTTGTAGGTGATTTCTACATTTCAGGTATTAACAACATCCATGGGAGTTGTGTGATATACTAGTGATAGACAAAGAGGGTTTCAGATCAACCAATGACCCTAAAAATTGAATTATGGACCTCCTGTATAGACCCTCATGCCTAGGAAGGGATCCTAACATCTAGACACCCCAGTACTCACTATAGGTGCCTCGGTCCTTGCTCCTCCTATACTTTTTCATTTTTCCGGATACGGTCGTGACCTCCTGTTTTCCAATTTGACCATTTTTCCACCTTCATGCATTGTTAGGAATATTGCAAAATCAGCCAAGTGTCTTAACTCTTCATTGCACTTAGGGTTTTAATTTCATTGCTTATTTCTTGAGCCTTATAGTGTATTTTACTTCCATATCTACTTGTTGTAACACATTAGAATTTGACATAATTAATAGTATCCATTTATTTTATTTTGTTAAATCATTTAGTGAACCCAACCTTTATCATAGCTACATATTATGGTCCATTTGATGAGACCCATCTTCGTGAGCTTCAAGATCATATCTTTGAGAATCCATAGGATATAGATATACTTTTATATGCTTCTCATGAGGAAGTGATTGCTTTCGGTGAGCTTTCTTGGACTACTATCGTTTTTACCTCCATTCCTATTGCTACACAACCTTCTCCTTATACTATTCAACCTAAGTCCATCATACTTGTCTTTATCCCTACTCCTAAAAATCACTTCACTCCACCTATCAATTTGATTACATGACAATTTTCCTCTTCGACACCCAAGATCTAGCTTCTCTTTATCAAGATCTGTAAATTCAAATTCATCAACTATAACAAGCTACTTCTCGTGCCTCTCCATCTCTTGATTCCGCACTCCTTCATACTCCTTTCACACCCACTATTTCCACATATGCACTCCTAAAAATTTTATAGTTCCTAAGCTCCCAAATTTCAATGGTAATGGTGATCCTCAAGAGAATATTCATGCATTTCATGTAGCATGTCTTGATTATGTGGAGAATCACACTTTATTAGGAAATATATTTCTTCACGGTCTCCAAGATTAGGCTATGAGGTGGTTCTATGACATACATGTTCATTCAATAACTTATTTCACACATTTAGTTTATGCTTTCCTTGCTCACTTCTCCATTAACATTGGTTCAAATATTTCATATGCACAACTATCACAAGTAAAACAATGATCCAATGAGCACCTAACAGACTATGTCTTGTGTTACAAGAACAACCTAGCTAGGATGACTAATGTGCTTTCTGAATTGGAATTACAAGATTTATTCATCTAGAGTCTCTTACCACCACTACAGGAGAGTGTCATCTTTGAGACCTCTCCTTCATTTGATCATATTTGCCACACTCTTAAGCTACGTGAAAGAAATATTCTCACTATGGGTAAACTTAAGTATCAAGATCAGGCTACTTCATCTTCTAACAAGTTTCAAGAAAATCCTTTCAAACCATCTACTAAGGTTGAAAAGAAAAGGTCATGTTAACATTGTAACTTCACTTGAAAGCTTCAATTACAACCTTAACAACATACATTTACTAAATTGACATCTGCTCCACATGTTCTATTACCATAACTCATTAAGATCAATCTTATTATGCTTCCTCCTCCACTTACTATGGATCCATCTTGCCCTAAGGGCTAAAACTACAATGAAAATTTCAAGTTTGAATATCACTAATGCGTTGGACATTCCATTGACCCTTTGTTTCAAATTACGCCATTTCATTTAAGATCTTATAGACAAAAATCAAATTGATAATCCCGCACCATCAACTTATCCACTAGTAAATGAAGATAAAAAGCTTAAGATATTCAGCAATCCTCTTCTAAATCATGAAAAGAAAGCTTCTGAATCTTTAAACACTCAATCATGTCAAGTCATCCCTCCTCCTTCTTTAGGACCTATTATTTTTCTTGTTGCTCACACTTGATTCATATTCACCTATAATTTCACCGTATGATTTCAATCGTCATGCTACCTTCTCCATTGACCACTTGCACATCAATGCTTCTATTGGAGCTAATAATATAAATAATACTATGATCAATCCCTCGTTCCAAAAAATGTATGTTGTATCACACTACTGATTACTATCGGCTATCAACTATCACAAATCTCCTATCCAGTGCGTTGATATTATGGCTATGTCAAGCTTCCAGTCATTATTGGTCCTCTCACCATGATTATGGATTTTCATGTGCCACCTAGTGTCACAAATTGTGACATGCTCTTAAGCTCTCCATGGGTCATGGCTGCTCAAGCTATTATTTCCATGCCACACTTATGTCTTAAGTTCATACATAATAACTAGGTTGTCACTATTTGAGGTGTCCCTCTTTGCACGACATGGCCTCAACCTCCTTTTGAGGTGGCCCTCACACTTCTTAGAGAATCTAGGTCCCTTGGACCTCTGAAACAAAAAGCAAAATCTGCTCCTAGATCTCTTACTTGTGTGTGACACAATCGTTCTCATAGGTTTGCTAGTCCATCACACCACTCTAGGTCTACCATTCGAACAACTCCTTCACCTTGATATACATCACCTCCGTATTCTATTTCACATAGGTTTCCATCACCTCCACATTTTGTATCACATAAATATCCATAACCTTCATGTTCTACTTCACATAGGCATCCACCACCTCCGTCATATACTCATCGGTCACATACATATAGGATTTATTCACCTGCACAACATCTATCTCATATACTACCACTCTTAGAGCATGTTCACACATCTTCATCTCTTCCTTCATCGGGTGGAGGACCCTCAATCTTCATTTTTATTGGATAGCTTGTGCATACTCATACACTTGGGGACATCTTGTTTATCCCCCTTCCTAATCTTGCATCACTAGCAGTCTATCATTTATATAATCACGTTTCTATACATCATACTACACATCTATAGGAATTCATCACATACACTTTGATACACTACTTGTATCATCATTACCCTATGATGTACTCTTGTGCTAAGGTTTACCCTTAACTTTTGAGGGCATATTTTACACATGAACCTTACACACTACAAATTTCACATATACTACACATTACACATCATACACATCTTCGACATATTATTCTTACATCTAATATATATCTTACATGCTTTGAGATTTCTACACATTACACATCTTATGCATATATGACATCTTATTCTTCCTACACATTGTACATATTATGCAATTTCTACATCTTCTTTTACATCTTATTGTATACATCATACACACTATACACATCTTTGACATCATCTTCTTACATAGACTATGCATCATACATGTTTTACACTCTTCTACTTCACCTTCTATACATTTCATGTTTCACACTACAAATCTTCACTCAACCCACTCAACACACATCTTTCTAGTGTCACATAATCCTACAACACAATGAATTTTTTTAATTTACATCTTCCTATCACATCCTACTTACACATCTCACTATTACACTTCAGGATCAAACCCTTACAAGTGCACACTACCCAACGATGCACTCTAGTCTCATGGTTCATACTCGACTACTAAGGGTCTAAATCTGAATTGAGCCTCACCTCATCAAATTTACATCATTCTACACTTGGTCCTCACAATCCATCAATCTTTCTAGCTATCACATCATGTGACGCTATTCTATAATTTATGCTCCATGCTTCACAATCATCACTCTCCTACAATCTTATTCACACATTCTATGATCTATGCTACATCATCAATCATTATAACATCTCATTCACACCTTCCTACATCCTAATTCAGTCTTACACATCACATGACATCATCCTACAATCTATGTAGTGTGCTCTATTCATCAATTTTTTCTCGCATACAACAACATCATTCGAACCATTTCCCGATGATGCATTATTTCTATATGGTTCATTCTTGACTACTAAGGGGTCATGTATAAATTAACCTAACCTTACTCATGCATACATCCATACTTAGGGGGCACGTTTCCCATATTAAAATCACACTACATTCCATTCCATCTCATCCACAACATGTTGCATGTCTTGGATGTATTTATTATTACTTTCTTATACTTACATGTACACTTTATTACACATTATAGATAGATATATTGTATTTCATTATCTTTATCATACATGCATGCACGCTCACTCTCCTTCTAGTTGTGATCACATAATATACATAGATCGATACACGTAACATGGATGCTTGGCATAATGCTTCATACTAGTCCCATAGTGGCTCCTAGGGGCATCCACATTCACACACATTCCAGGTGATATAGTTTCATTTTTCATAGCACATCATTAAATTGGATCATACATTTTTTGACATACTTTATATATTTCTAACATGCTAATGGGTGCTTTATGTGCAACATTTAATTTTGTAGGTTTATTTGCCTCCACGATTACACGATGTTTGCTTACCCTTGTTTTCCATTATTTTTGGGTTGTAGACACTTAAAATCCACTTCCATAGTTTTAATGCTAAAGTGGTACTAATTATCCTCTATCTCACCATTTTTATTAAAATTAGTGATTTCCGCTAATTAACTAATGTTTCCCTCCATTTTAGTCAATTAACGACACTTCATTAGTTATAATCATCTTCAAATAAAATAATTAGCTAATTAAGCCTTTTTAACAAGAATTTAATCAATAAACCCTTTTATTGGCTAAATCCCGCTTTGAAATGCTTCAATCTTATAAAATTCCTCCCCAATCACCCCCAAATAGCCTATAAAACTTATTCTAGCATATTAATTAATCCCAATTGATTAATTAAAGCACCTCCAAATCCCATGAGTTGCTAACTCACTAGTTAAATCATCTAATCATGGTTGATTAGCCTAGAGTTACTTTATCATTGGTCCCACATGCATCAACATGCAAAATTTCTCCAAATAGAAAACTATAAAAAGGACCAAGTTCCTACCTTCACACTTTACATCATACTTTGAATAGTATTATTCATATTAAACATATGATTCAAGAGCCTTATTTCAATTGATGGAATAACTTACTTATCTTGGAATTTAATCTCCATGCTTGGCTAGTAGAGGAATATCTAATATGGCATTGTAGCCATTATTGGAGATATCCTTTAACCATTTTGAAGTAACAATAACACAAAGTTGATTTCTTGTGATCTACGAGCTCAAAATCAATTAAAAATCATTTATTCTAGTAGGAATAGTTGGAAATTAGATGATGTTCTTCATTTATTAGCTAGATTCCAATAAGCTTTAGTTATGATGGTTTAATGTTAAAATAATTTAGTTTAGAAGCTACTTGATGATAGTTTCTTTTTGCTATAGATTAAGTTAATTTAGTATGAACACATTTGACAAGCCCAAAGTGGGACTTACTCCATTTTCCTTTTCATTCATTTTCAATTTTTTAGATTAATTTAAAAGTTTTGATTTACTAACCCTCTTTTGCATTAATAAATAAATATGAAGTTTCTTAACTAGTTTTGTTAGGATTTCTTTGTTTTTGTGCTCTTTGCAAGATCAAAGGAGGTGAGATCTTTGTCAAATTTGAACCAGATTGACAAAGTTTTAAGAATTTTGACAATTTATTTATCACAATTCCCATATTTTGATCATCTACATGAAGAGACACGCTGGTGTTCAAAGGGGCATGTAAGTGTCTCTCTAGCCGCTACTGGTGTTGAAATGTATTATCTTTGTCTCTATTTCTTTCAGAGGCACACTAGTGTTAAAGGGGTGTGTTGGTGTTCAAAGGGGAACACTTGGTGTTCAAAGGGGTGCACTAGTGTTAAAATGGGGGTATCTTGGTGCTAAAAGGAGTGTGCTAGTGTTAAAAGGGGCATGGTGGTGTTCATAGGGGTGCACTCTTTGTTAAAAGGGGCGCACTACTCTTGTTAAAGGGGCACACTAGTGTCAAACCGTATGCATAACCGATCTTTCGGAGGCCATAAATTTTTCTCTTGACCTTGTAATGAATTTGGTTTTTTCTTTGGAAAGGTATTGAAGTGAACTAGGAAATGATAACATAAATTTAGGATTTTGACTTAAAAAAATTATGGTTTCCTTTATTAGAAAACTAGTCATTTTCTAACATGTCTAATGCTTTGATGAATGTTGTATTTCTATGCTTTACTTGATTTAGACCAAAGCTTGTGTATGCTCTTCTCTTGCACCTTTTGGTGATCTTGAGAATAAAAAAACTTTGATCTCTATCTTTTTAACATTTGTATTAACTTGGAAATTTCATTATTCATTTTTCTTAAGAGAATGAACCTTTACAAAGCATTTTTATGGTCCTTTGGTTTTAAGTTCTCCATTTATATTTAGTTAGGATAAATTTTGTGTGTGCACTTCTCATACACCTTAGGGTGATCTTGAGAATCAAAAGAAGCTTTTAGTTTTCATTTTCTAACATTTTGGTTAAATTGGAAACTTAATCTTTCATTTTTGGCTTAAGGGAATGAAAAAATCATCAAGTTTTGTTTAAAGTTCATTTGGTTTAAAGTTTTCCTTTACATTTATCTAGTTGAATCAAATAATTTTGTATGCTCTTCTCTTACGTCCTTGGATGATCTTGAGAATCAAAAGTAACTTTGGTTTAGTTTTTATTAGAAACTGCTATAATCATTTGTGCGTAGGACTTAATGATTGTCAAAGACTTGGGATCTAAAAAAACTCTAACTACACATGTGTTGCAGGTTGCCAATGGTGTTCTAAACCAAATTTATTAATCCAAAAGATAAAAACACACCACATTATTCAACACACTGTACTTATAGGTTTTGGTTAAGAGATACGGTTTATACACTTTAAATCTGGGAGAAGTGCCATGGCATAAGTCGTCAAAACCCATAAGGATTCTCCAAGGAACCCCAAAGTAGTTCACACCTTGAGAGGCTGGTGAAAGAAACGTTAAGTGCTCCGCTACCCAATTGAATAGTATGCCTTAATGAAATTAGTGTCAAAATTATCTTCATGCGACCCTAGTGAGATACAATTGAATGTAATTTATTTCTCATTGTATTGAAGTGGGTAAAGTAAAGTCGGGATACTCCTTGATTTAGTCAGTGCAAATTTCTTGGAAAACCACACTCACAAAGATAGTTTGTGACACCTAGAGAGTGAAACAATAGGAAGCTTGTGGCTTAGAGCCAACTATAATTTATATAGTGCTTTATTAATTGATTGTGTCCACCACTTTTGCACCCATTTACATTCATCCTTGCTTGAGACTAGATGGTAAATGTTGAAAGTGTGTTGGTATGTCTTTTTATCTCGATAGCCATTAATCTTAATACTCATGTCAAGATGTTCATTGCGAGATAGGTTGTCTCATCATTGAATTCCTTTTAAGTTGTTACGCTTTTAGTATCATATCGATATAGTTTTGAAACTTGTGTCTTGTTTCCTTTTTGAAACTTGATCTAAATCTCTAAGTTGTATTACTACATTGCTCACATAAATAACAACTTCTTGCTATACTTAGATTTAGTTTTTATCCTAACATTTCCTTGAGTTTTGAAAAGTGTCGTTACTCTGTTTGCATTGTGGTAACATCATTTTGATACTAAAATATTGCTTTTTCATAAAGCTTGATTAACATATCCAAATAGTGTTGTTGCCTTTGCTCGTGTTTGTAGCATCCTTTTTCAAGACTTGGACTTTGTTTGTGTTTAAAAGTGGTTTTAGTATATCTTGTTAGGAGATCGCCTCAACACCTTCTTAGTATTTAGGCATTTTTTATTTTAAGCTTGACCTAAGTAGTGATACTGTGTTGTCACTATTTACACTAAGCCTATACATGAAAATGTAGGGAGTAAATTATTCTTATGATTGGATCATAATCTTGTCTTTGGATCATTGTGTCCTAGATATTTCTTGTTATGCGTACTTTCTCTCGAGAATGCCATTCTTTATTATTTGGTGTCCTTGGTTCATATTGCCTTTGGATGTCTTTCCATTCTTTGATTGAAATTCTTTGTGATGAATTAACGTTGTTACACTTCTTGGTTTGTTCTAGGGTCCATTTAAAATCAGCCTTAGAAAAACCTTGTTTATTTTTACTTCTGCCATAAGGATAGGGCATTGAAATTAGGATCAAATCCCTTAATTTTGTAGTACATATATGTATGTTTCAAACCTTTTCTAAAACATTTCCAATTATTTTAAAATTTACACTTCCAAAATTGTTTTCCAAACCTTGTTGGATTTTCAAAATTATGTCATTGCGATACTTGTTTTACTTCAAATTCCCTTTATAAAATCAAACAAGCATCCTCGTGGTTATAAAATGTCTAGTTGGACATTATTATGCTACCCAAATTGACAAAGAACTTCCTTCCAATTGAATAAGTTCAATCCTACTATCTTGATCTAGACATTTATATCCCACAAATGCCAACAATGACCAACTATCACATGGTTCCTCATATTTACAAAAATAAGGAACCTAAGTTTCAACATTCTTGTCGAAGAATGCCCATCACGAATAATCCTTGTTTGGTTCTTCACGTTAGAGAACTCATTCATATACCCCATTTCCCACCTTCATCTCATATTCAATAGAATGGTTTAGATTATTTTGATCCAAACTATTATTCAGATTCCCTAAGTAATATGAGGATTCCAATCCAAACTGTTCTTCTGATTCCCCTATGTCGTAATCATCTTATTTGACTCTTGAGTCATAGTTCTCCCTTTCTTTACAGGACCTCCCTTCTCCGCCACCTCGATTACCTCTTCCGACTTTGAAGATATGGGAAACATCTAAATTGAATCCTATGTTGCAATCATCTAAGTTGACGCATACATCACAATCATCCAAGTCGATGCATATGTTGCAATCACCTAAGTCGACACATTCATCACAATCAACTAAGTCAATACCTACGTCACAATCATCTACATCATTTCCTATGTCATAATCATTTAAGTCAAATCGTATGTCACAATCATCTAAATCGAATCCTATCCCGCAGTCATATACTAACTTTCTACGCGATCCTCGTTATTTCCCGAAATATGTTTTCTTCTAGGAAAGCCACTGCCAACCAATATTAGATCTACATCTTCTTCTACTCGCAAGACATCTAGTTCAAAATCTACTTCGTCTCTTGATTCATCATCTTATTAATATTCCACACCATTTGGAACCATTTATTCTAATCAACCTTCTATGGTCAAAGAACAACCCATGCCGATCTATTTATTTTAGAATGAAGAAGCGATCATAGAATTCATGGGGCCACACAATGGTATTCCCTTAGAGGATTACAATCAAGGATTCTATTTAGACCTCAATACATTCACATATTATAGGGAAGAGGTTGATTCTATTTTTCAAAGAATAGATGAATACTCTAGGATCATCAAACTTGATCCTCCTCTTATCCCTCCATATTCACATTCTTCATTGCATGATGAACTACCGGGTCTAACATTGATCCTTTTCCTATCTTCTCATCACTCAATGATTCTTTGTCTTTTATGATTTCTCAATCAAAATCTCACCTTGGGTCACCACCTAGTAGCCCATCGTCAGATTCTATATGTGGGTCACCTCCAAGTATCCCTTAATCATCTATTTGTGGCTCATCTCTTGGTAGCCCATTTTATTTTATCTTGGGGACAAGTACTAGTAGCCACTCATCTTCTATACTTAGGGCCATGTCCTAATATCCCTCATCTTCTATACTTGGGGCACATCCTAGTAGCCCCCGATTTTGGTTCTTAGTCCACGCCCTAGTAGCCCATCGTATTCTATATATGGGATACCTCTAGGTAGTCCTTCATCTTTTATCTTAGGGCCACATCCTAGTAGCCCTTCATCCTCGGTCTATGAGACACCTCCTGGTAACCCATCTTCTTTTATCCTTGGACCATGTCCTTTGCATCCATCACATTATCCTTCTATCAATGATTGTGGCAAGCCCACCATCATTTCTCACATCAATCCTCTTCATCCACTTTCTTCTCCCACTTCTCTGGGATCAAACAAGTCACGTAGTAGCTTACGGGAAGCCCAAATGGTTTCATCATCAAGATAAGATCCAAAATTACAAGAGCTTTAAAGCTCCCAACAATTTTAATGATATTAAAGTTTAGAATCAAATACAATTAAAAATGTACATCAATGCAACCATCAAGTATAGCACAAAGTGCATAAACCTCTAGATAGGGAGCTTAAGTTCCCTCATATGGAATCCATGTTTCAAGATAAGTCACGGTAATTTATTGAGTATGATCTCACTACGATCAATGAGATTAGAGATCTATGAATCTTGATGAGATAACATGCCTAGTGTTTGCAGACACTAAAATTAGGTCACACTCCCCTTTGATCCCTCAACAAATAAATACCTTCATCACATTCACCTAGCCATGGCCTCCTTCACCCCACTAATATTAACTTAATTAAATTAATTCATTATCCTCACAATATTTATTATTTAAATATCTTAATTTAGATAATTCCCATACATTCACCTCACATAGACACCTCATTAAGCCACCTCACCCTAAAACCTATTCTTAGTAAGTTCTTATAACCAACTAAGTCTTACCCAAACCCTAAAAATCAATGCCTACATTCCCTCTAACCACATTCCCACATGCTTACAACAACTTCTAGTATAATCCATGGGTAATATGACACGAGAGCCTAGAAAATCAAGAAGATCTCCTAGTTTAGTAAACCTAGGAAATCCCACCTTGATCGACACCAATTACCATTAACCATCACCGGTTACACGGGAACCACCATCGATCACCTTTTAAATCCCAAAACAACCTTATTTTCAAGGTTGGAAAACATTGGCACATCTCTAAGAGATATCACATATTTTGAGAACAAGTTTCAGCGAGAACACACATGCAAATAAGGAGATCAAGAATTTTCTCTTGCCAAACAACAAAAGCATCCATCCAAAGACTCACCCCCGGTAAAGATTTGATCCAATCGGGCAAGAAGGAGAGCACATGCAGCACATGCAAGAGATCTCTAATGTTTGGTTATCCTCCAAAACATTCAACCTCTTACCAACATCTTCATTCCTCACTCATGAGGCGTCCGAACTGATTCCAAGTAAGTAGAACATTTTACTCCCTCGGTTCACTTATTCCATCATTGTATTATCATTCTTTGTTCTCCTAGCCATCCAATGACCTCAATTAATATTCACTCCTTTATTATCCCTATTAAAACCTCACCAAATCCCACCCAAATAGCCTAATACCTCATTTCGACCAACCAAGTCCTTTGTGCAATCACAAGGGAGATCCAAAGCTCATTATATGGCATTCCTAGTTTTCCATAGTAACCAACACTGGTTCTCCCCAACCGGCGTTGGTCACCCTTAACCAACATCGGTCTCTGTATTTACCAATACAACCAAGAAAATTTACATACCTATCTATTCCCACCTCACCTTACTCACCTATGACCTGCCCCTGTCGGACTGCAGCAGAGAACCAGAACCAGTTACTTGACCTTTGGATCTTATTTTAACTTAGCCTATTAGATTAGATCTTTCTTATTGTGTTTTGAATGAGATACCTAAATAATTTTAATTACAATAGTATTTACTTTATTACCAGCATTAAATTGTTTTAAACAGTGGATTGATAGTATCTCAGGAAGTATCACACTTCTCGAGTCTAGCACACGCTAAAGGTCCACTATATATATTGTTTACCTTTTTCTGGTGGTCTTGCTTTCCATTACAGGTAGTTCCTCCTAGCCAAAAGGAAGCTATCACGATCAGCTGTGGATCAAGGATTCAACATGTGCGAAACAACCCATCAACCAACATTCCAAAAAGTATTCCTCCTACGCCCATTACCCTATCTATTTTTTCAACATTCAAATAAATGTCTAAGAATTAGGTGAAACATTTTGGCGCGCCCTGTGGGACCCACCCGGGGTTCCTTGCATTTTATTCATTCCTAGGAAAAGTTGTGTTTTTTCCTTCGAAAGGTATACACATAAACTTTCTTCCTTGGTAACCTTCTCTTTCTTTCTATTTTCTCTAAAAGAAACCTTTCTTTTGGTGTACTTAAAAAGAACCATTTCTTCTTATTTTATGCATTTTAGTGAAAGAGCATCCCTCTTTCTCTTCATCTATTTGTGTCATCGAAATTCATATTTTGATTTGGGCTTAAAATAAGTGAATTCCATTTTGATCTATTGCATTAGCTCACATTAATTGAGGGCAACCTATACGCTGGAAGTCATGCCCAAATGATGGCTGAAAAATGAATCTAAGAAAAGAACTTCTTTCCTTTTCTCTTTCTTTGAGTCTTACCAAACCTCACAAAAATTCAAAATACACACATTCTTAAACAACATCTTACCTGGAAGAAGTTGTAGGTGATCACATGATCACGGTACAGTGGGCACCCAACTCGCTGCTCTGTCAAGTCATACTTCAAAGTGAGGCCCACCCCCACCATAACAAACTGAAACCTCACCTTGTAGATCTCCTTTTTTGTAGGAAGCCATCCTCACCAAAAAACTCTATTTTATAGTTCATGTGTCAGTCCTTAAATAGCATAAGCTAAACAAACATAATAGAAAAGGCACTCTTAGGGTCGCATTTTTTAGTGTTTCTACTTGGCTTGCGTTTTGAGGTGAGAGGTCATGTTCTTCATTTTCTTGTTTCTCCTCGCACGCTCCGCATCATAGTTGGTGTATTATGACTTTTTCTAAGTGTGTTTGGACCATATTCTCATCATTCTTAGAATTCTAGTTTTTATTCCCCACGAGGTTTTAATTCACAACCACTTTTCTCTCATCGGTGTTTCAATTTCACGGTGATGGTGTCGATCGGCAATTTCGTCGTCGGTTACCCTCGACCATCCTTGGTTATACCCAACCGGCATCGGTTCTAGGTCCTTTCTATTAGCCTACCCAAAAGGACAAATTTCTTGGAAAACCGCACTCACAAAGATAGTTTGTGACACTTAGAGAGTGAAACAAAAGGAAGCTTGTGGCTTAGAGCCAACTATAATTTATATATTGCGTTCTACAAATCTCTCACAAAGTGAAAACTTGTTTGGATTCAAAACCTTGTTATTTGAATAAGGGGAGAGTCCATTTAAGTTGAAACCACATGTTATTTCATCAAAAAAATTAAGGGGTTACTTTGTCCTAATTTTTCACTTGTCATAAGACAAGGCAAAACTCCACCAAAGTTACGCCAAGTAATTTTCATCGCCACTTGGTATACTCCTTTGTTTGTTTGTTTCCCTTTGGGGAAAAAAGAAAACATACATATGTAGTGCTATTAATTGATTGTGTCCACCACTTTTACACCTATTTACATTCATCCGTGCTTGAGACGGGATGGTAAATGTTGAAAGTGTGTTGGTATGTCTTTTTATCTTGATAGCCATTAATCTTGATACTCATGTCAAGATGTTCATTGAATATAGGTTGACTCATCATTGACTTCCTTTTAAGTTGTTACGCTTTTCATATCATATCGATACAATTTTGATACTTACGTCTTGTTTCCTTTTTGAAACTTGATCTAAGTCTCTAAGTTGTATTATTACGTTGCTCGCATAAATAACAACTTCTTGATATACTTAGATTTAGTTTTTATCCTAACATTTCCTTGAGTTTTGAAAAGTGTCGTTACTCTGTTTGCATTGTGGTGACATCATTTTGATACTAAAATATTGCTTTTTCATAAAGCTTGATTAACATATCCAAATAGTGTTGTTGCGCTGCTCGCATTTGTAGCATCCTTTTTCAAGACTTGGACTTTTTTTGTTTAAAACTGGTTTTAGTATATCTTGTTAGGAGATCGCATCAACACCTTCTTAGTATTTAGGCATTTTTATTTTAAACTTGACCTAAGTAGTGATATTGTGTTGTCACTATTTTCACTAAGCCTATACTTGAAAATGTAGGGAGTAAACTATTCTTATGATTGGATCATAGTCTTGTACTTGATCATTGTGTCCTAGATATTTCTTGTTACGCGTACTTTCTCTCGAATGTCATTCTTTATTATTTGGTGTCCTTGGTTCATATTGCCTTTTTATGTCTTTCCATTCTTTGATTGAAATTATTTGTGATGACTTGATGCCATTACACTTCTTGGTTTGTTCTAGGGTCCATTTAAAACCAGCCTTAGAAAAACCTTGTTTATTTTTTACTTCCTACCATAAGGATAGGGCATTCAAAATTAGGATCCAATCCCTTAATTTTGTAGTACATATGTATGTTTCAAACCTTTGCTAAAACATTTCCTATTATTTTAACATTTACACTTCCAAAATTTTTGTCCAAACCTTGTTGGATTGTCAAAATTATGTCATTACGATACTTTTTTACTTCAAATTCCTTTGGAAAATCAAACAAGCATCCTTGTGGTTGTAAAATGTCTAGTTGGACAATATTATGCTGCCCAAATTGACACATAACTTCCTTCCAATTGAAGAAGTTAAATCCTACTATCTCGATCTAGACATTTGTATCCCACAAATGCCAATAATGACCAACTATCACATGGTTCCTCAAATTTAAAAAATAGGGAACCTAAGTTTCAACATTCTTATCAAAGAATGCCCATCACGAATAATCCTTGTTTGGTTCTTCACGTTAGAGAACTCATTCAGACACCCCATTTCCCACCTTCATCTCATATTCAATAGTATGGTTTAGATTATTTTGATCCAAACTATTATTCGGATTCCCCTAAGTAATATGAGGATTCCAATCAAACTGTTCTTCCGATTCCCTCGGTCTTCTAAAGATTCTAATATGAATTATTCATAAAATTAAAATCCTACGTCACAATCATCTGATTATACTTTTGAGTTGTGGTCCTCCTCACTTCCCATGACCCCCTTATCCACCACCTCAAAGACCTATTCCTCTGTTGAAGGTGCAGGTGACCCTAAGTTCATCTAATTCAAATCCTATGTCATAATCATCTTATTTGACTCTTGAGTTGCGGTCTTCCCTTTCTTTGTAGGACCCCCTTCTCCTTCACCTCAATGACCTCTTCCTCTTGAAACATCTAAATTGAATCCTATGTTACGATAATCTAAGTTGACGCATACATCAAAATCATCCAAGTCAATGCATATGTTGCGATCATCTAAGTCGACACATTCATCACAATCAACTAAGTCGACACCTACGTGATAATCATCTACATCGCTTCCTATGTCATAATCATCTAAGTCAAATCGTATGTCACAATCATCCAAATTGATTCATAAGTCACAATCATCTAAATCAAATACTATGCCGTAGCCATATAATAACTTTCTATGTGATCCTCGTTATTTCCCGAAATATGTTTTCTTCTAGGAAAGCCACTTGCGCCAACCAATATTGGATCTACATCTTCTTCTAATTGTGAGACATCTAGTTCCAAATCTACTTCGTCTCTTGATTCATAATCTTCTTAATATTCCACACCATTTGGAACCATTTCTTCTAATCAACCTACTATGGTCGACGAACAATAACCCCTGCCGATCTATTTATTTTAGAATGAAGAAGCGATCATATAATTCATGGGGCCACACAATGACATTCCCTTAGAGGATTACAATCAAGGATTTTATATAGACCTCAATACATTCACGTATTATAGGGAAGAGGTTGATTTTATTTGTCAAAGAATAGATGAATACTCTAGGATCATCAAACTTGATCCTCCTCTTATTCTTCCATATTCACATTCTTCATTGCATGATGAACTACGGGTCTAACATTGATCCTTTTCCTATCTTCTCATCACTCAATGATTCTTTGTCTTTCATGATTTCTCAATCAAAATCTCATATTGGGTCACCACACAGTAGCCCATCGTCGGATTCTATATGTGGGTCACCTCCAAGTATCCCTTCATCATCTATTTGTGGCTCACCTCCTAGTAGCCCATTTTATTTTATCTTGGGTCCAAGTACTAGTAGCCACTCATCTTCTATACTAAGGGCCATGTCCTATTATCCCCTCATCTTCTATACTTGGGGCACATCCTAGTAGCCCCTCATCTTTGGTTCTTAGTCCACGCCCTAGTAGCCCATCGTATTCTATATATGGGATACCTCTAGGTAGTCCTTCATCTTTTATCTTAGGGCCACATCCTAGTAGCCCTTCATCCTCGGTCGATGAGACACCTCACAGTAACCCATCTTCTTTAATCCTTGGACCATGTCCTTTGCATCCATCACATTATCCTTCTATCAATGATTGTGGCAAGCCCACCATCATTTCTCACACCAATCCTCTTCATACACTTTCTTCTCCCACTTCTCGGGATCAGACAAGTCACGTAGTAGCTTACGGGAAGCCCAAATGGTTTCATCATCAAGATATCATAAAAATTCTAAGAGCTTTAAAGCTCATAACAATTTAAATGATCTTAAAGTTTAGAATCAAATACTGATTAAAAATGTACATCAACGCAACCATCAAGTATAACGCAAAGTGCATAACCTCTAGATAGGGAACTTAAGTTCCCGCATATGAAATCCTTGTTTCAAGATAAGTCACAATCATTTATTAAGTATGATCTCACTACGATCATTGAGATTAGAGATAATATGACTCTTGATAAGAAAACATGCCTAGTGTTTTGGAGACACTAAAATAAGGTCACACCCCTTTGATCCTCGACAAATAAATACCTTTATCACATTCACCTAGCCATGGCCCCCTTCACCCCACTAATATTAATATTAATTAAATTAATTCATTATCCTCACAATATTTATTATTTAAATATCTTAATTTAGATAATTCTCTCACATACACCTCACCTAAACACCTCATTAAGTCACCTCACCCTAAAACCTATTCGTAGTAAGTTGTTATAACGAACTAAGTCTTACCCAAACCCTAAAAATCAATGCCTACATTCCCTCTAACCACATTCCCGCATGATTACAACAGCTTCCAGTCTAATCCGTGGGTAATATGACATGAGAGCCTAGAAAATCAAGAAGATCTCCCTATTTTAGTAAACCTAGGAAACCTTGCCTTGACCGATCTTTGGTTACCCTTAACCGTCTTTGGTTACACCGAACCACCATCGATCACCTTTTAACTCCAAAAACAACCTTATTTTCAAGTTTGGAAAATATTGGCACATCTCTAAGAGATATCACATCTTTTGAGAACAAGTTTCGGTGTGACAACACACATGCAAATAAGGAGATTAAGCATTTTCTCTTGCACAGACATCTAGCATCCATCCAAAGCACTCACCCCAACAAAGATTTTATCCAATTAGGAAAGAAGGAGAGCACATACAACACATGCAAGAGCTCTCCAACATTTGGTTATCCTTCAAAACATTCAACCACTTACCAACATCTTCATTCCTCACTCATAGATGTCCAGAACCAGATTCCAAGTAAGTAGAACATTTTACTCCTCTGGTTCACTTATTCCATCATTGTATTATCATTCTTTGTTCTCCTAGCCATCCAATGACCTCGATTAATATTCACTCCTTTATTATCCCTATTAAAACCTTGCCAAATCCCATCCAAATAGCCTAAGACCTCATTCCGACCAACCAAGTCCTTTGTGCGATAATGAGGAGATCAAGCTCATCTGTGGCATTCCCGGTTTTCCACGAGTACTTCAAGCACCGGTTCTCCCTAACCGGCATTGGTCACCCTTAACGGCATTAGTCTGTATTTACCAATACAACCCGAGAAAAGTGACCTACCTATCTATTCCCACCTCACCTTACTCACCTATGACCTGCTAAGACCTCTCGGACAGGACTGCAGAGAACAGAACCGATTACTTGACCTTCGGATCTTATTTTAACTTAGCTTGTTATATTAGATCTTTCTTATTGTGTTTTGAATGAGGTACCTAAATTTTTTTAATTACAATAGTATTTACTTTATTACCAGCATTAAATTGTTTTAAACGGTGGATTGATAGTATGCAGGAAGTATCACACTTCTCGAGTCTAGCACATGCTTTAGGCGAGTCCACTTGTATATAGTGTTTAACTTTTACGGTGGTCTTGCTTTCCATTACAGGTAGTTCCTCCTAGCCAAAAGGAAGTTGTCACGATCATTTGTGGATCAAGGAGTCAACATGGGTGAAACAACCCATCAACCAACATTCCAAAAAGTATTCCTCCTACGCCCATTACCTATCTATTTTTTCAACATTCAAATAAACGTCTAAGAATCAAGTGAAACATTTTGCACTTAGCCGGTGGGACCCACCGGGGTTCCTTGCATTTATTCATTCCTAGGAAAAGTTGTGTGTTTTTTTCCCTTGAAAGGTATACACATAAATTTTCTTCCTTGGTATCCTTCTCTTTCTTTCTATTTGCTCTTAAAGAAACCTTTCTTTTGGTGTACTTAAAAAGAACCATTTCTTCTTATTTTCTACATTTTAGTAAAAGAGCATCCCTCTTCCTCTTCATCTATTTGTGTCATCGAAATTCATATTTTGATTTGGGTTTAAAATAAGTGCATTCCATTTTGATCTATTGCATTAGCTCACATTAATTGAGGGCAACCTATATGCTGGAATTAATGCCCAAATGATGGTTGAAAAATGAATCTAAGAAAAGAACTTCTTTCCTTTTCTCTTTCTCGAGTCTTACCAAACCTCACAAAAATTCAAAATACACACATTCTTAAACAACATCTTACTTGAAAGAAGTTGTAGGTAATCACATGATCATGGTACGGTGGGCACCTAGCTTGCTCTTGTGTCGAGTCATACTTGGATCGAGGCCCACCCCCACCATAACAAACCTAAAACTTCACCTTGTAGATCTCCTTTTCGTAGGAAGACATCCTCACCAAAAACTCTATTTTACGGTTCATGTGTCGGTCCTTAAATAACATAAGCTAAACAAACATAATAGAAAAGGAACTCTTAGGGTCACATGTTTTAGTGTTTTCGCTTGGCTTTTGTTTTGAGGTGAGAGGTCATGTTCTTCATTTTCCTATTTCTCCTCACATGCTCCTCGTCATAGTTGGTGTATTACGAATTTTTTTGAGTGTGTCGGACCATATTCTCGTCATGCTTAGAATTCTAGTTTTGATTCCCCACGGGTTTTAATTCACAACCACTTTTCTCTCATCATTGTTTGATTTCACGGTGGTAGTGTCGATCAGCGTCTGTCATCAATTACCCTCGACCGTCTTGATTATACCCAACCAGGCATCGGTTCGAGTCCACTTTGTTAACCTACCAAAAGGAAATCTATTCACCTTCTTCAACTATTTAGAGTCCTGCCATTGCAATCATTCCCATTGACCTTGTAAATCTCTCATGAAATTTGGCATACATCATATTTGGCATTATACCTTGTTTTTGACCCACTTTTAATTTCCCACGGTGACCGATAGTAGTTACCTGTGACCGGCGTTAGTTTACCTAACCGACATCGGTTAGCTTTGTGTCATTTTCTAGCTGACATTTGGTACCTAACCCACTTTTTACTACCTATTTCACCTATTCCTATTTTTTTCTGTGTTATTTATGGAGAAGAAGCCCAACCTGATTAGTAGTTGTTCACATGGTGCTGACCTGAAGACAAGCAAGCACACTTTTATTCCACGACAGTTTTCAATTGCTCCCACCTATTCCTTCACCGCCTTCCTTTTATCACGGGCATGGATCTATCCAACCTATCACTATCACTACTAGAGATGAGGTGTTCACATGACTCCTTGACCAAAACCCTGTTACCTTTGAGTTTTACCTTTCCCACTTGTCTACTCGAGATGCCTCAGGTCAGTTGATATACGACATGCCCGTATCTATCCCCCTAACTCTTGTTCCCACTCCCATGTTAGCCTAAATGCCGGATCCACACTACCGCATCTACCTTACCCCAAGTCGTGTCACGGCTAGGTCTTATACCCATTATGACTTCCATGTATGCTACATCTGTAGCACCCGTCACATCCACCATACCTTTGACAACCACCGAGAAAGCAATCTCATCTACCCCTATTTTCTCGCATATACCCATAGCTACACAACCACCTCCCATTTCGGTGACCCCTACCCTTTTCAAAACATTTTCCTTTTAATTCCACAATCGTTAGCCCCATTTCCACTAAGGTTACCATGACCCTTCCACCTCCATATACATACTACCGGTAGCCTCTGTTTCATCTATTGTTCACTGGGTGCATACCCCTATTTCATTGCCTCCTTCTCAATCTACCTACATGACAACACCATATATTAGAATTCCTCCCTTGTTACATGGCCAACACCAACCCTCTTACACTACAGGAGGCACCCAACAATCACAACCTACTAATGACCTAATTAAATTAATGATGGACAAGATGCAGACATTGGAGGCATCAGTTTTCGGATCCCGCACCACTCTCACCTATGATGATATTTGTAATGAGCCTATCCACCCATCCATTCCTATTCATCCATACCCCATGCATTGGGAAATGCCTAAATTCAACCATTTCAACAACAAGGAGGACCCACAATAACATTTATAGTCGTTCAAACATGGGTGCTACCTGATTGCTCATGATGACACTTTGCTCTTGAGGACCTTTCCCATGTCTCTAGCTGGACTTGCATTATATTGGTATAGTGGGTTCCTAGACACTCCATATTTTCATGTAATCAGGTAGCCCGATCCTTTTTGGATCACTTCTCCATCAATATCATCAAGAAGGTTACCATGGTGACCTATACTCCATGCATCGATGTATGACGACGAGTCTATCACAAATTTTTTTGCTCATTGGTGTAGCCTAATTAATCAGCTCACCTTCCAACTACCACAAACATAACTCATCGAGCTCTTCACACGAGCTTGTGTTAGACATATCTTGCTTAACCTTCAAGTCCAAACTTTTTGAACCTTAATGAAGTATTCACCATGGCATGAAAGCTAGAGATTTGGGTCATCGAAGAGAAGAAAATACCGCATGATAAGACATTGGCATTCAAGTTGAATGATACCTCTTCTTCTTCCAAACCACAAAACAATTATTCAAAGGCAAGGGTACCGCTAACGCGTGAGTGGTACTTAAGGCTAGCCTAGTTCATCTATCAAATCAGGCTAGCCCTTCATCTAATCTCTCACCCATTCAGACTTTTCAATTCAGAAGGGAACAATGGAAATATACCCCAATTGGGGAACCTTATTCTTTTGTCTTAGAAAATCTCATCAAAGCTGGGGCCATCACCCTTTCGCCTATGAAACCACACCTTTGGTTTTGACCCTTCTCATCCCACACCCGCATGGTATAAAGAACATGATTTACGTAACTATCACGCGCAAAGGGTCACAATGACAAAAATTGCATCACTTTCAAAAACATTGTCCAAGAAATGCTCGAGAAATGCACGTTAACCATGGATAACCCTAATGCCCTTGCTAATCAAAACCTACACATCTTCAAGAAACCATTTCCCAATCATGCCCCTTCATATGATCAAACTGGTGAGACCTCAACTCATGATACCCATACCCGTGAGGTCCATGCTATTTTCAGCGATGCACCCATTTCTTCCTAGTTACCTCATATTCCTTCCATAGAATAAATCCTAGCCCGAAGTCCTACTTCCACATTGGAACCTACCTCACCTATTCCTCCACCCATAAAGGAACACCTTTCACCTCCTTCCTCACCTATGGAGGAGCCTTCCACTAACATCGAGACCATTTCACCTTTGGATTCTCCACCTAGGGAACCGACACCCATAATACTTCTTCAATCCATGGAGGATACTTGTTTATCTCCTCCACCTATAGAGGAGCACCCATCATCTCCTCCACTCTACAAAGGAGCACCCATCATCTTCTCCACCTACAGAGGAGCACCCATCATCTCCTCCACATATAGAGGAGCACCCATCATCTCCTCCACCTATCACGGATCTAGTAGAAATACCTTTTCCCCTAGGAGACCATTCTCCATCAGCTACCAAAGATCCTACAGACCTACTTTTAGCTCTCTTACCCACGGAAGCTGAAGCTAGCCAATTCCCCATCTCTAAGACACATTTTATAGGAATTACTATTAGGTCCTCATCAACGCCACCTATAGACATGTCGTTCTCATGTTTGGTCGATCACTTAGATTATGTGGATAGGGCCTTACTTTGGGGGCACCTTTTTCTTCCTGTCTCAACGTAAATGCAGATGTCACTTGCTAATACCTCCACTATCTACCTAAAAATATTTCGACCAATCGAACTAAACAAAACCACCTCTATCACAAATTCTTCCACGACACCCATCATAACTCAACACACACCCTTACCCATAACCCAACATACATCTAAATCCAAACCCTCACCTATAACATCTTCCTCGACTAAACCTATTACTACCTTAGGGGTCACCCTAACCACCAACCTTACTCATCCACCTATCAAACTAGATTTAGCTACATCCTCCACAGTCAACCCAAAATTCACTCGATACCCAAACGGAAGAACCAAACCCACATAACTCATATCCCAGCTGTTCTTCTCACACCTACATCACCTTCACCCTTTCCGTCCATCTCGGGACCTCAACCTCCCAACATGATTAAGCAACCTCCACCCATCAACAAACCAAAAACACAACATCCCACTCCTTCCTCACAAACCTCCAACATACCTAGGTGCCCGACACGACTTACACCCATACCTCCAATATCCTCAGTAACTTCTTCACTACCCACTACACTTCAGTCTTTGTCCCTCACACCCCTTGCATGACCCGCGTCATCTACCTTCACAACACCTCCATTATCCCTTGGGTAACTTGCCCTCTTCCCCATCTCGGTTTTCCTTCTATATCTCATACACCCATATCACCTTTACCCAAGAAGGTGCAACCCAAAGACAAAACTCCGCTACCCCCCAATAAGGTAGTCAAAATAACCCCACACCCTCCTTCTCATTTATCTACCATACCCCTACTTAGACAAACACGACCGATACCCAAGACCCTGCCAACACCCAAAACCATAGCTCGACCTACCCCCTCTCTCCTACAAGGACCGTTCCTAAACAATCGCCGCACCTACACCCAAACCCACTTTCACTTCTCATTGCGACCCACTAGTAGGGTCCTATGCAAAAATCTTAACCAACCTCCTTAAGACTTCTGTTATCACATTACGCCACTCAGACCTTATGACCCCCTCAAACCCAAGCCAAAAGGGTTTGATGACACTGAAATTTGTGCCTACCATCATGTGCCAGGGCACGATGTGGAAAAGCTGCAAGGCCTTGAAAACCATCCTTATCCGGTTGTGTCCTCGAAGCCAAATTTGACAATGATGACCTTCTCGTGAGGACCCCCTGCTTCACCAACACCCATTCCACACTGCCCACTAAACAACCACGACCTCTACCCCCACAGCTCCTAGAGCCACCTCTAAGATTCGAAATTAACATGGTACACATAAGAGAACTTGCCACACCATCACCTAAATGTCATTGCGCTCAGCTCACCTCACAAGGATTTTCTCCTCCAATAGGTTTTTTCCCGTCATGTCATTATACCACTCATCCTACACCTACTCCATTTAACAACTCCCTAAAAAAACTTGATACACGTTACTACACATGCTCGGAAGGATAAGGGAAAAGACAAGGCAATCGACTCACCTACCAATCCTATACCCAACATACCATCTGCGCCCATACCTAAGATTACTATCTCTGTGGCCCCACATACCCTATTTCTAATTGAGTCACACATCGCACCATGCTTAAACAATTACACCAATCTCCCCTCAAAATGTCCTTATATGACCTCATCCAAACCTCATAATCCCATCGTCAAGTTCTCATGGAGGTTATTCAATCTATTGAGGTTTTACACGATGACCCCACACCCGTAGCCTCCATCATCACACCCCATCATGTAGCCTCTCTCACCAAATTACCAACTTCATATTCACCTTCACCTACTCACCAAATAGCCTTCCCTAGCTTCTTAGAGGAAGAGATCACACCGCACCAATGGCTGCGACCTGGACTCCAACTCTCTTCATCTTTGTCCACATCGATGACATATGGGTACGATGTGTGATGATTGATGGGGGATCTAGCATTAACATCATTTCATCCCATGCATTCACTCAAATGTGCATACTTGACAATTGCATGCATAAACATCCTTTCATGTTGCATTCATTCAATGACGCTATCACTCTACTACTGCACAGGCACCGTCATACTCCATGTTCGCGTGGCCCCCCCGCGCACTATTCGAGTTATTATACATCTTGGAGGGGGAATTTTAATATAACTTGTTGCTTGAAAGACCCTAGATTCGTGTCATGGGTTGCGTTCCTTCCACTTTACATTCTTTGTGTAAAGTTTGAACACGAAGGACACACCTATACTATTCAAACTAACCCATCACCTTTTAAGACATGTAACATGTTTTATTGACCAAATGTGCTCATACCCATTAAGGTGTCTACCTCCACAACCACCACCACTTCACTTACACCTCTGCTTACCAGTATAGTCGCTACCTCAACCGCACATGCCTCCTCCATTCCTACCGCTGCCACAACCTCCACGGCCGACCCATCAGCCTCCCAATCTGTTAACTCTACCTCCGCATCGACCTCTAACACATCATTTATTCTAGCTACCCATATACCAACCACTGATCCCTTGGAAGGAATTTTTCAATGCCTCACTTGAGGGGAGTATTGCCTATATAGTGTCAACACATTCCTTACTCCACAAGAGTATGAAATCCTTCACCAACACCCTCACTATGATCACTGCATATGAGAATGTCTCTTTTATGGTCCTCATCATCTTCATACCAGTCTCACCTATGGGGGAATTGATACTACCACTTACACACCCGAACCACCATCACAAACTCACCCATTTTTCGCAGACTTCCAGTCTCTCACCAATTTCCGTTTCACCCACACCTTCCTATACTGATGTGCATGGAAGGGATTTGGTTTTGGATTTTATGAGAAAGGCTGCCATATTGTTATTCCATGTACCACCCACAAACATAACAGGTGTAGTGGTATCGGCTTTCCTGAACCACCTACCAAACAGGCCCACATTGAACCCATCAAGGACATCAACCCTTATCCAACTTCTTCACCTATTCCACCTTCATCACCACCGTCACTGACAGAGTCGATGGATCCATAATCTATCCCTCCTAATTTTTTTTTCATAAATACCATTTCCTTGGGGCCTTTTACTTATCAACGTGAGGGCGAGGCTCCTTCCTCTCTTCCCATCTTGCATCTTGAAATGATCGATGATGATATACCTTCAATTAATGTCTTTCAATGTCAGGATGATGAATCTATACTCACCTACCTTGGTGCAGAAGACTCATATATTCATCAGTCGTTACCCTCTGAGACACAAACCATGTTGAGTGAATTAACTATCGAAATCAACATTCACAGTCAGGATGACCCGCACATCCTAAAGATCAGCCAATCTTTAGATGTTGCTAAACAGGAAGCCATCACTTATTTTCTCAAAGATCATAACCATGCATTTTCTTGGTCTTATGCAGACATGCCTAGTATTGACCCCACCATAGTGGTCCACAATATCGTAACCATTCTCGATGCCAAACCTATCAAACAAAAGCTGAGGAAAATGCACCCTCGCATTGCCCTTCTCGTCAAAGAAGAACTTCAATGCCTTCTTTCCATTTCCTTCATATTACCCATTGATTATCCTCATTGGATTTATAACATTGTCCCCGTCACTAAGGCGACTGGGGGGATCCTCATTTACATGAATTTCCATGACCTCAACGTAGTCTACCCAAAATATGACTTCCCCTTACCCGGTATTGACCAATTGGTTGACCTTACCGCTGGTCACGAGATGCTATCACTCATGGATGGCTTCTCAGGTTATAACCAAATCCTGCTTACCCCAGAATATCAATAGAAAACCACATTCATCACCCCTTGGGGGACCTTATGCTATTGAGTCATGCCTTTTGGCCTTAAAAATGTTGGTGCCACATATCAGTGGGCTATGAATTATATCTTCCATGACATCATGCATCGTATATTGGAAGATTACATGGATGACATCCTCACCAAATCTAAGTGCCGCTCTGAGCACCTTGTCATCCTCAAAACCATTTTTAATCATCTCATTAAATATTGTGTTCACCTTCAACCTAAGAAGTGAGTATTTTTGGTCCTCTCGGGAAAATTCTAGGATTTATCATTTCTTTATGTGGTATAGAAGTGAACCCTTCTAAAGTCAAGGCCATTCTCAAAATGCCTCCGCCCACTAATCTTAAACAACTCCGTATCCTGCAAGGTAAATTGTAGTCTATTATTTATTTCATTTCACAATTATCTAATCGATGTCAACCATTTCATCATCTTCTCAAGAAGGATATCTCCTTTAAATGGGATGATGACTGCCCCAAATATTTTGAGGCCTTAAAACAATACCTTCTCCAACCACCCATACTCATTCCACCTAAAGAGGATCAACCTTTCTACCTATACATCTCAGCTACTGCTCACTCCTTAGGAGCCATGCTTGCTCATCGCAATGAACAACATAGGGAGCAGGTGGTTTATTACATAAGCCATACTCTTTTGGACTATGAAACCTACTACACCCATCCCAAAAAAACTTTTCTTAGCCTTAGTTTTCGTTGCCACAAAACTCTGACATTATCTACTCAACCACAAAACCTATGTTGTGACCAACATCGTCCCCTTACACTTCATGTATGCCAAACCTTATCAAAATCGATGTGCCACATGCTAGCTTATGCTTTTAGCTAACCTCGACCTCGAATTCATTCATAAAAATTCCATCAAGGGCCAAGATATCACCGACCAATTGGCCAACGCACCTATTTCTGGGGATCAACCCTCTAATTTTGACTTTCCAGATGAGTCAATTGCTACCCTTTCCTTGGATGAACCCACTTATCAAATGACACTCTTCTTCAATGGTTCCAAGTGCCAACGCAAAAGTGGGGCTGGAATTATCCTCATTCTCGCTTGATGGTGAACCCATGCCTTTGTCTTTCAAACTAGCTTTTGATTGTACAAACAATATTGCTTTGAATACGAAGCGCTCATACTAGGTCTCAAGCCGCCTACGCCTAGATGTCAAAACAATCAACATCTTTGGTGATTCTCAATTGGTCGTAAACCAAATCAATTATATATACCAATGTCGTAACGAGATACTTCAAAAGTATAAACATCATGTAGACATACTTTTGACCACCTTTGGCCGTTATGCCCTTCAAACCATCCCTCGTTCAACCAAAAATTTGCAGATACAATGGCTCGCTTGGCTTCCCAAATACCCACTTCACCTACCAATTCTAAAATCTTTGTCACTGTACAAAAACTCCAATCACCTTCTTATTTACCTCACGAAGTTTAATCTATCGGAACCGTTACCCCCGACCCGAGTGAACTTTGGTACAAATAATACTATGACTATCTTTCTCTCTCCATCTTACCTCCTGATCTCACCCATAATGGACAATGCACCTTCCTTAAAAATGTCTCTCGTTACATCATCATGGGGGGCCTCCTCTATAAGCATGGATTTGATGGTATTCTCTTACGATGCCTCACAAGTTCTGAAATTCCTTATACCATTAAGGAAGTTCATGATGGCATATGTGGAGGTCACTTGGTGACCTTCTTTTTGTTGCTAAGTGTATTCTTCATCGGGCTATTCGCCAACCCTTAACCATGATTGTTGTGACTACGTCAAACGTTGTGTAAAATGCCAACAACATGCCAACCTTCATCATACACCTAGTCATGCCTTACAGGTCACCCATGACCTTTGGCCCTTCTCTCAATGGGGTTTGGATCTTGTTAGAGAAATCAATCCCCATTCTTCCCAATGACATCAATGGATCATCACCGCTACCGAATACTACACAAAATGGGTGGAAGCCATACCACTCATCTCCACAAAAGCCAAGAAAATATGTGAGTTCATCAATCATCACATCATTTGTCACTTTGGTGTTCCTCATCACCTCATCACTGATAATGGAAAACAATTCAAAAGCAAAACCTTGCAAAAACTTTGCGACGCCTTTGACATTTAGCTTAGTTTCTCAACACCTTATTACCCACAAACCAACAGCCCAATCCGAATCCACTAAAAAACCTTACATAAAATTCTCATAAAATTGGTTGATGATACTAGGAAGGACCGGCATACACACATTCCTTTTTACCTATGGGCATACCACACTATTATTCGTACTTCCACTACCGCTACACCTTTTTCTATGGTCTATGGTACAAATGTTGTTGTACTCTCGAAGTCAGATCCCTTCACTCCATATTTCTCTCCATGACATGCTAAATGATGATGACTTTTGTCACGACCATTTAGCACATCTTGAGTTATTAGAAAATGTCTTCTTAACGCTTTTGAACACCTTCAATTTTACCGAAATGTATCAAACGTGCCTACGACAAACGTGTCTATGAACGAACCTTCCAAGTCGGTGACCTTGTCCTAAAATAAAATCAACATGTAACCAAAGTAGAAAAAAATTAAACGGGAAAATTTTCTCCTAATTGGCTTGGACCATACATCGTGACCCATACTTATGGATCAGGTGCTTATCGTTTATCTTCACTCGATGGTAAACCTGAACTTGAGCCCCTTAATGCCTTGCATCTTCAACCATTCTACTATTGACTTATAGTCCTACATCACTTTTTGCCTCTTTCCATGCTCATCCCTTGAGCACTCTCCACTTCTTACACCTCACCAATGATTAAAAAAGAATCATGTGAGTACCCATCACTTGTTATCTTCTCTTGAATATATGTACCACAACACTACACATAGCATGATTTTCATGGATACTTTTTGTCTACCTTTAGATGAGATCCCATGGTCATTTCACCCTACTTTTGAACAAGAATCCTATTCCTCACCTTGGTCTTGTCCATGACTTTAAAACCTCACTTGGGACACAACTCCTTGAGTCAAACTTCTAATAAAAGATGACTCCCTCAAAGGGACATCTTCCTCTTAGCAATCCCTGCTATAAATAGACTAATCCCTCGAAGGAAAGCTATGTAAATCCCTTTAGTCATGGAATTTCCCATTATGACCTCGGATCTCTTACCCAAAGAGCATGCTACCTCATACCATATAAAGTTAACCACCTTTCACCCTTTTCACCATTCCCACTCCCATTTCCTATTGCCTCAAGGGACCTCTTGGAAACTAAGACATTTGGTGATGATGTGACTACTTTTCACCGTCGAACAATAAATCATGTAATTTCTTTTGGGTCTTACATTCATCACCTCCTCCAAGGTATGATCTACTCGAAATGATCCTAACTAATCAGGTGGCTTTATTGCCTCCTCTTATCTTTTAACCGTCTTTATTTACGTTTTGATTACCTTATACAAGATTTGGTCCTTGACACTTACCTTTGGGGTAATCTTATTCTTTTACCACAATCAACATCACCTATACAAATTTTCCTATAACCCACCCACACCTAATGACCTAAACCCAAATCATGCCTCACACCTACAAACTCATTTTCATACCTCCTCATATTCTTCCCTAGCTTATGGGAGAACTACATCAGCCTGAGGTCCCTTTTCATCGGGAATATGTAAGCAACACTCCGAGGGCATGGGGCCCTTGGAGGTTAGTTCAGACATTCTCTACCCTCACCAATCCATCTTTCGTCTTCCTAAATTACATTCTACCCCACTTAGTTTCCTTTTATATCAACAATTGGAAATCAAACCATACAGACAACAAGTTGCTAAAATATTTTTATCATCATCACAACATACATTTCTTATGACTACCATTTCTCTACCATCATCATACATGTATTATAAAGCATCTTACACATGACCCATACCATCATTCATTGCACAAATTAATGAATCACAACTTCAACCAATTTCAACTCGATCCATGTCTAAACTAACTTCGACTCAATCTACGCCTAAACCAACCTGACTCAATCCATGCCTAAACCAACGACTCAATCCATGCCTAACTCACCTAATTCCCATCCATATCACAACAACAAATCAAAATTCTTAGAAAAACACCAAAAAATCAAGCATCTAATGTATTTCATCATATAAATAAATATTTATCTCAATATAATGTACATGGATATCCAATCATGTCCATCATCTCAAAATCATCGGCACACAGTGATACTCAATACAAAATTTCATCAGCACATAGGCCAGTTTCATATACAATGAAATAATAAAACAATACAAAATATCTTAGGCACGCAGTTGGTATATATTCAAAATATACAAAGCTCTCATACATCCTCACTATCTTCGACACGCAGGTGGTATATATAAAAAATAACTACAATACATCAAAATCGGGAGTCATATATTAGGCATCTCGGTGTATATCCTCCATATCTATATCACCTATACCTCTCGCCTCCTCGGCCCCTCGTCTCGGTGACCTACGAACATCTCCCCTACCATCATAGGTGGTGGCTGGGTCCCTCTTTGGAACCTCACCTAGAGTTGGTCTCCGTGAGCTGGTGGCCTCTCCCTGATCTCGGCCTCGAGCTCGATGGACCCCTATGCTCTCTACATTGTGAGTGCAATATCTAGTCCTCTCATTCAAGGCACGATGTGCCTGGGTACTCTCTATAGGATAGAAAATCTATCTTGGTCACCATCAGCTGATCCTAGTAGTATTTTGCCTAACCTAGGGCATCCCATAACCTAGATATAGGCACAAGTATATGGTGGCCCCATAGGCCTGGCCCCTATACTGTCTTGTTGGACCTTGCCCGCTCCTTTTCCTATGAAATAGGACTGGTCTCGATGCTGTGGTGGTGCCTTCGCCTTGTGCCTATATCTCGGGCTTGTAAGGCCCCATCTATGCTCGAGATGTGGCCAATCGCCCTACAACCTCATTACTTGTGCTCGTAAGGCCACCACCTAACCATCATCCTCATCTCCATCTCCATCCCCACCCCTGGCCATCTGGGCTCAGACTAGCCACTGTACATGTAGCTCTGTTACCTCCAGCTCTGAACTCGCTGGGTTGTGTTCGCACCATACCCAACTGGGTAATCAAAGTAGCCACCTACCTCTGTAGGGTGTCTCTCTACACCATGATGGTGGCTAGATCCAGTTGGCTGGTATGGGTGGTGTGGCTCATAAATGAGCTGCCCACCGTTGTCTATACTTGTATGTGACCTAGGAATCATCAATCCGTCGATCGCATGCTCGCTCATCCTCGCTCTGTGGGCACTATCGGTTGAGGTAGAGGTAAGGACCTCTCCATGTCGTCTCTCCTGTATTGCAGGAAGGGTGGAGTTATGTCCTATAGTAGCCTAATCGCGCTCGACTCGTCGTCGGGATCATCTTGTGCTCCCTAACACGGCAACCTTGTATCCATCTCAATAGCTAGAGCTCAGCTAGCTCATCATGCATATGCCTATATGATGGGAAGTCCACATACGACCTCCATATGATGTCCACTCTGACAACCCCTCTAATAAATGCCAAAAATAGGCCACATCATGTGTGGGCCTGTCTAATCTCCACTCTCCAATAGTAGGGACCCACCGCCTGTACCCCACGCGCACCAATCTTGGTGGAAATGCATCTGATCGGGGCATCCCTACTAGCTGCACACAAACTATGTGCTCATAAGCCTAGTAATGAAGTAAAAAGGTACAACATAGGTGAACTGTGCGCACTCGCCATATGCCCATAACTCCTGTGTAGCATTTGCACTTCAGAATGTTGGTGCCTGTAATGCGGGTCTGATTTATCATCATTTCATGGAGTACCCCATCAAAAATCAAGGAAACCACTCACCCTTTGCATCTGGAAATGTAAAGTAGCACACTACCTCCATCAATAGAACTACTAGCCTCGTCTCCTCAGGATGGGCTAGGTGCATCTCTCCATAGTAAATGCTAGCACTATGGAATGTCAGCTCATCCATCCCCTCTCCAAACACCGTCAGCATCAGCTCCTCTAAATCCTTGGAGGAGATTGAATAGACCTATGTACCCAATATGGGTAGCCACAGAATCCTGAACACATCCTCTAGGGTGACAATGATCTCACCCGTCGGCAGGTGGAACGTGTTGGTCGTGGAATCCCATCTATCGATGAGTGCAACCATCAGACTAGGTTTCGGACAACATGCCGATAAAATCAAACCCACTCAGCCCACCGCCTCCACATGTTGTAGCTCCTCGTGATTCGCTGCACCACGAACTATCACAAATAGGGGTGGAACCCTGTCCCACATGCGTAGCTGATCTCTCCCCTGCATCCAATATAAACAACACATTAATGTACATTTATCACACCCATACTTCACCCTATCATTTTCCCACACCCTAGTTTATACCTACCCATCTCAACCACCCAACCTATGACACTTTTGACCCCTTGCTCTCCAAAACCTAATGGTGTCGGTTATCTCTAACCGACCCCAATCACCCCTAAAACAACATCGGTTACCTATAGGTGGGTCCATAGGATCGGTTTGAGTGAATTGATTGGTTAGAGACATGGGTAGATATTTTTTGATGGCAGAGGCAAGAGAGGGATCGGGTGGGCCACCGGTGCAGCGTCCAGATGTGCCACCACGACGATGGTAGCACGATGAGGTAAGCGTCCATCTCTTGTTGTATTTGGTTAAAGTAGGTGATTTATAAATTGGTTTTGTTTTTTTTTTATTGTGGGTGGGGGAAAATAAAATTGGGAAGAGGGGAGGGTAAATTAGGTCAAATAGGAGGGGGGAGAGAGATAAGTGGGAGAGGAGGGGAATAATGAGGTGTAAGGGGGTGTAGTGATTTTAGGTGGGTAAAATATTCGGGGTGGGAAGTTGTGGAGAAGGGGGTTTGGGGGTCATGGGTTTTCAGCGATGACACAGGCGTCGGTCGAGGTTTGGCCGGCATCGATAGGTTTAAACCGGCATTGGTCACCTATTTCATGACCAATACCGGTTAAAACCTACCAATGTCGACCGAACTCGATCGACATCGTCATCACCGTCATGCAAAAAACCCACGACCCCCAAACCCTCCCTTCTCCACAACTTCCCACCCTGACACTTTTACCCACCTAAAATCACCTACACCTCCCCTTACACCTCATTATTCCCCTCCTCTCCCACTTATCTCTCTCCCCTCCTATTTGACCTAATTTACCCTCCCATCTTCCCAATTTTATTTTCCCCCACCCACAATAAAAAAAACAAACAAAACCAATTTATAAATCACCTACTTTAACCAAATACAATAAGAGATGGATGCTTACCTCATCATGCTACCATCGTTGTGGTGGCGCATATCTCTGGCCACTAAACCGTGGCCCACCCAATCCCTCGCCGGCCTCTCGCCATCAAAAATCTCTACCCATGTCTCTAACCAATCGATTCACTCACATTGATCCTATGGACCCACTCTCGACCACCCAATCACCCACCGTTCGGATCGCCAACTCAACCCTTGCGTTGCCCGACCACTTTTCACCTTTTTCTCTCTCTTGTGTCATTTTCCCAATTCACTAAATGACAAATAAATAACAAAACATGGATTTTTGTTTTTATAATAAACCCAACCTAACCAACACTGGTTTACCTTCACCAACATTGGTTGTGTGCCCTACCTTATCATGGTTGGTTCCACTATACCGGCATCAGCTACACCTGACCGACATCGGTCACCCTCTCTTGCACAAAACCCAAAATTTTACCCTATTACCCTACCTATCCCTCCTTTTTTTCCCACACCCACCTTTACCCTAACCATTTACCTCACCTTCCTGACCTCATCCTTTACTACCTACCCTCGTCCTCCTTTGGGGACTCATTATTTTACCCATACCCCAGCCTTACCTATGCGGTGACCTTGATTTTTGGGTCTAGACCATCGCTAGTGACCTTTTACCTCATGTATTCGCTAAACCTTGTGGTACTATTAATCTGTGTTGTTGACCTAATGAACTTACCTAGCCTATTTCCGTGATTTGTTTATCCCGACCCTACCTTTGGTGTACGTAACATACCTAAACATTCTTTCACCTAACCTACATCATCTTTCCGACCATATCATATACCTTGATACTGGAATCACTTCAACCTTGTTTGGATAAACCTATCGACCTTAGACAATGTAGTGTTTGTCTCGCTCTTCAACTGGTAGTGTGCTTCGGTTTATACGTGTGTGTGTATTTTTCTCATTATTACCTTTGACCTTGACCTAGTACCTAGATTACCCGAGTAGACATTTTTCCTTTCTCCCCTCATTCCCCACCTTTCCCTTTCTCACAAAAACCTTTTATCAAACCACTCACCACTTCTTCCTTTCGCCTTGCCAGTTCTTAGTTTTAGGGGGATCACCTTCACCCACACATGGGGCACCCACATCTTATTTTTGTTAGCTTCGCTTACCAATACAAGCTACGCAACAAAAAGGGGCAATGTAGACATAAAATTAGGTCACACTCCCCTTTGATCCCTCGAAAAATAAATACCTTCATCACATTCACCTAGCCATGACCCCCTTCACCCCACTAATATTAATTTAATTAAATTAATTCATTATCCTCACAATATTTATTATTTAAATATCTTAATTTAGATAATTCCGACACATACACCTCACCTAGACACCTCATCAAACCACCTCACCTTAAAACCTATTCTTAGTAAGTTGCTATAACTAACTAAGTCTTACCCAAACCCTAAAAATCAATGCCTACATTCCCTTTAACCACATTCCTGCATGTATACAACAACTTCCAGTCTAATCTATGGGTAATATGACATGAGAGCCTAGAAAATTAAGAAGATCTCCCTAGTTTAGTAAACCTAGGAAATCCCACCTTGACGACACCGGTTACGCTAGAACCTCCATCGGACACCTTTTAACTCCCAAACAACCTTATTTTCAAGGTTGGAAAATGTTGGCACATCTCGAGAGATATCACATCTTTTGAGAACAATTTTCAAAGTGAGAACACGCATGTAAATAAGGAGATCAAACATTTTCTCTTTCACGGACATCCAACATCCATCCAACACTCACCCCAAAGCAAAGATTCGATCCAATTAGGTAAGAAGGAGAGCACATGTAGCACATGCAAGATCTCTCCAACATTTGGTGATCCTTCACAATATTCAACCTCTTACTAGTATTTTCATTCCTCACTCACATATGTCCAGAACTAGATTCCAAGTAAGTAGAACATTTTACTCCTCTGGTTCACTTATTCTATCATTGTATTATCATTCTTTGTTCTCCTAGCCATCCAATGAACTCGATTAATATTCACTCCTTTATTATCCCTATTAAAACCTTGCCAAATCCCAACCAAACAGCCTAATACCTCATTACGACCAACCAAGTCCTTTTTGTAATCACAAGGAAGATCCAAAGCTCATCCTATGGCATTCCCGAGTTTTCCACAAGAATCGGCACCGGTTCTCCCCAATCGGCGTCAATCACCCTTAAGCTGGCATCGGTCCATGTATTTACTAATACAACCCAGAAAAGTGACCTACCTATCTATTCCCACCTCACCTTACTCACCTATGACTGCCTAAGACCTCTGTCGGACCTACAGAGAACCAAAACCAGCGATTACTTGACCTTTGGATCTTATTTTAATTTAGCTTTGTTAGATTAGATCTTTCTTATTGTGTTTTGAATGAGATACCTAAATAATTTTAATTACAATAGGATTTAATTTATTACCAGAATTAAATTGTTTTAAACAGTGGATTGACAACCATCTAGGAAGTATCACACTTCTCGGATCTAGCACACACTAGGTAGTCCACTGCATATATTGTTTAATTTTTTCGGTGGTCTTGCTTTGCAGACAGGTGTAGTTCCTCCTAGCCAAAAGGAAGCTCTCACGATTAGTTGTGGATCAAGGAGTCAACACACGTGCAACAACCCACCAACCAACATTCCAATAGGTATTCCCTGCTACGCCCATATCTGCTTTTTTTTCAACATTCAAAGAAACGTATAAGAATCGGGTGAAACAGTCTTCCTTATCAAGGAAATCACAAAACATTGTTGTTGGATCTTATCATGTTGAGTGACATCATTGATCCCAATTTCAAAAATAAAAAATAAAAAAATATGAGAAAACCTTTAAAAAAATATAAGGTCAAAGATCAAGCACTATAATTAGGTATTGCATACACATGGATGTTCTTTCTTCCCTTTCTTATTATTCTTTTGCAAGTCACCCACTATTTTCATCCCTTCGATGATATTTTGATTAGCCTATTCGCATACATATTATGACATTTATCTCTATGGTTTCCATTTGACTTTGGTCTTTCATCACCTTGGTAAATTAAAGAACGAATGACCTCGTAAAGATCCTATCACTATATACATATAATAAACTTGTAGAAAAGAAATCTTGGACGTATTTTTTAACACTAGCCAATGTCCTCATCACAATAAATTCCACATCCTTCCATAAATCCATATGTGGTTCTTAACAACTTGTCAAATCAAGAGAGCTAAAATAATTTTTCAGAAATTAAAAAAATTAATAAAAAATAAACCAAAAAGTAAAAAATCAAAAAGCAAAAGAAAATTGATATATAACTCTCTTGGGGTATTTCCAATATCTCCATCGGGGCTATGGACGCCTGGATGATAGTAGATAAATTTTACGATTAGAATCAAATACATCTCCATCAGGGCTATAGATGCATGGATGATAGTGGAGCAATGTACAATTCTCCTTCCACAATCGCTTCACAAATCAACTTTAAAAATAAATAATTCCTACACAAAGTGGTTAGGGTGTCTTCACTTGTTATCTATCAAATCTTCCCTAAGAGGTAATAATTTGCCACATGCACACATTGGATATCAATGAGAAAACAAGATTAGTATGTTACCAAGTGTCTTTTTTCACCTTGTTCAGGACTCTTACTTTAGTCCTTATCTTGTCTCGTGATTTTTTCCTTTGACTAATCAATTTTTCATTGCTAGGCTTCTAGCTACATTTTCCATGTCCTTACATGACATTCATGTTGTTCTTCTACCTCGTTCAAAACATCCATATGTACAAGATTTACTTTTTTCTATGTTTGTAGGAACCTTTGTCCCCTTTCACACAAAAATCTTCTTCTTCTTTCTATCATGTGCTTCTTGGCTAGATTACACTAGGGGCATGTTTTCTCCTTCCTAGCACATCATTGGTTTAAAGTTCATCCTCATGTTAAAATTATCCATATTGACCTTGATCTAACTTATATACATGGAATTATGCCCTTGTACATCCATTTATCACCTGGGAGCATCCATGTTTCTTTGTTTCCTATATATAGCTTCAAAAACTTCTAGACAATTGCAAAAACATTAAAATATGTTTCAATCCCAAAAATTCAAATATGTTGGAAAACGTAAAAACATTCAAATATGTTTCAAAAAAATAAAAAATTCAAATTTTTTTCAAAAACAAAACACCATAGTCTAGTGTCATGCCAATGTGCTCCTCTCGGGCGCCAGCCGTGCTCCTCTCACATGTCGAGAAAATCACAAGTAAACATGGTATATTTGGGTAACAAATAACTTTCTGCGATGAATTTTTACCCTCCCACCATGGTATTTATACCCGTTGTGACCCCCGTGTTGTGTCTCTCACCCTCGAAGCACTCGTGACTATCGTGATTCTTCCAAATTCTTCTAGCACTCGTCGCGATGATTATTTTTAATAAATAATCATTTTTGCCCGTTTTCGCTACGTTGGGGCATGTTTTTGCTTCCTGACGACCCTTTCTACTACCTGGGGCATATTTTTACTTTCTAGCATTATTTGGTGATATCCTACAATATTTTCATTCTTTTAAATAATTTTCTTCTTGGAAAATTTAAAATTCAACAAATCATAAAAAAATCCAATTTTTTTGTAAAAATCATTAAACATCCAAAAAATTATAAAATGCATTTTTTTTCAAAAATTGGCAAACGACATGCATACTGATTGAAGCTTGTATCAAATGTATTATCCTAAAACATTAAAATTTGTTTTAAAAAAGTATATTTGTTCGATTTTCACTTGTTCTCACACAATGAATCGTAGATCATTATGATCTACCTCCATTAACAAAATCCAGTCTGCTTGCTATGTTTATACACCTTTGACACAACGAGTTGTTGGGTAATGTTTCCTAGCACATGAATGATTTTTCATAGGACCCAAGTGTCCTCCATTATTCCCCTTACATGTATCTTTTCTTGGGGCACCATTTTCAACCCTTTTCATTAAACACGAACATTCAAGAACTAAAGCTTGATAACAAAAACATTAGTGCAACTATCTTGAATGTTGTTTGTTTGAGTATGTGTGTTTGTACTTGTTTCCCTGTTAGGTTAGCTTGTTTAATTTCTCATATTCCTTTCATTATGTATTTTACATGGAGTTAAGAATCTTTTTATTTTCTCGTATTGCATTGCATTATGTTTGTTGCATGGAGGAAGAACTTTTAACAAAGAACAAATGTTAGTATTATAGCTTTCAATATTATTTTACACTTTTATTAGATGCATATATTTTTATTAGGGCTGATGATGTACATCATATGAGAAAAGTGATGAAAAATTTTATAGATTGAACAAGCTAGATGAAAAGGCTATTTCCATTTTCATCTATCAATTCTCATTACTATTCAAGGTTTCTTCCATCTGGATTCTTCTATCTGTTTCCTTCCTATTTTTGATCGTCAATCAAATTCTTCTATCACCCCATCGACACTTGAGGGGGCATCCTCCATTCTACTAATTTTTCTTCAAAAATTTCTTGTTTATGCTTGTCTACTTTCTTTGCAGTGACGTCACTTACGCCACCCCAAAGAGGGGCAAATGTAGACACCTAAAATCCGCTTCGTAGTTTTAATGCTAAAGTGGTACCAATTATCCTCTATCTCATCATTTCCATTATAATTAGTGATTTCCGCTAATTAACTAATGTTTCCCTCTATTTTGGTCAATTAATGACACTTTGTTAATTAACTAGCTTCTATCACATTCCAGATGCCAATTAATGACACTTCGTTAGTTATAATCCTCTAAAAATCAAATAATTTGCTATTATTATCTAATTAAGCCTTTTTAAAAAATATTTAATCAATAATTTTTATTGGCTAAATTTCACTTTTAAATGCTTCCAATCTGATCAAAATCCTCCTCAATCACCTTCAAATTGCCTAAAACTATTATTCTAGCCTATTAATTAATCCCAACCGATTAATTAAAACACCTCCAACTCCCATACGTTTGCTAAATCACTAGTTAAATAATATAATCATGGTTAATTAGCCTAGAGATACTTTATCAAAACTCCCACATGCACCAAGATGCAAATTTTCTCCAAATAGAAAGATATAAAAAGGACAAAGCTCCTACCTTCACACTTTACATCGTACTTTGAATAGTATTATTCATATAAAACATATGATTCAAGAGCCTTACTTCCATTGATGGAATAACTTGCTCATATTTGAATCTAATCTTCATGATTGGCTAGTATAGGAATATCTAATATGGCCTTGTAGTCATTATTGGAGAGACCCTTTCACCATTTTGAAGTAAAGAATAACATAAATTTGATTTCTTGTGATCTACATAGGTCCAACTTAATTAGAAATCATTTATTCTAGTAAGAATAGTTGGCAATTAAATTATATTCTTCATTTATTAGCTACATTTGAATAAGCTTTCGTCATGATGGTTTAATGTTAAATTAATTTAGTTTAGAAGCTACTTGATGATAGTTTATTTTTCTATAGCTTAAGTTAATTTAGTATGAACACATTTGGCAAGCCCAAAGTGGAACTTACTCCATTGTCCTTTTCATTCATTTTCAAAAAATTTAGATTAATTTAAAAGTTTTGATTTACTAACCCTATTTTGCATTTATAGATAAATATGAAGTTTCTTAACTAGTTTAGTTAGGATTTCTTTATTTTTGTTCTCTTTGTAGGATCAAAGGAGGTGAGGTGTTGTCAAATTTGAACCATATTGACAAAGTTTTGAGCTTTTGACCATTTTTTTTGTCACAATTCCCATGTTTTGATCGTCTGGAAGGGACACATTGGTGGTCAAAGAGAAACATAAGGGTATGAATCATATGTTTTGTCACACTTATTCGCATTGGATCGGACTTGTACACACCATTTGCAGTGGTAATTTTACTTCGAGAAATAGTCAAAGGTTGGAGAATGATACTAGACCTTTCTCCCTACACTAATTCTGTCATGGCATAGGATCACCCAAAAACTAACCTTTAGTGCATTCAACAATTTTAGGAAGTAATCAAAGGTTAGAGAAAATACTATACCTTTCTCTCTATTCTAAATCTACAGTGGCATGATATCACCCTAAAAACTCACCCTTCTTTGACATTTTTAGGATCCTCTCTACACTCTTATACTCATCACATATCAAGTACACATGTTCCTTTTCTAATTTTCATTATTTTACACACTTTTCTATAGACACATATTTTAATACTTCTTCATTCTTCTCTTTGCAAGTCTATTCTTATGGGAAGAGGTATTCGACATCAACACATGAAAAACATTTTCATCAACAACATATGTACATGTTTACACTATAGGGTCATCATCATCACTTTTATTTTTACTTCCTCTTTTATAGTTTACACGCTTCACACTTTTATCACTCCTATCTTTTCTTGTCTCGACATGCTCTTTCTACATCAATCTACATAGTTATCAGGTACACATCTCTATCTACTTTATGTTACCGAGATTTATTCTCACCAACATAAAGTGGGGGAAAATGTAGACACTAAATCATACACTTTGGGTAGATTATTAGGTCCTAATCACATACTACTATTCATATTCTTCTTATGGGAGAAACGTACTAGTTGATCACTATACTTGGCCTCTTAGGTTCCTTCCTAGTCTCTCTTTTGACTTAACGAACCTCACTTCCCGGTCCGAACCTTCACATCTCACATTCTCTAGCTCTCGCACACCAACACCTGTGCGCCCTTGTCCCCTCCAGGGTGCCTTAGAACTATTTTTATTTAGATCACTCCATTTAGGGTCCTCATAGTCATCGGGCATCCTTATCTCTTAGGCTTTGACCTTTTAGCAATCAATTACAAAATTTGAACAAGATAAAAATATAAATATAAATTTATGTGACAAAATTAAAGGAATAAGCTCTAAGAATCTATACTATCACCTAAGGTTGCATTTCACATGCATATAAAGAGCATCATTGAATCCATCTAGCACCATTGCAAGGGATAAGGGCTGGTTTTCTGCATCAAACTTCATAGAACGGAACTTTATTCTATTCCATGCAAACATCTATTACATCTTTATACATATAGCTACTTTTATCGTTATCAAGTGTAACACACAAAAGAGCCACCTAGGGCATGATTCCGCACACATGCAAATATACCTACATTGGGTCTAAGATGTAGTGTAGCACTCAATCGTAAGATCACCATTGTGGTAGCCGAGGACAACCTAAATCATCATTTTACATCTTTATTTTTTTCAGATTTGATGTTATTTTGAGGGTTTTATAGGTTATTTCTACATTACATGGTATCAACAACATCCGCGAGAGTTGTGTGATATACTAGGGATAGACAACTAGAGTTTCAAATCAACCAAAACCATGCGAAATTGATTTCTAGACCTCCCACATAGACCTTGGCATATAGGAAGGGATCCTAACATTTAGGCACTGACTACCACTCCAGAGCCTTAGTTCTTGCTCCTCCCGCACTTATGCAATTTTATAGGCTCATCCACAACCTCCTATGTTCCAGCTTTTGATTAGTTTTCCACATTCCCACATTGTAGGAATATTAGAAAATCAGCTAAGTGTCTTAAATCTTCATTGTACTTAGGGTTTTACTTCCATTTCTTATTTCTTGAGTCTTCTAATGTATCTTACTGCCATATCTACTTGTTGTAACACATATTAGAATTTAACATAAGTAATACTATCCATTTAATGTAATTTTGCTAAATCAAATCTTCAAACAACACCAATAATATTCCCAAGATCAAACATGCACAAATTCTTCATGAAAATCCTTACAAAACAACCTTAAGTCCAACACAACTCCAAAATGATTTTGTGAGAAACTCGTATCTTGATAAAACATTCTAAATTACTAACACACCTTCTTGAATGACAACCATACCTCAAAGCTTCATGATTGTATAACTACAAACCTTTATATAACTCCACATCTCCATTCAAGCTCCCCCTAACTTCATGCTTCCTCTAAGTGATGAATGTATCTAAGAAGCTTAGTAGAGACATCCAAAATCATGGGGATCTAGAACAACTTTAGGAGATTTCAAGACCTCCTTGGCACTTGTGGCTCAACATTTTCATCCTTCTTGATTCAATAATATCTCGTACATCCTTCCTTGAATAACTCCAACAAATGACTCGGATGGATTATCTTGATTTAATCTTTCCAATACCTTGCCTTTCCTTTTCTATTATACTCTAGAGACAAAAAAATCTTGTTTTTCCTTTAATAACCATGAAAAAAAAACTTTGCAATGTAACCAACATGATTATAATTATAACACATAACTTCATTCTTACCTCTTGACTGGTATGAACTGAAACTCCTTCCATGATTCGATGAGTCCTCATACTTACATGACCTTCTACACTCTTTTTCCCTATGTACAAAACCATTACAATCATAACAATAACCATTAAAGGAATTCTCATACCTTGTTGCATTAGGTTTTCTAGCAGATCTTATCTTCATATAGTTCTTGAAGTTGTTTTCCTTTTAATATTTCTTCAAAATTGGGTCAAAAATCTCCTTAATCTGAGTAGCATCCTTTTGAGTCACCTTTTCACCCTTTAGATCTTCCTTGAATCCAAAAATAGACCTATTACCTACAAAGTTCGACTATCCAAGAGATCTATATCCTTGGATCTCCTCCCAAATCTTTGAAATGATCTTACCTTGCTAGATTCTTCAAGAACTTCTACATTTAAAGACTCAAACTCCCTCTTACACACTTATTTATTGGAATTTAGGATTTTTTTATAGTATCTACTTGGATTTCTAACTGTTTGATAATCTCATCATACTTGTTGGTGTATGTCCAATGTTTATCCTTAATAATACATATATTTTCTTCATAATACATGATTTGTGGCTTTAGTTTATTGTTCTTATTCTTTACATGATTCAACACCTCCTGGATACACATTAACTTAGTTTCAAGATCACCCTCTTCTTCATCTAAATCCATACATGAGCCTCCATTTATGAAACCTTCATTTTTAAAATTCCTAGCTCCTTTGGCTATGAATAGGACTTCATTGTCTACATCATCATGATCAGAATTAGAAACACCAGCTTTACTACTTACCTCTAATGAGCTACAATCCTCCTTGGAGTAAAAGCTTCTCTTTGACTTATTTTTGTCCTCAAACTTCCTGAAATTATTCTTATTCTTATACGACTTGTGGGAATTATTTTCATCGTCACGATCATCATCATGATATTTTTCCTTATGCTTATGAGAAAAATTGTTTGTAAAATTTACAATCTCTCCATAGTTGAAACACTTGAAGGGAAACTTACCCTTATAATTTCCTGAACTTGTTTTCAACTTCCTAAAAAACATAGAAATCAATTCATCATCATCAATGTCCAAAATATCATCATCCAAGTTATTCTTACCTTTTGAATTATTTTCAACTTTGAAGGTTTCCTCCTTCTTGTGAGATTTATCCACACCTATCCTCATCTCATAAGTCAAGATACCATGGACTTCATCCATCAGCAAAGTACTCAAATATTTGGCTTCTTCTATAGCCGAGACTTTAGGATAAAATTTAGGAGTGAGAGATCTCAGACCTTCTACACCACTAAAGCTTCTTTCACTTCTTCTCCTAACCCTCTAACGATATTGAAAAATTTATCTACTCTGAGAAGATATGCAACAATGGTTTCTTCTTCTTTCATCTTCAGAATTTCAAATTGATTCTTATAGGTTTGGAGCTTTGCCAACTTCACCTTGGAGTCACCTTCATAAATCACTTATAGCTTATCTCACATGGCCTTAGTTGTAGCACACCGCATAACTTTGATAAAACTCTAACTTTTCCAATCCACACAAAATAACATTCATAGCTTTAGAGTTATCATTACTATCCTTCTTACTTGTTGCATCAGTTAGAGGGTTTTATGAAATGATGCAGCCATCTACAACTGACTACCACATATCATATCCCAAACACATAATGCGAGTTCTCATCTTGATACTCCAAAAGCATAATTTTTCCCATCAAACATAGGATCTTTGCTAGTTTAGGAACCAATTCACCGACTCACCATTTTTTTCTTCTAAGGATCACCTAAATCTTGTTAATATAGCTTTAGATGACCTACTCTGATACCAATTGTTGGAAGCGCAATCAAATAGAGGTGGGGGTGAATCAAAGAGCAATAAAACTTTTCATTGACTTAAGAAATTTCATCCATTAACCATTAAATATGCATCCACAAGAACATAACCATAGAAGAGAAAATGAGAGCACATAAAAAAAAGAACACAAGATGTAAGTGAGAAACCCTCAAGGGGAAGAAAATCTAGTAAAAACATCTTTATTAGAGAAGTGAATCAAAATTAGTTGAGTACCAACTCAATAAGGAGCATCAAACCAACAAGGAACACAAACCCATAGTTTTAGTAGATCACCAACCCTACAAGGAGACACCAACTAAAGCCACCTGATGTGTTTTTCACCTCGAAATGTTTCACCAACATCTCGATGATGACATAATGAAGTTCTTTTCCTTCCTTCTACAAATATGCTCTATAGGTCAACTCACTCATGGGATTCTTCACTGTTTGATTAGGTCGAATGACCTATCTATCTAACAACTAAACACACATTATAACATCTCTACACAATATTTACCCTCTCTTCATGGTCACAAATACCTCCTTCACTCCTTTAAACAACCTTCTAACTTGCACTTTTCATACAATATCTACTAACTTAAAATAAGACTTTTTAACTTACTTATAATACGAGTTAAAATCATAATACGAGTTAGGTCATAATTTGTAGGAAAAATAACATCATATCAACATTAAAATATAATAATAACACCATACGTAAGACCTCATAGTTATGCAATATCATCTTCACACCCGAATCCTTCATTAGGACATAAGAAGCCTAGTTGTACCTAAAATACTTTCTTGTCTAAACCAAGACCACTTGGGAAACCAACACCTTCACCAAGAAACAAGGAAAACTTATAATTTTTTTATAAGATTACTAGCAACCTTAAGAAAGATAGATTATTCTACACCACCATTTCAAATAATGAAACCACTTGAGAACAAGGACAACCAAAATGCCCCAAAATTAGTCTTAAAAAGTGAAGCTCAAAACCTCATAAAATATAATAAAAAAGAGAGTACGATATACCAATGGAAATATCATGACCTCAGGGTCATCACCAAATTCAAAACATGCTAGAAATAAGACCGAGACACCTCCAAAATGGCTTTGCAACTGTGTCCCCTGAATCAGCGCAAAAATTGTCCCAAAACCGGTCATGTAAGAAAGACTTTAAACAATATCTTAGGGGAACCAAAATTATATAAAACCCCTGTGGAAATGTATAATATTTTCCATAGTTCCTCTAAAATTGAATTAGTCAATAGGTACAATGAATAACTTGAGATAAAACTAAAATTTAATTAGAAACTTTCATTTTTGAGTGGTGTCGACACACAACAATGACACATAACTTACACCTGGAGAAACTTCAGAGAGTCCTCTAGAACCTCTAATCATCATTAAAGACAAACCAATCCATTTTAGGCCACTAGGAAGAAGATCTTATCCATCACTTTTAAACTAGGGTTTTAGGAGGGTTTAATAGTTATTTACCTTCTTAATGATTGTTCATAATGTTCTACCCCTTAACTCTCAAAATAATAATTGGAATGAAATATCAGGACCCTTAACAAACTACCATGAAGATATTATACCACAATGTAGAGTTTCACGTGCCAATGAAGATCAAAAAATCCAAATAGGCCTTGGTTTCTCACTTTCACAAGCTCGATAAGAGTAAAAATGACATATCTTTCTTAATCTTGCAAAAAAACCTGAAATTTTGACTACACCTATATATCAACCTGATATACCTTATAAAATCCTCATAATTTCATACCCATGCTGAAATCAGTCCAAAGAATCTCATTTGGAAACTTAGGGCTTAAAGATAGGTCTAGTGAAGACCTAGAAAACATGTCCAATGCTTAAACAAATACTCTAAGATATTTCTAAATGCCTCTACACCTCATACTCATGTTATCCATGCTCTAAAAAATGAATATCCATCTCATACAAACCTGTACTCCATCATGTCATACCATACCATACCATACCATACCTACTCGATCGGGCCTAAAATACAAGTAGCTTGAACATGCTTGCATTATCCAAACCGACATCCTCATCACTTTGCCACTCTTTCCAGCCTAAAAATAACCTACAAAAAATACATGAAATCACCACAACATCCTCCTAACACTGCATCATCTCTACAAGCCATCATGTTGACTCAAGAACCCATATTATTTCATCAAGTAACTTAGCTAGACAAAGAAATTTCAACAAGACACCGCCAAACAACCTTCATGCTTCTTTCTTCATTTTCCATCAATGCAACCTCAAACATCAATGAAAAAAATACAAAATTTTTATTTTCAAATCCATGTGTTTTTTTCAAATGTGTAACTAAGTCACAAGTGAAACTTAATTCGTTTATTAGTCATAAAGGTTACATTTTGTAACAAATCATTTGAGTACCTTGAGTCTATTTTGTGTTATAATTGTTAGGATCTCTCCCATTGGCATTATAGAACCAAAAGTAGAAAAGTGAACCAACTCTAATTATTTTTGGTCTTGATTCTAACCTTATTTTGAAGAGATCTACTTACTACGACCTACCTTCATTTCTCTTAAATAAATCCTTAGGGTAAAAATTTAAGTACTAACACTCTCCTTGAATATGACACAAGTATGGGAAATCCACCATATGGATGTCAAAGTGACTTATTTTATGAATATTTGTAGAAATGAATCTACATATCCCAACTTTCTAGGTTCATTGATAATGATCACTCCAGTTGTATGTGCATATTGAAAATTTCCTTATATATCTTGAATTAGGATCCTCAAGCTCTGTATGAAAAATATTCACATGTTTCTTATTAATTCTAGCTTCACATAGTGTTTCAATAGTCATATATCATATACTAAAAATGATGCAAAAATATCCTCATTTTTCTCCTTTATGTTGACGAATTACTCATCATAAGAGATTCCACACAATAGATTCATGATTTGAAATTACATGTAAAGAATTATTTTGAGATGATATATTTTGTTTTTCTACATTTATTTTTGGGTCTTGATATTTTATAGTTTGAAAAATATAATTTCATTGATTAGTCCAAATATGCTCAAGACATTATCCCTTGCTTCAACATGGAAAATTGCAAGTCCACACCAACTTATTTTCAAATAAAGGTCAATTTTTTTTCCAAATTTTCCACTCCTTTAGTTAATGGGGAACTCTATAAAAATTGGTTGGAAGACTACTCTACTTGACTCATACACATCTTGATATTTATTTTGTTTGGAAATATTATATCACGTTATTGTTAGGACCTTATGAAAGCCATTGTCAAGCTATAAAACACATTTTATGGTATCTTTGAGGTACTATTAATAATGGCATTTAGTACAAGTTAGGTGTTAAAACCTCAATTTTTCATTATACCTTAGGGAGAATTAGCAAAGAATAATTATCGTTCTAAAATTAAATTTGTAGGACATTCAAATAGTGATTGGGTATGAGATATACATGATTGTAAGTAAACCAAAATATATATTTATCATCTTGGGGTAGGTCCCCTGACTTGGTCTTGTAAAAAAATTACATTAATTGATGTGTATACCATGGAAGTGTAGTATAGTTACACTATTATTGTAAGGCATGGGTTAATTTGGATACAAAATGATATTTGAATTTGGGTTTCTATGGTTCCAACCCAAAACAATTTTGTGTAATAATTAGCATATTATCCACATCTATTGCAACTTAGTGAATCACCAACACAAAAAAACATCAATATTCATATATACTATACTCAACAACTAATACAAGACAACGTTGTTAATCTTAAGTTTTTCCAAATGGATGAACAAGATGTAGATATCTCAACAAAGCCCTTACTTGAGGCTCGATTTTTTTATCTCAAGAATTGTTTTCGAGTGTGAAGGAATGTGTCATCAAGGGGGATAGTTTAATTATTACTTCATCCTTACCTTCACTAAAGTGCATATTAAGGAGAGAAGTTAGTTAATTTAATTTCCATACACTATTGGATGATTTTAATATTATATTTTAATATTATTTATAATTTAATGCGTGGATGATTCACCCACTAATGTAAACTTATCCACGTATATTAGTAGAAAATAATATCAAACAATTTATTGACTTGATCGAATTCAACTATTAATAGTATTTCATAAGAATTGATTCGCAAGCTAACTATTCTCCAAACCTAAACATATCATCTTAACATTTATTTATAAGATTGTAGAGAAATATTATGTGGGCATCAATACGTAAGATATTTATTAAGATCATTAAGAGCTAAATTATGTGGGCATAATTTTGGAATATATTTATTCTTACTCTAGTGAACTCAAGATGGTATTTCTAAATAAATTTTTGGTAGTCATGTTGTTGCAAAAATAAGCACCTTTGGACTTATTTTTGGGAAAATAGTTGAAAAATATAAATACTTGTGGGTCTTGATCAATGTTATTATCCCACTCTTAATACATGATGCCTCAAAACTTGTCCAAATTACTTGTGTGGGTTAGTCTCGGGGTTATACGAGTTCAAAATGGTCAGGACATATTTATTTTTGAAAATTCTACAGGTTATTAAAAATAGGTAGAAGAATAAAACACATGGAATCCTAAAGACGCATGTCCTCCTCAAAATCCATGGAAGCCAAAAACATGCACCCCCTAAAATTTTACGTAACACTAGAATTTCCTCACAATGCTTGAAATTATGCAAAAGAACCACAAGCTGCGTGAAAGTGTAAGTCCACACAAAGAGTCCACGGATCAAAGGAGTAGTATACATTGAAATAAAAATGATTTTGCATGACGAAGAATTTGAGAATCCAAATTTAAGGATTTCCAATTCTTCTAAAAAGATGCACATTGAAGGACTTTGAAGTCTTCTAAAAACAACACTTTGAAGGATTTCCAAGTCTTCCTAAAAATCCACACATTGAAGTATTTAAAATTACCTTAAAAATACACACATTGAAGGATTTACATGTCCACTAAAAAGATGCACTATGAAGGATTTGAAAATCCACACTATAAAGGATTTTCATGACTTTGATAGGAATCTTCAAAATGCCATAACTTTTGATGGAGGCCACGAAATTGAGAAAAATTGGTACCATTAGAAAGGTATTGAAGTGAAATATGCACAAGAGGTGGTTTTGGATTGTGTTAAGTATATTTTGTGATAAAACAACCAAATTTAGGGCTCCCATATGTTTTTAGATATGATTTTGTGAGTCAAACACAATACTAGTTTTTTCCTCATATTTTTTGATCTAGAGCTCAATTTAACTTGAGACCAATCTCATTAGAAGATTTATTTATATGGATTCACTCAAGGATAATTATTTATGGGATTGATAGAGATACTTGGGATATTTTAACGAAAATTTTTAGGTCATTTTCTTAATAAATTTATGCCTGAATCAATTAAGGATGATTTTGTTTGATTCCATTTATCTCTTGATGATTATTAGATGTTATATTATCCTCGTGACCCCACAAAAATTAAGAGAATGGTTTAAATGGTTTGTGTAACGAGATGAGATGTTATTATTCTAAATCATTATTATGACCAAAATAAGACATTTGACAACTTAATTTTTTTATCTCCCCCTAATTTTGTGGAAATTCATTGATCTAAGTTGGAGATCATTGACATGGAAATAAAATATCTAAAGGTTTTATTACAAGACAAGGCACCCCATGGGTGTGGATCATCATGAGACTAGGGGATTACCTTTCGAGTCGGTTCCGTGGTATTTTAGAAGGGTTAAGGAGGTTGATCATCTCCCATGGCATCTTGATCCCTTCTCCTCTCTTCTCCTTTTGTAAATGTATTGAAAGGATCCTCTCTCGTAATGTAAATAAACTATCCCCAATTAGTTTCGAGTATTTTGAGTATTGTAGACACTAAATGATGCACTTTAGGTAATTATCTAGTCCTGATTACATACTACTTTCATATGATTCCTAATTAAGAATGATACTAATTAACCCATGTCTTTGGCCACCTTTCTTTCCTTTATATCACTTCTCTTGGTCTTACACTTCTTCTTGTTCAGTATGTCTTTTTATACTTGAAGTTTGTCATCCTGGACACCAAAGTGCCCAATTAAGATGCCAACACTGGGCATCCTCGTCCCCTCTGGGTGCCCCTGTTCTCTTTGTACTTTACTCACACTATTTGGGTCCTTTCTAGTCATTTGAGCTTCTCATATTTTTGGTAGTTGGCCTTTTCGGGGTTAATTATGAAATTTAAATAAGGGAAACATATAAATATAAAGTTATGTGATCATAATAAGGGACCAAACGCTAAACATTCACTATCACCACCTAAGGCTGCATAATTTAAGGCATCTAAGAGCTCCATTTCAGCCATATATCTCCATCACAAGGGACACAAGGGATGGTTCATCTACATTCACTTCATAGGAAGGAAGTTCATTCTATTCCATGCACACATTTACTACATTTTACATCTAGCTACTTGCTCATTATCCAAGTGTGACTAACACAAGAATAACCTAGGGAACAATTCCACACACACACACATAACTATATTGGGTATGATATGTAGTGCGTTGCATAGTTGTAATTACATCATTATGGAAGCTGAGGAAAATCCGACCCCTCATATTGCATATTTATTTTTTAAGGATTTGATGTCTATTAGAGGGTTTTATAATTTTATGTTTCATTCAAGGCTTCCGATTATTCCAAGGATCATTATGTGAATGCATAGAGAAAAAATGTGAGTATCAAAAATACCTTGTGACCTTGAGAATTTAGGTTTATGAGATTTTCTATAGACTCGAGTGCTCCAAGAATCAATACCCGGGTTCCGGTGGGAGCCCTTGTCCCTCCCAGTGCCCCTGCCTAGCACGTTCCTCCATTTCTACAAATTTATGAGCTCAAGTGTGATGGTTAGTGCTTCAAATTTCTCTCTTTTCAACCTTTGTGCAATTTCCAGAACTCGACAAATAAACTAAGGCATCTTACCCTTCTTTGCACATTAGGGTTTTATTATTTAGTACTTAGTTTTCTTTAGTATATTTCTATATTTCATTACATATTTTATTTACTAATACTATAACATCAGATTAAGGATGTTTATATTTCATATTTATATTAATCATTTTGGTGAATCCACATTTGAATACTCTTGGATATTTATTTTTCTTCCATCATGGCTCCTAAGATCGTTCAAGTCTCTTTGCTTTAATTGATTCAAATGCACCCATCTTGTAGAGACGCTCGCCAAAAACTCCTAGAGACTATGTATCTACCTATCAACATATTTAATTATTAAGTCAATTCCACTTTCAATCATCTTTCCGAGGATTATCTTGATTCCAAATCCAATAAATCTATTAGGAAGTCCATTCAAGCCCTTAATTATTTATTTAAAACTAAATTTAAGACTATGGAATCCATAATTACATGTCTAAAATATGAAATCCAACATCTTAAGGATGATTCTCATGCTCATGTTTTTCCTCATTCTACATCGCATCTTCATTCTCTCTGTCTTCTACATATTTTCATGTTAGTGAACCTAAAATATTTCCATTCGCCACACCTCTCAAGTTTGCAAAGTCATTGTTAAGAAACAAGATATTCTTTCAAACGTGTAACTCATCAATTAATCAAATTTCCATCTACTCATTATTATCATCCTTATCGGTTTGTAAAATATTAATGTCTTCTATACTGAAATTATCATCAAATTAATGGACATACATGATAATGATTGCTATGCTTTACAACGAATAATCACACATCTTGAGCTCCAAGGTTTTAACTCATTCACTACACAATGTTCTGCAACATGGTCCTCTCCACTTGTTAGATCTCGGTGTGTTCCTAAATATGATTCATGTATGTCTAATGAGCATCCAATAATCACTTCTAATGTTTCTTCTTTCATCACTCAAGCACCACCTATGCAATATACTCAAGTCAAGAAACCACATCTCAAAATTAATCTCACTCCCCCTCCTTTTAAGGCATCTATAGCACTATCAATTCAACCTAAGAAACCTCCTTTAATAATAATTTCAACACCTATTCCTCTCAAATCATCTACAACATTACCAAGTAAAATTATGTAACCACATCTCAAAATCAGTCCACCTTCTTCTCCTATTAAGTCTTCAGTAGTGTCATCAATCCCACATAAGCTCTAACCAATCACTTTTTCAAAGAAACTACCTATACCGATGGCCAAGAAAAATTTAAAATTATTCCACCATTGCATGGTCTTCTTGTTACTTCAACCTACCATTGTGTTGGGCCTCACTCTTATCAAAACACAAATAACACTCTCCCATAATGGCATGGTACCTCTCACATCACTGCATAAATCTCCATCATTGGAACACTTGGGGGAATCACACTTATTTATCCCCTAGCATCGATAGGCATATTATATTCACATCATTTCACACCTAGATTTTTGCATATACGCTTGTATCATCATTACCCGATGACACACTATTATGCTACAATTCACACTTGACTATTGAGGGCATCCTATATACATGAACCTCACATAGTGCACCATCGATAATACACATCACATCTTCACACATCATACAATTATATATATATATATATATATATATATATACATATATATACAATCTTCCATCTACTCTACATCATCCACACTTTGTTTTTCATACACCTATACATCGTACACATTCTCCACAATACATTCTTATACATTTTACATCATTCACACTTATATAATCTACGCATCTTGCATTACATACTGCACATGCTATATTACACATTACACCCTTTACATGTCACACACATATAACATAATTGTCACCACATCTACTACACATACTATACATTTTACTCATACATGTTGCACTCACTACCCGATGACGCACTCTAGTCTCATGGTTCATACTTGACTATTGAGGGTCTAAATAAAAATTGAACCTCACATCATCACACCTGCATCATTCTACACTTTGATAGTTTTAATCAATCAATCAATCAAAATTTTGTTTCACACTATGTGACCTTCCTATTCATATATTTTGTAATATACACTTTATGCTACATCACCACGTTTTTATTGCGTTCCATCCATACATTTTGTGATATACATTTTGTGCTACATCATCACTTTTTCTACCATCATCTTTGTTCATATCATGATATACACCTTATGCTACATCATCACGCTTTCTGACATCCTACTCACCCATCTAGTGATATACACTTTAGGCTAAATCATCACACATTCTACCACCTCATCGATTTTACTTTGTCACATTCAAAATTATACATGCCAAGACACGAAAACACATCTTTGGACCATTTCGTGATGACACACTCTCATTTATGGTTCATTCTTGACTATTGAGGGGGCATAAATAAATGAACCTCATTGCATACATACCCATCCACTCGGGGACACACTACTCCTATCATTCAAACTACATATCTTGGTTGCATTTAATCTTGCTTACTTATGATTTTACATATACACTTTATTACACATGATAGATAGGTATGTTGTATGTCATTATCTTTATCATGCACACATGCACATTCACTTGATTTTCTAGTTGTGATCACATACTCTACAGATCCATTACACGCAACATGGATGTTTGGCACAATACCTATTATCAGTCCCACAATGGCTCCTGGGGCATATACTTGCATATACTACAAATTCTATTATTTCATTTTTTCATAGCACACTACTTTATCAGATTATACACGTTTTAACATACTAGAAAACCCGCTTCATGTGTAGCATTTTTTATACAGGACTATTTGTTTCCATGGTTATCTGTTAGATTTCTTGTCATTGTTTTCCATTGTTTGCGGGCTTTTACCTTTGTCTTTTCTCGCACACTTTTCTATTTTCATCCATTATGACCTTTATTTTCTTGTGACATCGAGAATGATGTCCCATGTTTCAACCCACTTTTCATGGTATACATTGTCTTCTTGTGTTTTACACATTGTGTACGTAGCTTACATTTCATCTTATACATGAGTATTTGTCTTTGATTATACTAAAAATTATTTTTCCTAGCCACTTGTTTGTGCATGCCTTGGTTTTTACCAAACATATTTCCTTCCCCTGCAGGACATGATTTTAGCACATCGGTCAATCCTCCTTTTGTCTGCATACTCCTTGATGACATTGCATGCACCCTAAACAATGGGGGCATCATATGGGTGAATCAGTCACCCCATATAGAGTTATACACAACACAGTACCAATACAACACAATTTTCAGTTTTGATAGGGATCAAAATCAGACTTGGGTCCTTAGTACAACAACCTTTCTGCATGATTGAAACAAGGGGGAAATACAACAATATTTCCTAGATTCCCGAGACTAGGGACATTTACATAGATCTTTGACATGTTTAAGTTTTTGACTAGACAGAGAGTCCTTTAACACTGGTCATTTACACAATGGATTTTACAAAGGCTGAGAGAGTCCTTAGCACATACAAAATATTTTCTTTGGTGTTTTACATAGCGGGAAACAATTTAAGGTTGACTGAAGACACCCAAAAATTCTCCCTACACTTCTTCCATTACAATGACATGAGATTACCCAAAAAACTTGTGAGTCGACATCATCTTCAAGATCCTTTCTACACCTTTTTTATCATCACGGATCAAGTGCACATGTTCCTTTTTCACAGTTTTTAATTTTACATAATTTCATTACACACTTTGATCATATACATGCGTATTTGACTACTTTTCACTTCTCTTTTGCAAGTTGTTTGTATGGGAAATTTTAGTCAACATAACCACAACACCAAAAAAAAACAACATGACACACATACACATCGACAATGGTACTATTATCCATATTTATCCCCTCAAGGTAAAGTATTGGATCAGCCATGACCCCACAGAAAGAACCAGAGAAAACATGTTTAAATCTTGTAAACATGTCATAGAAGGACTCAACAATGGAGTGGCGGGGCCTGTGAAAGACTAAATAACCCTATGCAAGAAGAAAGAGAAGAAATGGCTTTGTCGAGTGAATCCATGTCTTAAATATATTTAACAAGTTATATGTGGGCTTGGAAATAGAATAGTAGGGTTAGAGAAGGAGGAGCAGTGTCACAGAGAAGCCAAGAGCAAGAAATAGAAGAAACGGAGAAGATTCAAAGTCTTTGGGCTCAAAACAGTTCAGAACGAGTCCAAAATCAATGAAGTATGGAGGAGGTAGTGGAGAGAGCCATGTGTCAGCATGACGCTTCTCCAAAGTTGAATCCAAAAGGGGAAGCTCAAATGAGTGCTAAGCTTCCACGCGTCAGAGCCCCAAAATTTGCATGGCCGTTGAAAAAGTCTCCAACTCAGCTGGAAGGGGCCAAGTGTCACTCAATGTAATTCCAAAATGGGAGCCCAAGGTAGAGACTCAAACTTGCGCTAACCCTCCACGTAGAAAATGGTCAATAGAGGTCAAAAGGTAGGAGGCGGGCCTCAAAAAAAGGCTAAGTATAGAAGTGTCGGAAGAGGCGCCACATGTCCAAGTAGCGCATCTCCAAGGGTAAATCCAAAAGTGGAGGCTCAAATGAGTGCCAATTCGCCACGTAGTCCAAGGTCCGAAAAGGTAAGAGGGAGGTCATTGAAAAGTCCAAAGACCTACAGAGGCTTCCAAGTGTCAACTCAATGCTCCTTCAAAGGAAAATCTTGATCGGGATTTTAAGCGAGCGGAGCCTCCATGTGTCCATTCTCAAAAAAGGGGATAGAGTTGGGTTAAATATTCAATGCATTATGAGAAGTCGATGGAGAGTGCCAAGTGTCCAAATGGCGGTAGTTCTAGAGTAAAATTGAAGGGAAGTTTCCAAGTAAGAACTAGGCTGATGCGTGTCCCCGATCGAAAATATGACCCTGCCAAATAAAGGATTTAGCCAAAAACATAGAGATTAAGCAGGTTGGGAAGAGCCATGTGTCATCCCCATGCCATTTGGAGAGAAAAATATAGAGGCCACCCTCAAGCAAGCGCCAACCTTCCATGTGTCCCATATTAAAAAGGGGCCTATTTTTCAAACTGGTTTTCCTGCCTTCTTCAGATGGACTGATACAAACTTCAAAGGGGCATATCTTTTGACTCGGGGCTTGAAATCTAGAAAATATGGCACATGTTGGAAAGATCTCGGCCTCATCTACGCCATGGAGATATGAAAATTTAAGTTTGGGGAGGTTAGGTGGGAGAAAATGGAGAAACATCTTTAGGGCCATTAATGCATGATCTATTTCACCTCAACAACCAGATCAAATTCGATTTGATCCACTGTTTCCTCCTCCTTCAAGGCGCTAAATAAGAAATTGACGTAGTCAAGACAAATTTGGTGGAAGATTTTGTGGGAGGCATTAATAGCGGTGGTTGAGCTTCAAAATATTTTTTTCTCGCTTCTCTCTTTCTCCCCTCTGTGTTGAATCTATAAAATTAGGGTCAAAACTAATTGTAAAGGGTTGGAAATTCTTTTATTTTTGTAGGCTCCCCATTCCTTCTGGCAAAGGAATTCATGGAGTTCAGACCTTCCATTTAAATTGCAATACGTTTCTTACCTTCTGGACGTTTGTAATGCATTATATCAATTTATAGAGAAATAAAACACATTTGTGATTTATTTTAGATCCTTTCTCTGTCTCCTTTGCTCTCATCCGGTCTTCCATTATAAATCTAGTTATCTCGTGCTTGATTATTTCATTCATTTCGTTGGTTTGTGCCTATCAACAAAACTAATGTTCATCATTCCTTCAGTGCATCACCTTGTAGCTTAGTTTTGATTTCTTGTATTCCTTTTATCCATGTCTCCTTGGTAAAACTTAGATTAGGTTTAGGAATAGGTCCTCTACAAGTTTCCACGCATGCACCTAAATAGAGGAATAGGAACTAACCTTTAATTTGGAGAGTTTTCCTATTTGCAAAGTCCCACTATTTGGGGAAAACTAAATGTTATGCGAATCACACCAAATGACTCTACCTTAGAAAAGTAGATTTGACAACTCATTTGGGGGTGTTGTGAATTTGAACTAACATTTTTGGCATGGCTGGTGGGAAAAAGAAATATCCATCTTTATTACAAGAAGATTGATGTGCACTTGCTGTGATTCTAGCTTTTAAGAATATTTTAAGAACTACACATCAGCAACTCCAAAAGTGAAAAAATACATCGGGTTTCAACAGTCCAAGTTTCCCAAGTTCATGAGAAGGATACAAAAAGGTCAAGAATAAGAGAAGAAGGATAGTTTGTACACCTACACTTGTCTCCAGAAAAAGGAGAAGAGGAAGAAGAGCCCAGAGGTCTCTATCTCCATCAAACAAAGCCTTATCAACACCTCCTCCCAATAGTAGGTCATTCTTTCAATCAAGAAGGGTTCTCAGGCTGATCAGGATGGCACAACCAAATCCTTATGTAAATTTCACCTTTGGCAAAGATCCCACTCACTCGAATGCACAAAACCCGGTCCCAATGGCGGTATTAAAGAGCATCCCATATTTCACTGGAGAAAACTAGACTTCTCCTGGTGACCACATTCAAGATATTGCAAATTTATGTACAATCCATGAGATCACTGAGATGGACATTGTAGTCAATTTTCTAGCCTCTTCACTCAAGGGTAAAGCTTCACAATGGTTTAGGAGCCTAGCAAAGAGGCTCTATTCAAACTTGGGACCATCTGTGTAGAGCTCTTCACGACTAGTTTGGAGAAAAGGGAGATAACCTATCCTTGTTGGAGAAACTAACAACAATCAAGAGAGCTCCAAATGAGCAGTTGATAGATTTCAACCTCATATTTCAATAGACCTAGGATAGGATTCCAAAGTGGTAGTAAATCCCACTAAAGAAGGTTCCTTCTTATACTTTCTTAGAGCTTTAAATTTTGATATTGCTTTAATGATTCAGTCAATGGGGGAACAACCTTACCTGTAACTTATAGCCTTTCCATAGGAGCTGAGAATCATTTAATTCAAGCTGGAAAAATTGCTCCTAGGCCATCCATGCCTCTATACCCCAAATTAGGAAACCCAAGTACCAACCAAACACCCACATTAGCTCCTATACCTACTCCTAGGAGTCAAAGTTCAGCTGAAGCCTCCACCTCATCATCTAACACCTCAAAGGAGCTTCAAGAAGTTATGAAACAACTTCAAAACCTAGGGAATGAGTTAGTAACCATCAAAAGACAACAGGCTCAGAGTTCTAGGCCATATCAGCCTCAGGCTCAATATCAGGCTAGACCCCCATATCAGCAAAATAGACCACCAACTCAAAGCTATAAATCAAAGTCAACACCAAGGAAAACCTCAAGTTGCTAGACCTTTCAGGTCATATGATCCAAACACAACTTCAACATCAAGGGCATTGGTTCCAACACAAAATAACATGGCACAAGAATATGATTGGTGTTTCCCATGCAATCATCCACATAATCAATCGATGTGTTTCAATGGTGCTCTAAATCAAGATTTAATGGTGAAAACCATTGGTGTGTCATAAGAACCTAGCCAAGAAGAAAATCAGTAGCAAGGAGCTCAATAAGAGGGACCTCCAAGTGAAACTATGCTTGTCAATTGGAAAGATGAAGACTTATGTGGAATGAATCAGGCTCCTTCTCAAAGTATAGCTGCCAATACATGGTCCAAGAAGAGAAATATTAGAGAAGGAAATTCACCAAAATTAGGTGATCCTCAATCCTCCATTACTCCATAAGGTATTGGAATTCAAAATACAACTCCCAATATGCAGACCCAATCCAAGCCACCTTCCAAATTCACTCAGGAACTGGTTGTAACAATCCATGTGAAAGAAAAAATGTGCCAGGGAAGGGGCAGAAAAAGGATAGCTCATTTAATATCATTGAGCTAATGAAGAAGACAAGTTTGAAAATTTCACCACCGGAGTCACTTTGGCCATTCCAAGGTAGATGGATCTATTGCAGACTACTATGGTCAATTGGTCAAGCTAAAATCAACCCCTAACTAAAGAAGAGAAAGTACTTACCAATATAGCTCAACCTAGGGAAACCATTGAGAGCAACAAGGTAAGAACCACGAGACTTCCTCCATTCTATGTTTCATTAATCATTGGGAAAAATTGGTGCATAATTGCATGATTGATTCAGGGCAAGTATTTATGTAATGCCCAAACAAATAGCTGATAAAATGGGTCTCTCATTCACGATAGAAAATGACAAGCGAGCATGGGAATCTACAAGTAACTTTTTTCCTTGCACCCGACCTCCCGAGGTCGTGCGAGATAGCCGGTGGGGATGGAATATACATGGGGTATAGGCAAACTAGTTAGGTAATCATATATCTTCGATACACACTAGTGGAATTTGTGAATCTAAGGAAAAGAAGGCCCTTCTAACCTGAACTGGTGTGATAGATTGGTCGGCGAGGATGACTGCTCGAAGGCTCCAATCAATATCGAGCTCTGGCATAATCTGGTCTATGGGTTGTGGGATACTTGGAAAATTACCTCAGGATTGTTTCGTGTATATCTCTAGACAGGTCATAAGATGGATGATGGATATATAGTAGATTCTCTCGGGCGATTCTATGGTCTAGTCTAGAAATTCTTAGCTTCATTAGCTACTACGTCTAACAAGGATAACTATGCGATAATGGTTGGTGGAAGTGGAGTGGATTTAAATACTAATGTGCGTAAGCAAAGATCAATGTCGGATTGATTGTGGACTCATTGGGTTATGGGATTTGTGGATCACAACCGTAGATTCTTGGTTTTGGACTTGCTATATGTTCATATGAGGATTCAATCTCTAATCCCTAGTATCCGGTAGTCATATGCCTTTTTGGCCTCTATATTTAGAACTACAAGTTATGCAATCTTCTCGAGTACTTTACAGGTGTTGAAAGCAACCTGAATTCCTAAGGAGTGTCTATGGTGAGAATGTATCTGCTATTCCGGTGTGGGACCAAAGGATCACAACCGAACGTTTGCTCTCTTTCAATCCCTTCTACAGTCATGTGGATATTTGTCTAGGGTAATCTGTAGTTTGGCTGGTTTGACCAAAACATATACGCTTTTTCGTCTTCTATATTTAGTCCTCTTAGCTGTGAACTGATTTCTTGTAGGTCTGTTGTTACTTGGAAGACACAATTCGAGATTTTGGTCTATATCAGTTATTGCTGCAACAGATTGGGTTGAGGCACGATTGGCTCGAATATGTATTCTCTGGGCTCTCTAGGTCCCGTGATTGTCATACAAGAAGGAAATGATATAAATCTGACTAATGACAAAATAAACTAACTACATAAGATATATCTATGTATATTTCTAAATTTGATATTATTGATAAACTATTGAGCGGCAGAAAAGAGAAATTATTTAAAATATCTATAAATTGACAACTAAGCTAATAATGAATTTAAAACAAACAAAGTAGCCAAGTATAGCTACTTTCTGTGCAGTTGTGAATCTATTCTAAATAACCGAGATAATTGATCTAATCTATTTGAAAGATTCTCGATCCTACCTCAGAAGTGAGGAGTGAATCATAGTTTCTTAGAAACTATCAATCCCCATAGCTTCCCTGGCAATATCAAAAGTAAAATTAACTGAAATGAAATGATTGACTACTTTATTTGATATGCTTTAACTAGAACTTTGAAAGCTTGAACCTGGATTTTGTAGAATAGTGGTGAATCCGATGGTGTGTGGCTTTGTCCCCTCAGTGTGATCTCCTCATTCCTTCGTGCTCACATGGATCCAGAAAAGTGTGTAATGCTAGCATCAATAGAAGTAGATATTGGAACAATGGCAGTTTAGGATGCAGACTGAATACAATGCGAGTAAGAGAGGGATAGCACAAGAGAACAGAGCTTGGCCTATGCAATTCCTAGCGGGATTTATTGTGATTCATGCAACATAAAATGTCCAGAACCTAAAACTATCTTTTTTGATGAAAAAAACCTGCAACTTTAATGGCTTCCTACTAAAAATCAAACTATCCTACTCCAATTGATCGGATGAAATAATAACAGACTTACACAAGCGAGAATATGTGGCTTCCTAACTCACTAAAAAAACTAACCATGCATACAACAAATGGAACTATGAATTCTAAGCAAAATTGAAAGGCTAAGCTATTGAAATGAGAAATTCAGAGGCAAATTTGAGGGGCCATTTTCTTGAGCACAAGCCAGCTATTTATAGAATCCCATTTACCCAAAGGTGAAAACCAAATTGATCTCTTAAACCATAAACAATGCAAAAACACTATTCTAGGGAACTAGAATCATAAATACAAGCAAAGGCAGTGAAAAAAGCTAGTAAATGTTGAATTTTACGTGAGTCGCGTTAAAAAGAGCATTCTAGAAAATGCATGAAGGACCGCCGCCCTGCCTAGGCGGCAATCACGAGACCGCCATCCAGGAAGGGTGGCGGTTTCATCACTAAAGACTGAAAAGCAAAGGAAAAGAGGGGGAAGGAAAAATCAAAGCATAGAGGGGCTAAGTGGGACATGCGGGATGTTAACGCATACTTAAAGAACTTTTCTCGGATCCCAAACACCTTGTGAGGAGACTGTATCATCATTGAGGCACGCGTAATGTTGTTACGGTGGTGCAAGTACCCTACAATTTTGGGTAACGTACGGTCTCCAATATGAAGTCATCTTTATAGGGTAGTAGTACAATTGGATGGGATAGTAGTGACAATTGTTGGAATCATCAAGGATCTGAGCCTCACTCTGCATGCTTGATCTAATGTGATTGTATTGCGTAACGCATCAATCATAGAATCGCCACCACATTTTGCATTGTGTTTATCTAGGGACTTCATTACCAAAATTTGAGGTTGTTTGTCTACTGACTGGTCGCATATACTCTTTAGAACAAGGTATGGAGTGAAGGCCACAATCAGATCCAAGCCCATAGAGGATTATCACATTGAGTCTTATGTGCCTAGCCCAATCAATACAAATTGTTTGGCTATTGATTAGGAGGACCTCCTAAACACTGGTGAAGTAGATGCCATGGTGGGGTGTATCCCAGACCTGACTCTCAATGAATGGGAGGTCAAAAGACATGATTTTTACCCCTACAAGGAGATGGAAGAATCAAAGCTAGGAGTCTGCTTTCTGCATGACGAGAATCATCATCTTCCTGACATCATTAAGCCGGAACACAAAGATGACAATGAAGTATGGAAATTTTTCTTTGATGGCTTGAGAAGTAGGCAAGGATTCAAAGGAGGGGCTATGATTGTGTCACCCCAAGGTATGAAATATTACTCAGCTTTTTGTTTCCAATTTTCCTATTCAAACAATACAACAGAATATGAGGCTTTGGTTCATGGATTGCATTGGGCTAGAAGATGAGGAATCAAGAACTTGCAAGTGTTTAGTGACAAGTGAACTAGTTTCCAATCAATTCAAAGGAAAAATGTTGTCAAGAATGACCTACTCAAAAGTTACAAGAATAGGGTATGGGATCTCATTGAGGATTTCAAAGCCTTCAACATTGTGTCCATACCTAGGAAGGAGAACGAAGCTGTTGATAGGCTTGCAGCAGTTGGAGAAACATTTGATGTGGTTGAAAACATTAAGAGGGACAAAGGATAGCCACATATCCATGTGATTGTGAGGCCAAGCAGTGCCAGAAAGCAACACATGCTAGCAAGTGTTTGAGAATGATCAATAGATCATCAATTTTTGTAAGAGGAAGTTGAATTCTTAGCTAGAAATCAAAACAGATTAGAGCAGCAATATGGAGATCAAGTAGTGTAGTTGCATAAAAACAAGCTTCCTAAAGGTTTGGTGACATTATAATCTATCTTCAATCCTAATGACCAGTTCCAAAAAGAGAAGGCTAACATACAGATCAAAGGAGAAGATTCAGAGTCAATTCTAGTTGGAAAAGGAAAAACACTTCAAATTGGCAAAGTGGCCACCAAGCAAGAAAGGTATGAATTTATGCAACTTTGCTAAGAGTTTCTAGATGTATTTTCTTAGAGCTATGAAGACCTAAGAGGGTTCAATCCAAAGTTAGCATAACACACAATTGAAATAGATCCAGTTGCTAAGCCCATTAGGAAAAAGCAGAGACCTGTTAATCCACACATTGAACCTCTAATGAAGAAAGAGCTAAACAAGTTGATAGAGGCAAGTATCATATTTCCAATCAAACACTTAAGCTGGGTTGTAAACTTGGTCCCAGTCAAGAAGAAGAATGGAGAGATTAGGTTGTGTGTAGAATTTCGAGACTTGAACAGAGCATCCCTCAAAGACCACTACCCACTCCCCTCAATGGAGAAAATTTTTCAAGTGGTGTCTAGATCAGAGAGATTCTCTCTCTAGATGGCTACTCAAGGTTACAACCAGATCATGATGAAAGAATATGATTAGTTCAAAATGGCTTTCACCACCAAATGGGGCACCTATGCCTATAGAAAAATGCCATTTGGATTGTCTAATGCTGGAGCCACTTTCTAAAGGGAAATGGATATGGAATTCAAAGGGATGATCAACAAAATAGTACTGATCTATCTGGATGACATTACTATGTTCTCTAAAAATGTAGTAGACCACCTTTTTCACCTAAGACAGGTGTTTCAAAGGTGTAGGAGATTTGGGGTATCATTGAACCCTAAAAATGCATATTCTTGGCCCATGAGGGCAGGCTTCTAGGCCATATTGTGTCAAAGGAAGGTTTGGAAATTGACCCAGAGAGAGTTGAAGCAATAAGAGCATTGCCATTGCCAAGCCATAAGAAAGCTCTTCAAATCTTCTTAGGAAAAATCAATTTTGTCCATAGGTTTGTACCAAACTTGCTGCCCTTATCAAACCAATAACGTTGATGTTGAAGAAGAGCTTGGAATTTAGGTGGAAAGCTAAAGGAGGAGAAATTTTGAGGCCATCAAAGAAGCTATATCATAAGCCCCAACTCTCGTGAATCCATTTTTCTAAGGACTTCATACTATATGCCTTTGGTGGTAGTGACACAATTTCTGCAATCTTAGTACAACAAAAAAAGAAGGTACAAAACAACCAATTGCCTTCTTCAACTAGGGTCTAGAATATTATGAAGTGAGATACTCCATCAAAAAGCAAGTCCTTGTAGTGATAAGAGGGTTAAAGAATTTTAAGCATCTGGTTTCAAACAATAAAATCTAACTGTTAGTCTCCCATGTAGGAGTTAAAGACTTCCTTCTCAGTAAGGATCTGAATGAAAAAATGTAGGATGGATCACTCGTGTCATGGATTATGACATTGAGATCAAGGTTACTAAGCTGGTCTCGTGGGAAGGGATTATGTGAAAACTAGCCTCAAGTCAACAAGATGAGGCAAATAGTGAAAAGAAAGCTATTTTTGTTTTGTAAAATAGTCAAGAGGAAGAAAATGATGATGTACCCACTCCTTGTTGGACTCAAAGTATTATACACTTCCTAAAAATAGGCTGTGTCCTCCAGAAATGAGTAAAACAAAAAGGAGACACTTTCAGACTACAAGCCATCCCATACGTGCTTATTGATGGCATCTTGTTCAAAAGGGACATCAATGGCGTTCTGTTAAGATGCATTGGGATAGATCAGATTGAGAGAGTGTTACAAGAGTTCCATGATGAAGCAGTTGGAGGCCATTTTTCTCCATGGGTGACAACACTCAAGATCATGAAGGTAGGTTATTATTGGCCCTAGGGTGTTTAGTGACTGTTATGCATGGATCAAAAAGTGTAAGAACTATGCATTCTTTAAAGGCAAAGAAAGGCTAGCAACACTTCCATTGCACCCAATTTCAGTTGACCAGCCATTCATGCAATGGGGATTGGATTTCATCGAGGTCATCAATCCAAATTCAATCCAAGGCCACAAATGGATTCTGACGACAACAAACTATTTCACCAAGTGGACCGAGGCAGTGGCACTCAAAGAAGCTAATGAGTCTAGCATACTAGATTTCTATGAAGGGATAGTGACCAGGTTTGGAGTGTCATCCACCATTATATCAAAAAATGCATTGGAATTCATAGGTTCCAAAATCACATAATGGGCCATTAGGAATGGAATTTACTTGAGCACTTCATCAAATTATTACCCTCAAGGTAATGGCCAAGATGAGTCTACAAACAAGAACTTGCTAAGGATTATCAAAATAAATCTGGATGAAAATCAGAGGACTTGGAACATGAAACTCAAATCATCCTTATGGGCTGATAGGAAAACACCCAAGAGGTCTACAAGAAGCTCTCCATTCAAAATTGTCTATGGGAAAGAGGAAGTGTTGCCTATATCACTTGAGTTGCCAACATTGGAACTCATGAAGCAGCTAGAGATGTTTGAGTTTGAACCAATGGAGGCCAGGTATGTAGAGCTGATGGAATTGGAAGAAACCAGAGCATGCACTTCAAACAATGGAGAAGGATCAGGTCTCAATCAAGAGATGCTTTGACAAGAAGGAAAGAACAAGGACCTTCCAAGAAGGAGACCTAGTTTTGAAATGGGATGCAGATCAGCAAAACCGAAAGGAATTCCAAGTTTGATGCCATTTGGAGTGGCCCTTACATGGTCACAAAATGTAAAAGTAGCAATGCTTTCTAATTGTCTACATTGGATGGTGAAGAGTTACATATTCTAGTGAATGGAATCTATCTTAAACATTGCTACTAGAAGGAAAGTTCTCACCTTGTACATACTAGTTTAGTTTCTCATTCCTCTAAGTGCTTGTGCACATTTCCTTGTAGTTTAGGTTGCTTTTCTCCTAAGTGCTTTACATGCTATGTATGTTCTACTTGGAGCATGTGTGATTTCCAATTTTGTATATAGTTGTGGTGTTTTTTTGTTTCTCTTGCATAGCCCATTCAAAGATAGATGAAGCCCTCAGGCAAAGTAATTTTATACTCTCAGAAACCATCATTTCAAGATTTCTTATGAAAATTGAGAGTGAAAACAATCGGGATCATGAATTAGAGGTAGGATCAGTATCATACTGTCATTCTTGACTCCATGCCTAATGGATATGACAATGTAATTAGTCTTTTTATCTAGTAGGTAGATACCCCTGTGAGTTGCCAAATTGTTATCCATATTTCACCCCGGGAAAAGTATTGGATCAGCCATGACCCCACACATATGAACCAAAGAAAACATGTTTAAATCTTGTAAACATGTCGTAGAAGGACTCAAAAATGGATTGGTGGGGGCCTGCAAAATACTAAAATGACCCTATGCAAGAAGAAAGAGAAGAAACAATTTTTTCGAGTGAATACGTGTCTTAAATCTATTTAATAGGTTACAGGTGGGCTCAGAAATAGAATAAGCAGGGTCAGAGAAGGAGGAGTAGTGTCATAGAGAATCTAGGAGCAAGAAAGAGAAGAAACAACGAAGATTTGAAGTCTTCGGGCTCAAAATAGTTCAAAATGAGTCCAAAAATTAACTAAGTATGGAGGAGGCAGTGGAGAGAGCCATGTGTTGGCATGATGCTTCTCTAAAGTTGAATCCAAAAAGGGAAGCTCAAACGAGCGCTAGGCTTCCATGCGTCCAGAGCCCCAAAATTTGCATGACCGTTGAAAAGTCTTTGACTCGGCGGAAGGGGCCAAGTGTCGGCTCAGCGCAATTCCAAAATGGGAGCCCAAGGTGGAGACTCAAACTTGCGCCAACCCTCCACATAGAAAATGGTCAATAGAGGTCAAAAGGTAGATAGGAGGGCCTCAAAAAAGGCTAAGTATAGAAGTGTTGGTAGAGAATGCTACATGTCCAAGTGGCACATCTCCAAGGGTAAATCCAAAAGTGGAGGCTCAAACAAGTGCCAGTTCACCACGTAGTCCAAGGTCTAAAAAGGTAAGAGGGAGGTTGTTGAAAATTCCAAGGGACTATGGAGGCTTCCAAGTGTCAACCCGACACTCCTTCAAAGGAAAATCTTGATCGGGATTTTAAGCGAATCAGAGCCTCCACGCATCCAATCTCAAAAAAGGGGACAAAGTGGGTTGAATAGTCAATGCATTATGACAAGCCGGCGGAGAGTGCCAAGTGTCCAAATGGCGCTAGTTATAGAGCAGAATTGAAGGGAGGTTTCTAAGAAAGCACCAAGCCACCGCGTGTCCTCGATCAGAAATATGACCCTGCCGAATAAAGGATTTAGCAAAAAACATAGAGATTAAGCAGGTTGTAGAAGAGCCATGTGTCATCCCCACGCCATTCGAGAGAAAAATATAGAGGCCGCCCTTAAGCAAGCGCCAACCCTCCACGTGTCCCATATTAAAAAGGGGCCCATTTTTTGAACTATTTTTCCTGTCTTTATGTATGGACCGATACAAACTTCGAAGGGGCATATCTTTCGACTCAGGGCTCAAAATCCAGAAAATATGGCATCGTTGGAAAGATCTCGGCCTCATCTACACCATGGAGATATGAAAATTTAAGTTTGGGGAGGTTAGGTTGGAGAAAATGGAGAAACGTCTTCAGAGCCATTAATGTAGGATCTATTTCACCCCAACAACCAGATCGGATTCGATCTGATCCGCCGTTTCCTCCTCCTTCGAGGCACCGAATAAGAAATTGATGTAGTCAAGATAGATTTGGGGGAAAATTTTGTGGGAAGCATTAATAGCTTTGGACTATTTTTTCCCCTCTTATCTCTCTTTCTCCCCTCTGTGTTGAATCTATAAAAGCAGTGTCGAAACTCATTGTAAAGGGTTGGACATTCTTTTTTTTTTACAGATCCCCTTTCCTTCGCAAAGGAATTCATGGAGTTTAGACCTTCCATTTAAATTTTAATACATTATATTAATCTACGAGCAATAAAACACATTTGTGATTGATTTTAGATCCTTTCTTGTCTCCTTTGCTCTCATCTCGGTTATCTCGTGCTTGATTATTATATGCATTTTATTAGTTTATGTCTATCAACAAAACTAATGTTCATCATTCCTTTGGTGCATCACCTTGTAGCTTAGTTTTGATTTCTTGTATTCCTTTTATCCCTGTCTCCTTGGTAAAACTTAGATTAGGTTTAGGAATAGGTCCTCTGCAAGTTTCCACACATGCACCTAAACAGAGGAATAGGAACCAACCTTTAATCTAGAGAGTTTTCCCATTTGCAAAGTCCCACACTTTGGGGAAAACTCAATGTTATGTGAATCACACCAAATGACTTTGCCTTAGAAAATCAGATCTGACAACTCATTTGGGGGTGCTGTGATTTTGCACTAACATGTACATCATGGCATCTACAAATTCGTTTCCTCCCTAGGTTCATTTTCATCATCACTTTTACACTTTCTCCTCACTAGCATCCGCACTTCACATTTTTATCAATCCATACTTTTTTAGTTTCTCGGAACACTTGCATCATCATTATACATGCTTATCAAATACACATCTCTCGTATACTTTATGTTTGAGCTTTTCACACACTAAAATAAAGTGGGGAAAATGTAGACACAAAATCATGCACTTTGGGTAATTATCTAGTTGTGATTACATACTACTATTCATATGATTCCTAAGTAAGAATTATAATAATCAACCCATGTAGTTGACCACCTTTCTTTCCTTTTCTGTCACTTATTTTGGTCTTACATTTTTTCTTGTTTAGTTTGTATTTTTATACTTCGACATTTATCATCTTGGACACCAATACGAAGACAATATGCCAACACGGGCGCCCTTATCCTCTGGGTGCCCCTATCCTATTTGTACTTTACTCACACTTTTTGGGTCCTTTCTAGGCATTTGAGCATCTCATATTTTTCATAGTCAGCCTTTTCGGGGTTAGTTGTGAAATTAAAGAAAGGGAATCATATAAATATAAAGTTATGTGATCATAATAGGGGACCAAGTGGTAGTGCAAATCAACTTGAAACAGCTTAATATGATTTATAAAACCAGGGGACATAAACTTGAAACATTTCTAGTGTTGTATACACAGTTACAATAAATCTAGGAGGTTAGAAATAAATAATTGTCACAACAATGCTTGAAAGGTAAAAAAATTGATAACTGGAAATGAATGGTTTCTAAATTCTAGTACTAAGACAAAGCTATAAATTCATAATGCAAATACAAAAATAAATGGTTCCTAGGTAAACATACATGTAATGAAACAAGACAACAATGGAGGGGTTTAATAGACCACAAGTGGGCCCTGACTTGGGTGTTAATCCCTCCTAAATTCTGTAACTAGAGACTAATAAACAAAACTCATATATTTATTGAATTTGCATGAATATTACATCAAGGAACAAAGAAATATCCTCTATGAATTTCTTGGATAATGAATCTATGAACAACCCTTGTTACCATCACTAACCCTTATTTTATGCTTCTCATCTTACAAAAAGACGTTAGAAGAAGAAGAGTTAAACAAGGAGTTTTAAAAATCTAAGTGAAAGATCTTCAATAGGATAAGTGAAATATCATTAATAGAACAACAATATATTTAACACATGCTCCAAAAATTTAGTAGGTGTTCAACTAATTTTTAGTCAATTGACCAGTTCCTTCAATCACATGTTAACTCAATCGATCAGTTCTTCAATAGTTTAATAAATGATTAGATCAAATATTGAGTTATCTCCCAGTTATACATGTTCTAGTTGTAATTTCTCCTACAGTGGCATGTATAGACTTGAGTTACATTCTTCATGCCTTCTGAAATATCTTCATGCCTTTAGTTGTGGATGGTTATTGCAGATAAGTATTTTCAATATAGACGAGTTGCTATGAATGGTTCCTTCACGTTGCATATGAGTTGTTGCATATGGAAAATTGCTTACAACCAAGAGTGGCATCACACATATCATCATTCAAACAACTTATTGGAATAATAAGAATAAATGCACACAAAATACCACAAAATAAAGATAACTAGATAGAACTATATTAATTAGTAATTATGCCACAAGTTCAAGGTTGTAATGATAATGTTTAGCAATTGTACTTGGAAAATACATGGACATAACTACAATGGATTAATCAAAATATAGAAGATGAGTTGTTTATAAAGGAAATTAACATAACTCATCACACCCACATGATTAATCTTCATATCTTTGTTGCTAAAAACTACATTTGCACTGAAATCAATTGGGGTATTTGTTCTGATTCCTTAGAAAAGAAATAGCCACCATTTCTCATGAACCTTCTGCAAAATAATTTTTTTATTCTATCACTAAGTGGTAAGTCACATATCCATGGTGGTATCAGAAAATGAAATATTGGTGGGTGGTAGCCTATAGGAAACCAATTCTCTTCACATTCATTAGCAATCTCAATGTATGTGTTCACTCTTTTCAAAGTTGGCATTATGTTGGGGTAAGAGTGCATATCTTTCCTTTGTAGTTTAGGAGATAGCTCATTCCATCTCATTCGCATGCTTTTGCTACCCGAATCCCACATTCCCTAATCATTGATATAACTTATATGTGACATGCGTTACTAATTTGCAACAATCTGTTCCTAATCACCTTCTTCTTGATATAATTATCATATTTTTCTATAACCTCTTCAAATTTTATGGCCTCAGCCCTAACAAGCAATGGTTGGACCTTCTCCAAATGTATATACTCTTCCATCTTCCTGGATCTATCCAATTCATTAGAAAAATAAGAGCATAGGGCCTTAACTTGAACATCTCCAATGTATAGAATTAGAATCCAATCCCTATCATATTGAAGGGCATAATTGTGCAAATAAAGATCACATAACAAGAGCTAGAGTTCATGTGTATTGTTATGATATAAAGTAAATAATCTCCTAGCTGAGATGATATCATATAACATGTCGAATTAATGTAGGTAAGTTTATGTTGCAACATATTTTCTTTCAAGAAAGATAACATAAACATTTGATGGGGGCTGTATTTAAATATTTCATGTGCTACTTGAACTTTTTCTTCTGTTTATTCTTCAGCCTCTTAATCTCTCTATCCTTTTCCTCCAGTTCTTCCTTATGCTTAGAGATGAGGGCTTCTTTATCTTTTTCCCATTTTCCTTTGAGTTTGTTAACATAGGTTTCCAACTACAACATCAAATAGTCAATATCTGGTCCCATAGTCTATGTTTCCATCTCCTTACAAGGAGGTTTTATAGGATCCCTTATAATTTCCTTATGTTACATTTACATTTTTCACATTAACATGTAGTGCTTACATAACCAATTTCTCAACAACAGTAGGAATTTGTTCTTGTTGTTGTTCTTGTGGTTCAATGAATTGTTTAACTACCATAGGCATCTGTATTTTTAGATTTCTTGTTCTGTTACTCAATGCCTTGATCAACAATGACATGGATTTGTTTTTGTTCAATTTATCCTCCAAATTCCTATTCCTTTCTCTCCTCATGACCTTCCACTACATGAACTACCTCCTCCTTATGATTTATCTCTTCTTGCTCCTCCATGGGTTGTTCAGGGCATTATTGCTCATGAAATGTGACATCAGTATATTCCTACCCTTCCTCTATTAGTTGAGGCTCAAAGTTCCCTTATGTAGCTTCCAAATCATTGTCTAGTGAGATGGGTTATGACTGTGTTAGTTTAGATGTTTTTGGCATTTTTGTTTTAAGCCTATGGGAGCACCTAGGTGGTGTAAGAGTAGAATGAGAAGACTTTTGTTTACCCTTAGAAGTGGAGGTTTCAGGAGTGGATAACTCCAAGAGGGTTTCAACTATGAAAATTATTTCAAGAGAGATGGGTACATGGTTCTCTTCAGTAGGAGGTAGAAATTCGAAACTAGGGGTTGTTAAGGTGGGACGTGGATGTTGTAGGCTTAGTTACATGCACGAAGATGTATCAAGTATTTCCCCTTCTATTTCTCCTATTTCCCATCAATGTCTCAAGACTATTTACCCTCAAAAATTATTCCCTTTGTATTTTTGGATGATATATTTGCAGGGTGTGTTTAAAAACTAGGGTTATAAGACAATGATTCGATAATGTTCCCCACCCCTCTATACTTCATGACTCATTTTATTTAGTATTTCATGTGAGAATTTTGGTACATTCACTTGATGGTTATTATTCAGATGATTCAACAACTTAAAATGTATTATATTCAATCTAGAATACCTCCCTTCACAAGTAAAGTATTGAATAAAAATGTGGCAACTTGTACCCACAAGGTTTTCAAAAAGCTTATAAATGTACCTTGTTTATCTAAAATGAGATCGTCATCATCATATGTGAATTATCTCCTTGTTGCTTCTGGATTGGCCTTTTCTAAGAACAATTCTCCTTGTGTTGGTAGACCAGTAACTTCAGAAATAATTTCATCACTTAGCGTGATTGCTAAACCTTTCACCCTTTCTTCTCCATTGCTTTGAGTGTGTTGGAAAACTATGTGGAAATTGTTGCATCAAAACTATAAAAATTATTAATATAATCCATCCAACCATGGTTATAAAAATATTGCACAATATGAGGGTGCCTCGAAAGTGAAAAATTCACAGTGGGATCTCACCTTATCAAATCACCTCCCATGGCATACACACAGCTTCCTTTGGCTTCAATACACAACAATACAATTCAGATTTGAAAGCATTTCCCCAATTGAGTTGTATTGTCGGTTTTTCATATTTTTAAAACTTTTGTTAGTGAGAGGACAAGTGACATGGTTATGGGTAATCAATCATTAATAGATGTGACAATGTGGAGCATATGAAGTAAGGCGGTGTGACATAATGGGCTTACGTGGGGGGTAAAATAGAAACATCATTTCTCGAAAAGAGGAGATATTTAAATAATACATATGCATGATAACTCAACATAGCTGCTAATCAAATATAATTAAATAAATTATACTTTATTAAAGTGATAAGATGAATGCACTTATATATTTATTTGCACGCAATGATAGTTGTGCATGCTTATTAAACTTGATTCTTCACCGCATGTAAATTTTTGTAGATGTGTGTTAACTATTATTGGTGCTCCTTAATACAAATGGATAATTCATAGAGAGGGAAATCCAACCAGTTGGGGGCACCAATCATTTCTTTTCATTACCCACACGTGCATGCATGCATGATTTATGTCATGCAACCAATCATGAGTTCTTCTAAACACAAAAGATAAAACATGGGCTTGTCTCACATGGATGCAAGTGAAATTTCAGTCATTTCACTCTCTCCTTGTGATGGAGATCATGCCCTCCTACAATCATTTGAAACCAATCCTCGTAATTTTTTTAAAAATAAATGTGTTAGTAAACTGTTGTTGATGACCCATAAAAGTTGATCACAACATTTTTATTTGACCTTGGAATATTTATCAAGATGAATGTACCAAGACCACTGAAATATCTTCAATCCTCTAAAATCTCAAAAGGAAAGCCAATGGGTTTAACCCCGAGGTTAACTTTGATGTCCTTAATTCCATTCTCCTTTGACCTCCTTTGAACATTTTCATAAATGAATCCCTATCAACTAGCTTCTTGTACAATCTAATCCCATGGCCATTCACTAATAGCTTGATCCTCATACAATATATGGTAGTGATATTTACATATCCATTAGGGAAGATCTTATCAAATTCATAGGGGCTAGCCACCTTGTCTCGAGCTTTCCTATATGATACTTGTATTTTGAATCAAACAAGAGTTCCCAGTCTCCTTCTTGGAACTGTCTTATCTTGATGTACCTATCATGCCATTTGACTCTTTGCTTCTACACCACCTCTATGTTATGTACTTCCTACCTTCTTAATTCATCCAACTCATTGATTTAGAGAATTCTTTGTCTCTCGGGATTCTAATAAATATATACCAGATTAAGTGCGAGTCCTTAATGTTTTGTGCTCAAATTCAATTGGAAAAAAAAATTCTTTCCATATAGGAGTTCAAATGGTGTAAATCCATTTGTTGTCTTCCATGTTGTGTTGAATGCCCATACTACTTCTGGAAGCCTATCTACCCAGTCTTTCCTATGGAGTGTAATGGTCTTTGTCAATATGGCATCTATCTCTCTATTTGTAACCTCTACTTGGCCATTAGATTGGGGATGATACGGTGTGGAATTCATATGCCTGATTTCATATTCTTTAACTAGATCAAAAATTACATCAATAGTAAAATGTGTACCTTGATCCAGTAACAATCTCTCTTGGAACTCCATATCTGGTGAATATGTGATCATATAGGAACTTGTCTACTTTCTCACTTTTTTAATTTGACAATGCCTTCACCTCTGTCCACTTAGTTAGGTAATCTGTGCATACCAAGATGTATTATTTTTCTGAGATGGAGGATCTATTGGACCAATAAAATATAAGCCTCACTTGTCAAAAGGCTGTAAGAAAAATTGAGGCTATAATCGCATCTCATCATATCTACTGGGCTTACTCATTATTTGACATTCATGACAACACTTGCTATATAATGCTACATCCTTATGTAGTTTTGTCCAATAATAATAAGTATTCAACACCTTCTACGCTATTTTCTTTAATGCAAATTCCCTCCACAAGGTTCATTGTGGTAGGCTCTAAGGACATCAAATATCTCCTCATCATCTATACACCTTCTCATTATTTGATCTTGTCCCTTATGAAACAAAAATCCAACTATCCAAGAAAAATATAAAATATTTTCAACTATATATTTTCTCAAAGTATAAGTAATGTGGAGGTGTTTTACTTGAGACCAAATAGTTGGCTATGTTTGCATACCAAGGTTTTTTTAGATATAGAAAATAAGTGCTCATTTGGAAAGGAATCATCAACTACTTTCTCTTCATTATTGGTCTCCATCCTTGAAAGGAAATCAACTACCACATTATCCTAGCAAGGATTGTCCACATTGGTGACATGAAATTATTACAAGAGAAGCAACCACCTTATGATTATGCTATTTATTATTGGTTTGTTTATCATATATTTGATTACAACATGATTAGTGTGAATAAACACTAGATATCATGTGATGCAGTGCTTGAATTTGTTGATGGCATATACAACCGCCAAAAAATCCTTCTCTATTACAATGTAATTTAATTTTTCATGCTACAAGTTCTTGCTAACATAATAAATTTCATAATTTATAAATCCATCTTTTTTCCTAATCAACTCCAATAGCACGGTTTGATGCATCTATGTGGATATGAAAAGGTAGGTTCTAATCAGGTCATCTCAATACAAGAGCAATAGTTAACATATGTTTTAAAATTTGAAAATCACCTTCAAAATGCTCAATCGATATAAAATCAACATAATTTCCTAGTAATGCAAAAAGTGTTGTTATAATCTTACTAAAATCTTGTATGAACCTTCTGTAATATCCAACATGGCCTAGAAATCTTCTAACATCCTTTTGTTTCCTTGGTGTTGGCAAGTTGATTATAATAGATACCTTTTTGGATCAACTTGAATTCCCTTTGATGAAAGGTAGTGTCCCATAACTATACATTTAGACATCATCATGTAGAACTTTTCATTACTCAAGGACAAGTTGTGATCTTTGCATATTTTCAAGACCTTATCTAGATTTTGCATAGCTTCTTCAAAATTGTTGTCATGTACTATGAATTCATCCATATAGACTTCCATGCATTCATTTTTAAATCTAAAAATATACTCAGAACTTCCCTTTGGAATATAATAGGTGCATTACACAAGATAAATGGAAGCATCAAATAGGAAAATGTTCCCCATGGACATGTGAAGGTATTTTTGTGTTAGTCCTCTAGTGCAATATGGATATGATTATAGCCACTATATCTATCAAGAAAAGAGAAGTATTTATTACCAACTAGAGTATCAAGCACTTGATCAATGAAGGGAAATGAGAAGTGATATTTATTTATTTCTGCATTTAGCTCCCGGTAATCTACAGATCCTCCATTTCCAATTTTTCTTTGGCACAATGATAAGAGTTGATATCCACTGAATATTTAATATGGGGTATATAAATCTAGCATCCAAAAACTTCTATAGTTTAGCCTTTTCAATCTCTCTTACTACTGGGTTTATCCACATTTGAAGTTCTTTGTTTGGTTTACAATATTCTTTGATGTAAATTTTGTGAGTGCAAATCCTAGGATGAATCCCACACATATCACCATAATCCTAGGAAAATTTTGTTTTATGTTGTTGGAGAAGAGAAATTAGCAGTTTCTCTTATTGTCTATCCAACATATTGCTTACATTGAGTGGCCTCCCTAGTGTTATTTCTACTTTCTTGGAGAGGTCCATCATTGAACATACATTGCTACTAACATAATTTAGTATGCAATCATGGGGAATAAGTTGATGAAGAATAAAATTCTTACCTGGAATATCCATGGTGCTTTGTTGTGGTAGAACTTGGTTCAAGGGACAACTTAAACACCTTAATATGTCATTGGAGAGATAACATATTCTTCCTGATATTCAATTGTACAAGACTTCTCCAACATCATGAGTTGTTGTATAGAGATCTGATCAACTTCTAGTTCTTTAACCCAAATTGTTTTATCTTCATCATGCAATAATTGGGCAGGAGGATAGAGCATAAGATTCTTGGTACCATTTCCATTTGATATAATCATGTTGCTAGACCTACAACCTATGAATGCATCAACAATGGCCAACCATGGCCTTCCTAGTATAATAGAATAACCTCCTAAGATTTCTTTTGGTTGAAGGAAAATCAAGTTAAAAGAGTATTCCCAAGAGTCTACCAACACAATAATTTCCTCCATGACTCCTTCAAGTCTCACTGTTGATCTATTTTCTAGTTGTAAGACTATAGCTATTAGCCTTAGTCCTTCCAACTTCAAGTCATCCATGATTTTATTGGTCATGAAGTTAATTTTTACCCCTAAGTCAATCAAAGTATTCTTGATTGTTGTCTGTCATTAATAGTAATGTTTACCAAAGGATTTGCTGAATATATGTATTTGGGTAATACTTTGAATTTCCAATCAAAATATTAGCTAGTTGTCTAATAACTTGCACAGTGGATGGATATTTCCTTTTTATTCTTGTATTTTTAATGCATAGATCCTTAACTAGCTTTTTATAGATGGTAACATCCTTAATGGCTTGAATAAGTAGAATATTCACGTAAATATCCTTCATCTAGTTGACAAAATCAGAATCAAAATCTGGTTTAGGGTCATTCTTTCTTTCCTGCAATCTCTCTGGAAATGGGGGTTCATTAATTTGTGTCTTATCCTTATTAGAACTCTATTAATGTTGTTGCAGATCAGTTTGCAACGCTTTATGTTCTTGATATGGATCAATATGCAGAAATTTTGGTTCATCTACAATTTTTGTGATGGTGGCTTTATGATGTAGAGAGAAATTTAAAATCATGCTTATAACTTATTTCAAGAGAAAGAAAACAAAACTCCTTCATAGTTTCTTTTCTTTGGAGGATCTTCTACAAGCCCAAAATGGATTAATCTATGCTATCACTAATAAAAGGCTGTTATAATGACTTCATTCAATGTAAAAATTTTCCTACCATTCTTAATACCATCATCCTTTTCCCATTCAATCATAAAACTCATCAATATTCATCAAAGTTCTCTAATCACTTACTTTATTGTTCTTACACAACCTCTTGCTTGACAAGTCCTTGCTAAAGGATGTAAATCTTGAACCTTTTCCTCCTTGATGCTTCTTAGATAAATTTATCTATTCCACCACTCAAATCACTATTAGATTCACTCAAACAATCAAAACTTTTTCCTTTCATTGCCTTTATCAAAATTGTCTTGATGTGTCCTTAAGACAAGGAAGCTTGCAACAACCATGCATATAGGTTTATAAAGCTACCCAGAAGGTTCTTAAAGATTCATTAGTTCACTTTTGAAATCAATAAGATTCTCCCAAAATTTCATATTCCAACTCTCTCTCTAACTCCTTATATCCCACATTTTGCATTTTCACACTTTACTAGCCTTAAACTGTGTTTCAGGACCTGCTCCCAGACTGTCATAAATATCTCAAAATTTATAGATGGAAAATAAATTTTTCTTTTTCATAAAAATATATACTACCCCAAAATAATATCTTCCAAATTTCAGGTCTTAAATCCTAAAAACCCATGAGATATAGTCTTTTTAACATGGTGTAGACACCAAAATTGGGTCACACTCCCCTTGGTCCCCTCGTGAATAGCCAACTTAAACACATTCACCTAACCATGACCCTTATACCCCACATTAATATTAATTTAATTATTTATAATTAAATTAATACTCATCCTCACTTCATTCATTATTTAATTACCTCAATTAAAACCAATTTCCACCTCACCTAGACACCTCACCATAGACCTATTCATAACATGTTTCCATAACTAACTAAGACTTAGCCCTACTTACCTTAATGAACTAAGACTTAGTATAACCCTAAAAGCACATGCATATTCTTCCTCTAACCACATTTTTGCATACCTTAGCGTAACATTCCATTTAGACCCGGAAATAAATGAGCAAAAGATGGAAGAGGATAGCCAAGATCTGCTATTTTAGGCAACCTAGGATATCCTACCTTAACCGATGCCGATCAACCCAAAATTGACGTCGTTAACCCTAAACCATCGTCGGTTACCATATAACCATATTGGTAACCTTTTTTGAGAGGTTGGCCATATTCGTGAGTTTTTGGAGTAAAGGAGATATGCATACAAGCAAGAACCAGAGCTCTTTTACACATCCAAGAAGCCATAACCAACACAACCATTAATCAAAAGTTTTTACATTCATAAGAGAACTTTGAGAAGCACTACCATGACACTGATCACCATTTCACTGATCAACCATCACCACCACCCAGCCATTGAACCTGCACAGTAATAAGTGTGTCCCTAACTTGCACCATTCCATTTTCATTCAGTTTATAAAGTTCTTCACCTTTGTTTATCAATCATCGAGTATTTTCACCCCACCACTATTACCTTCCTGTGAACACGACCATTCCCATCACTCATAACCCTTTTAATCACCTATGTCTACTCTTGAGAACCTCTGAATATTCCCAACATATTCCTAAACCTAAACCAACTCCTCACCATCAATAATCTAGTCTCAAAAAAATCCTCAAAACCATGAACTATTGAGTTATTACCAATCCGCAGAATCGTCATCGATTCTTACTAAACCATCGCTCGGTCATACCATACCGACATCGTTTTTGTATTTGGCAGTCTTGCTAATACCAAATCCCAATAACCCTTTTTAAGTGATTCAAGTGACCAGAATCTTACCCTGGACTGTTTCAACACCTTAGTTATTTACCTTATTTCCAGATTTGATCATAGCCTAGCCTGTTATGTTATATTTGCTTATTGTATTTGGATGAGATACCTAAATCATATCAACTATAGTAGGATTCTATTTAATTATGTTATTTCTTACATTAAATTGTATTAAACAAAGTGGGTTGACTGCCACCGAGGAAGTATCACACTTCCTAGATCTAGAACATGCTAGGCAACCCATTGACATATATTATTTAATCCTCTTTTTTTGGTCTTATTGTGTATTTTAGGAATTTCCTCCTATCCAAAAGGAAGATATCACAGTCATAATTGGATCAAGAATTTAGAACACACACAATAACATTCAAACCGACCATCACAACAAGTATCCCTCCTTAGCCCACATCCTTATCTGTTTTGTCCAAAAACTTCAAGAAAATGGTGAAACATTTTGGCACGCTTGATGGGACTCATCCAGGGTTCCTTGAATTTTATTCATTCATTAAATTTTCCTCTTTGGAATCTTCCTCTCTTTCTATTGTCTAAAATAAATCATGTTTTTCATGCTATAAAAAGAATACTTCTTTTCTTTCATTTGTATTGCATTAGTGAAAGAGCATCCCTCTTCCTGTTCACTACTTGCTACATCAAATATCATACTTCGATTTGGGCTTAAAACACTTGCATAACATTCTGATTCATTACATCTTAGCTCACATTAAAATGAGGGAAACCTATATGTTAGAAGTCATGCCTAGCTGATGGTTGACATAATTGAATCGTAGAAAAGAAAATTCTTTCTTCTCTCTCTTTTCGAAACTGCACAAATTGGAATATATACATCTTCTTAAACAACATCCAACCCGAAGAAGTTGTCAACGATCACAAAATCAAAGGATTGACAATGGGCACCCAACTATTTATATCTTTCCAAGTAACCCATCGAGGACGGCTCGCCCCACCATAACATAACTTGAAACCTCACCATTATAATTTCCTTCTTCGTAGGAAGCCTTCGCAACCAAAAACTCTACTCTAAATTCATGAGTCATTATTTTAAATAACATAAGATAAACACACTGAAATAAGTTGTTGGATTATGTATTTTTCTTAGCTTTGTTCTTGACTTGCATTTTGAGGTGTGAGGATACGATTATTTATTTTTCTTTTTTCCTTTCACACTCCACCATCACAGTTGGAGTATTCTAACTTTATCAAAGTGTGTCAAGAGCTCATTTTATCATCCCAGACTTTTGGGTTGATTAATCATCTAATCTAAATTCACAAAAAAATATTTTTCTCATTCTTCATATTTCACAGGAATCGCATCAGTCCAAAGTGACCGTCGTCATTTTAAATCTTACCACCATCGGTTCCTTGTTATTTTGGTTAATTTACCAAAAAGAAACTTATCTCCTCTTCTCTTCTATTTTGAGTCTTTGTGTATCATTTTACTCTTTGTACTCTGATAACAATCACCCTATTTAAATTTCTTGTCCAATAATCATCAGTTTTTTACCTCATTTGCTGAAACTATCATTTCCTCACAGTAACCGGTATTGGTTCCTATAACCAACATTGGTCACCCCTTAACTATCATCGGTTAGCTAGACCATCGGCATCAATCACTCTATTTTTTATTTTAATCAAAAAATTTACCAACTTTTCCTCCCAAAATTTATTTTGTCCCATCTTTATTGTTCCTGTGTCATTTACAGAGTACAGTTCACTTGATATACACTGATTCACATGGTGTTGAATCGTAGCTAAACTAATGCCCTCATGTTTCACTGGCTGTCACCACTCCCACCTAGTCCATCACCACCATCCATTCTGTCACCTATGGATCTGACTCATCTTATCCCCATCGCCATTGACGACAAGGAGTTTGTGAGACTCCTCGACCAGAATCCCGTTGCCCTCCAGTACTACCTTGCTCATTCTTCCACCCGAGATTCCTTAGGATAGTTAATATATGACATGCCCGTATCTATCCCCCTTGCTCTAGCCCCCACTTTTGTGTCATCTAGCATTATTTTGGCACTATCGTCATTCACTTAATCACCTATGGTGTCTCAACTAAATCCCACATCCGTTATAACTACATCATCTATGTCATCAATTACACCCATGCGACATCGATTGTCCCTCCGACAGTCGCTATGAGTATAGCTTCATCTACATCCACCATTTCACATATACCTATCACATCAAAACCACCTCCGTTGTCGGTAACTTACACCCCTTTCCAAAACCTCATCCTTTCTATCCAACAATCCTTACTCCCAATCGCCACTAGAGTCATTACGACTACCCTACCCACTTAATGTACTAGAAAAAACCCCCGACCTCATCTATCACTTATGATGGCTATGTTCCTGTTGACAATTAAATTTGATAGATCAAACTGTCGTGAGTTTTGGGAACCCTTAGGTTAGTGGGATATGCACCCTAATGAGACCTCTAGATTTTAAAGAAGTTGGATCTTCTTTGTAGTATGAGATGAGGGTCAAAAAGTGAAACAAAACATAAAAATTTAACGGGGGTGCAATGCACTAAACAAGCCTTTTAATAATTCAATTGAGAATGCAACTGTCTGAAGAAGGGGAACAATGAATGACTGAAAATGGTGTACGAAATTGCACCACATGCCAGAAAAGATCACACATAACACTACCTCAAACTACTTAAGCACAACTTCAAAGATAGTAATAACATTATAGAGATGCATAGTTTCTATGTGAAAATAAAGGTGATCAAAGACAATAAAGATATGCAAAGGATGGAAAAAATGCACCACATGGCATATTAAATTACTCCAAAATTGTAGAAAATAGTACAAATGAGAAAAAGAGGCAAGATTACTATTACAAAACCCAGGAAGAAGGTTAGAGCTCTAGGCCCTTGCCTTTTACAGAAGAGGGACTAAGACAGAGAATAAAACCACTGTTGCTCCTTTTTCTAAGATATGAGACTCGTACGCCGGAAAAGTGACAGGCAAGCGTGAGAATCTACAAGTGACTCTTCCGCGTACACTCCGACCTCTCGAGGTCATTCCGAAACAGCCGGTGGGGGTAGAATATGTAGACAAACTAGTTAGGCAGTCTAATGTCTTCGACACACACTAGTGGAATTTGCGAATCTAAGGCAAAGAAGGCCCTTCTAACTTGGACTGGTGTGATAGATTGATCAGCAAGGATGACTATTCGAAGGATCCAATCAATATCGAGCTCTGGCGTGATTCGATCTATGGGTTGCAGAATACGTGGAAAATGACCTGGGATTGTTTCATGTATATCTCCCGATAAGGTCATATAGTGGATGATGAATATAATTGACTCTACGGACGATTTTCTGGCCTAGTCCAGAATTCCCTAGCTTCGTTAGCCTCTATATCTAGTAAGGACAGTTGTTCGATGATGATAGGTGGAAGTGGAGTGGACCTAAATACCAAGGTGCGTAGGCTAGCTTCTATATCAGATTGACCTGTGGACTCGTTGGGCTGTGGGATCTGTAGATCACAACCATAGATTCTTGGTTGTTGTGGTCCTGTTATGGTCATACGCGAGATCAAGTTCTAATCCCTAGTATCTAGTAATCGTACACCTTTTCAGCTTCTATGTTTAGAACCAACAGTTGTGTGATCTTCTCAGAATACCTTACAGGCGTTCTCGCAACCTGGATTCTTAAGCTGGTATCTATATCTACGAGGGTGTCTCCAGCGTCTGGCTGTGGAACTAAAGGATCACACCCGAATGTTTGTTCTCTTTCGAGCCCTTCTACAGTCATGTGGATATTTTCTAGGGTAATCTGTAGTTTGGCTGACTTGACCAAAATGCATGTGCTTGGTCGTCTTCTATGTTTAATCCTCTTAACTGAGAACTGATCAGTTGTAAATCTATGGTTGTTCGGAATACTTGTATCCTAAGATTTTGGTCTATGTCAGCTATTGCTGTGACTAGGTTTGGTTGAGGCACGATTGGCTCAAATATATATTCCCTGGGCTCTTGAGGTCCCGTGATTGTCATACGAAACAAAATGTAATCTAACTGTAATGAAATAAATTCTAACTACGTGAAATAAATCTAACATATATAACTTTTATCTTTCTAAGAAATATTCTAACAATTTTAAGGAAAACAAACTATTTTAAGCGTATCTAGAAATAATAACTAAACAATAATTTAAAACAGACAAGATAACCGAGTGTGGTTATTTGCCTGTGCGATTTGTAGAATTATTCTAAATAAATAAAATAGCCTGTCTAATCTACCTGCAAGATTCTCGATCCTACCTCAGAAGTGAGGAGTGAATCATAGTTTCTCAGAAACTATCAATCCCCACAGCTTCCCTGGCAATATCGAGAATAGAATGAAATGAAATAAAGTGATTAACTACTCTATTTGATATGATTCTGACTAGAACTTTTGAAATTCAAAACCTGGATTTCATAGAACAGTGGCGAATCCGATGGTGTATGTATGATCTCGTCCCCTCAGTATGATCTTCTCGTTCTTTCGTGTTCACTTGGATCCAGAAAAGCATGTAATGCTAGCACTGATAGGAGCAGATTTTGGGACAAGGACAGCTCAGAATGCAGACCAAGAATGCGAGTAGGAGAGGGATAGCGCAAGAGTACAGAGCTTGGCTTATGCAATTCCTAGCGGGATTTTACTGTGAGTCATGCAACATGAAGCGACCAAAACCTGCGACTATCCTATATGAAGAGGAAAACCTACAACTTTAATGGCTTCCTAAGCTATTCTATTTCAAAATAAGGACACTGCTTGCACAAGTTGGATATGTGGCTTACCAACAGCTGAATAAAGCTAACCAGGTATATAATGAATTGAACTAAGAACTCTAAGATACGATGAAGACAAATCTACAGAAAGAGGAATCGAGGCAAGCTTCTAGCTCGGATTGGATGGAACAACAAAGATCGCCTGCACAAGATGGGTCTGTGGCTTACCAACAACTGGACAATACTAACCAAGTATGAAATGAACTATGCTATCAATCCTAAGCAAGCTAACAGACCAAAACACTGAAAATCAGAAAAACTCTAACAATGAAAAATGGTGACCAAAAACTCCAGACCAAATTCTTCACACCATTTGCATGTGCACAAACCATGCATTTATAGGAATTCCAACACTCAAAAACCAAAATCAAATTGAACTCCTAAATAATAAACAAAGGAAAAACACTATTCTAGGGGACCAAAAACATAAATGCATGCCCAAGTCGGCAAAGAAAAGCTGGTAAATCATGATATTTCACGCGGGTCGCGTCAAAAGAGCGTTCTGGAAAACGCGCACAGGACCTCCGCTCCGAGCGGGCGGCGGCAGAGACCGCCGCCTTCGTGGCGGCGGTTTTGTCCTTGAAGGTCAAGAAGCCAAGGAAAGAGGGAAAAATGGGAAAACAAAGGGCGCGGGGCTAAGCGGGGCATGCGGGATGTTAACACATACTCGGAGGGCTTTTCCGGATCCCGAACACCTTGCGAGGATACCTGTATCATCATCGGGGCACTTGTTACCTTTGTGCAGTAGTACAAAGTACCTTACAATTTTGGGTACGTACATATTACCCCCTGAGAAGTGTTTTAGCCATGAAGAGGCATAAAATGGTGGGTCCGAGTATGGCAGTCCCGAAATGGGGAGTTAGAAGCTATACCTTACTCGTCCGTGTGTTGAGATGATGCCATCGAAATTCCCGCTACCTGCAAAATGAAAAGAGAACTCAAGTGCGAGATAGATGCAATAACTTGGAAGATAAATGCTAAAATAATAGGGAAGGAGAACGTACCATTCATACGGGGATAGAAACTTACCTCCAAAGCAGTTGCTCCAAACTGCGAAAAATTCATTTTAAAATGAAACAGTAACGATATATATATGAAAGTGGGCCCATTTTCCTATTCATTTCGCGAGTCGATTTGATTGATTTTGAGCTCGGGACCCACGGTGACGTTTTCTTGCATGAGTAGAGTCGAAACGCTCCTGCAGCGAGATCGTGATCATGCCTCCACGAGCGGAACACCGACCTTAGCGATCACAGTTGGTTTTCTTCCATTTTGTGTTTTTCCTCTTCAAATTTGAAATGGAAAATTCTTTGCAAAGGGGGATTATTTTTGAAAATGTTAGGTTCAAAAGGTCCATCTAGGGGCGCCTACTGGGTAGGCTTTGTTTTTAGTTAAAATGGTCTATTTTTTACACTTTTGGGATTTTTGGGGTTAACAACCCACGCGGGTTTTCAGAGACATTGACCGCGCCCGGCCAAGGCGGATTACATGACCGCCGCCCGATCGGGGCGGCGGTTACACGACCGCCGCCTTCAGGTAGCGGTTCTACAAAACCACCCCCTCCGCTCGGGCGGCGGTTTTGCACAGAATGTAATAGGAACCTATTTTGGAGACTGTACTTGTACTTTTATCATTTCTATATGCTTTTATGACTCTCTCGATATTGATTAGATACTAACTTGCTCTATTTTGTGTGTTTTGGTTGTATGCAGGTGAGAGCAGAGTATATCAGATGGAGCCGAGAGAGAGAGTGTGACTGGCTCTCCGGGGTGTTGGATGCCCTTTCTCAGGATGAGGAGGATACATTACAGAGGGCCGGTATATTGCGTATATCGCGCGTGCCCCATGTCACGCCATCTAGTCACATTCTTTGTGACTTATTCTCATATTGGGATGCAGATCGGAACACTTTCCGATTGCCAGGGGTCCGCGGTGAGTGGACCATCACTTTGGAGGATGTCTACCGTATCCTGGGGGTCCCGATCATCGGGAGGAGACTCACACTGGAGACGGCAGGGTCTCGAGCACAGATTGCACAGTGGGTAGGCTACATGGGGGATGCAGCCATCTCTACGGGGTCGAAGAAGGGAGTGAGAGTTCGATCGATTCCTTCTTTTCCCATCCCCGTATTTCGACAGGCTATCATGGGGATCCTTGCCTCGAGGCTGATCGGGGACAAGGGAGGAGATACTTTACTATACTGTTGGGCCCCCATCATTACACAGATAGAGGGGCATGGCCGGATATATGCCTGGGGCGCAGATATTCTGGGGACCACCTACCATGACTTATACAGGGTGGTCCGTTTGCAGGGACAGTCATTGAGCCACCCGACTCTAGTCATGAGTTGGGTGTACGAGCATTTTATTCCTTATGGCAGAGGGGTAGAGGTGGCAGACCCAGGGGCTGTGAGGGCAGCTAGATGGTCAGATATGTCGGTGCTTAGAGCACCTCACCAGCCAGTTGCCTCCCTTACCACAGCAGATATGGAGGCGACGCCGTACCGGCTTATGGCCGGCATATGGGGCGAGGAGACCCTTACATTGATCTCCTGCTCCACCACAGGGCAGCTTATCGACCGCGTGGGACGGGTGGAGGTACACCCTTTTGGTAGAGTTCCTCAGCAGTTCGGCCTTCCATATGCGGGCATGCTTCCCCAGCAGCACCAGTTTATAGATCAGTCCGCGAGGCTAGAGGGGGGCCTAGAGGCCGTGGTTGGACAGTGATCACTCTTGGCACTCCCATTGCAGCCAGGAGGGTAGTTCGGGCTAGAGGGAGAGTCGGTGTGCCCCGGGCACCTTTACTTCAGATTGCTACGGGTTCTGCTCAGCGGCGATGACCCCATAGATATTGACTCCGATTTTGAGGAGTTTACGAGAGGAGGGTTAGAGGAGTAGACGGATGATAGCGATCCGAGTGGCATAACACTCGGGATATTTTCTGCAGCAGAGAGAGGGCTGAATAGAGTGCAGAGAGAGAGACTCTAGCTTGAGAGGAGCCACTCTCCCTGGGGCCATGGTGGAGAGGATGAGTCGATTCACGGGCGTCATGTTGCTCCTACTACAGAGCAACCCCTCGATCGGCAGCCGGCATCTCGCGGCGCGGTGGTGCCCTGACGACTCCATCTTGGAGGCCCGGTGATCCGAGTAAGTTATCCTCTCATCTTTTCAATGTTTGTTTAATTTAGGATTTTTAATTGCTATCTCTCCTTGTGTTTTTATATTGTATCTTTTAGTCTCTTGCCTAGTTTCTTATTCATTTTCTCCTTTGTTTTGCAGAGACTGTTGACGAGTGGCGGGATCTGATCCGTAGGGTATGCACTGATTCCCTGATGATCCCCATGGATAGGACCGTGCGGAGCTATATGTAGATGCCGGGGAGCCCTCAGCCAGTGGTAGGCATACTGACGTCTTCGCTCCCGTTTGGCACATGGCTAGGATGGTGTCGACTCTCCGTACAGAGTTGGCGGGCTATAGGACAGCCGAGCGTCTTATGAGGAGCCATTCTCGTGGCGAGACCGCGGCTGCTCCTCGAGACCCTGAGCCCTCCATACATTCAGAGCGCCGGCGTAGCCGGAGTCCTAGGCGAGGGCGCACACCCTCGGAGGGGTCACGTAGGGGTTGAGAGGCGACTTGGCCCTGTGTATTTTGTACTATAGATTCTTTTGTATATCACGGGCTCTTTGAGCGTTTTGACCATGCCTAGAGCATGATGGCATTGTATATAAACATTGATTATTTATATATATGCATTCGTTTTTGGATCAAAACTTTGTCACTCGTGTTTTCCCTTTTTGTTTCCAGCTTCCTCATGTATACTACGATGTATGTTTTATATGCTTTCTAGAATGTATGCAATGGAAAATAGATGATGCAAATGTTTGCTTTCTTTTTGTGTTTCATGATGCTGATACATGATATTGTAGATATACTGTGATCTTAAATCTTAGTTTCGTGAGCAATTTGGATACCTCATGTTTGTTCGCAAAGTGATGAAAATAACTAGTATGATGAAGCAGATTAACTTGCCCCACTCCTAACTCCACGCAACTAGTAAGATGCGAGGGCTCATCACCAAGAGCCAAGAAGGGCGCAAGTTATGAAATATGGTGAAATGATAGTGACGAAAGACATACGAAGCTTTGGTGGAACCAAATTGAAAACTACAAGCTTACTCTACCTGAATGACTTCATAGTTTTGGATGTAACTTGCTTTGTGGTTTATCCAGAATTAGACCCGTAGATGGCCACATAGTAGACAAAATCTGGGTTTTTAGGATTTTTAACTCTTTTTGGAATTTTGAATATCTGATTCATTTGTTTTTGACTCAAAGTTTGAATTGTTTGTTTATGACCTTTTAACGTTTACTTTGTCAAGAGGACCCCCTACACTTTGCCCCATGCTACTAGTAAGAAGCATGGGTTTATCACCGTGGGCAAGGCATGGCGTAGTAAGGGCATTTCCATCCTTTCCCAACCCTACGTCACTAAGTAAGAGACGAAGCTCATCACCGAAGGTTGGTGGGGCAAGGAAATGTGTAAAAATAAAAATTTCTGTTTAATCACTTTTTGACTTGTCTTTTTGAGTAAAATGTCAGTATATGCTTATTTCCAAAGAGATGTGTATATGGGATAGATGTGACACCATGAAGCTTCTAGAACAGACCATAGGCAAGACACCTATCCTAAGAAGAAATCAAATTGAGAACAAACTTACAGATCTTGGTATGATTACCGTTAAGACTTCGTCATGTCTGATTTTGTTTGATAAAATATTCCAAGATGATTCGATGATACACGAAGATGGAGAGGTATAATTAAAGAACTTTATGCCAGAAACATCACGAGTTCGTAGTAAATTGCTTTGAGAATAGATTTCTTGATCACAACTTATGTAAGAACAAGTGGACAAAATGATCCTAATTTATATGAAAATGCAATGTAGATAGTTATATAGGTAGCGTTAGCTGCTTATGCGTAGAAACACTTGAGGTGCAAGGAATTGACTGTTTCGCCAAACTCTTCACCCTCTAACGTACATAAGAGATAAGCACCATTTCCGTAGTCCTTCATGACTCGGTATGGGCCCAACCATTTGGGCCGGAACTTCCTTCCTTCGCCGGTCTTCTTGTCGATCCGGTACATTTATCTAGTCTTAGAACTAGATCACCTTCGTATATATCACGTTCATAGACCTTCTTGTTATCTTCTCACGGCACATTCGGTCAAAGCATAAGCTCTATGCCAGCTATTCAAAGCATCTAACCTAGTTTCATCTAGGCTTTCTAGTTGGGAAAGACGTGCTTCTCTGTAAGCGTCTTCATCCAGAATCCCTTGTAGTGAAATGCGGAGACTGGGTATTTCGACCTCAAGTGAGAGAACTGCTTCTACCCCAAATACTAGTGAGAAAGGAGTTGCTCCGTTGGTGTTCTTATCGAGGTTCGGTGGGCCCACAAGGCTGGATACAACTTCAAATGCCAATCCCGCTTGTTTGTTTTCTTTCACTTGTTTTAAGGAGAATGGCTTTCAAATAGCGTTTTGTTTGTTGCTTGACTGTCCGTTAGCTTGGGGATAATACAAGGAAGCAGTATGATGGCTTATTTTGAATTTACCGCATAATTCGCGAACTTCTTCATTTTTGAAAGAAGTTCCATTATCAGAGATAATGATTTACGGGATACCGTACCTGTAAATGATTTGATTCAAAATGAACTTAGCGATCACCGAACCAGGAACAGTAGTAAGAGGCATGGCCTCTACCCATTTGGTAAAATATTCAGTGGCCGTGATTATAAAATTGTGGCCGTCTGTGGATGAGGGAGAGAATTTCCCTATTAAGTCTAGGCCCCATGTAGAAAAGGGCCATGGAGTAGCGATTGGTTGCAGAGCTTGTGCTGGCATGTGGATCTCGTGAGAGAATTCTTGGCACTTATGACACCTGCGTGTGAACTCTATCGCGTCATGTTCTAGAGTGGGCCAGAAATAGCCCATTCGATGTATTTTTTGAGCTGTGGCATGGCCACCAAAGTGGCCTCCACATATACCGTTGTGGGATTCATGGAGAATCCTCTTGGACTCTTCTGTGTCAACACACCTTAGGAGCATTCCATCGAATGCTTTTCGATAGAGCACCTGCTCTATAATGACGTATTTAGCTACGATTATGCGTAACCGCCTTCTTTGTTGTAGTGTAACTGCCTCCGGGTACGTATGGTCCATGATATAATTAATGATATCAGTGTACCAAGGGCACTCAGAGATAGCAGGTCGAGTTTCGATGTAGTATCACATTCATCTGGAAAGTTTAAATCTACTAAATCACCTTCGTCTAATGGGTTATCAGCTAACCAATCTGTGATGATTTGTCCTTTAACCGACTTCGATTTACAAATGTTAATTCGAACTCTCCCATTAAGGTTATAAACGTCCGCCTTTTTTTTGGACAAGGACCCTTGTGTGAGAAAAGTCCGTAAATGGTCCATCTTTACCATGACCTTCGTTTCTTGATTCAGCATGTAATGTCTTAGGCATTTAGTAGCAAAGACTATGGAAAGGCATTCTCATTCTGCCTATGTATAGCGTGTTTCATAGTCGAGCAATGTTCGGCTAATGAAATAAATCGCACGCTCTCTCTTGTCATCGTCTTCTTGGGCCAACATACAGGCCAGCGAGACATCGGTAGCCCGTGAGTATAGAATTAACGGGCGATCTAGCTTAGGTGGCATTAGCGTAGGTGGTGATAACAGGAAACGCTTAACTGCATCAAAAGCTTCATTGCAATCTTCAGTCCAATCAATGCTATAGTCCTTCTTGAGTAAATTGTTGATTGGATGAACGGCGAAGCTTAGATCCGGGATAAATCTCCGGATTGCACCCAGCTTTCCGAGAAATGATCTAATTCCAGATTCACTCGAAGGTGGGACCATTTCGAGGACAGCCCGAATTTTGGTTGGATCAACATCGATCCCTCGTGATGATATGATGTAACCTAGGAGCTTTCCTCCTGTTACACCAAATACGCATTTCTCTGGATTTAGCATGACTCCGTATTCTATTAGACGTGAAAGAATGATGCGGAGTACTTTGGGATGGTCACAACGTTTCTTAGCTTTAGCCAATAAGTCATCTACATAGGATTCCAAGATTTTATGAATTAGGTCGTGAAATATGTATGTCATGGCCCATTTGTACGTAGCACAAAGCATTCTTGAGACAAATGGCATAACAACGTAGCAATAGGTTCCCAAGGAGTTATAAACGTGGTTTTAGCTTGATCTTGCTCAGATATTCTGATTTGATTATATCTCGAGAATCCATCCATGAGAGACAAAAGTTCAAAACCAGTTGTTGCATCAACAATAACATCTATGGATGGTAATGGGAAGTCGTCCTTAGGACATGCTTTGTTGATATCTTGAAAATCTATGCAGATGCGTATCTTTCCATTCTTCTTGAGAACGGGAACGATGTTAGATACCCATTGGGAGTAGTCAACTGGCTTGATGAATCCTACCTGAAGGAGTTTTATTACTTCCTCTTTTACCATGAGAGCTACTTTGGGTTTCATGGGTCTTGATTTTTGTTTAATTGGCTTTGCATCTGATCTAGTGACGAGGTTGTGTACCGCAATGTGGGGTGCAACTCCCGTCATCTCCTTGTAATTAAATGCAAACGCCTTCTGATGTTCTTTGAGAACCTAAGTATGTATTTCTACTTCTTCTGGTGTCAACGAAGAACCTAGTTTCAGTATTCTTGGTTCATCTTCATTCCCGATGTTGACATCGATTGTTTCTTCGATTAAAGAGGCGTTACCCTCTTCGAACTCAGGTGGTGCTAGAGGTAAATCTATATCATCCCCATTTCCTATTGTGTTTATGTTAGGTTCCATTTGTGAGGGAAGATCCGTTCTGGGATTTCCGAAGTAGGAAGACGAATGTGGAATCAGGGATAAATCTAGCATATGATAGGAGAGATGTAATGCTGCATAGGCATTTAAGTAATCCAAAGTAGCCGCATCATTTCCAACATGGTCTAGGATGGTAGATTCACTTCCGCTTGAAAGAGGATTTGTCATTGTTTTTATCAATGGTTCATCACGAATGGATATCTTTTGTGAAGTGAGTATCTTCTAGCTCATTGCTTGGAGTAAAACGTGATGCTGAGGTTGCTATTGAATCGGCGAGAATATTTTTCTCTCGCGGGATCGCTTCAATGGATATGAAGTTAAACGCCTTGCTTAAATCTAATACAGCGTTTTTGTAGAGTTGTAAATGTTCGGCTTTAGTTTCATATACTTCAGAAACTTGGTTTGTTACTAATTGCGAGTCTCCCAAGACTCTGATGTTATTAATACCAATTCTTCTGGCTAAGGTGAGGCCAAGGAGGAGGGCTTCATACTCAAAGACTTTGTTGTTTGTGCATTCAAAGTTTAACTTAAAAGAGAATGGGAGGACCTTCTCCTCGGGTAAAGTAAGAATTATACCCGCCCCCGCTCCATAACGACATTTAGCTCCATCGAAATGGAGAGTCCAATACTTAGCGGGAGTGTAGATGTTGGGGCATCTGCTGCGTTTTCACACTCTACTTCTACCATACAAAGATCCTCTGCGGCAAGGAACCAACACCTAGGGAAAATCCCATGCCTCTTTTGAATCGAATGGTAAGAACATTGGTGAATCTTGTTCTATCAACTTAACGATTTTGCGCAGTAGTCCCTAATGATACTTGTTTCTTTAGTTTTACCTTTAGGGGTTGGAATTGTTTTGGCAATGTCTTTGGTAGTTTCAAGATCCGTCGTAGGTATCAACTTTACCTCGGCTTTGGGTCGAGAGGGTTTATTAAGTTGGTTTGTTGGCAGTTCAAATTCTGAGTGCACCCCTGGTCTTTTCTTTAAATCAGCTAGGTGTAAATCGAAAGGTTTTGGATCGCCTTTGGCTACAAATACCTTTCCCAGATGCAAGAATCTTACTTCTTGAAATAGCGTGGAAGGGATTGCCTTCATTCGATGTATCCAAGGTCGGCCGAGGATCATATTATAGTTAGTTTCTTGATCTATAATATAAAACTCAGTCAAGATGGTTTTGGGCCCTAAGGTGACCGGCAGTATTATAGTTCCTATCGAAGTGGCTTTAAGGCTATCATAGCCTCTCAAGGTATTTCGTGTAGTGGAACAGTTTGTTTCTCCATATCCAAGTTTTTGGAGGAAAGAGAAAGGGACTATGTTAACTGCAGCCCCATCGTCAACCATTGCCCATTTTACATAGTTATTATAAACCCACACTTGCAAGTGTAAGGCTGGGTCACCTTGGCGTGCGATCTCAGCATCTGTGGGCATTTTACTTATTTCGAAGATGAATTCGACATCCTTGTCCGGCTGCCCCGGAGGGTGGATATCAAAATCTACGTGATTTACTTGTGTTTCGGGAGGTGGAGTGATGTTAATTAGATGGCCTAGACCTAATGCTTCTAAAAGAGCAGCTCTGTGAGGGGGAGAGTTCTTTAGTAAGTCCAAAAATGAAATGTGTGAAAAGGTCTTTGTTAGGTCACTAATTAAATCATAGGCACCAATGGGTTTTTCAACTATTTGATGACTTTTATCTGTCTCTGGCAGATGACTTGGGCTTGGTTGAGAGAAATACTCTCGTGTTCTTGTTATAGCTTTGATAGGTAGTTCAGTGTCTAATTCTACCAAACTGACTATCTTAGGTCTCGGTTGAGCTCCCAACTGTGGCGCGACTGACGGATTTAATGAAGTCGAGGCTTCATGGTCATTGTTTCCCGTCACTGCACCTTTGTTTGTTCCGGTTGGATTCAGCCTATTGCTGTCATGATTTGGGAGCGGATCATTAAAGATCTTGAGGGGAGCATTCTGAGGAGAAACTGCCCCTGCGAGAGTATTTGGTGATGATGAGACGAGATCTGCCAAGAACAGGTCTATGAAGAACTGTCTTTGTTCTTCTGGAAAACATTGCATAAATTTATTGTAGTCATGGCACGTTCTAGTGTCGTGACCATGAATTTTATGGAAACCACAATAAGAATTGGGGTTATAATTCCTGTTTTGTTGGTTTGGTGTGTATTGTGGCCTAAAATTCCGATCAAACTGTTGCCTATTAGGACCAAAGTTTTGGAATTGTTGTTTTTGGTTTTGACTTTGGTTTTGGTAACCTAATGAGTTTTGGCTTGGCCCTTGTATGGGATTTCGCCGTTGTTGTTGTTGTTGTGGATGGTTAAAATCCACTGTATTGACCGTTGGGGTAAAGAAGTTGTTTCGCTGGTTGTTTGTTTGTGACGGAGTATTAACGACATTTACCCTCTTGGGCTGGTCGGTTACCCCATCCGTTGTTACCCCACGATTTTTGTTAAGGATTTTGGGTCCTTGATTGACATTTGTGGTAGTTGTAGTATTTTGAGTGGAGGTGATTAACCTCCCATTTGCTCCGTATGTCTTACGACCACTATCTATCACTGCTTGATCTATTCGCAGAGCACTCTCAAGTACTTCATCATAAGTCCTTAGTGGGAACTTCTGGACTTCTTCTTTCACTTCTCTCTTTGAGAGAATGAAGGAATAAATCGCATAGTTCCATCTCGATCCATGTTTGGAGCACTTGTCGATGAATAAAGAATCTGTACACCACTCTCTGGATGAAATGGGCGATGATTCGTTGTGTTCTTGTTTGATATGCAAGAATTCCCGATTCTGTTTCTTAATAGTTTGTTCATGTCAAAGGCTTTGATGAACTCTGACATGAGTTGTTTAAATGAATGTATGGAAGCTTCAGGTATTCTATAATACCAATCAAGAGCGATGCCTTCCAAGGTTTTGGGAAATATTTTAGCAACAACCCCATCCCAAGGAAGTAATTCTCGTATGGAAATAGCGTAAGCTTTGATATGCGCATTTGGATCTCCCTCACCCTTAAACTTGGGCAAATCAGGGAGAGATCTTAGAAGCATGACGCTTTGTATGGTGAAATCTAAGGGTTCCTTTAGATATTCGAATAAGTCCCTATCGCATAGCTTTCGACCATTGATGGTGGTTGCTGAGGGAGTGGTGGTGGGATAGGTTGTTGATACGGTGCAGCGTATGCGTTGGCAGGGGCATAGGGAGGTCCCTGCGTTTGAGCAAACATGCCGGGAGAGGAGAACATATCTCCTTGTGGGGATTTAGAGTACATGTTTAAATAGGACGGGGTATTGTCAAGGAATGGATTGTTTGACACTAGACCTGGAGGAATAGTGTTAGAGATGGTGGGCCTTGTTGGCGTTTGTTGAGGAAATTGAGGAGGCATGCCTAACGTGCCTACTCCTGTGAGGAGATCTACTTGGCCAGAGTGGTATGGAGGATTGGAACTTCCCGTTTGCATGAACGGAGAATTTTGATTTGCTTGAGCAAGTTCTAACCCTCTCACTCTTTCTACTAACGTTGAAATGACTTCATTTGGTGAAGTCACGGTACTTTTCCTGAGTGGCGTTTGTTGTATACCCTGGTGTTGTATAGGCATGTGATAGCCTGTCATGAACTGATTGCTATCTTGCCAAGTTTCTCCAAGAATATTTCCTGTAGAGGTATTTTCTTGAAAAGAGATCTCGGGTTGTACTTGTAAACCTCCTATAGGTGGGTACATACCCCGGGAGCGTTGTTCACTCCTAGGATAAGGTATTGATTGTCCATCGTCTAAGACCAGGTATGGATCCGATTGCCTACTAATTTGTGGTCTGAGTAGCATTTGAGGAGATGAACCAGATTCTCCGGTAAACGTCATATTGTTTGAACCTGAAGGCTCTGTTTGTTGGGTTCGAGGGGGTTGATCTAACTCCTCAGTTTGAAAAGACGAACTATATCTGATTCTTGGGGTTTGTGTTGACAACTGATTAGTTGAATAGTTGTCACCCCATACTGAGAGCGAGGGTGATGATTGCCTATTCTGTTGGGCGTAGTATGCCTCAAGACCCAAGAGGGGTCTGCCATATGCATCGAATCCCGACATATTCGGGGGGTATATGAATACCCGCAGAATAATGGGAAGGAGCGAAGGTGGATGAGAGAATATTTGAAACTTCTCAAAGAGAAGGTGAAACAATTGTTTTTTTCACGTCGGGTTCACCAATTTTTTGTACTGGAAAAGCGACAGGCGAGTGTGAGAATCTACAAGTGACTCTTCTACGTACCCGACCTCTCGAGGTCATGTCGAGACAGCCGGTGGGGGGTAGAATATGCAGACAAACTAGTTAGGCAGTCTAATGTCTTCGACGCGCACTAGTGGAATTTGCGAATCTAAGGCAAAGAAGGCCCTTCTAACTTGGATCGGTGTGATAGATCGATCGGTGAGGATGACTGCTCAAGGCTGTAATCAATATCGAGCTCTGGCATGATTCGATCTATGGGTTGCGGAATACGTGGAAAATGACCTGGGATTGTTTCGTGTATATCTCCCGATAAGGTCATATAGTGGATGATGAATATAATTGACTCTACGGATGATTTTCTGGCCTAGTCCAGAATTCCCTAGCTTCATTAGCCGCTATATCTAGTAAGGAAGCTTGTTTGATGATGATAGGTGGAAGTGGAGTGGGCCTAAATAACAAGGTGCGTAGGCTAGCGCTTCTATATCGGATTGACCTGTGGACTCGTTGGGCTGTGGGATCTGTGGATCACAACCATAGATTCTTGGTTGTTGTGGTCCTGTTATGGTCGTACGCGAGATCAAGTTCTAATCCCTAGTATCCAGTAATCATATGCCTTTTCAGCTTCTATGTTTAGAACCAACACGGTTGTGTGATCTTCTCGGAATACCTTACGGGTGTTCTCGCAACCCTGGATTCTTAAGTGGTATCTATATCTACGAGGGTGTCTCCTGGTCGGCTATGGAACTAAAGGATCACACCCGAATGTTTGTTCTCTTCGAGCCCTTCTACAAGTCATGTGGATATTTTCTAGGGTAATCTGTAGTTTGGCTGACTTGACCAAAACACATGTGCTTGGTCGTCTTCTATGTTTAATCCTCTTAACCGAGAACCGATCGAGTTGTAAATATGTGGTTGTTCGAGAATACTTGTATCCTAAGATTTTGGTCTATGTCAACTATTGTTGTGACTAAGTTTGGTTGAGGCACGATTGGCTCAAATATATATTCCCGGGCTCTTGAGGTCCCGTGATTGTCATACGAAAAAAATGTAATCTAAGCGTAATGAAATAAATTCTAACTATGCAAAATAAATCTAACATATATAACTTTTATCTTTCTAAGAAATATTCTAACAATTTTAAGGAAGACAAACTATTTTAAGCGTATCTAGAAATAATAACTAAACAATAATTTTAAAACAGACAAGATAACCGAGTGTGGTTATTTGCTATGCGATTTGTAGAATTATTCTAAATAAATAAAATAGCCTGTCTAATCTATCCGCAAGATTCTCGATCCTACCTCAGAAGTGAGGAGTGAATCATAGTTTCTCAAAAACTATCAATCCCCACAGCTTCCCTAGAAATATCGAGAATAGAATGAAATGAAATAAAGTGATTAACTACTCTATTTGATATGATTCGACTAGAACTTTTGAAATTCAAAACCCGGATTTCACGAGCATTGTGGCGAATCCGATGGTGTATGTATGATCTCGTCCCTCAAAGTATGATCTTCTCGTTCTTTCGTGTTCACTTGGATCCAGAAAAGCGTGTAATGCTAGCACCGATAGGAGTAGATTTTGGGACAAGGACAGCTCAGAATGCAGACCGAGAATGCGAGTAGGAGAGGGATAGCGCAAGAGTACAGAGCTTGGCTTATGCGATTCCTAGCGGGATTTTACTGTGAGTCATGCAACATGAAGTGACCAGAACCTGTGACTATCCTATACGAAGAGAAAAACCTGCAACTTTAATGGCTTCCTAAGCTATTCTGTTTCAAAATAAAGACACTGCTTGCACAAGTTGGATATGTGGCTTACCAACAAGCTGAATAAAGCTAACCAGGTATATAATGAATTGAACTAAGAACTCTAAGACACGATGAAGACAAATCTACAGCAAAGAGGAATCAGAGGCAAGCTTCTAACTGGATTGGATGGAACAATAGCACTGCCTGCACAAGATGGGTCTGTGGCTTACCAACAGCTGAACAATACTAACCAAGTATGAAATGAACTATGCTATCAATCCTAAGCAAGCTAACTGACCAAAACACTGAAAATCAGAAAAACTCTAACAATGAAAAATGGTGACCAAAAACTCCAGACCAAATTCTTCACACCTTACATGTGCACAAACCATGCATTTATAGGAATTCCAACACTCAAAAACCAAAATCAAATTGAACTCCTAAACAATAAACAAAGGAAAAACACTGCATTCCGAGGGACCAAAAACATAAATGCATGCCGAAGTTGGCAAAGAAAAGCGGTAAATCGTGATATTTCACGTGGGTCACGTCAAAAGAGTGTTCTAGAAAACGCGCATAGGACCACCGCCCGCTCGAGCGGGCGGCGGTCACGAGACCGCCGCCGCCCTTGGTGGCGGTTTCGTCACTAAAGGTCAAGCCAAGGAAAGAGGGAAAAAGGGGAAAACAAAGGGTGCGGGGCTAAGCGGGGCATGCGGGATGTTAACGCATACTCCGAGGGATTTTCCGGATCTCGAACACCTTGCGAGGAGACCTGTATCATCATCGGGGCACTTGTTACACATGCTGCAGTAGTACAATACCTTACAATTTTGGGTATGTATGAGAGACCCAGATTACAATATATAGAATGAGAAAGAGAGAAGAGTCCAATCCCAAAATTGCTTTTTCAACCACTTGTAAGATGCAATAAATGAGTGCAATCAATGACACCTTGCTTGTAAAAGACTCCTCCTTCTGTCCCCTAACATGTAGTATGTCCATACTCATTGAATGCACTCCCTAGCCACTTTCCAACCATCTCTTTGAAATGGGCTCATTTTCCATAAATATCAGCATTAAAGCTTCATCGATTTCTAGATTTCTTGATTGTTGTGCATCGTGCTTAGTTTATTGGAGTTGGAGTTTTTTTTTCACCCACCTACCCTTACTAAATATACAAAAGCTTTTCGAAAAGTCCAATTTTGTGAAAATCGAAGTTCTGGGTCAAAAGTTATGCCCGTTTGAACTTTGGGGTTGCACGTTTCACGGGCTCTCACAATCTTTTAAAATATCTGAGCATTTAAAATTCCTAGTGGGCTTCATGATTAATCCTACATTGAATTGACCTACCACCAATCTTTTGCAACCTACTTTGGGTTCGGAGTCTATCCATGCTGAGCTCCACGTGGAAGCCAAGCGCATCTCTAGGGTCTTCACTTTTCTTACACCTTTTGAAAGTGCACCGAGATGACACGTGGCACCATTTTTTCATTTTTGTGAGTTCATAATGAGACTCATTGCACATTAATACAAGGACCCTCTCTTAGTGGTCCCCTTACCATTCAACTCCATGTGGAAGTCCTGCGGGAGTTTGGAGTTTCACCTTTCCCTCTCACTTTTTGGAATTACGCCAAGCTGACACATGGCGCCTTCGTGACTCTTCTAATTTTCCTAAGTTGACTCACTCTGGGCTTGGTTTTTACTCTCTCGAGTCATCTTTCTTCATTTTTTCACCATGATTTGGCCAAGTTTCTTCCCCCTATTTCTAGAAGCTTGACTCTTTTTGTATCGGTTTAAGATTCTCGGGACTAATTTGATTAATCCAAAGTAGGAATCTGCTTATTATTTAGTTACAGAGGGTGGTGGAGGAAACTAGATAACAATTTTGGTAACTCACGGGGACCATTAGCCTACTAAATGGAACGAACCAGCTGCCTGTATCCATTTATTGGGCATGGAGTCTGCATCATCATCATGAGCTGATCTGAACCTTGATTCTAGAGTTTTTGAAGTTTCGTCGCTTCCTTCTGTAGCTGCTTTTAGTTGCTCTGCATTTTTATTTAATTTTATAGCTATCATAGGCAATCGAGGATTTCCCACTGAAAATATGAAAGGGCTTAGTGTATTGTACCATCGTAGTAATACGAACAAAGCTATATATAAAGATTAAATCATACATGCCTTAAGTAAGACATGCAGAGTGTGTAAAAGCACTTCTTCTGTTGAAAGCAAATCTACTCCTACTCCTACACTAACCAAAACAAAGAAAAGCTAAACAAAACCCACTATAAGAAGGGAGAAGTAGCTTCCCTTCTTTAAAAAGTGTGGCCATGTAATTAATTTAACAATGTTCATGGCACTGTAACAAGAGTGAAAAAATAACTTCCACCCTTCTATCCAAGGTATCAACAAACAAAAATAATACCTCCTTAAGATGTTCATTTTTTGGTTGGAGGTGTTGTGGATGATCCTTGGTGTATTTAATATCATCCTCATGCTCGGAACATGACCAATATTAGATTCTCCATTGGCTCCCATGTTGTTAAATACTTGATTGGGCATGGGGCCTTCGAACCAATGGGCGAGATCCTTGTGATTTTCCCATTCCTTTGAATCTCATCCTCATGAATGGGGATATCCTAGTGACTTTCTAAAAGAAGGCACTTGCTTGCGCTAATTTGAATGTTGCTTTTTTCTCTACAAAAAATTCTACTTCTTCCAAAACTGCCCTTTCCATGATGACTGATTTGATCTTGTTGTCATCGTCTTCCTCTTCCTCCTCAAACATAAATTTTGAGAGATAAAACTCCAAAAATTCAGATTCTTGCAAATATGTGATAGAAGAAGAATCTAAAAATTTATCATAAAAGAAAGCAAGAAGCTTCCTATGATCTCTTCTTCATCCAAGGATCTCGAAATCTGATTTTTTCTCCTCCATAGCATGAATTTCTCCATGGTTGGTTGCAACTGATGATGATGATTGTGGTGGCTCAATGCAACCTTCCAACAATGCAACAAGCTCTAGGCATGTTGGATATGAGGGTCACTACATTCCATTGACCCATCCTGTACTTTAGGGAGATTGTATTATTTTATTTATACATACTCCTCCTCTTGTGGATTGGGGCTATCTCTTTCATAAGTTTAACCGATAAGGGGATCTTGTCAATCCAAAAACTATGATCCCATATTTTCCAATCTTCATCTATTTCTTCTTGATTGGAATCTCCTTCAAGTTTCCCTTGACTGATTGTAGTATTTTTTTTATCCATAGGGATCCAAAATAACTCTACTTCATCATAAAAAGTTAGCACAAAGAAGAAAAAAATAAAACAAAGGTTCTATATTTTAAGTAACAGGACTGCCACCCTATGTAGGGAAGCAATTACAGAATCACCACCCAACCGGGGTGGTGGTCCTAGGACCGCCGGATCAGTGTAGGGCGGAGGTCTTGGCCATTGTGGGACAGAAAAAAATTCAAAATGAACAACCTCTGAATTTGAAAGGATGTTTGTTTCTCTTCTCCTTCATGACCTTTCCCATTCTCCAGTGCACATGAGGACATGAGAAAGGCTATAAATACATGATTTTAGAAGTGTAGAAGATCATCAAAGCATGAGAGCAAGTGAGCAAGAAGTCTTAGTGCTGGAAATTGTATTTTGTAGAAGAAAGGAGTGTTGAGATAGAGCAAGCAAGTAGTTGAGAGGAAGTGTTGAGATATTATCTACTTCCCTTTCATATTTATTGTAAATTATGTACTTTTTGATTTGAATTGGCCAATAGAAGTGGGAAGAAAGAGAAATTTCCCTTCCCGACTAGTTTTTCCTCCATTGGAGGTTTTCCAGGATAAAATTGTTGGTGTTATGAGCTTATATTATTTCCTTTACTAAAATTATTGATTCTAAGAACAATAATAATTCATTCACTAGCCATCTTTGTTATTTTCTAATAGAAAGTAAACATGAGCGATTAATTTGTGATTTTTGAATAATTCCAAAGTTGAGGAGTTTATAAATCATTTTGGTATCAGAGCTAACAAGTGTCCAGGACTGTGGTTTTTCGTTCTTGATATTGTATAATAGTAACAAGATCTAAAGGTGAAGAAACCTTAGCTTGTGATCCAAATATTTCTACAAAGAAGTGGAAATAGATAATTCGAGGAGAAATGGAGGAAGAGAACTTGGTCCATATAATCGAGATGATGGAGACCATGATGGATAGGATGTTTAGAAGGAAAGAGGAACTTGCAGATTTGCATAAGACAACTTTTGTCAAGCAAGACTCCATGGACTCGGTGGTTCGAGGCTTAGCCAAAAATTTGGTATAGGCAAGAGCCACCATGAGGAATATTATGGGGAAGATCATGAAGAAGAGACTTCTAACACTAGAGAAAAGGTAAAATCTGAACATACTCCTTTTAAAGTTGAGACTAAAGTCAAAATTAAAAGCTTTGAAGGACAAGTAGATGCAGAGTTACTGGATAAATGGTTGAAATAGTTAGAAGTCTATTTTAGCATCCATAATGTCACTGAGGCACAAAGGATCACCTTTGCATGTCTCAAAATGGAGGGACATGCTCTAGTTTGGTGGGAAACTCATCTAACTACTTGTGAAAAGAAGAAGCATCCTATTGTGAAGTCTTGGCAAGAATTTAAGGAATTACTTAGAGCTAACTTCTATCCTATTGGCCATAAAACTGACCAAATGATTAAATGGCCATATTTTAGACAAGGTAGTGGTCAAAGTGTGTAGGACTATACTACGGAGTTTTGGAGGCAAGCCATGTTGCTAAACATGGATTTAGAGGATGAGGATATTCTGACCAAGTACTTGGGAGGACTTCACACTCACCTTCGAAGAAAAGTCATCTCCACAAAGCCCAAGGATCTCAATGAAGCATGTGTATAGGCATACTACATAGATGATGAGAAAAAGCAAGGAGAAGCAAAGCCGAGGGTAAAGCAGTCAACAAATCAGTAGAAAAAGGATTATGGGCAAACAAGTAACAAGAGTAAGTGGAAAGGGAAAGGTAAACAAGTTGCCACTACTTTAAATACTTGTAAAGATCCCAAGAATTTTGCAAGAATTGTGATATCAATGGTCATAATGACGTTACATGTTGGAAGTTACATCTGGAGTTACATCTGAAGAACCGAACCAAGGAATCCAAGAAGTCCATGACAAGCTGTAAAGACAGAAGGGGAGGTGGAAATCAAATATGACTTTGATGTAGATAAAAGGCTTGGATGCACGACCACCAACATGGACAAAGTGAAGAGGAGATGAGTAGACTATTCCAAATCAAAATCTAGATCAAGAGAACTACGGTAAATGATTTGGTTGATACCGGTTCTCAATCTAACATGATTTACGAGGTAGTTGTAAAGAAGCTTGGTCTTAAGAATTACGAGAATCTACACCTTATCCTTTGGGTTGGGTGAAGAAGGGTGTTGAAATTCAAGTAACAAGAAGATGTAAGGTCAATTTTGGATAAATTCCCAATATATTGATGTTTTTGAAGCGACGTTATTCCACTTGATGCTTTTGATGTTGTATTCAAGAGTCCTTACTTGTATGTTAGGGATGCTATATTTATGAAAAGGGAAAAATGGTATAGATGGGTCAAGGATGGGATTAGCTACAACATCCGGGCACACACACATAAGACACATGTTACTATGGTAAGTGCTAACCAAGAAAAATGACTTATTCAGTCAAATCATAATCAATTTTTTTACTTTTGTTAAAGGATATACAAGATGGGGTGGAAGTTTCAGAGATTTATAACCAAGGAAAACAAGATTTGGATAGTATTATTCAGTCTTTTCAGGATGTATTTCAGGATCCTAGTGGGTTACCCCCAAAACAGGAAGTAGAGCATGAGATTCAGCTATTGCCAGAGTCACCTTTACTGAATATCGGGTTATATAGGTAATCCTTGCTTGAGAGTACTGAGGTAAAGAAAAATGCTAGGAACTAATAGAACAAGGGGTGATACATCTAAGTACCTCACCGTGTGGTTTTCCTATTGTGATGGTGCCAAAGAAGGATGGTTCTTGGAGAATGTGCATTGACTACCGTGTTTTGAACAAGATCACCATAAAGAACATATATCCACTTCCCCGCATAGATGATCTCTTGGACCAGCTTCAGTATGCCAAATTTTTCATGAAGTTGGATCTCAAGTCAGGTTATCACCAAGTCAGGATGAAGGAGGAGGATATATGGAAGACTTCCTTCAAAACAAAACATGGTTTGTATGAATGGTTAGTACTTCCTTTTGGATTATGCAATACACCCGCTACATTTATGAGATTGATGAATGATGTATTGTGGGATTTCATAGATTCATGTGTCATTGTATATCTAGATGATATCTTGATTTTTAGTGCCACATGGGAAGAACATCTAACGCATTTGTAGCAAGTCTTGCAAGTTCTCAGGGAGAAACAATTGCTTTGTAATATGAAGAAATGTGAATTTTCCAAATAGTCACTTATCTATCTTGGGCATGTGGTTAGAGGAGGAGATCTATGAGTGGATCCTAAGAAGGTGGAAGCCATCAAAAATTAGCCAACACCAATAGAAGCAACAAAGACTAGAAGTTTTGTGGGATCAATACAGTACATGCAGAAATTCACTCTAGGTTTCTTAGTGATTACAGCACCTCTACACACAGTGGCCGCAAAGAGTAAGGGTTTTGACTGGGGTAAGGAACAAGAAAAATACTTTGAGTTATTGAAATACAAGATTAGTCATGCTCCAGTACTTTCTCTTCCTAGTTTGTAGCAGCCTTTTGAAGTAGAGATAGATGTCAGTGATTATGCGATGGGCGTAATGTTGCTTCAAGGAGGTAAACCCACATGTTATCATTGTGAAACATTCACTTCAGTAGTTAAAGGATATTCAATATATGATAAATAAATGTATGCACTAGTTCAGGAAATTAAGAAATGGAAACATTATTTGTTGGGTAAAGAAACTATTGTGCACACTAACCACAAACCTCTCTAGTATTTGCAAGCATAGTCTAAATTGTAGCAGGCAAGGCACTACAAATGGATGGGGTTTCTTCAGCAGTTCCACCTAGTGATCAAATACAAGAAGGGTAGTACAAATTTGGTGGCAAACATGTTGTCTAGGCCACCCACACAGGAAAATTTCTCTGTTTGGCCACTATCTCTCATATCGATCCCTTCACGAAGGAAGCTTACGAAGAGGCATATGCCCAAGACAAAGAATTTGGGGTGACATTTCAGAAGTTGTAGTCCCAAGGGGCTGAAAAGACAGGGATTGAAGATTGTTATCTCAAGGATGGGTTGCTCTATTGATTGGGGAAACTTTATGTGCCTAAAGAAGAAATAATTCTATTGATGAGGGAAGCACATACCTCAAAAGTAGTGGGAAATTTTGGTGTTGGTAAGACCCTAGCCCACTTACAAAGGTATGTATATTGGCCCAACATGCAAGAATAAGTATCAAAATTTATTCATGGATGTAAACTTTGTTGTACTAGCAAGCCTAAAACTAGGAAGGAAGGTTTGTATATGCCTTTACCAGTACCTACTCATATGTGGGAGGAAATTTCTATGGATTTTGTAGGATGATTACTTATTTCTAAACATGGCCATGACTATCTCTATGTTTTTGTTGATAGATTTAGTAAAATTTGTATTCTTATGGCATGTAAAAATATAGTAAAAGCACATGAGGTGGAAGATCTTTTCTTAGCTAATGTATGGGTGTATTTTGGTTTGCCAAAGTCTATTATCTCTGACAGTGATTCTAGGTTCTTGGGGAAGTTTTGGACTACTTTGTGGGACAAGATGGATACCAAGTTATAGAGGAGCATAACTTTCCATCCACAAATAGATGGAAAAATAGAGGTGGTAAATAGGAATTTGGTACAATTGATCAGAGGGTATAATAGTAAGTACCCAAGGACTTGGGATGATTACTTAGCCTACATTCAACATTCCTATAATCGGGCAGTACATACATCCACTATGAAGTCACCATTTGAAGCATGCTTGGGATATCTACCTAAAAATCCACTAGACATAGCAGTTGGATAGCAGGATGAGGAGGATACACGAGACACAGAGGTGACTAGAGCCAACAAATTCATTGAGAGGATCTAGAAAATCCATCTCAAGGTCAAAGAACAACTAGAGAAATCTCAAGCAAAGTACAAAGCTAGGCACAATCAGCATAGGAGGGAACACAAGATTCATGTTGGAGATAAATTTTGTCTTTACTTGAGAAAGGAGAGACTACAAGGTCAAGCATGGAATCTCAAGCCACTATGATATGGACCCTTCACCATATTGGAGTAGGTTGGAGAAAATGATTTTTGACTTGATTTTCCGTCATTCATGAGGATGTACTTTATAGTAAACTTGCACCTATATGAGCCATCCATGCTAGATGAAGATGAAGAATTACAGTTTCTACCTTCCATTGAGGATTACGTCTTGGACTCATGAGGTGAATTGGAGGAGGATGTAGTGCTTTACAGTCAGAAGGTCAGAGAGACTAGAAGAGGTCCGTAGGAGTCTTGGAAGATTGGACTAAAAGGAAAGACACCAAGGCAGGCCCGGTGGTACTTGAAGGAGCAAGTAAGGGAATTATTTCCTCATCTACTCCCCACTAAGATTTTGTGGGACCAAAATCCTCCTAAGAAGGGGGTGTGATCCATAGGGATCCAAAATAACTCTACTTCATCGAAATAGTGAGAATAAAGAAAAAAAAAAAAACAGAGGTTTTTTCTTTTAATTAATAGGACCACATCCCTATGCATGGCGCAAAGTGGTTATAGAACCACCGCTAACTAGGGTGGCATCCCAGGATCGCGGTCTATGCAGGCAGCGGTCCTAGCCATTACGGATAGAAAACAAAATTCAAAACAAACAACCTCTGAATTTGAAAGGATGTTCATTTCTCTTCTCCTTCATGACCTTTCCCATTCTCCAAGTGTATGGGAGGACATGAGAAAGGCTATAAATACATGATTGTAGAAGTTTAGAGGATCATCAAAGCATGAGAGCAAGTGAGCAAGAATTCTTAGTGCTGGAAATTGTATTTTGTAGAAGAAAGGAGTGTTGAGACAGAGCAAGCAAGTAATTGAGAGGAAGTGTTGAGATATTATCTACTTCCCTTTCATACTTATTGTAAATTCTATACTTGTTGATTTGAATTGGCCAATAGAAGTGGGAAGAAAGAGCAATTTCCCTTCCCGACTAGTTTTTCCTCCATTGGAGGTTTTCTAGGATAAAATTGTTGGTGTTATGAGCTTATATTATTTCCTTTACTACAATTGTTGATTCTAAGCACAATAATAATTCATTCACTAGCTATCTCTGTTATTTTCTAATAGAAAGTAAATAACAACGATTAATTTGTGATTTGTGAATAATTCCAAAGTTGAAGAGTTTACAGATCAGTTTTCTTCCCAAGATAAACTTGAGACAATAAGAGGAGGGTTAGGTTGGGTTACGACAGGTTTTGTAACCATTTTTTTATGGAGAAGGATTTGGAATTACTTTGTTAGGAGGGGATGATTGTTGGGAAGGGAAAAGGGAAGAGGAATCGAGATGAGGTGGAAGACTAGGAGGTGGAGAAGGGAACGCAACATTTGGAGAAACATATGATGGGCTTGAATCATGAAAACGATGAAATGGTAAAGCTTGATAAGAAGAGAATAAGAAAAAAAGAGTTGGTGATTGAATTACCTATTGACAAGGTTTTCTCATACTTCACTCGTATGTTTCAATACCCTTGATCCATTGTGTAAATTAGGAAACATTTCATCCAATAAATCAATATTTTCTTGTGGGTGTAATGGCTTGAAAAGGACCTTCCCATGGACAAGGTGCCCTGCAACCAATCCAGGATATCTTCATTTGTGTCATAGCTTTGAGTTTGAAACATGATCGCCTCCATTCTTTGGATATTTTCTAGTAAGACAATATCCTCCATCTAACTATTGTTATCATATGAATACTCGTGTTCTTGATAAATTCCAAATCCAAATTGGTTTTTGCTTTTCTCATCCGGGTAAGCATATTGGTTTTGAATCGATCATAGTGCTGATCTGGAGGAGTTGAGAAACTCATTTGAGGATGATTGTACTATTGAAAGTGTGAATTCCATTGTGAGAATGAAGCCATGATTGCACAAACTTCATGTAATGAAGGAAAATGAAAGGTATGGAAAGAAACATGAATGGAAATGGATGGAAGAAAGGTATGTAAAATTTTAGAATGGGTCGTTTAGACCAGACGTAGTCATGAAATGTTATTTGTATGTGCCTCTAAAGGTTGAATCTCACTAAGAACACACAAAATTGATGAAATAAAATAGTAAGGTGCTTAAAACTATCTCACTAGGTGTGCCAAGAAACGATTTTTTCACCATGATTTGACCAAGTTTCTTCCCCTATTTCTGGAAGCTTAACTATTTTTGTATCGGTTCAAGAATCTTGGGACTAATTTGATTAATCCGAAGGAATATGCTTATTATCTAGTTTCATAGTAGGGCGGTGGAGGAAAGCTGGATAATAAAGCCACCTACATCTATTCCTCCTGCAAAGCTCTCATACTTAGCACCACCATACACCAACATACCACCCATTTCATACATTCAACATCAATCACCTTTTTCTGCAAGGGGCACCCATTCATCCCAACATACTAACAACCTCATTAACATGATGATGGAGAAGATACAGAACTTAGAAGCATCATTTCGGCTCTCGTAATTCTTTAACATATGATGAAATTTGTAACAATCCTATGCATCCATCTATTCCAATTCATCCTTACCCATTACATTGGGAGATGCCTAAATTCAATTTCTTTAATAGTAAATAAGACCTGTAGCAACACTTGCAGTCATTCAAACATAGGTGTTATCTAATTGCCCACGATGACGCTTTACTCCTATGAACTTTCCCAATGTCCCTGGCAAGACCAACACTGAATTGGTACAGTGGACTACCTCGACATTCTATATTCCTTAAATCAAGTAGCCTAAGCTTTGCTAGATCATTTTTAAATAAATGTTACCAAGAAAGTCACCATGACCGATCTCTATTCAACCCGACTGAAGACGAAGAAAAATCTATCACAAATTTTGTTTCCGGTCATGAGTCTTATTAACCAATTGACGTTCCAACTACCTCAGACTGAACTTATTGAGTTGTTCACTAGATCTTGTGCCAAACACATCTCACCAACTCTGCAAGTCCAAACCTTCCAAACCTTTGATGAAGCATTCACCATGGCCCAAAAATTGGAAATTCGTGTCATTAAAGAAAAGAAAATCCAATTACGGAACAAGAACACCCCATTCAAATCAAGCTAATATTCTTCATCTTCAAAACCCCAAAATAACTATTCAAATCCAAAATGATCTTCCAACGTGGTAGTCCTCAAGGTGGGTCCACCTCATCCTTCTAATCAGGCCCAACCTTCTTCCAATATTTCTCTTGTCTAGGCCTTTCAGCTTCAAAGCATGAGCAACGAAAGTAAAATTTGATCGAGAGCCCTATTATTCGGTCTTGGAAAAACTTCTTAAATCTAGATCCATTACACTTCCTCCCATAAAATATCATATGAGTTTCGATCCTCTCGTCCTATGCCCGCATGGTATAAAGAGCACGGCTCGTAATTATCATCGTGTTAAAGGAAATAGTGATGGAATCGCATAACTTTTAAAAACATTGTTCAAGAGATGATAGACAATGGAGACCTTATCATAGACAACCCAAATGTGCCAGAAAATCATAATTTACACATCCTCAAAAAGCCATTCCCTAATCATAAACCATCATCTAATCAAAATAGAAAACCTTCATCTAGTGACAAAAATGTCTGTGAGGCTCACGAAGTTTTTGATAACATGCCAATTGTTCCTCAAAACCTACCCACTTCATCTATTAAGGAAATCTTTGCATGAGCTCCTCCACCTGAGGCAGAGCATACCTCTTCTAATCCTCTACCCACAGAGGATTCCCCCTCATCTCCCCTTGCTCTCATGGAGGAACCCACACTTTCTACCGATGTCGTGTCATCATCTGCTTCCCAACCTTCTGAATCGTCAACACTTGTTATTCTCCCATCCATAAGAGAATCATCATCACCTTCTCCTCCACCGAGAGAGAAGTCTACCTCACCTGACCTATTATCTCTCCTACCCATGGGAGATTCTTCAGACATGTCACTACCTATCAAGGAAAATTCTCCCCTAGCATCCCAAGACCCTATTGACATGATCTCGGCTCTCTTACCTACAAAATCTGAAGCCACCGACTTCCCTGTCTCATAGACATATTTTACAGGATTGCCACGACCCATTCCAAAGATCTTCTTGATGAGTCCTAGTTTCATGTTTGGTCAATCATTTAGATTACGTTGATCGTTCCATACTGGGACGTTTGGCTCCCGTTTTGACCCAAATGAAAATGTTGCTTGAAGATTATTCCACGATCTACCTAAAGGTATTTTGAAACCAAAACTACACTAACCATCCCGATTGAAATGTCTCCCTCTTCATCATCCCTACCTTCATCCAAACTTCTACCCATCACTACAACTATTCCCAAACCTAAAAAATTACCCACACTTATCCCCCACTCATATCTAGACCCATCACTACTTTGGGTGTTATGCCAACATCAAGCATTACTCATCCACTTGTCGATTAGACTTATTGTGTCTTCCAAAGTCCACAGCAACATTATCCTCCCACCTAAAAAGAAAACCCAACCCTCTAGGCCGCGTACACCGGTCTCGCCTACTACACCCTTGTCACCTTCCCCCCTTCCATCCATCCTAGTGTCTCATCCATCAACCTTGACCAAGAAATCTTATACCCTAGGCTAGTCAAAAGCTAAACAACCTATTATTGCATCACTAGCCTTTGTTACACCTCATTCACCCAAAAACCAAACTCCCTCACCTCACCTGTGAACTTCTTGCCACCTATACCTCCATCAGTTACTATGACCCTAACCTTTCCTATACAACTCCAACCAATGCCACCTACTCGAAACTTTATCAACCACCTCCATCACAACTCGGTTGCCCCGTGTGGGTAATCTGTCCTCTTCCACCATCTATTTTTCCTTATACATCCCATACTCCCATGTCACCTTTACCTAAGAAGGTACAACTCAAAGTTAAGGATCCACTACCCTCCAATAAGGTAGCTAAACCAACCAAACATTCTATCACCAGCTCTTCTACCCTCATTTACCCAAGCAGATGCCAGCAAGACCTAAGACCACTCTCGTATTACCAGCCCGATAGACCAACCTATTCCTCCCTCGATTAAGCCTCTTCCCTCACAATCATCCATACCTATACCCAAACCTACACTCACTTCCCACCTTTGTGATCTATTAGTGGGGTCCTACACCAAAATTTTAACCAATCTATTAGAGACTTATGTCATCACATTACCTCCACTTCAACCTTATGATCCTATTAAACCCAAACCAAAATGGTTTGATGAGGCCAAGATTTTTGCCTATTATCGTGTGCCAGGACATAATGTTGAAAATTACGAAGATCAAGACCGTTCTTCTCCAAATTTATCCTTACGGACAAAATTTTTATGATGACGACCTTCTTGATGAAGACCATGGTCCACCTTCACTTGTCACCACACATCATTGTCATTTAACGATTCAACGACCAATATCTCCACCCCCATAACCTTTTTTCCACCACCAAAATTTGAGATCAACATGATCCATATTAGAGAGTTGTCCAAACCACCACCCAAATATCAGTGCACCCTACTCATTTCACAAGGCTCTTATCCACCCCTAGGATTCTTCCCCTCATTCTCGTTATAACTTTCATGACACACCCTCTCCATCCACCTCCCCTTAGATTAACATGGTTCACGTTGCTACCCATGTTCAAAAATAAAAAGGAAAAGAAAAAGAAAATAACCCATTAATCAACCCAGTACCCAATATACCATCTACACCCGCTCCTAAAATCACCATCTACAGACCTACATACCCTATCTCTGATGGGGTCACCCATCACGTAATGATAAAACAATTACATCAATATCCTCTAAAGATGTCTTTGTATGATCTCTTCTAGACTTCTGAATCCCATAGACAAGCCCTTATCATGGTTTTATAATCCTTTGAAGTTCTACCTAATGAACCCATACCAGTGGTCTCAATTATCACCCCTCACCATGTGGCCTCACTAACTAAATCATCTCCTCCTACCCCCACGACCACTTCTCACATCACCACCCTCATCTTCTCTAACGAGGAGATTTTACTCTCTAGTCAGATGACCATGATCCTTCCCTATTCATTTATGTTTATATCGATAACATATGCATACAACGTGTCATGATTGAAGGTGGTGCTAACATTAACATCATCTCCTCCCACACATAAAATCAAATATGCATTCCTTCTAACTATATGCATCATAACCGAATTATGTTGTGCTCCTTTAGTGACACCATCACCTCCACCCTTAGCACTATTATCCTTCATGTTTGCGTAGGCCCTCACATTGTCCTGGAACTATTCTACATCTTAGAGGGGGAATTCTAGTATAACCTATTGCTCGAAAAACCTTGGATTCGTGTCATGGGTTGTGTCCCTTCAACTTTACACCACTGTGTAAAATTCAAGCATGAGGGACATAACTACACCATCCCCTCCGAACCATCACCATTTAATACCTATAACATGTTGTACCAACCTAACTATGTGCTTGTACCAGTTAAGAAATATTCCACTACCCCCACTTCACCTTCACCCACAAACCCACCCACCAATGCTGCCACCTCTCCCACATCTAACCCTATTATTCTTACTATTTCCGCAACCTCTACAACTAACTCATCTACTTCCTAATCATCTAGCGAGCCGTCTATCCCGCTACCCACATATTGACTACTGATCCCTTAGAAGGTTTTTTTCAATGCCTCACTCTAGGGGAGTACCACTTATACAATATCGACACATTCTTCACTCCTCAAGAGTATGGGAACCTACAACAACGTCCTAGTTATGAATACCACATTGGTTAGGTTTTTCCTTATGGCCCTCCCCACCTTCACACTAATCTAATGTATGGGGGACTTGATATTGCCGCTTATTCACCCAAACCTCCATCCCATACATGACAGTTTTCATCTAACCTACAATCTCTTACTAATTTCCACTTCACCCACACTTTCCCGACCATTCCACATGGAAAGGTTTTGGCTTTGGTTTTTATGAAAGACCGCCATATTGTCATTTCCTTTACCACCCGTAAACACAATGACCATAGTGGCATTGTATTTTCTACACCACCTCCCAAGAAGGCCCACGTCAACCTCATTGAGGAAGACAAACCTTCTCCACCTCACTCACCCATGTTATCTTCTTCACCCAAGTAGTCCATAGATCCCGAATCTATCCCTCCTAACCTTTTTTTTGTAAACACAATTTCGTGGGACCTCTAACCTATCAATATGATGGTGAGACTCCCTATTCTCTCCCCTTTCTATATCCCGATATGATCCATGATGATACGACTTCTATTAATGTCATTCAATGTTAGGACAATGAGTCCATCCTCACCTACCTTGGTGCAGAAGAATATTATATTCACTAGTCGTTACCCTCTGAGAAGTAAATCATGTCAAACGAATTGACTATCAAAATAAACATTAATACTCAGGATGACCCGGATATCCTAAAGATAGGTCAGTCTCTAAATGTTGTTGAACAAGAAGCTTTTACTTCTTTCCTTCAGGACCATAGCAATGCTTTTTCTTGGTCCTATGCTGATATGCTTGGTATTGACCCAAAAATTATGGTCCACAATATCGTAACCATTCCTAATGCCAAACCCATCAAACAAAATCTATGGAAAATGCATTCTTGCATTGCTCTTCTGGTCAAAGAAGAACTTCAGTGCCTTCTCTCAGTTTCTTTCATTCTACCCATTGATTATCCCCAATGGATTTCTAACATTATTCCTATCACAAAGGTGACAGGGGGACTCCACATTTTCACGAGACTTCTATGACCTCAACCTAGCTTGTCCCAAAGATGACTTTCCTCTACTAGGTATTGACCAACTAGTTGATCTCACAATCAACCATGAAATGATATCACTCATCAATAGTTTCTTGGGTTATAATAAAATATTACTTGCTCCAGAAGATCAACACAAAACTACCTTCATCACTCCTTGGGGTACCTTCTGCTATCGAGTCATGCCTTTTGGCCTTAAAAACACCGGTGTTATATATCAACTAGCCATGACTTACATCTTCCATGACATCATGTATCACATATTGGAAGATTACATGGATGATCTTCTTTCCAAATCCAAACATCAAGTTGAGCACCGACCATCCTTAAGGTCATCTTTGTTGCCTCATCAAGTATTATGTTCATCTTCAACCAAAGAAGTGGGCCTCATGGTACTTTCGGGAAAATCCTTGGTTTCATCGTTTCTTTGCATGGCATAGAAGTCGATCCAACTAAAGTAAAGGTTATTCTAGAAATACCTCTACCTACTAATCTCCATCAAATTCAAAGCCTCGCAAGGTAAGTTACAATCCATTCGTCATTTTATCTCGTAACTTTCCGACCATCACAACAATTTCATCATCGTTTCAAATGAGATGATGAATGCCATAAATCCTTTGATGCCTTAAAACAATACCTTCTTCAACAACAGTGCTCATTCCTCCTAAGGATGACCAACCCTTTTACCTATACATTTCTGCCATTGACCATTCTTTAGGTGCCATGCTTGCTCATCACAATGAGAAACACAGAGAGAAAGTGGTTTATTACATAATCCGTACCCTTTTGGACTACAAAACTAGATAAACCCACGCCAAAATACTCTACTCAAATTTTTAGTTTTTGTCGCCACTAAACTCCGCCATTACCTACTCAACCAAAAAACCTTCATTGTTACCAATACGACCCCTACACTATATGTACACCAAACCCTATAAACATAAACATGCAACACATTGGCTTATGATTCTTTCCAACCTTGACCTCGAATTCATTCATCAAAATTCCATCAAGTGCCAAGTTATCACTGACCAACAATAAGACACACCTCTTTCTGGGAATCAACCCTCTAACTTTTATTTCCCAAAAAAATCCATAGCTACCCTCTCCTTGAACGATACTGCTTATCAAATGACACTCTTCTTCAATGGCTCCAAGTGTCAGCAGTGAGGTGGGGCTAGTGTTATCCTCATTCCTATTGATGGTGAACCTATGCCTTTATATTTAAAGCTAGATTTTGTTTGTATGAACAATATTGCCAAATAAGAAGCAATCGTATTGGGTCTCGGCCCGCTTATGTCCTAGATGGTAAGTCAATCAATATATTTGGTAATTCCCACTATTCATAAACCGAGTCAACGGTATATACCGATGTCGTAATGAGATACTTCAAAAGTGTAAACATCATGTAGACATACTTTTGACCACCTTTCACCATTACGAACTTCAAACCACCGCACATTCTACTAATAAATTTGTAGATACACCTTTGGCATGTTTGGCTTCTCGGATACCCGCTTCACTGTCGAGTCTAAAATCTTTGTCACAATATAAAGGATGCAATCACCCTCTTACTTACCTCATGAGGTCTACTACGCCGAACCGTTGCACACGACCCATGTGACGTTTGGTATAAGAAGATTGTATAATATCTTTATCTTTCCATTCCACCCACCGATCTCACTCGTAATGGACAACATGCCTTTCTTAAAAGTGTATCTCATTATGTCATCATGGGTGGTCTCCTTTAAAAGAGAAACTTCGATGGTATTCTCTTACGATGCCTTATAAGTTCTGAAATTCCCTACACTATCAAGGAAGTTCACGATGGAATTTGTGGAGGTCACTTTAGTGGTTTAGGTATTGTAAAACACATTCTTCACCTTGGCTATTATTGGCCAACCCTAAACCGCGACTATTGTGACTATGTCAAACGTTGTGTAAAATTCCAACAACATGCTAATCTTCATCACACACCTAGTCATGCCTTACATGTCACACAAGACCTTTGGCCTTTCTCTCAATGGGGCTTAGATCTTGTTGGTGACATCAATCCCCATTCTTCACAATGCCATCAATGGATTATAACTACTACTGAATATTACACTAAATGGGTAGAATCCGTCCCCGTCATTTCTACAAAAGCCAAGAAAATATGTGAATTCATCAACCATCACATCATTTTTCACTTTCGTGTTCCTCATCATCTCATCACTGATAATGGAAATCAATTAAAAAACAAAACCCTACGTAAGTTATATGTGATGTTTTTGGCATCCAATTCGATTTCGTCACCATATTACCCGCAAACCAATGGCCAAGAAAAATCAACCAATAAAACCTTGAACAAAATTCTTATGAAAGTAGTTGATGATATTGGAAAGGATTGGCATTCACACATTCCTTTCACCTTGTGGGCTTATCGCACTAGTATTCACACTTCGATTGCTGCCACACCTTTTTCTCTAGTCTACAGTACTAAGGTTGTCTTGCCTCTCAAAGTCCAGATTCCATCTCTTTGCATCTCACTATAAGACATGCTCAATGACGATGAATTTTTCCAGGATCATTTGGCACAACTTGAGTTATTAGATGAATGTCATCTCAATTCTCTTGAACATCTCCAAATATACTAAAAATGTATCAAATGTGCCTATGACAAACATGTCCACGAACAAACCTTTTAGGTCGGTGACCTTGTCCTGAAGGTAAATCAACATGTAACCAAAGAAGAGAAAAGTAAACAGGGAAAATTTTCTCCTAATTGGTTTGGACTCTATATCATTACCCATGCCTATGGATCAAGTGGTTATCATTTGTCTTCACTTGAAGGTAAACCCAAACATGATCCTCTTAATGCCTTGCATCTTCGACCATCTTATTGTTGACATAAAGTCCTATATCACTTTCTATCAATTGATCGCTCGTCCCTTGAGCGTCGTTCACCTTCCATGTTACCTATTTTTGAGGATCCATGACTAAACAAGAATCATGTGATTACCCATCACCTTTCAGCCTTATCTTCAATATGAGTACCACAGCTCTACTCATGACAGGATTCTCATGGATACTTTTTGTCTTTTTAAAGATGGAATCCCATGGTCATTCATCACTTGAAACCACCCCTTTCATAGTTAACCCCTGTGTACTATGGTTTTTTCTTCTAAACAAGAACCTAATCTTCCTCTATAGTCTTGTCCATGACTTAAATGTCCAAACAACAAAATGAGATTCAACTCCTTGAGTCAAACTTCCAACAAAAGATGACTCCCTCAAAAGGGACATCTCTTCTCTCTATTTTCGCTGCTATAAATAGAATTCTCCCTTGAAGGACAACTATATAAAGTTATTGCAAAAATACAATAAAAATATCCAGAAGCTTCCCGCATCGATAAAATTCATGAAGACCTCAAGGAGATAATATAATCATCCCATATAGACTTCCCGCATTGATCAATCTATTAAAAACAAAAATGAAGAAAATGATGAAATTTTCATCATGGACTTTCCTATTTTTTGATCATGGGTTTCTTGCTAAGTAAACATGCGGTCGTACACTAAATTACACTACACCTCCAATTTTGCACCTCATTTCCTTTTTCACCCTAATTTTCTATCCGCTCGGGACTTGTTGCAAACTACAACATTTCATGATCATGTGACTTTCTTCACCTTTAGAATAGTCCATTATGCAATGCCTTTAGGGTCTTATGTTCATAAGACCGTCTTGGGTATGGTAGACTCATTAGGGTTCTTATCAATTAAGTGGCTCTTTTCCCCATCTTATCATTCACCTTCCTCATTAGTTATTGATTATCCTATATAGGACCAGATCCTCAACACCTAAATTTTAAATTACCATTCCTATGACCTATACTCAACCATGCCTATAACCTAAATTCAACCATGCCTATGACCTAACTTGACCATTTATAGGACCTAAATTAAACCATGCCTATGACCTAACTCAATCATGCCTAAAATTCACCAACCCATCCCCCTAATTCATCGTATTCTTCCTTAGCTTATGGGAGAACTACATCGGCCTGAGGCCTCTTTTCGTTGAGGCTATGTAGGCAAAGCACTTTGAGGGCATGAGGACCTTGAAGGTTAGCTTGGCCACTCTCCACCCTATCCTATTTTCCCCTTAATTTTCCTATTCATATCATACCTTAGTTCGTTTCCATTTTATATCCACAATTGGAAATTAAACCAAACAAGCAATAATTAATAAACATTTTTTTATCACATCGTTCATTTATCATTTTCACATTTCCACTATAGAAAATATTTGGAAACTTAAACCATAACATGCATATACATCATCATTTATTTCCCATAACCTATAACCTAACTCCATCATGCCTATAACCTGACTCCATCATGCCTATAACTTGACTCCATCATGCCTATAACTTTGACTTCATCATGCATATGACGACTCCACCATGCCTATAACCCGACTCGTCATGCCTATGACCTAATTACATCATTCCTATGACTTGATTCCATCATGCCTCCGACTCCGACTCCATCGTACCTATAACTCGAATCCATCATGCCTATAACCTGACTCCAACATGCCTAATTGACCTAACTTAACCATGCCTATAAGACCTCGACTCAATCATGCCTAATTCACCTAGTTTCCATCATGTACACAAATAATAATGGAAATTAAAACAAGTACACCATCCATACCATAAGTATCATCATCTATATAAATGAGAAAGTATGTGTATCCATACATATGTCCACAGATAAAAATAAATATCAAAATCACAAAACTCACATATACATCCTCACTATCTTTGGCACACAAGCCGGTATATATATCAAAAAAATCAATACAATAATCATCTCCAGTGACTAATTGTCACCCCACTTGATATCCTCCAGGTTAGTCTCACCTGTATCCTCCTCTCTACATGTTTGTCATCCCTCTAGCATCTAACCACCCTCCATGGGCCTCGGCCTAACCTCTGTGGGTACCTCACCATGAGCTGGCCTTAGTGAATCGGTGGCCTTTCCCCTGAACCTATCTCGAGGCTCGTCGTCCCCCTGTACTCTCCTCACTTTGTGAGTGCGATACTTGAACCTATCACTCGAGGCATGTTGTGCTCTATACTTTGCATAACTAGGCAAATCTATCCCTGTGGCCATCAGGTGATCCTGATAGTACCTTACCTCACCTAGGGAATCCTTGAACCTAGCCATTGGTACTTTTTGCGGTGGTAACATCAATCTCTGACCCTATACCTATACCATGGGACCCTGTCCTACCCCTACCTATAAAATGGGACCATGTTCCTGAGCCTGTGTGGGTGCATGTTCTTGTACCTGGGCCTGAAGGGCCAAAATCTATGCATGTGTAGTGGCAAGATGGCCCTACAACCCTACAACCTACGCCTCGTAGGGTGGCCATATGTACCCCATCTCCCTCTCCAACTTGTGCGGGTGCATGTCCTGTGTAACCTGGTCCGAAAGGCTACTACTTGTGTATGTAGAATAACAACTGCGCACTTTGACCTCGTCGCCTTCCCCTACACTATCCCCAACTATGTCACTAGGGTAGTCACCTATCCTATAGGGCATCCCTCTTAACTGTGATAGTGGCTAAGTCAGGTTACACTTTGGAGACTTGAGGCATGACATCTTGGTGGAGGCACATCGTGCACCCTATTTAGTCCATTCCAGGGGTGAAGAAGATGCACGTCACCTTGTGATAGTTGTATCATTGGAGAGGACTTCGTAGATATGTGGCCTAGTTTGTGTCATGATTTTTAGAGTGCCAAAGATTCAGGCCAAGCATCAACATCCAGCAGCCTTCTTTATCCTCATGCCATACCAAAATGGAAGTGGGACACCATTTCCATGGATTTCATTGTTGGGCTACCGGACATGAGATGGAGACTTGAGGAGAACATCTTGGTAGAGGCACATCATGCACCCTATTCAGTCCATTCCGGGGTGAAGAAGATGCATGCCACCTTGCAACAGATTGTATCATTGGAGAGGACTTCGTAGAGATGTGGCTGATTTTGTGTCATAGTGTTTAAAGTGCCAGAGATTCAAGGCCAAGCATCAACATCCAATGCAGCCTTCTTTATCCTCATGCCATACTTTGGAATAGAAGTGGGACACCATTTCCATGGATTTCATTGTTGTGCTACCAATGTCGAGGTATCACCACGATGCCATTATGGTCATAGTTGATAAATTGACAAAAGTGGCTCACTTTTCTCTCGGTGAAGACCACTTATACCACCGCAGTAGTGGCACGGGTGTATTTGGATGAGATTGTCGGAGTTGCGGGATTCTGTAGAAGATCATTTGTGACCACGATCCTCTATACACTTAATATTTCTAGACTACCATATAGTATGTCCTCAAGATGAGGATTAACTTCAGCACAACATATCACCCCGAGACAGATGGATAGACCAAGTGGGTGAATCAGATTTTAGAGGACATGCTCGGGATGTATGTGATGGATCAGCAGACTAAGTGGGAGGAGTACTTGTACTTAGTGAATTTTTCCTACAATAATAGTTTTCGAGTTCCATAGGCATGAATCCTTTTAGGCTTTGTATGGTAGATAGTGTAGGACACCTCTTAGTTGGGACATGTTATAGGATAGGGTATCTCTTAGACCAGCTCTTTTCGGGACATGGAGCAAAGAGGTAGTGTTGATCGGGAAAAGATTGCAGGAGGCACATGATAGGCGAGAATAAGTATGTAGATCAACATAGGATTGATCGTATTTTCAATGTGGGCATGAAGGTGTTCCTCCGTGTCAATCCACACAAGAGCCCTATCCATTATGGAAAATTTTCTATGGTAGCTCCTAGTTTCGTGGGTCCTTTTGAGATCTTAGAGTGTATCGGCGCTTTGGCCTAGTGTCTAGCATCTGCTACCCAACTTGTCTCGTGTACATGATGTGTGTCATGTTTCAGTCCTTAGGAGAGATATTGCAGGTCCTTCTCATGTGTTGGATTGGACATCATTGTAGGTGCAGGATCAAAGGTGATGGTGGAGCCATTCACATCCTAAATCCTAGGACCCTAGGCCTTTGAGGTAGAGAGGTTGATTAGGTTCGGGTGCAAAGTGGGACAAATATCATGAGACTGCAGCTACATCGGAGGATAATCCTTTAGTGTGAGTTCGGTTTCCACATTTTTCTAGTGAATTCATGGAGGAAGTTGAGTCTAAGGGGAGGGGAATGTAGTGCCCACTTCCCTTTGACACCTTTTGATGCTTATGTTGATACTGTTGATTACATTATAGACATTACTATGTTTTGATTTAGTATGTTGTTAGACATTGATCATGGATTATTATTAATCTTGATTTGGATATGATACATGATGATTATTAGAGACACTCATATGTGGATGATGATATATTATTGGACATGGATATTTTATGGATGTTTTCGGACATGTGATTTTGGATATTATGAATAGATCTAGAAAATGAATATATTATGAGGATGATATAGTTGTGGATTAAAAAAATGCAAATGATGTAGTTATTGCTTCGATGTTGTTTTGATTCATTTATATAATTGGTTTTGTGATTTCATTTATATCACGTTGGATGTTCTAATATGGCCATGATGTTGAAGGAGGTAATTGTATTTTGTAGGTTAAATACATCACAACAAAACATCGGGGATCGAGACCAACCACCATGGAATTCTAGGTGAATTCAACAAGGTCACCATGGCAACTTGTTTTATTGTGTAGTGTATTGTTCGGTTATAGATTCCCATGGGGGGATCATCTTTACATGTGACCATGGGATTTTTTATTTTATTAATGTGGTTAAATGTTTATTTATTGTTGTATGTATTTTATTAGTAATGTGTTCTTTTCTTTTAATTAATTAAAGTTGTGATAGATTAATGTGGGAAATCTTATGATTAAAATTTAAATAAATTAAATTAGGATATGGGAAAATAATATTGGGTTGTTGGTTGTTTGTATTTAATTGTGTAAGTTGTGTAAGAGGTTGTGTAAGTCAGATTTTGGAGTAAGAAATACTCCACCTCCATGGAAATTCGAATTTGTCCTTGGGGGCTGTTTTTGGAGGCTTGTGGGACAAGTTTTTACTTGTCCCATGCCTCTAAATTTATGTTACCAACCATACTAATGGTTGGAGATGTGATTTTTGACTTGTATAATGAATTTCATTATCATGTTGCTTGTTTTGGATTGCACTCTCTTACATTTCATTTATTTTGCTATCCCTTGAGGTGTGGGCTCTTTGGAGTGTGCAAGTAACTTGTCATTTTTCACCCACCTCTTTATTGTGCTTGGGAGAATGGAGTTTGTCTTTTGTGTTTGAATTTGAGGATGTTTGATGTGGCATCCTACATGGATCCACATCATCCTCTTCTTTCCCTCTTCTATTTAATTCAAACTCTCTTCTTGTTTTGGGGTTGTTGAATCATTTTGTAACTTCTTTGGGGGTGCATTTTTCTGTGGGAGCTCTTGTTTTTGGAGGAAGTTTTGGAGAAATCTTTGCATGCTTGGGAGATTATTGTTTTGGAATATGTTTTGGCACTTGAAGCTTACGGTTTGGAAACCAAGGTTACCATGGAGAGGTAGGAGATTATTCCTCTTTTATTACTGTTATTTTCTTGTTGTATTGTGTGTATGGTGCATGCTTTGTTTTATTTGTTGGCTAGTTGGGTAGACTACCTTAGGGATGGTTTAGGATAATACTATAGGGAATCCACGTGGGGGGCATAAGGAATGCCATTGGCATCAGATTTTTGTGGGCGGTTTGGGTTTGGGATCCACCATGGAAAAGAAATAGCTTGCATTTCTTACTTTGTGGGGGTATAAGGAAATTTGTGGGGGGCATAAGGAGGGATTTGTGGGGGCATAAGGAAATGTGTGTGATTAAATATTTGGTGGTTTTTATTGGTGGATGCCCAATTCCCAATTGGGAGACATAAGTAGCTTTCCCCATAGACCTTGCTCCTTTGGCTTGCATGATCAAGCCGAGTTACATTTGAAATATTTTTAAATGCGATTGTGAAACTGTTGTTTTTGTGTTGAATTATGTTTTATATTGAAATTTGCATGTTTGAAAGAATGTTGTGTGTTGTGGAAGCAAACTGTTTCCATGGGTTGAATCACACCTTTTATTGTGTTTTGGTTGGGGCTTGGGGGCCAATGATGAAGGAAGGCTTCTCCTTTCATTGGATGTCTTGGCTGGGTGGAGAGCATTGTTTTTCCCCCTCTTTTGTTGTGATCAACTTGGAGAAAAAGAAAATGAGCATGTTGTTGTCCTAGAGCAAAGGAAAATGCAGTTTGACAGTCCCTTGTGAAGACATATTTAATTGTAATCCTTTCCCACTTGTTGTGGATGATGTTGTAACATGTATTTGGTGAAGAAAGATGTATGTAATTTGATTATGGAGTTAGATATTCAAATTGTAAAAGACATTTAAATTCTGATTCTATTTATTGGAAAGAAATGAAAGAATGTAAAGATGTTTCTCTTTTTGAAGTCAATAAAGAATTGCAAGTTCATCTCTCTTTTGCATTGTTGTGATTGAGTTGGAATATCAAACTGTGAATGGAATCTCTGTTTAATTGCAAAGGAAAGAAAATACGCATGAGAGAATTATATTGCTTGTCTTCTTTTGATAAATATATGAAATTGGAAATCAGACTTTACCATCTAGCTTTGCAATGAATTGCTTACATACAACTAAATGTATTAGACTAGATTAGAAATAAGATATTACACTTAAATGATAAATTGGATATATAGAATTTTTCTTGAAGTGAGTCTCTGCTGTAAATTCTAAAACTGGTAAATTTAAATAAAATGCACAGTTTGGACCAGCACTTAACAATCAACTTGGAAACCTTAAAATTCAACATGATATATTAGCAATGAACTCAAATTGACAAAGAATATTTAAGAGAATAACTTGAACCATTGCAAAATTGAGCTCAATCTCTTCCTCAACCATTTTTCTGTCATTTGTTGGACAAATTCAAATTTGAATCAATTGAACAAATCAACTTCCCTAAAACACTTTAAACTCTCCATAAATCAATTATCCATGCCTGTTTGACATGTTGAGTGAAGGAGGGTATCTAATTTAATCAAATTAAAAAGTTTTAAATTTCTAGTTTTCTAATTAAAATCTTATCAAAAAGTAAAATTTATGCTTCTGTGTAAAGAGGGCATCGAGATCTTTCCAAAAAGTCCTTGTTTACCCAAAACCGAGCTTTCTAGCTCAAGTTATGGCACTTTTAAATTTTTGTGCCTTGGTGGGAAAATTTGGGAAAATTTTCCCTGATGGTCCTGCAACCCAAAATTTTCCCATCAAATTGGCCTTAGAAAAAATTTTGAAAAATTTTGACTCGCGAAAAGTTTCAACTTTTCCTCCTCCGACCCTGACCCAATCGGAGGTCAGTCACGTGTCCTCATGGGGTAGTGGTGGAGGTGCGGCATTTTCTTTGCCCTTACCCTTTTTGAATTTTTTTGAAAAATTTCCCTTTTAGCTCTCGCCAGGCCCACGGCCAATCACAAGCTGCCACGTGGCAACTTTGGGTACTAACGGAGGGGGCAGACCCTTTGTTTGTTTGGTTTTCACCTTGGGAAATTTTTGAGGAAACTCTGGTGGCCCCACATCCCCGCCCTCACCTTGGAAAATTCTTCCGTAGGCGCGCGGACCTACGCGCTCCTTCCACCTTCCTTTCCCTTTTGGCGAAGTTCGTCAAATCGCCCGCCGCTCCGCCCTTCCCTCACCCTCTCCCGCTTTGAACAAGGAATCGATGCATGTCCACCAAGGACCCATGGAGGCACGGGAGAAATTTTTCATTTATGCCATGCGGGTGGGAAAAATTCTAAAGCCACCCCACGACCCGCCAAAGGGTTTTCACCCCTACTTGACATGTGTCCCCCTTGGGGAAAATTTGACCCCTAAACTCCGTTTGCTCATATCTTGAGTTTCTGGAGGAGTTAGGAGGACTTATTTATATCACCGGAAAGGTGAGAAAATTTCCTATTCAATGGGAATAATTTAGGGAAATTTTGGAGGCATAAAGTATGGGAAAAATAATGTTGAAACTCTGATCCTAGTAGAGAGTAGGTATGGGGGTAAATTACTCCCTGAACCTAACTGGAACTTATAACCCTAAAAGTTGAACCAGGTGACCTTGATAATTGTTAATAAATGAAAAGTTTGTTCTTGTAATTTTAGAATTGTTCCGGAACCTAATAGGGTCAACTGTTGTCTTGCAACTTGGTTGTAGACACTTCTAATAAAAAAATATTCCATAATTTTCTAACCCTAGGTTGTTTCTTGGGTGTCACGTGGGTTGTTTTAACCGGGCATCACAAAATAGACCTCGAGGTAGAATAAATGGAGGTAAACAATGCACGATATCATCCAGTAACCTATTTTATTTAACTCTATTTTGAATATCATTAGGTTTATCATCATCGAGTCCACTATTGTAATTTGGATTTCATTTCTAACATCAAAGAACTCCAGTAGCGAATAATTTGGATCTCAGGAGTAGTTGGTATTAGGAAATTCTCATTAGGAAATGGTACCAGGATATCCCAAGGATTGGGATCAACATCATGTCTAAAAAGTTGGTTGTTATGTATGAATTTGATACATTGGTGCTCAAATGATGTGACTATACACATGTGATGTTTCCATTGTCGGCCCAATAAGACGTTGTATGAGAAGGGATGATCCAAAACTATGAACTTGGTGTAGAAAATTTTACCTCCAACTATGATGGGAAACCAAATACATCCTATAGGATTTTTTTGGTTTTTTCAAAGCCTCAACAAGTCAAGTGGGTAGGATTGAGGTCATTGATAAAAATAGGTGAGATTCTTGATGAGGGAGAAAGAATATAAGTTAATTCCTTATCATTTGTCCATGAGGACCCTATGTAATTATGTGTCATGAATCATAAGACTAATGAGTCAGGGTGGGTCATTTGCATGAAATAGGTTCTCATCAATAATCATGTCATCCTCCACAAACTCCAAGGCTAAGCAACCCATATGTGGGTGTTGTAAGGATGATATTTTTGTCTCCATGTGATGAATTTATGGATTTGGAGATGAAGTAGGAATCTTGGGGGCTTCACTAGGAGGATATTCAAAGTTTTGTATCTATTGAAGAAGGAACTTTCTTTGTGAATCCGAGATACGCATGAGTTCTATAAAGGGGATCTTGCATGTAAAGAATCTTATCTCATGTAAAAAGTTCAATGAGGCTGGAGTAGCTTCCATAATGATACCATGGTGGTGGAAAAATGGAATACATATCCAGAAGTGATAATGGTTTAGTTGAAGCTATCTTATTAGAGGAAGATGGGATAAGATATTTTCTTGGTACTTTTGTGACACCACAGGGAAAGCTTAAGCTGTAGAAGAAGGGTCCGCCATTGGTGGGTCCTGGGAAGTATAAAACAATGGTTGATTATCAGAGGATTTATTTGGTTTAATAATGGGATATTTATGGGTAGGTTTATGTTTATAGTTTACCTTATCTACATTAATATATTGATAATCTCAAAGGTTATGATCATATGAAAGGTCTATGGTGCCCATGATATTATTTTTGGGGATTCTATAACATTTATTTTGATATTTGGAGCAAGATATCTCTACAGAATGATATTTCAACTAACGCTCTTGTAAAATGGAAGATTAATCAAAAGAATAGCCAAGGAATAATTCAAGGGCTGATTTCCTGAGGTCCTTACAATCACTGTGAGAGTGTCCTATAGATGCCACCAAACAAATAGATCACATATAAAGTTAGGAAAGGACTATTTTTAAGGGGAACTATTTATGGATTTCAAAAAATTTGGAGAAGCTCAAAATGAGATAAAGGAGTATGAGGGGAGGGGAAAGGGGATTCTTGTAATTCTCTCACTCCATTTTTCTTGGAGGATTTGAAGGTCTAATTACATGCATTGTGATTTTTAAGTTTAGGTGATGAAGTGGAAGTGCATCCAAATTCACGCATGAGATGATCGTGTTTTTTTCTTATTTGAAGGATTCCTCTAATGTGTTGGGAGAGAAGGACTTGACCTTGTATTGGAGAATAACTATAACAGCCTTAAGAAAGACTTAACATAAGCTTTGATTATCAAGATTATGATTAACTTGTATGGAAAGTGTTTTATATTTCTTAATAAAGTCTTGGGAAGATTCTCACATTCCTTACTTAAGGTTTATAAAAATTTGTAAACTTTCTTGAGAGATATTGTTTACAAAATTAAAAATGAGAGATTTGAATAAACCTTTTAAATTAACTATCAAGTTGGGAAGAATCTGATTATACCATTCTAATGCCTCACCCATGAAATTTTTACTAGAATCTTAGTGGTGGCGTAGGTGTTTGTTTGAGGTAAAGGGTTGGATCCATGACACCATCATAAGATATGGTAGGGACAATATCTCCCAAGTCCATGACAATAATGTATGGAGCTAAAGGTTCATTTAGGATAGTTTGTAACATTTTACTCTAGATTAGGAGAGGAGGAATAATATTCCCATGTACATCCACTAATGGAGGGGGTACAAAAAGGTATGCTATGTACACATTTTGATATGCTATTCAGAGTCAAATTTTGTATTTGGATCATTCTAGCTATGGTCGTAGCTTGGGATAGGGTCATCTAATCTAGGAGCTTGACTATTACAATGTGCTAGGATCTATAGAACAAGAACACCCTTTGTTTTTGGGTGTTTTTTCATGATTGCAATGTTCATTAATGGGTATTTTTGGAGACTCATCCCGATTAGTCCTATTGGGTGTTTGTTCATGATTGCAATGTTCATTAATGGGTATTTTTGGAGACTCATCACGATTAGTCCTACATGGAGGAGTTTGATCATGATAGGGTATTCCGAGTTAGGATGGGGTATGGTCATTTCCATGGCATTAATAGATATATTTTGAAAACCTCCCTCCTTATCGGGGTAAAGTAATCAATGTTTTTAATATTATTAATGATGTATTTGGGATCTATTCTCTTGAAAAAACAAATTTAATTTATACTTGAGTGATCCTACTATGAGTGATCATAGGGATGGGGTTGGGACTTTAGAGTTTCACGTGTGATATTGGGGTGACTAGGAAGGTTAGTGCTTGTAGGATGAGAAATAGAATAGTTAGGAGCATGAAAAGGAGATATAGACATAAATGAATATCCCATGGAGAATTTTAGAGGGTCCGGTTGTGCTAATAATATCCTCAAAGGTGAAATTTTTATAATTTGGAAGCTGAAAACAAGGCTCTAGAAATCTATATTTATGAGATAATTGCCCTGTCGAATGTTTACACAACGTTTGATGACGTCGGAGATAGGCTCAGAGAAAACAATATAATCATCCCTATAAGAAATCATGAACAGAGGTTGAAGGAATCTAGAAAATGTAAAAAATAGAAATAGACAAGAGCGGGTGTGCAAGAGATTTCACAAGGGAAAAGGTTTCTAAAAGTAGATGCGATAGAAACAGACAAGATCACCCCTAGGTGATGGTGTATGTGCAGAAAAATTATTTAGGTTTTCTATATTTTGCTATTTTGGAATCAGATCAAGATTGAATATGGATGCTTCTAACGAGTTGTTTTTGATCATAAGGCTTGTAGGATTCACGTCGGGTTCACCATACATATATGACAAAGTTAACAATGTGTCTTAATAAATTTCACTCCTAAGTCTTCCATTCTATAAGGGTATCGAGGAAATGAGTAAAAGACACACATGAACCAACATATAATGGATAGATTTAAAAAGGGTTATAACGAGTGCTAGGGTCTCATATCTAGAGGCTAGTAATCCCTACTCTAGGTCAACCTAGGGTTTTCAAGGCTTGCAGTCAAGATAGAGGAGAGTACCTTTCTAGGATATCGATAAATGGGTGAGGAGAGGTATAGATTGATAATGGATAAGACAAACATGCATAATATAACTAAAATTTAAATAAATTAAAGATAAGGAGATGAGTAGATGCTAACTAGGATTAATATACATAAAAACTTAAGATAACATAAATCAATGGGGAAGGGAAACAAACTAAGCGATGTAAAATGACAAAGAGAGTTATAGAACTTACATGTTGGGTGGTCGTTGATGCTTCTATCTCTCCAAATAATTAGCACACTAACATAGAATCGTTATTAGGTGGAGAAAAGGAACATCTTTCTTGTCCTTAATAGTACAAGTAATCATACCAAGAAGAAGATAATCTCATCCAAACCAAACCAAGTGCAAGATGAACCAAGAGATGAGCGATAAGATGAGAAGTTAGCACAAAAGAGAAGAGTAGATGGAATTTCTTAAGATTTTGGGTTCCTTCATAAATGTCAAGATAAGGTAGGTATATATATGATTCCATCCCCCATGGGTGATGGCTTCTAGATAGGGAAAAAGATAATACCAACACCATCTCCCATGGGTGATGACATCGACCAAGGATGCTAATGTGTCATGCAAAGTGAAAATAAGTCTTGAAGATCATGGACATGGAAGAAAAAAGTTCCAAATGGTGAGATGAAAGCAAGGTGTTGAGCATACAATGTGTATGAGACATAATGGTACAAGGATAACTAGTGCAAGGACAAATAAGGTTGTGACCACATAGTGAGAACTCTCTCGTGTATTGTCTCTAATCACTAATGATTACATGAATAATAATTATCATTCCCATAAGTCCCCTTAAGGAACCCTCTCAATAAATAGATGCATTGGTGACCCTTATCTGTACAAAGGAAATTGTTAGTAATAGGTATGAAAGATTAAAAGTGACAGATTAGGTGTATAAATTTTGTAACTCTTCTCAATACTTATATGGATGCCTTTTCTTATTCATATGATGATCTAAATTATTTCAAACGAAGGATATGCAACACTCCATTACTTTAATGTAAGGAGTGTAACCTTTAGGAAAAATTATAGGAATTACAATCCTAAAATTATCGGGACCATTTATGATGAAATAAAAAAATACTAATTTCAAAAATCATCTTCCATGTCCATAATTCCATGTGGATTATAAAATATCATACCATCCTGGAATAAGAATGGGGAAATAAGGATTTGCATTAATATCCACAATCTAAACCAAGCTCCCATAAAGGATAATTATCCTTTACCAATCATGGACCAAATCTCACAAGTTGTGACTAGATCAAAAAAATTGTCTATGCTAGATGGGTTTTCTAGATATAATCAATTTGAGGTTACAACTCATGATTATCATAAAAATTTGTTTACTACTCCTTGGGAAACATTTTCCTACAAGAGATAACTTTAAATCTAATAAACGCATGAGAAAATTTCCAAATGGCCATGTAATTGGATTTTCATGATCTTAGGAAAAAATGCATAGTCATCTATCTTGATGACTTGATAGTTTTTTTGAAAAAGAGGGACTATCATCTTCAACATTTGGAACTTGTATTCTAGATATGCATGAATCGTGGTATCTCAATTAACCCCGATAAATCCGTGTTTGGAGTAACCAAAGATAATCGATTAGACACACCTTTGTATCAAAATATGGTATTAAAGTGGAACATGAAAGAGTCAAATCTATCCAAAGATTGTCACAACCTACCAAAAAACAAGGGGTTCACTATTTCTTTGGAAAGATTAAAATTCTCATAAGATTTCTCCTATATTTTTATAAGTTAACTTGGCATATTTCTAGTATTATAAAAGGAAAATAATATTTCTAATAGAGTGCAGAGGGAAATAAATATTTTAGTTCTTTTAAATTTTCTATTGAAAATTCTCCTATTTTAGTTTGTCTAATTTTTTAATTTATTATCATTTACTATATGCCTTTAAACACACCATGTTCTTCCCTTACATAAATAAATGAAAAACAATTTGAAGCTAAAATTTATTTCATGAGTGATGTCACAAAAGTAAATGATCTGAAGTACTCTTATATTGAAAAATGTTTTTCAATTATTAAGGTGGTTAAGGAATTTATATTTTATATTCTAAATTTGCATTCAATAATTTTTGCAAGTATATCCTTACCTAACAAGATTTTGGAATGAAAAGGGGAAATTATATTTCCAAGGTGCAAGAGTATGATATTGACATGATACCAACATAGCTTGTTTAAGGTCATGAAATTTTCCAATTAATTTCTAAAAACAAGGTTAATGGTAAGGATAATGATGATGTTTTAGAGGAAATGTTGATTGTCTTCTTTGTTGAAACCACTCGATGAGTGGTATTTAGATATTGTGAATTTATTATATAATGGATATTTTAGATCCGACCTTAGTGCTAAAGAGAAAATGGAAATTAAACTTAGATCATCTAATTTTATATTTTGGAACAACTCTCTTTTCAAGAGAGGAATCGATGGTCATTTCCTAATGTTTGTTTACAAATATTAGTAGAAAAGACTACTGAAAGCATACCATATTTAGGTTTTTAGAGGACACTTTTATTCTCTTATAATAACATCAAAAAAATTAAGAGGGTGATATTATTGTCCAAAAATATTTAGAGATGCAAAAATGGGTTTCCACGTGTGATGTTTATTAATAATTCATTGGTAGGCCTAAATTTGTAGCACTACCTCTAAAGCTAGAAATTATAGAAGAAAATTTTCAGTAGTGGGAGACACATTTTATACGAAAAATTGAATCCTCATTTATGTATTGGGAGTACCCATGTACTGACGAGGAAAAATTATTTTACAAAGTGGGTAGATATTATTCTAATAAAATAAACAACTTTTGAAGTTATTTTTAACTTTTAAGGGAGAACACTTTAGTTTGTTTGAGTCTCTCACAAGATTTTTATAGAAAATGCTTTAAATTTTTCATCACTTGAACTAATAGGATTATTCTACAATTACAATATCTCTATTCACACCTATAAGAATAAATACCTTTCATGCATCTTTGGACTCCTTCGAGTTTGGGACAAGGTAGTTGATGTAGAGGATGAGAGGATTCTAATAGAATAATTGTAAGGATTATGTAATGATAGTGTGGGAGAATGTAATAAAATATAGAAGGAAATATTTATATCTATGAACTACAAAGAGAGAAATATCTTCCCTTTAATGGAAGTGAAGTTCCTAAAAACTTGTGACAATGGATGTTGTGGCCAAGAATGATTATAGTGTGGAGATTTAGATCTACATCTTAGTTTGTGATGGTATGAATGTTGGTTTGTGTGCAACTTGGATGAAGCGATTGTTTGAAGATGGTTGGATTTGATCTAGAAAGTTTATTTGGGATGGTGTGGTGAGAGATGGTAGAACAGTTGAGAACTCTCAAATATCCATTAGGAGTAGTTATTTTATAAGATGGTGGACATGATTGTTGTCTTGTGAGGATTTACCATCAAGAACAATGAGTTGGGGGATGATGTGTGTTGGAGATGAAGAGGAATGAAACACCTCTACTCCTAAGTTCAAACAATATGTCATCCTACAAATTGTTTTTTCCAAATAAAGTGGGAGTGTGAGGGAAATTTCCAACTCTTCCCTAGAATATTTAGCTATCCAGACTCATTTGCAGTGGAGAAGTGACAATCACCGCATAGTGCTTGTTATGATCTAGAGAAAAACACAATAAGATTCTATGTTGAATGATGTTTTAGGATGATCTTGGGCCAGCACTAGAGCCATGGAGATTTGATGTGGTCATGTTTTATCAAAATTACATCTCATTTTCCTATCAATCAATGAGCATCCTTTTCTTGTTTTATCATGTTCTTACACCTAAAATAGTGTAAGTATATATGTTGTGTTTTTGCAAGATTATCGTTGGATATTTCTAGGTTTTTTGGGTCTAAAATCCATATGTTTCATTGTGTTTAACTCAAATTTCATGAATGTTGCCCATGTTTTTCTTAGCTTATTTTTGTATGAATTATTTCAACACAATTAAATACAATGAAGTAAATTGAAATGATCATTGGAAAAATGAGCTAGAATATCTTAATTTCATGATGCGTGCAAAGTAGAGTTGACAATTGATGCTTATTTTTACTACTCTAGTTATGAAGATATAAACAAATATGTTTTTAGTGTTTTTCTAAATTTGTAAGATGAAATGGAAGTGAAAATAAAATAAATTTTTCAGCAGCAAAGTAAAGCTTGTTTTACAAAGTTGAAATGTGCTACAAACTAAAAATTGATAATGACACTTATTATTGGATAACCATTGATTTTAGATCCTAATTTTTATGTTATTTCGATGCAATATTTTGAACGCATGTTGATTTCAGAATATAAATATTGTTTGGAATGAGATCTAAAAATAAAATTATTTTTTATCTATCCTAAAATTAAAGGTACCTAATCTATAATAAAATTTCACAAAGATATCTAACAATTGAAACTATCTTTTTGGGGATTTTGTGTTTTGAGAGAGAAATCTATGACACTTTGGACTAACATAAATTATATTTTTTTATTAGTGGTAAAAGAGGGTTAAGGGTCCATTCCTTGTATATTGTTGAAACCCCCTAGTGGGAAAGAATCATTACAGACATAAAAATCTAAGGAAAAAAGCTACATAAAGCCGATAAGCAACATCAAAGTCTTAAACATACTAACAAAGCAGAGCCCCAACTAACTAACAACAACCTAATACAACCTAAACAACAGAAAAAGGAAAGAACCATGGAAACAAGACAACACCCATTAGTTATGGTCTTCATTCTTTTCCATATATTTCAAAGTAGCATAGTCCATTCCTTAGCCATATTGTCAATAGAAGTGCCCAAGTTCCCAAGATCTGACTGAGAAAATCCTCATTTCCTCTTTTTAGAAGTCTCCTCACTCTCGATTTGAATTTTGGGATTAAATCTCATGTAGATGCTAAAATGGTTTTGGTAAACGATGGTGAGAGTTGAATCGGAGACGTAGCACCAAGATCATAAGCCTAACACTACGCCTCACAACATGCCTTCGTCACCGACTCGGCTATCCTCCACCCTTAACTAACATAAATTATAAATGCAAAAGATGTTACATATATTATATGGTTAGTGCACACATTTAAATAATGTGTGTGTAAACTCATATTTGTAATGGTTAGGATTAAATGCTAATATGTTGTAATATGTGAAGTTGTATACGTATTTATATGCAATCTCTTCATAATGAAATAGATCCTATTATGATATTGATTTTGTTAAGCTCATACCAAAACTTCATTTGGTAATATAGAAGGTTAGTGCAATCCACGAGTTTCCATTTGGGAATATTAAGATAATCAGCCTTTACCATGCTTATATTCATTATCAATGGATTTACAAATCTTGTTGGTGTCTCAAAGAAGCATCAAACACTATTTTTAGAAGATTGCAAAAGTTCTCTGGATATCTATGTATTTAATATATCTCATGTCCGTGTACATCCCTGAGTGAGATCAAGTTGTGGAATATGCCTTGAAATTAATGGTCAATGCTTATATTAGTTGTGATAAGTTTTTTTCCTCACCCATCATAAACATTATTCATAATTCATCCACCGAGACCTTCACATTGGTGTGCATATCTAACAAATTTCACTCCATCAGTTCATTTTCTTTATGATGTCGGTGTAATATAAATTCATGTGACTTTTATTCACCTATTCTTTGTAAATAGTGCACACACTTGATTTGCATATATACATTCCTATATGTCACCATTCCATGCATACTTCACTTTACCTTATCTAACGTCATCATACATCCATTCCAAATTACAATACAAAACCTATTGTCATTGTATGAAAAGCAGCTTTCTGGTCATGTTAATCTATAAGGAAATGATATATTTAGTGATCGGTATAAATTTATTTTAATGGTATTTGTCCAAGTCATGAGTCATCAATCATAATGATTTTAGGATTTTATATTGTTAGGTTTTGTGTTAGTTTAAAGTGAAATTGTCTCACTCTTGTTTAGAAATTTAAAAGTGGTGTCACATTTTTAAGCATGGTATTTAGTTCATAGACAAAATTTAGTCATTATATTAAATGCCTTTATTTATTATATAGATTTTAAAAAGCACCTACATTTTTATAAAGCGGTATATGTGTCAAAGTGGTAATTCAAAAGTTTTATTTGTTTAAATAGTTTTTAATATGTTTAACGCGTTTTAGTATAATGTCTAGTATTATTTATAAAGTCATTAGTTTGGTTCAAACTTTAAATTATCTTTTAAATAGGTTGTTATTCATTGTCTACGTTATTATCATCTTATTAAAAGTTTAACGCCTTATTGTCATTATCAATGATCATGTCCTATTGAAATAGTTCAAAAAATTGTCATTTTGTTAAAAGTCGAATCAAAGTATCATTGTCGAAATAAGTTTTTAGTGTCAAAATTGTGTTATTGTAAAATTCCAAAAACTAAAAAACAATTACCTTAAAGACCCATTATTAGGAAATCAACGTCTAATTTCTAATCAATATGTTATTGAGATTCAATTTACAATCAGTGAAGTAGGTAAAAATCTAATGGAGTATGGAGGGTGTCAAGTGGTGATAGTTTTCTCGGTTCACTTTGTGTGATGTATGTACTTGGAGACTCTACAGGTGACTAAGATTTCTGAAGGTATGATCTTGTTTGAAGTTTCATAAATGACATCTTTGTGCCTTAATTCATTATTGGAATCCATTTTTGTGTAGGTCATTCTCTAAGTTTGGGAAAGCGTGAAAGTGACGGTAAAAAGCTATGAGTTTCGTGTATTAAGGTATGTACAATGAAGCAGTGATCAAGTGGTAATTTCAAAGTGTGAAACTACTTACTAAAGGTGAATTCGTGTCTCATATGGTCTTGGAAGAGCTCAAAGAATGTTTAGCTATGTAGGTGTCTTTATTCACAGAGATTAGCTCCAGGCATGTGTGTCATCAATATTTTTGTTAGATCAAAGGGGCTATAAATGTTTGAAGATGTTAGTTAACTTGAAAGTGACTGAAATTTATGATTATAGACTTGATGAAAGCCTATGCAGAGGTCTAAAAATGATATTTGCTGAGAAAATAAATGGCATAGTGTCCTCACAAGGTGTAAAATAATGCTACAAGTCAAAGTAAGAGGGTCTAAATCTAAGTCATGATAAAATAATGTTAAGGTAGCTTAGTATACATCTAAGTCTAAAGATAAATTTAAAGCTAAAGTGTATCAATACAATGGCATGGGGTAAGGAGTTAACTATAGATCATGATATTAGAGTTCGAATCTATATATGTCTATTTTTCAGTTCTTGGAAATATTTTTTCAATACAAAGTAGGTAAGAAGAAAAATGGAATATTAGATTTTAAGTGATTCAATGTTAATTCTATGTGATCTCAACATTGAGTAAGGTGATGAAGATGTGGAGAAGTGAATGACTTGGCTTACATGTCATATCTCATTCTAAGTGATAAATGATAACCTCAAGAGGCACCACTGTGTTAGAGCTTATACTTATGTTGTTCAGTATAAAAATACAAGAAAATATGTTTCTATAGGAGAACACGGTGCATGGTATCTTCATGATAGGGGATCATGAGTCTCTTCTTCTGGACTATGGTATTGGTGTCTCAAGATGTTTGAGGTATGTGGTAGATGTTTCTTCTCAAAAGTATGTTCAAATCACAAAATTTTATACATTACTCAATTAAAAAACATAACAAGGTCAGAAATACCAACTTAAATTCCAATCTACAACACCATATAAATAATCATGAATATTTATTCTATTTCTCATAACCTAGGTTTCCAAGCTTATAAAAAGTAATTTTCCTTCTTAGAAATCATTCATAAATGATAGGGCCTCATTTGATCTCATTATAACTCTGATATCTTCTTAACACAATGAAAAACCATCCATAAAAGGATCATGATCCCATGGAGATGTCACACATGCAAGCCAAAAAAATTCTTTCACTTCAAGTTGGAAAACATGCTTCCTAGAACTTGATAGGACATAACACATCATCTCTTAAAAATTCTTAATCATAGAAACCTATTTTTTTTCCCAAAACACTAGGACACCATATACTAACATCTCCAATGCTCACTCAGTCATAAATAACTCTGTATATTCACCACCAATAGGACTTGCATGACTAGGCCATGTGCTCACACACATCTGTAAGTGATTATCATGCCTTATTATGCCTCCATGCATCAAGATTACTTCTAGTTTAGATCATGTAAAAGTAGAAGAAAAGCATAACTCTAATTTATAGCCCTCGAAAAGGACCTAACACACTTGAGACAAAATTTCTCACACATCTGTATGATTCCATGCCCTCACATGGTTGTACACCTTAGTCTCATCCTCCATTTTTCCTCCAAAAACCTAAACTAGGTCTAGATGAATAGCTACAAACCCTAATATCACCTTGAAACCATCCTCTATACATGTATGATTTCTTCTACACACTCTTCTCATGGTATCCATGCCTTGACCATTATCCTAAATCCACCATGCAAATATGTTCTCCATGTACCATCTTATAGGCTAATTAGGTCACCTTATTAGGCCTACTAGGTGAGGCCATTCTCACTATTTCCACTTTTTCTAGGCTAACTAGGTCACCCGATAAGGCCTAATAGGTGAATTCATTATCACTATTTCCATTTTTTCCATCATGATATACCTTTATTGCCCATGTCACCATCATAAAAAGAATTTTATAACATCCCTAGATCATCCTCTTTTTCATTAATGATATTTTACATCAATTACAACACTCTAATTCACACATGCCAACAATCTCCCCTCTGTCATTGATGGAAAAAACCTAGTTATTCTCCCCCTTTTACATTGACATATTACATACTTGGAAATTTTGTTTTTCATATTTATCCAAATTCTTTAGAGAAATTATTCATTTGAAAAATCAAGCAAAACCTTCATTCAAGTTCACAAACTTGTTTTACGTTCTTTAACTTAGTTTTTAGCTTAATTTTATCATAAGAACACAAAACTCTTCTTGGGTAGAAGTATACATATCACTCATACATGCCAAAAATCATGATTTTGAGTGTGAAGCATCACTTTGACTTATTATATAATTTTCTTAACTGAAAACACCCTCACATAGACTTGGATTTTACGTTAACATACTATAAGCAACAATTAGGACTTAGAGCCTTAAAGCTCACCTTCAAACGTAAAAACCCAATCTTCAAGTAGAACTACACTTGTTAACAAATATTCCAATCTAGCCTCTTTCAAACCTTTTACACTTGATTTTAGGCTCTATCTTGATTTTTAGGCTCATATAGTGCATCATTCTGTGTTTCTAAGAAGTATTATTTAGATATTGACATGCTACAATGTTCTAATAAAGACAAAATATGAGCTATAAGGAGAAATGAATAAGTTTTGCATACTTACAAGGTAAATGATGATATATTATCTATAGGAATGGTAAGATAGTAATTTATTCATGATTTATTTATGGATGTAGATGATTTATATATTGTTCCCTGGGAGAATGGTGTGTCTATGCTTGAAAAGTGTCAAAAATCATATTTTGAGTGCAATTTTCAAGATTTGAGCTAGGTTGAGACCTTTGGTTGATGTTTCCAACTAAAATAAGATGACATGATGCTGAGGAAGATGAATCACATATTGTTAGAGGTATTCCTTTTTCATCAATGTAAAAAGGGGGAGAAGTTCAGGTAGTTTTCCATCAATGAAAAGGGGGAAGATTGTTGGCATGTGGTGCTATAGGTGTTGTTTTTGATGCAAAACCACATTAATGAAATTTTTTATGATGTTTTATTGTCATATGATGATGTATATGATGTTTACATACTATTTTAGATGTGTTCATGGTGATGTAGTGAGATTCAGTGGGGATTGCTTGCCCTTGCAAGCCTATTCGGGTGCCTAGGTAATGTTTCATGATGGTATGAGATTCTTGAATGTTTGAGAAGCATGTTGACATGATGGAGAGTAGGTTTGGGGATTTTTGGTAACTTACAGAAGTTTTATGATGGAGATACATGTTTTTAGTATGTTACAAGTGCTTATCTAGAGCAAGTATGGTAGTCATGATGTGTGAGATTGTGTTTTGTAGCTATATGAGCTCATTCATGAATGAATTTAGGTATATAATGGTGTAAGAACTATTATTTGGTGATTTAAAGATATTTTATGATGTGTTATAGCATTCTTTTAGTTGACCCTCATTTCTACAATGAGAAACCTTTAGGGGTAGTTATGTAAGTCTTAATGGACTGAGAGTTTGGGTCATGGTATTTACATTATGGTGATTGGAGATGTTATTGTGATGTGTCATGGCACTTTGAAATAAATTTGAGGTTCTCATGATGGTAATTTTGTAAGATATGGCCGTTTATGTGAGACAAGGTCAAAATCTAGTGTATTTCCATCTCGAAATTGAACTTCTTATGCTCACCCTGAATTATTTGATTTGCATGGGACCTTGTGGATTTAAGTGATGTTTCTAAATAGAGTTTAGAAGGTTTCAAATAAATAATGAGGTCAGTCCATTGTCACATTTTTATGAACAAAGCTTAATAAGACAAAGTTCTCTAAAACCCTAGCTAAACCCTAGTTAGGGCTAGTTTGGAAAAGAAAAGGTATAGTGATCCAATTTTAATTGTTTATGAAAAATTAAATATTGAATTTTGTAAAGCGAGTGTTCTATATTTCAATACATGTAGGATAGAACATGTGACAATATGTGGGCCCCACCTTAAAATGTTAGTTTTGAAGACTTCCGGTTTGTGGAAAAGTATTTGTAATGAGGCATGAGCTAAATTAATGATATGGAATTTATGTGAGTTTTTTTATATGTATATGAATGTTTCAGACATGGTTTTGATGAAAAGTTCAAGTTGAGCTCCATTCAGGTTAACTAGTCAAAGGACAATTTTGAGGCCTTAAAATGCGGGGTTAAGTAAAATGGTAATATCGGAGCTACAGTTGGAATTTCAAGATGATTCAAAATGTTATGGAAAGAGTATTCATATATATTTTTATTGATATGAGTTTTTATTAATGATGAGGTGTTTTGATATGGCTTTTATGTTATTAATTGGGTAGGAAGGATTTTTCCACTGCAGGATAGGATGTGTGTTGCTAAAAGTTTTGAGTTGTTTGAAGCATGATATGGATTATGTGATGATTTATATCACCTGAAATTTGAATAGGAATGATTTTTTCATAAAATTAATCCCTTTAGAGGTTTTTTATGTTCCTATAAATGGTTATATCAGCTAATATTTGAAAACTAAGTTTTGGGAAAGTTAATTTGATGAAGGAAAAATTTGATGTGGTTTGAGCATGAGATTGTTTCAAGGATTCCAAATTTTAGAAGTGTTATACAGGCTTTGTAATTTCCATAAAGCGGTTACATGGAATATTTTGGTTGATTTGAAGACATTTGATGGAATAATGTAGTTTTTAGGGTCATGAAGAGTGTAGGAAACAAAACTTTTGAGAAGTATAAAGAGTATTGGGCCCATTAAGAAAAATAATTTTATTGGTTGAGATAAATTGCAACCATGTATAGATGTTGATATGTTCTCCATGTACCATCTTATAAGATAACTAAGTCACCTGATTAGGCCTACTAGGTGAAGCCATTCTCACTATTTCCACTTTTTCCATCATGATACAACTTTATTGCCCATTTCACCATCATACAAAACAATTTATAGCATCCCTATATCTTCCTCTTTTTCATTAATGATATTTTACATCAATGACAACAATCTAATCTACACATGCTAACAATATCCCCCTTTTTCATTGATGGAAAAAAACTTAGTTCTTCTTCCCATATTTACATTAACAAATAACATACTTGGAAATAGTGTTCTTAATTTTCATTAAACTTCTTTAGAGAACTTATTGGTTTGAAAAATCAAACAAAACCTTCCTTCAATCTCACAAAATTGTTTTACCTTCCTTAAATCATTTTGTAGCTTCATTTTACCATAAGAACACATAACTCCTCTTGAGAAGAAGTATAAATAGAACTCATACATGCCAAAAATCCTGATTTTGAGTGTGAAGAGTCACTTTGACTCTTTATATAATTGTCTTAACTAAAAAAATTCTCACACGTAATTGGATTTTGGATAAACATAATATAAGAAACAATTAGGAATTATAGCCTTGAATCTCACCTTCAGACCTAAAAACCCAATCTCCTACCAGCTATGGAAGCTCATAAACATCATGAAACCAAGAAAAAAATTAGTGGCGAATTTTTCATAAACTCGTGAATATTAGGGATTTTGGAAGCTAGAAATGGTGAATTTTCAGCGATTGATCGCCACCTAGTTCACTAAAATTTTTATCCGACAAGTCATTTGTATGGGTCAATTCACCTACTATTTATATGTAAAAATTAACTTATACATGTATTCACCGAGGTATAATACATAGCCTGGGGGTTGTAGGGGGTACCCATTTAATAATGACATCCAACAAAGAGTGATTGTCCATCCAACTTAGGTTAGATGGACAACCATTGTCTATCGTCCAACCTAGGTTGGATGATAGATGATGGATGGTCATCTAACCTGGGTTGGATGGTTGTCCATTATCTGCCGCCTAACCAACGGTTGGATGAAAATAATGTACGAGCTTGTCTAACCTGGGTTAGATGATTGGGTTAGACAACAAATAATGTACGGTCATCCAACCTAGGTTGGACGACTGGATTAGATGAATAACAATGGACAATCGTCCAACCTAGGTTGGATGACTGGGTTGGATGGAAGCTAATGTATGGTCATACAACCCAGGTTGGATGGATGGGTTTGATGAAAGATGATGGAAAATCGTCTAACCCAGGTTGGATATCTAGGTTAGATGGTAGATAATGTATGGCCATCCAACCCAGGTTAGATGACTGGGTTGGATAGTTGATAATGTATGGTTGTCCAACCGAGGTTAGGACGGTTAGGTTGGACGATAGATAATGTACAGTTGTCAAACCCATGTTAGACAGATGGGTTGGGATGGAGATAATGTATGGTCATCAAACCCAGATTGGATGGCTAGGTAGGATGGAAAACAAGGGATTGTCATCCAACCCAAGTTAGATGACTGGGTTGGATGGGAGACAATGGACGTACATCCAACCCAAATCAGACAGCCATCTAACCCAAGTTGGATAGCTAGGTTAGATGGTATCTAACATATATTGTACAAAAGATGATGGGAGACTGTCCCACTAGTCGAAACTTTGTAATGAAACAAATTTTCAGAAATTTTCCATTGCTATGAAAGTCAATTTTGGAAATTCGTTACCAATTCTAAACTAATGTTTTCGATGGGGGGTCTTAAAATGAACCCTGTATGAAACAAATCCTTATATACCCCTTTGTGAATATTCTAACTAAAAACATAATAATCAAATATCTTCACTTGATTTCATGTTATGTAGGTGTAACAATAATAACTCCTTTATTTTGAATCTCTTTCTTACTATTCTTTCAATGTTATTGTATCATTCTTGAACACATAAATTTATACCTCTTGAAGTAAACCTACACTCATTAACAACTCTGCCAATATAGCCTCTTTGAAACCTTTTACACTTGATTCAAGGTCAAGACTAGCTCCCCTACCTCAAGAAGACTTCACAGACTTGTAGCTTGCAATTACAGTCCACCATGACCTTCTTTGCATGTCTATCATATCTTTTTTAGCTCATGAAAATTTTTGCCTCTAATTATACCTACCATCATTCCTATTTGGTTCTTAATAGGCATTCTAGACCCCTAATGTACCTAAATGAGGCTCACTTCCATCTCCCCTACCTTAAGAAGATTCCACAAACCTATAACACTACATTCATTCCTCGTAACACTATAAAAACTCCATGAATGATCACAAAAGACATAACTTGGCTCATGATCATGTTGTATAGGTTCAATAGACCTTCATTATGTCTTAATTCTTCACTCTAGGCCGAGTGACTTTGCAAACCATGTTACATACCAAAATATTGTCCGATACAAAAATACAAACCTTTAAGCAACCATACACACGTTAGGTAAACATTATTGGCATATACACCTATAATTTTTTAATTTACACATACCTTCATCATGCTTTAAATATACATTTTAGTCTTGAGTGTCCTTTCAAACCTCCTTGTCACTTCATAATATTGTGTGTAAGATACAACTACAAGCTTCAAGTACCCATTCAAAGTCTTGCAACATTGTTTCTTCTTCAAGGAATGATTTTAGAGAGCTTACAAACATACCTTATCACTATATAAACCTTCGGTACTAACATAACAATGCAAATAACCATACTATCTTCCCATTTTATTGTTCAAGGTACCACTACGGACTACGAGTAACCATTCACATGATTAAAACCATGATTATAACCTAAATACTCCACTTTTTTAGTTTCATAGTTCTCACAGTTCTCAATCATCTACATACTAGCTTCACGATGCATACAAACTCTAAAGACATTTCACGAATCAAGAGAAATAATCCCAACCTATAAACTCATATATACATCCTCGGACATATAACCATGCATATCCACTCGAAGGACATATCATCTATGATTTCATATACCTAATCATGCCTTATACACTCTTCAACTAACACTTATGGAGTATGAACATGCTTGTTAAATCATAAGACAATGGACGGAAAAATGTATATGGGCTACGTCAACTCATATCATACATGGGGACCACCATTACACACTGCTGAGATGGTATGATCAATTCATCATGTTGAATGATTTATTTTTTCTTCATGAATCTACCAACCTTTCTCATTGTTATCCCATAACACCTGTTACTCTCAACTCATGTTATTCTCTAAGTTTGGGAAAGTGTGAAAGTGATAGTAAAAAGCTTTGATTTTATTGTATTAAGGCATGTATAGCGAAGTCTGATCAAGTGGTAATTTCAAAGTGTGAAACTATTTACTACAAGTGACTTCATGTCTCATATGGTCTTTGGAAGAGCTCAAAGGATGTTTAGCTATGTAGTTGTCTCTATTCACAAAGATAAGCTTTAGACATGTGTGTCATCAATATTTTGTAAGATCAAAGGGGATATAAATGTTTGAAGATGTCAATTAGCTTAAAATTGACTGAGATTTATGATTATATAATTGATGAAATCTTGTGTAGAGGTCTACAAATTAGATTGACTAAGAAAAGAAATGGCATAGTGTCCTCACAAGGTGGAAAAGAATGCTATAAGTGGGAATCAGAGGATCCGAGTATAAGTCACGATAAAATGATGTTAAGGTAGCTTAGTATATATATAAGTATAAAGATAAATTTAAATCTAAGGTATATCAATACAATGGCATGGTTTAAGGTGTTAACTATAGATCATGATATCAAGGTTCAAATCGTATGTCTTTTTTTCAGTTCTTAGCAAGATTTTTTCATTACAAAGTAGGTAAGAAGAACGATGGAATATTATCTTTTAAGTGATTCAATGTTAATTCTATGTTATCTCAAGATTGAGTAAGGTGATGAATATGTAGAGAAGTGAATGACTTGGCTTACAAGTCACGTCTCATTCTAAGTGATAAATCACGACCTTAATAGGTCATCATTGTGCTAGAGTTTTTACTTATGTTTCTCAAGTATACAAATACAAGAAAATATTTTCTACAGGAGAACATAGTGCATGGTATCTTCATGATAGGGGGAGCATGATTCTTTTCTTCTAGAATATGGTATTGATGTCTCAAGACATTTGAGGTATGTGGTAGATGTTTCTTCTCACAAGTAATTATGTTAAAATCACAAAATTTTCTATGTGACTCAATTAAAAACATAACAAGGTCGGACATGATTATTAGAGGTCAGTAATACCAACTTAAATTCCAATCTACAACGCCATATAAATAACCATGCATATTTATCCTATCACTCAAAACCTAGGTTTCCAAGCTTATAAAAAGTAACTTGCCTTCTTAGCAATTGTTCATAAATGATAGGGCCTCATTTGATATCATTCTAACTTTGATATCTTCTTAAACTTGTAGTCATTTATTTACCCTTAATACTATTTTCTAACCCCAAGCGTGCCGGCTTATCACCTAGCAGGTGTAGGGTGCTCACCTGAGGCATGCACGGGATTCGATCCCCTCCTTTATGTGAGATTTGTGAGAAGGTTCTGCCATTAATGGAGGATGATTTGTAGAAGTAGAAGTACATTCACTTATTTAAAAGGTAGAAGGTGCAACTAATAGATCCACACATTAATGCATTACAGAAGCTAAATAACATTTGTAAGAAGCATAATAAACTAGATCTAGGCCATGATAAGTCATATAACATGAGGGTTTACACCCATAAACAAGTTATACAGAACGAACCCATATATATATATATATATATATATATATATATATATATTGATTAGAATAGTAGCCACATTATAGTCAAAAGGGTCATCTCAGACCATATATATTAAATGACAGAGACTTGTCTCCTACAAATCTTCCTGATATGAGACCCTAACTATACTTTTTCCTACTCTAACCCTTGTTACATATCTCAAGTACCCATACATATTCTTATGGCATCCCTTACAACCCTTGGAAATAAGTACTCTAAATCCTTAGAATTTCTACAAAAATATGTTACTCTCCTTCTCTTTCTTTGCATTCTCTATGCATTCTCTGTGTGTCTCTGTCTCTCATATTTTGTCATCTCCCATTTCTCTCGTATCTAGCCCAAGCATTACTTTATATAAGATCAGCACCCACCGCCATACCTTCTCTAAGTGTATATCACATGCCAAGTGTCGATGTGGTCCTCCATTGGTGGATGCTTATCCCTTTGCAAACACTCTACTCTCTATAATGATGTCTTATGGGAATATTCCTTACGGGGTATATCCTTTTCTTGACCTCTAAGGTTCCAGGCTAGCACCTTATCCACTCATTATGCCTAGTCGGGTTCTCATTCTTTTCTCAAGTGCCTCTAGAAAGTTCAAAAACATGCTTCCTAGAACTTGATAAGACATAAAACATCATGTCTTAAAAATTCTTAATTATGGCAACCTAAAATTTTTTCCACAACACTAGGACACCCTATGATAACATCTCTAATTCGACTCGAGTCATAAATAGATTTGAATATTCACCACCACTAGGACTTGCATGACCAAGCCATGTGCTCACACACGTCTGTAAGTGACTATCATGCCTTATTAGGCCTCTATGCACTAGGATTAGGTCCAGTTTAGACCATGTCAAAGTAGAAGAACACCATACCTCTACTTCCAAGCTCTCCAAAAGGACCTAACACACTTGATACAACATGTCTCACACATCTACATGCTTCCATGAGCTCACATGGCTCTACACTTCATTCTCATGCTCCATTTGGCTTCCAAGAACCTAAACTAGGTCTAGATGAATACCTACAAACCCTAATATCACCTTACAACCATGCTCTATACATGTATGATGTATTCTACACACTCTTCTCATAGTCTCCATGCCTTGACCATTATCTTAAATTCATCATCCAAATATGTTCTCGATGTACCATCTACTAGGCTAATTAGGCCACCTCATTAGGCCTACTAGGTGAATCCATTCTCACTATTTCCACTTTTTCCATCATGATAAAACTTTATTTCCCTTTTCACCATCATACCAAGAATTTTATAACATCCATATATCATACTCTTTTTCATTAATTATATTTTACATCAGTGGCAAAAATATAACTCACACATGCCAACAATCTCCCCCTTTGTCATTGATGGAAATGACCTAGTTCTTATTTCCCTTTTACCTTGACATATTACATACCTAGAAATATTGTTCTTAAACTTCATTCAACTTCTTTAAAGAACTTATTGGTTTGAAAAACAACCAAAACCTTCATTCAAGCTCATGAACTTGTTTAAACTTTTTTAATTTAGTTTTTAGCTTTATTTTATCATAAGAACACAAAACTCCTCTTGGGAAGAAGTATACGTAGCACTCATGCATGCCAAAAATCATGATTTTGAGTTTTAAGCATCATTTTGAATTCTTATATAATTTTCTTAACTGAAAACACTCTCACATAGACTTGGATTTTGCATTAACATATTGTAAGCAACAATTAGGACTTAGAGCCTTCAAGCTCACCTTAAGACCTAAAAACCCCAATCTTGAAGTAGACCTACACTTGTCAATAACTCTCGACAATCTATCCTCTTTCAAACCTTATACACTTGAGTTGTAGGCTCATATAGTTCATTGTTTCCATGTTCCTAAGAAGTATACTTTAGATATTGTCATGCTACATTGTTCTAATAAAGACAAAAACAAGGCTATAAGGAGAAATGAATAAGTTTTGCATACTTATAAGGTGAAAGATGATGTATCATCTCAAATAATGGTAATATGGAATTTTATTCATGATTTATTGATGCATTTAGATTATTTATATGTTGTTCCCAGAGGGAGCATGGTGTGTCTATGCTTGAAAAGTGTCAAAAATCATATTTTGAGTGCAATTTTCAAGATTTGAGCTAGTTTGTGACCTATAGTTGATGTTTCCAACCAAAATAAGAGGCTATGATGCTGAGATAGATGAAGCACATATTTTTATAGGTATTCCTTTTTCATTAATGTAAAAAGGGGGAGAAGTTGGGTAATTTTCCATCAATGAGAAAGAGGGAGATTTTTGGCATATGATCCTATATGTGTTGTAATTGATGAAAAACAACATTAATGACAAAGTGGATGATGTGTTAGGGTCATATGATGATGTATATGATGTTTACATATTGGTTCAGATGTGTTTATGGTGATGCAGTGAGATTCGGTGGGGATTGCTTGCTCTTGCAAGCCTATTCAAGTGCCTACATGATGTTGCATGATGGTATGAGATTATTTGATGCTTGAGAAGCATGTTGAAATGATGGATAGTAGGTTTGGAGAGTGCGTAGTAACTCATAGAAGTTGTATGATGCGAAACATGTTTTTCACTATGTTACATGTGCTTATTTGGAGTAGGTATAGTAGTCATGATGTGTGAAATTGTGTTTCGGAGATATATGAGCTCATGGATGCATGTATTTAGGTAGATATTTATATACCAAGTATTTTAGGGTGATTTAAAGATATTTTATGATGTGTTATAGCATTCTTTTAGTTGACCTGGATTCTACAAAGTGAGAAACATTACGAGGTGGCTATGTAAGTCTTAATGGATGAAGAGTTTGGGTCATGATATTTATATTATGATGATTGTAGATGTTATTGTTATGTTTCATGGTGTTTTGAAAGATATTTCAGGTTTTCATGATGATAATTTTGTAAGATATGGCCGTTTATGTGAGACAAGGTCAAAATCTAGTGTATTTTCAGCTCAAAATTTAACTTCTCATGCTCACCCAAAATTTGTAGCTTTGCATGGGACCTTGTGGATTATAGTGATGTTTCTAAATAGATTTTATAAGGTTTCACAAAATAATGAGGTTAGTTCATTGCCACATTTTTTATGAACAAAGGTTAAGAAGACAAAGTTCTCTAAAACCCTAGCTAGGACCAGTTTGCAAAAGAATAGGTATAATGAGCCAATTTTAATTGTTTATGAAAAATAAATGATTGGATTTTTTACAGTAGTCTTCCATAATTTAAGAAATTTAGGATAGAACATGTGACAATATGTGGGTCTCACCTAAAAATGTTTTTTTCTTAAGAGTGCTAGTTTGTTAAAAGGTTTTCATAATAAGGTATGAGCTAAATTAATGTTATGGAATTTATGTGAGTTTTTATGTATATGAATGTTTCAGATCATGGTTTTGATGAAAATTTAAAGTTGAGATCCATTTAGGTTAACTAGATAAAGGATGATTTGGAGGTCTTAAAATGCAGGGTTGAGTAAAATGGTAATATATGGAGCTACATGTGGAATTTCAAGATGATTCAAAATGTTTTGGAAAGAGTATTCATTGATATTTTCAGTGATATAAGTTTTTCCTCTTGATGTTGTGTTTTGTTACAGTTTCTATGTTATTATTTGGGAAGAAAGGTTTTTGTCCCTACAAGATAAGATGTGTGTTGCTAAATTTTTTGAGTTGTTTAAAGCAAGATATGGATTATGCGATGATTTATATCACCTAAAATTTGAATAGGACTGAATTTATCATAAAATGAATCCATTTAGAGGTCTTGTATGTTCCTAGAAATGGTTTTATCAGCTGATCTTTGAAAACAAAGATTTGGGGAGGTTGATTTAATGAAGGAAAACATTATTATGGTTTGAGAAGGAGATATTTTCAAGTATTCCAAATTTGAAAAGTGTTCTACATGCTCAGTAATTTCCATAAAGTGGTTACATGGCATGGTTTGGTTGATTTGAAGTCATTTGATGGCATAATGAAGTTTTTAGGGTCCTAAAGGGTGTAGGAAACAACAATTTTGAGAAATATAAAGAGTATTGGGCCCATTAAACAAAATAATTTGATTGGTAGAGCTAAATTTAGACCATGTATGGATGTTGATATGCTCTCCATGTACCATATTCTAGGCTAAATATGTCGCCTAATTAGGCCTACTAGATGAATCCATTATCACTATTTCTACTTTTTCCATCATGATACAACTTTATTACCCATGTCACCATCATACCAAACATTTTATATCATCCCTATATCATCTTGTTTTTCATTAATGATATTTTACATATATGGTAACTCTCTAACTCATACATGCCAACAATATCCCATTTTGTCATTAATGTAAAACAACCTAGTTCTTCTCCCCATTTTTACATTGACAAATAAAATACCTAGAAATATTTTTCTTCATCTTCATTCAACTTATTTAGAGAACTTATTGGTTGAAAAAATCAACCAAAACCTTCATTCAAGCTCACAAACTTTTTTACCTTCGTTAACTCATTTTTAGCTTCATTTTATCATAAGAACATAGGAATCCTCTTAGGAAGAAGTATTAATAGCACTCATACCTACCAAAATCCTGATTTTGAGTGTGAAGCATCACTTTGACTCCTTATATAATTTTCTTAACTGAAAAAACTTTCACACATAATTGGATTTTACATTAACATATTATAAATAAAAATTAGGACTTATAGCCTTGTAGCTCACCTTTGAACCTAAAAACCCAATCTCCGATAGCTATGGAAGCTCATAAACATCATTAAAAAATTATTATAAATTCCTTTATGAATATTCTACTAGATTCTAATGAAAACATAATAATCGGAGATCTTTACTTGATTTCATGTTATATATGTGTAACAACAATAACTCCTTTGTCTTGAATCTCTTTCTCAGTATTCATAGGATTCTTTCAATGCTACTGCATCCTTATTTAACATGTGAATTTATCCTCTTGAAGTAAACCTACACTCGTCAAAAATCTACCAATCTAGCCTCTTTAAAACCTTTTACACTTGATTCAAGGTCAAGACTAGCTCCCTTACCTCAAGAGGAATTCATAGACCTATAGCTTGTGATTACACTCCACCATGACCTTTTTTCCATGTCTATCATATATTTTTTGAGAAAATGAAAAGATTCACCTCTAAGTATACCTACCACAATTCCAATTTTTTTCTTACTAGGAATTCTAGACCCCTAACGTACATAAATGAGGGTGATTTCCATCTCCCCTAGCATAAGAAGATTCCACATGCACTGTAACACTACATTCATACCTCCGCAACACCGTAAAAACTCCATGAATGATCACAAAATACATACCTTGGCTTATGATGATGTTTTATAGGTTCAAAAGACCTTCATTAGGTTTTAATAATACATTATAGGCTAGAGTGACTTTGCAAACCATGTTACATACCAAAATCTTATGTCTGATACAATAATAAAAAAATTTAAGCATCCATACATAGCTAGGTAAACATGATTGGCATAGACACCTACAACTTTTTTATTTCCACATACCTTCATCATGATTTAAATCTACATTTTAGTCTTGAGCGTCCTTTTGTCACTTCATAATCTTGTGTAAGATACAAATATAAACTTCAAGTACTCATTCACATTCTTGCAACATTGTTTCTTCTTCAAGGAATGAGTTTAGAGAGCTTAAAAGCATACCTTATCACTTTATAAACTCGGGAACTAACATCAAGCTGAAAATAACAAAACTATCTTCCCATTTTATTGTTCAAGGTACCATGTAGACTCCAAACAACCATGCACATGATTAAAACCATGATTATCAACTAAATACTCCACTTTTTTACTTTCATAGTTCTAATAGTTCTCAATCATCTACATACTAGCTTAATGATGCATACATACTCTAGAGACATTACAATCATGAATCAAGAGAAATTATCCCAGCCTATAGACTAAGATATTCATCCTCAAACCTGTAACCATACATATCCACTGAAGGAAATATCATCTATGATTTCACTGACCTAATCATGCCTTGTACACTCTTAAACCAATACTTATGGAGTATGAACATGCCTCGTTAAATCATAAGATAATAGACGAGACACTATATACACGGGGACTACCATTACACCTACTAGCGATGGTTTGATCAAGTCATCATGTTGAATGATTGAATTGTTCTTAATGAATCTAGAAACCTTTCTCATTGTTATCACCTAACACCTTTCATCCTTCATTTTGATCCTTAAGGACATCCTGTAACCATTTTCACCTCCTTCACATAGCTATAGGTGACATTGAACTTGTATATACAACACTTCACTTGTATTTATCTTATACACACTCATCTCAACCATACAATCACAAAAAAATATTATGCTTCTCTAGACTCTTTCTTGAGACAATACTACATACCCCAAACAACTATGTACAAGTCTAAAACCATGCTCAAAACCAAAATACTTACATCTTTGACTCTTACATATGTAGATAGACTTCACATGTCTTCATATTATCTCAATTAATATACTTCACATATGAACGAAGTATCCTATCATCATGAAAATGAATTAACACTCTCAAGATAGATTGAAATATTTCAAGAGTATAAAATACATACCTTGATTTCATAAAAACACTCCTACATCATCATGCTCCAAACCAATCATCTCCAACTTCTTACAATGCTTCATAAGGGTGATTATACCTCCGAAAATTCTAGTACAGAGATACCTCTTCATAATGAATCTAGAAGAGTGACTTAAATAGGTCGTAAGCCCTTTTAGAAACCTGAAACTCACATCTTCCTCCTTGTTTCTAATTTTTACTTTGAATAACTCCTTATTTTTCATACATATTTGCTTTTGGTCGAACCACATTATTCATACTTAGCTCCCATATCCTATCTTGTCTTCTTTCCTAAATTTTGGAGTCTTGAAACATATTTTATTTCCTTTAAGGGCCATAGCAATATCTAGAAATATATGTAATGTTATTTCAATTGAATCACACAACTCCACTCCTTCGCTTGAAACCTTCATTGCCCCAATTCCGACTTAAAGGTAAATATAGAAAATACATAGCATTATGACCTATCTAATGAAATTTTTAGCACATTGCATTCTTTGATATCTCATTCCTATTATCCCTCCATGGATGTTCATCTTTGATAAAATTCCTACACTCCTTACCTCTATGTCTAAATCCATTACAAGTGAAATAATAACCATTAAATGATGTCTCAAACCTTGAATCATTAGGATGTATAATTGACCTTGTCTTCACATTGTCTTTAACACTTCTCTCATTTTTATCTTATTTGGTGTTTGGCCCTTTAATCTCCTTTCTTGTAACAATGTATTCTTACATAATGTATTTTCCTTACAGGTCTCCTTTAAACCCTAAACTTGTCTTGCACCCTAAATATTTTTGATTGTGAAGAATATCATCAAGTTCCTTGGTGTTCTTGTCAATTTTTTCAAATGTCTTAGCTCTCCTGATTGCATCAAGAAAATATCCCTTAGGAAAGGTCACTTCTTCTTCCTTGGATTGCAAGTTTAGTGTCATGGAGCTCATCCGCATCTCTATCCTTTTGACTATCTCATCAATTTTCTCTATCACAACCCATTGTTTCAACTCTAGGTCCTACATGTTTTCCTCATATTCCTTTAATTTAGATCTCATCCTCATGTTATTTTTCTTTGCATTCATTAACTTATTATGAACACACTAATTTAGCCTCAATATCATCTCCTCCTTCTTCAAATTCCCTGCAATATTCACATATGAAGTCACCCAAAAATGTGGAGCCATAACTTATACACCTCATGGAATCCTTAGTCATGAATAATACCTCATAATCAACATCACCATACTTAGATTCATAATCAAAATCAAAGACACAACTATCACTACTTGCTTCCAATGAACAAGCTTCTTCTTTTGATTAGATTCTGTTTTTGAACTTCTTCTTGTTGTCAAACCTTTTTCAAAACCATTTTTCCTTTTTCAAACATACGATTCTTCTTATAATGATATCCATCATTCTCATCCTCATTTTCAAATTCACCCTTGTTATTATAAGGGTGTTTGATATAAAAATGGCCTATCTTACCACAATTAAAGCATTTGAGAGGAATATTCTCTTTTTACTTACCCGATACAACCTTTAGTTTTATAGAAATCATTGCAAAGAGATCTTCATAATCAATTTTGGGAGCAACATCATCATTCTTATCCTTCTTTCCCTTTGTCTTCATTTAAGTGTTAAGAGCAATCTACTTCTTGAGTAGTTTACAAATCAATAACCCTTATTTCATATGCAGATTAAGGTTTCATGTGACTCGTCCATTATCAAGAGAATCAAATCCTTAACTTCCTCAATCGTAGATATTTTAGAGTCAAATTTAGGTGTAAGAGACCTTAATATATTTTGTACCACAATTTCTTCCTTCACTTCTTCAGCTATACCTATCATAGTTTTGAAAACCTTATCAACTCTAAGAAAATATGTAGTAATGGACTCTTCTTCAGTCATCTTTAAGCCTTGAAACTAATTTCTGAAAGTTTAGAACTTATCTATTCTTACCTTTGAATCTCCTTCATCAAGGACCTAAAGTTTATTCCATGTTTCTTTTGATAATGTACAATGCACGACCTTCACAAGTTCAAGTTCGATAGACCACACATGATTGCACTCATAGCCTTAGATTTATCACTAGTAAGATTCTTATCTACAACACTTGTTGGAGGAGTTTGAAGAGCTTTATATTTTTCCACCATAGATTACCAAATATTACACCCTAAGGAAATGATTTAATTCATCATCGTGAAACTCCAAAAATAATATTCTATCTCATCAAACAAATGTTGCTTACTGACAAAAGTTGCATTCTGCTTACTTGTCATTTTAGTGTTATAAAGGATCTCCTTTTAAGTGATTAAAATTATGTAAAATGACACAATATGATACCAGATGTTGGAATCACAATGGAATGAGAGGGGGAGTGAACCATTCCTTCAAAAAAATTACCAATTAAATTTAACTTGTATGAATTGTTAACCATTCAACAATGCATTAATTTTGATCTTACCAACATGAATAAGAGAGATTAAGAAAGACAAAATATTTAATTGGGAAACCCTCAAGAGGAAGAAAACCCATTTAAATTTTTTATTATATTACTCAAACAAAAATACTTGCATGAATATGACTCATCACATAATATTTGTTTTGTGAGGCATCAACCACATAAGGAACACCAACCCTAAAAACCCTTGTTGATCTTACTCACAACAAAGGAATTTTATTAATATTAATCATCACAATTTTTTTGATCAAAATAACACTAAATATATTCTACCAATATACACACTTATAGTAATCAAAAAATTAAACTCATGTACCTTCAAACCCTCTTTAAACACACCATCTCCTACTTCACTAAAAATTTCTCAAGCATGGACTGATTTGGAAATATACTCATACACAATATATATTCAACACTCCTTAGAAATTTTCTCACTCCCTCAGATCCATATTTATACCCTTGAACCTCTTTCACTCTCTCACCTAGCTTGTACTTTTTCCCTCTCACTTCACTTATTCAAAAATGAACCATACATGCACTTTTATACATGACTCAATTAAAAAACATAGCAAGGTCATCTATAACCATTATAGTTCGGTCATAACAACTTAAAATAAAATATAAAACACCATATAAATCATCATGAAGGACCCCATGGATCGACAATGCACCAAGACAAGTAACACGTTGAACAAGGCTCAAAACAAGCAAATCTCCTTCACCAAGGACTTCAATACCTCAAAAACTTCATCAAGATTTTTCATACCATAAATACCTTTAAAAATGTCCATAATACCCGTAAAACATCATACATCAGCTTACAATACTCTGTACCAAGAAATTTCATCGCAACAATATGAAACAAGATTGTTTCCTACTCGAATCGACGACATCCAACAACTTCTCCTTCAATAATAAAGCTTAATATCACACCAAAATACATAAAATATGTAATGTAGCCACTGATTATAAATATAATGAGATTTATAACACATATAAGTATGTTAGACTTCATGAAACATCCAACAATGTAAATGGAACCATTTATCCTCTTTAGCAAACTGAACTTCCCAAGAACCAATTTTGGAAGCTCAAATTTTTTGTAACCTTTCTGACATATTAAATACCTATAAATGAATTAAATATGAAAAAAATTAATCCCTATTAAATCTTCAATGGATATCCATCATTAGATAAACCAAAACATTTGTCTTCTACATAGATCTTGTACCCAAAGTAGTGTTCTCCGAATCGGTTGAACTAGGTCAACTTGTGACCTTATTCATGCCACTTCATCAAAATTTCATAGCTCAAAAGACACAAAACATGTTATATGGGATGTTTAAAACACATCCAAGCTCATAAAAATTCATCAAAATCCCACAAGTGCTCAAGCACTTCCATTCACCAAGACTACAAAATTTCCCTTTTAGGACCAAAAACCACTCAACCTATTTTGATCTCTACGCAGTTATCAAATCACCTCACCAAGATCTGATATGGCTTAAAAAATGTATCATATCTCCAAAATATCTCATAAAATTAAATCATACATGCATTCTAATGAAAAACATGAGAGAAAATCCTTCTTTCCTAGTAACTACGCTTTTCGGTGGCCTCCATTAAGTGTCATGATCTGAAATAATAACCATTTGAAAGTGGGAGAGTCATATGTCACCTAAAATCATCAATTTTAGTGATTCAATGAATTGAGATCTCATACCACGAATATTTATCCTATCACTATTACCCTAGGATTTCAATCTTATAAAAAGTAACTTACCTATAATGTAACTTGACCGGTTCCATCGATGAGAAATATGTTGCATTATCAACCACCACCTTTTGAGGAATTCCAAAATGGATGATGATGTTCTCTTTGATGAAGTTACATACCATTTTAGAGTTAGCTTGTTTTAGGGGATGGCCTCCACCCATTTGGTGAAGGAGTCTGTAGATGTGAGTACGTAGGCATGACTTGCACTCAAGTGAGGGTTAAGTACAACAATGACATCTAGGCCCCACTGCTGGAAAGGTTCCCAATGACAATGGGTCAAGAGGAAGTGCAACAAGTTTTGGTCTTGGCACAAATTGTTCACAAGTTTCACATTTGGAAACCCATTGTCAAACATCTAAAAATAATGTAGGTAAATATTAAATACCTCATAGGATCTTGTGAGGAGTCACCATGGTGGAGAAATGTCCACCACAATCCTATTCATGGTAAAATTTTAACAAATTTTCTTGTTCCTTCCCGTCAACACATTGTTATCACCAAAAACAACACCCTCCAAGAGTTCTTGTTTGAGATGAAATGGGCACCATACTTCATCAAATCTGGTTATTGAGATACCTGGAACTGTGTTCTTTAATATTGAGAGTATTTCCTCTTTACCACCCACCTACCATGAGATCTTTCCAATGGTACTAATTTAATGAAATTTGGAGCAACATGTCAAAAATTATGGCCATTTAAGTTTAGGTGGTCGGGATGGTCATGAATGGTTCCTCGCATAACTCCATAGTCCACAATAAACCATTTCCCCCCTTTTGGTATAGATGGTTTAGGGATACAGAGAACTCATGAACTAGGGAATAGTTCCTTCCGGCCCACATCGTGTGCTTTGGTCTCTTTTCGTGTTGGGGTCAAATATTGAGATGTTGGGTGGAACTTAGGAACTGTTCCACCCAATACATTAGTGCCCACATCCTCTGGCTCCCCAAATTACATTGTGCTCCACAATACTAAGTCCTTGCCACTTCATTTTGGAGTTCTATTAATTGTCCAGTAGGCCAATGAAGGCACTATTGATTTAGCTGAGTAACCATTCCAATTCTTCCCCTAGTTCCCGCAACCTCACTCCAATCTACATCACACTAACCTAACCCCTAAACTCCTTCATTGTAGATAAATGGATTATGAGGAGAGCTAAATCCCTATGAGAAATGTTCCATGTGTTCCCTCAAGATTTGATAAACATGCACAACAATGCCCCTTTGCATTTTGGCTCCAAGACAAATGTGGAGAGCTTAGGACTTGTGATAACTAGTTCTTCCCACAAATCAAAAGTCCACATTACACTAAAAAAAAATCTAAATTATTTTGTGTGGCCAAAATACCCTTGTGGAGAACGAAAGGTTTTAAGGAACTAGTTCCACTTGGGATCCAAATATTTGCAATACAATGTAGAATGCCACTTTTTCATAATTTTCTCAATTTTCCAAGTTTTTTGACCAATTATGGAGTTGAGTGGTTATGTAAAGGAGAGGGAAGGCCTTAGAACACTTCAATTTTCCATTTTAATCAGTTCTACCATTGTGAAAGTCCAAATAATCACTGTAAGTTATCAAAATACCTCAAAGGGGGAAATTTAGATAATAATTTGGTGACTCAAAGGGGTAACATCCCTACTAGATTAAAGATATCAATGACCTTGAAGCATCCATTGGGCATGGAGTCATCCTGAAAACATGAAAACTGATCTTGAAACTTGAAAATCTAACTTGTAAGTCTTCCTTAAGTACTACTTGCACTTGAAGATGATATGAAGCTTGAATTGACCATTCTCATAATAAGAATTTTTTGAATTGAACTTTATGAGAGTGTATTTTTTTAAATATGAAACTTCATCTTATTTCCTCCGCAAATAAACCTGAATGAGCAACAACAACCCCACCATTAAATGCACACAAACTTGACTTATAACCGATCTGTTGGGGTTGAATGAATACACTTTGAAAACTGCCCCAAAACCTAATTTTTGTTTCTCTACATTTGATTTTCTGAGATGACAACTGATCCTAGTGACCTTGAAACTCTTCCAACCTCAACCTTTCTAAACATATCTTCTTCGAGTCCTCCATGAACACCATTTAATAAAACTATGCCACCGAAAGCAACAAAACTTTGTGTAAACAACTTAGGAAACTGAAACCTATTCTAACAACAAGAAAATGTGCTGAAATCACTTGGAGGATTTAAAACCTAAAATACTATCTTGACAACTAAAAAGCATTATTTGACTCTGTAGCCTAAAATCATGTAGGGGCCACTCCATATTACATTAAAATTTAAGTCCTTACCTAGTTTATCCCTATCTCGCATCCTATTTTAGAACTAAGTACCCTTCTTAGAAGCTCATATTCTTTTCCTTCTTGTCAAAACTCATCTTAAATTGAGTTTTATCTTTCTCTATTACTTGCATTGCTTAGTTTCTCATCTCTTTTAACTTCATGATTTCTGCATATCCGACTTCCGTGGCCTCAAAATAAAAATATTTAAGGCTTGTAATTTGAGAGATATTGACAGCCTTGCTTCTTTTCCATAAACCATTTTATAAAGGGAGATACCAGTTGATCTTTTGGGTATAATTATGTCATCCCACAAGGATGATTTAAACTTTGTGTGCCAAATACTTTGATTCTCATCCAAAGTCCTTATGATCCTCGTAACTTTCTTATTTTTGGACTCAACCTATCTATTACCCTGGGGGTAATAGTTTGAAGAGGTACTAAGGTATATGCCATTCTTCACAACCCAATCAGATATTGTTGTGTAAATGAAATCTAGAGCATTTTCGAAATGATTGTGGATAGACCACCAAACCTGGTCACAATGCCTTCATATAAGTCCATAATTTTGGCATCATTTGTTTCCTTTAATACAACTACCTCTATCCACTTGGTGAAATAGTCTATGGCTGTGAGGAGCGACTTTTCACCCAAGATCAAATGTGGGTTGATTACTCCAATGAATTCCAAACCCCACTACATCAATGGTTGATCTATTGAGATGGGATGGAGTGAGAGGGATTATAAATTTTATTTACCTTTAAAGAAGGCACAATTATTACATTTCTTGACCCATAAATCATAGTCATTAAAGATATTGGGCCAAGAATAACTAAGTTTCATGATTTCGAGAGATGTTACCCTTAGAACAAAGTGACCTCCTACTTATCCATCATGAAACTCATGCAACGCCTTCTTGATCTAATGTATTTTGATGCACCTTAGGAGAACACCATTCACATATTTTTGAATAGAATGCCACCGATAAGAACATGTGGAATGGATTGAAGTATGAAGTACCTTCTTTTATACTTGTTCAACCCTTAAGGGAATTAACCTATTTGGAGGCATTTTTTTACATCATGAGTCCAAGAGTGAATATTCAAAGGGTCGGTTGGTTGTTCTTGGTCATCTTGAAGCATTAAATTGTTTCTTCATAAATTTTTTGGTCTAAAACTAGTTCTTCACACAGTCCTTCCCCTTGGACCAGCTTAGTCCCCTTAATGCTAATGTGACACTCCATCACCCTGGTTATCCATCTAGCTCTTTTCTCATTCAGATCCCTGTTCAAGAGGAAGTCTTTCACACTTGCATGTGAAACTAGTAGATTAATCTTGATGTTAGAGACCAAATTTCTGAACTTCTTTAAACTCCATATGACACCTAACACGTGTTTTTCAATAAATGAGTATCTCACCTCATAGTCCTTACTAGTTTGGCTAAAAATACAAGTTGTTCCAAACCTTATCCATTCATTTGTATTAGTATGGAAGATATTTCTTGAGCACCTCTAAAGGCATACAAGGTGAAGTCTTTTAAGAAATATGGATTAATAAGATTTGGTGCTTGTGTAATTTTTGTTTGATGGCTTCAAAGTTTTCCTCTCCTTTTATGGTCCATTTTAAGGCCATGATATTCTTCAGCATCATTGTTAAAGGTTTGATGAGATTGTAAAAATTTGGAACAAACCTCATGGAAAAATTTATTCTTCCCAAGAAACTTTGGAGTTCTTTCTTATAACTAGGCAAATGACAATGCAAGAATGACACTAAATATTTCTATATCAATGTTTAATCCCTCTTTAGAGATAATATGGCCAATGAATTTACCTTCATGAGATATGAATATGCATTTATTAGGATTGAGATAAACTCCAAACTTCCTACTCCTTTTAAACACATTCCTAAGATGGAGAAAATGATCACCGCATCCTTAGAGAACACGTGATGTCATTATGATACGCAAGAAATATTTTTTTGATTAGTACTTAAATTCCATATCCATAGCCATTTAGAATTTTTATCTAACATTTGATAATCCAAAATACATCTTATTGTAGGCATAGGTTCCCATTTTGTAGTGAAGTATGTCTTTAAATAATCTTCCTCTTTCACTATGATCCGATTATAGCCCGAGTATCCATCCAGAGAGAAAATATTTTAGAACCTACTACCACTTATAAAATTAATCCCATAGAGGGAAGAAAATCATGATCCATCAAGGATGCCTTGTTAAAGTCTCTAAATTCAACACATGATTAGATTTCTCCATTCTTTTTCCACATTGTAACAATATTAGCAACCCAATATGCGTGCTTAATAAGAAACATTATGTATACCTAAATCAATTTGTTCAATTATTTCTTCATCAAGGGATCGATATGTGGATTAATAGGTCTCTATATTTTCCTAATAGGCTTAACATCTTGATCCAACTTAATGGTGTGCTTTGAGATAACCTAGGATCGAAACATCTAAGGTATTCATATCTCTATGTAAAGACATCAACAAATTCTTTACAAAATTCTACAAAAGAATCCATTTCTTATGGAGTACTTACCTTCCAATCTAAAGAAATTTTCCTTGACCAACTGAGATGGGTTATGAATCTTCACCTTTGATTGTTATGTTTTTCTTTTCTTTTCTAAATTGGTCATTGGTGTTAAAAATGGATTCCAAGGTCAATATGCCCTTGATCAACATTTTTGATCTGATTTGAACCACTTGGTCTCCATATTACGTATCCAATTTTTCCTGATTTCTTGTAGAAAAATTGGCCTCTTCCTGTATGAAATTAACAACTGTTATCATTTTCTAATACTTACCAATTTTTTTATTTTCTAGTATAACAGGTCTCATTATCACCCTAATATAAGGTTAAAATTTGTCGCTTTTAACATTTTCAACAACATCAAACTTTATTTCAATTACAAATAGTATATCGACAACTTCATTATCCTTTCTTATAATGGCATGGATATTGAAAGTTTCATAATATTCCAAAATATCCCATACTATGTGCTTATAGTATTTTAGTAGATCATTCTTCGCTATATTTGATCATCTCGATCTAGTTTTTTATTAGTTCACTATCTCCAAAGGTCTAGAATTTTTTGATACTATTATCCCTTTCCCATTGAATATCGTGGATGAGGGACTCATACTCTATTGTGTTATGGAGCATCTGAATTAAAACCTAAAAGATGAGTAATACTTAACACCTTTAGGAGTTAGTAGGTCTATACCTCCTTTGGCTCTTTGTCTATTTCTTGATCCATAAAATAACATTTACCAAATACCTTTCTCTTCTTCATCATTTAGCTTGGTGACATTAGGAAGGGGTACATTCTCCTCATGTAAATAGTAAATTACTTGGCACACTTCTTCATTCTATGGATATGGATCAAAACCATATCATGCATTTTCCCACTAATCAAGTAGTAAGTCAAGAATTCCTCAACTTGAGTATATCCTTCTTGAGTACTTGGTAAATCCTCTTGGTCAAAGATAGTAAAATTGGGATTTATGGGGATAGGAACATTAAGTTATATATGATATGTAGTAATTTCTTCAGACTTAATAGTGCCCTTAGTGCCATACCTAGTCCTGAAGAGCATGTGAGACCAATTAGCTGATAAGTACCCTCCAATTTTGGAAGTGAAGTCCCTAAATAGATACAAAGAAAAGAGTGGAGGTAGATAAATTATGAATACATCTTGAGGAATTGAGACATTAGGAAATGCATGAAATGTTATGTTTAAACATTTTATAACCCCTATAGTTCTTACTATTGTTCCATCTAATTACACCACACCCTTAGAAAGTGGTTCGTATGAAGGCATATATGGTGTGAAATTTTCTTAGGCATGTAAAAATTAGTTACACCTGACTCAATCATATAGTTGTGAACTAGATTATTCCTGGTGATCAAGGATATATAGAATGGTGGAGGTTTCATGTTTCTACTTGGTTGAACCTCCTTTCATTTCATTGAATTGGTAAAAACCTTTTCATGTTCCTTGGATGACTCACTTGGAATAGAGAAATTGGCCATAACTACTTGCAAGATATCTCTTTGCCCCTAGATTTCTAATGACTCCCACATGGATATGCTCATGTTATTTTTCTTCATTGGTTAAAGGATGTTGAAGGGATTTGGATTATCCTTTTGTTATACTTTACTTATAACAACCTTTTCTTGCACTTGAGATGATATGGAAGGTACTTAGAGATGAATTTTCACATTTAGAACTATGTTTGAACTACCACCTCCTTGGAGTGTCAAAGAAGGTTGAGAAGTAACTACATTCATTGACTATACCTCTTCCATATATATTTTTATATATCTAGTGTTTGTAGCCAAACCTTGACGAAGAATATTACTTACTCTAAAAATTCTTCTGCTTGCTAAATCACTAGTGAAGTGTCACTTAGAGGTGTCTCTTGAGTGACCATATGTTATTGGTTTTCCTATGTAGGTGTTTCTTTAGGGAAAAATGTACTTTACACATAAAATCTTGGTTCAAAATGCCATCGAGGAATGTTTCTCAACTATGTGGAAGATGAAAAGGGAAACACCACTCATAATATTACACCATATTGTTTAAAATAGGAACCAAAAGTTGACATGAGCTAGCTACATTGGGATTGTATGGTTAAAATGTCCTAGATGAGGGAAATTGATTTTGATTTTTATTTATATCTTGGGATGGAGGCCTATTTGGTTAGTAAGGGGCATTATTTAGTTGGTATGGAGGCTGATAAGGTTTTAAACTTGGAGCTTGATACCTTTTAATGGATAAAGACTCATTCCCAAAGTTTAGTAATTACTTCATTACCTATTACCACTATAAAGCACGAATCTCAAACCCCTTCATCACTGAGCGGCCATTTAGGGGCCTTATTAGACCTTTGATTTCTTAGGGGTGGAATTAGTGCTAACTCAGTAGTTTGATTAGAATTAAGGTTCACAATCTCTCGGGATAATAGGCATTAGAGGTCTAGAAGAAATTTTCCTATCTTGAATAAGACTATTATCATCCCTAATAACAATATAATAAAAACTTGGTAATTTTCTACCCCTATGGAATGAATCATGAATTAAATATAACTATTTAAATCCTTTAGGAAATAAAGAAATGCATGTTCGGGTGTAGGACTTACCACATGAGGAATTCAGTCCCAAATCCTTTGAAATATGATGTTAAAGTGTTTCATCTACTCATTAGGGTATTTCATTGTTATTTTAAGTGCTCTACTAATGATAGGTGATCTAATTTGTCCTAAAAATAATTGTATAAGGCCATCCCAAGTTAGTCCTAGTTGGTAATAAAATCTCGTATTAAACTCTTATACCATTGCAAAGCTTTTCCATTGAAAGATGAGGCTACAAGTCTGACATTATGCAACATCCTCTTCAGTAATAACATGAACCGACAAAACATTAACAACATCTTGAATGTGATCAGATGGGGTAGTATGATTTTCTCTAGTGTAAAAAGGAAACTTTTAGGTATAGACATGAGTATATCATGTTGTTTATTGAGAGCTAAAAGAATGCCATTATTGAAACTGAAAAGGGCACATTTCTTTGTGTTACCATGACTACAATAGGTCTTAAATATATAGATAATTTTAAGAAGGTCCTACCAAGAGATGGAGTATAAAGAGTTCTATTTGGTGGAGATGGTGATCTCTGAATTGACCTTCCTCTTATCCTTCTCCGTGGTGATAAATCCAAGTAATCAAATGATCCTTCTTATATTGATTTTGACCTTATTTTAATTCTTCTCATGAACCTAAGAACTAATATTTCTAAAACTAGTAAATATGGAGCTTGTAGTCATAATATGTGTTGTTGCAAATCCTCTAAAGGATAAAATTTACCAAGATACACACCAAAACTCTATGAAATAATAAGAAAATATTAGGTGTCACATCAGGTGTGCCATAAATATTATAGAAAAAACAACAACCTTTGATTTTTCATGTATGTGTGGATGAGTAATCATTTTTTTGTAACATGGGATTATCTCTCAAGTTGTGGGACTTGCTACTTGAGACAAACCTCCAGAGAAGGCTAGTTCCTCTACCTAATCCTAATGCTAAAATACTCCTGAAGGAAATACAACTATCTAATCATACTCTAATAATCCAACGAACCATGGAGAGAGAAAAGTGCATAAAATGGAAAATCATAAGCTAGGGGAGGTGATAGTATCAAGAAAAGGGGAGGAGATACTCTAATGATGGAAAAGGGAGAGGTAAATGGAGAAGGGAGAGGAAAGACAAATGTGACACAAACCTAAAGATTCATTCACCATCTATTCTTCATGAAACACAATAAAATGAACTAAAAAGTGAGAAATACATGCAAAAACTACAACAACAAGAATAGAGAGGCAAGGAAATGCAATAAAAAATAATCTATGGTTGAGAGAAACACCACAAAACATAGATTTTATTTATTTCAAAGTATACATAGACCATTACATGTGATTAAGAAAACACAAGAACACTTGCCAAGTACAAAATTGAGGCTTACAACTCACATATTCTTCAATACAATTTTGGTATAGTTTATTTACCTCTCGAATATCCACCTGTACTTATAATCAAGGTGTTTTGGGTACCCTCTCGCAAATGATAAAGTATGCAATATAAGAATACCACTCATTGGTGGAATTTGCAAAACTAACTCAAGCAAGTCCTTACTTGCACATCCATAGAAATGACATTCATTTTCTCCATATTGAGTCACGATTGAGTCATCTTTATTTATTAGACAACACAAACCATTTCCTTAGATTAGATTTGACGGTAAAAATCCAAGTCATACTCTTGAATCTTTATCACCCAATTTCCTTTCTTATCTCCTTGATTGCATTGAGTTAGAATTGATTTTATTTCCAACTATGCACCCATTACCACAGTGTGGGAGCTGATAATATAGAATCTAAAATTATTATCTAATTTGACTATTTTTTATTAGATAAGGTAAAAATGGGGATCGGCTCCCAGGGGCCTTACAAAGGATGAAAAATAGAAAAGATTAAAAAAACCAAGAAAAAGGAGACAAAAAGTTCCAAAAGGAGTTAAACATGCTTAAATCTTACAATTAAAATCCAAAATCATTACCCAAAATACATGAGCAACAAAAAAGAAACAGCAAGAAACACTAGGCTGAGAAGTTCGCAAAAATCCTCGCTAGCAGAGATGGGAACAGAAAAACAATTCACTTTTAGGGAATATTCTCCACTTTATTAAACTAATTTGACTATATATACATCCTTTTCCATTTATTATACTCCAAATCATGACCTTTCAGTGGGAAGCTCATGAAGGTGATGGGTGCTTCAATAAATTCTTCATTCTTCTGGACTAAGATGGCCAAAAGAGTATGTTTCAAATCATATCAAAAAAATAAACTATTTGTCAAATATTAGGCACACCAAGGTAGGAGACTTAGTAATTGATTCCTTGATTTAATAAAATTAATTCTATCCTTCCTTACTCCACCTAAAACTTTCTTGTTGTTTCATTATGCTAGTAATGTGCTTTGTCAATTTAGCAAAGTCCAGAACAAAGATGCAGAGAAATTTTACCTTTCTGAAGAAGGAATGAACTCCTTGCTTGATTTTAGGAAAATGCATTCCTTGAATTTCCTTTATTCTTTCAGGATCAATTTTGGATACTTCCTTATTCATGATGTGACCAAGGATATTCCCTTCCATGACACCAAAAATGCATTATTTAGGATCCAGAGAAATCTCATGTTATCATCACCTGATCAGTACTTGTTGTAGATGTTTCAAGTGATCTCTCCACATTTTAGAGAAGATCACGAGATCATTAAGGTAAATGACAATGCAGTACTTGAGTTATTTGAAGATAATATCCATTTCCCCTTGAAAATTTTCTTCAACGTTAATGAGGACAAACAACATTTTTACAAAAGAAAAAGTTCCCCATGGAGTAATGAATGTTGTTTTGTGTCTATCTTATTGAGAAAATGCAACTTGGTTATATATGGAGAAGCCATAAAGTAGATAAAATATATTAGATCCCATGAATACCTATAGGATACAGTCCATCATATGCAGAGGGTAGTTGTATTTTAATGAATCTTGATTGAAATTCTAGAATTTGACACAAATCCTTATTTTATTGTTCTTTTTTCACACTGGAACAATATTTGTAACCCACATGCAGTGGTGGATAGGAAATATGATTCTTACATTTAATATTTTCAACACTTCTTCTTTGATTTTATCAACAATATTATGTTTTTATGATCGTTGTTTCTACCGAAATGCTTGGCTTTGGGATTGAGTGGTATGGAGTGATTCATATCTTTCGGATTGAAAGATTTGATATCATCATACAAGTATTCCAATAAATTAAAGCATCTCCTAAATAATTGATCAAGGGATATTTTTCAGTGTCAAAAGTTCCCTAAACTTCCCTAGACCATTCTAGTGCAGTAGATCCTTCAGAGAGATTTCTGACGACTATAAGAACGTGAAAAACGGACACTCTGAGCTCAAGTTATGTCCAGTCAAATTTTAGTCAACATGGAAGTCAACTTTGGTCAACAGGTCAACAAGTGGACCAATGGCAAGGTGACACGTGGCAATTGGTGAAAAGAAAAATTGATGGTCTTGTAATTTTTAAAAAATCAGTTCCATGGTATAGATCTCATCGCAAGCTTTTTGACGCATTTTGAACGAACCAAATATGAGTTTGTATGCAAAAGATATACACAGTCAAAGTTGTTGTTAAATGATGATGTGGCACACTCGACGTGGACAAATGACATATTATAGGCATGACACTTGGCAGGTTTTTAGTGGATTTGGATTTAAAATAATAATAATAATATTCTATTTAATCCATTCCATGGGAATAAGCCTAATCCCATGGGATAAGAAGGATTTTGTGGACAAAAAGCTATTTAAAGGCTTATCCTATCCCTTTCCCACCAAATGTGGGGTCAATGGCTAAATTGGACGCTTAAACCTATGGAAGGGGGATTCAAACCCAGCACCTCATCTAAAAGGATAAGTGGCTATAATTAAAGCTCACTTGTATTTGTAATAGACAAGTGCCAGGTTTGTGTAACAGAATAAGGAGACAGTTTTGGAAAAGTATAATTTTGGGGCACTTCTGCTCACTTCCAAATCTCGAGTTATATATGAAATTTGCTCAAAATTTTGATACAATCGTAATGGTATGATAATTTATCCAATTTAGCACTTATGTGATAGATTTATGTTCTGTTAAAGTCACACGAAGGCGTAGAACCAAAGGGAGACACTGTTGTAAGTGGATCAGGAAGGTGAAGGACATAGGCTGAGCACCATTAACATCCTTCGAAGTTCTGAAACATAGTTTTGAAGGTTTTGATTCATTATTGGTTAATTTAAAGGTTATTGTATTTACATTTTTAACATTATTAATGGATCAGTTCACCACGAACCCGGGGATGTAGGAATTCTAAACCCCGTAAACAATATGGTGTTGTGTTCTAATTTTTATTTTCAGTTTCGATATTTGCAAGTAATTTAAATTCCAAAAATGAATGTGGATGCAACTATAATCAGAATTGATAAAATTGGAAAAATCAATTAAATCTGAAACAATGATTTTTGGGGCTTCGATCAAACAAAGTGAAATTTTGAGTAAAATTGCAAACTTAATTTCAGTTTGAATTCAGTCTTAAATCATATTTTAATCAGTTTTGGAAGTCTAAAATCCTTTTAAGTTGATTAAAATTGAAGATCCTTTGAAACGATTAAAAGTGTTAGATTCAAACACTGTTTTCAGATCAATAATGATAAAAACTCCTTTTATCCTCTAGTGTGCAATACTTCCCAATATTGACCATTCTCGGCTGCCCTGGAGTACCATTAAACTCAGCGGTACATAGAGAAGATTTTTTTATAATTTTTCCTTGATAAACCTATCATATTTATCAAACAAGTTTTCAAGAGAAACAAGACCTTTAGGAATTTTACTCCCCTTTAGTTTGATGACCCCTTCTGAATCAATTTCTTCTATCTCAACCTTATCCTCATTTGAAATGGACTCAAAATTCAGAGCATTACTTCCTTTATAAAATAAATTGTTGAAATTATCCCTTTACTCCAATAAATACATAAGATGACTTTCGTCATTTAGCATTTTCTAGTGATTGAAATCATATGACACACTTGGCACGAAAATCATCTCAACAATAACTTTTTCCTTTATAAAAGACATATGTGGGGTCATTAAAGAAGCTAATATTTCAAGAGAATCAACTTTCTCTTTTTGTTCACGAGGCATAACTTAAATTGCAAAATTGTCAAAAGACTCGATGAAATCCCATACTATGTTCATGTAATTATTAAGCCTTAGATTCTTGACTTGATATTGGTCACTAAATTATTTGAAGAGGACTTCAGCATCACCAAGACATTTCAAATTCTTAATACCCATGGATTTCACATTCATCCTTAAAAAGGAGCTTCATATTCCACAATATTATTAATGTTCTCAAATTACAATTTATAGGCAAAGGGAAGTAACTTACCTAAAGGAGAAGGTAGCACAACACTAGCTCTTGAACCAACACCAAAATGGATTCCATCAAACTCCATTGTCCAAAACTGATTTTCTTAATCTTAAGTGATAAAATATAGGTTTTCATCTCTTTTTACAGTTAAGAAGTAGTTAACAAGTCCATTGTTTTGAAAAAAGTTGCCAACCTTTGGGTCATCCAATTTCTAAATGGTATAATTCATCTTTCTCACAAAAAACAACTTCATCATTTATCCTATTATTGGAATGGTGGTAGAAGACCAATCCATTTAAATCTCACCCCCGAGTCTCTACAGAAACTTCCTCTCAACAATATTCCAAATGATGTTGGGATGTCTGTTACCAAGATGGTCAACAAAACTTTCTTGTCTAGAAATTTGGTGAGAGCCACCTAAGTATATTTGATTCATCCTAGAAGTGGGACTTCTATAGACTCCATAGAAAAAAAAGATCTATTTTCTCATGTTAAGTTAATTCCAATAGTGTTAGCAACAATGATTGGCATTACATTATCTAAAGATCCTAATTCCATTATGTAAGTATTCAATTAACAACCTTTGATCAAGACGGAGAGATAAAATAGATCAACATTTTGAGTCTTGGATGTCTTAAAGGATATGATGTTCTATGATGGGTGGGTATGTGGTCTTGGTAGTAGTCCTTTGGAATTGGAGATTGAAGCATTGGGATTTGAACTATAACCTTGATGTAGTAGATAATTCTTTTATATTTCTTCAAATAGGTTTGTAAGAATTTATATTTGGAAATATGAACTTTGGACTTGTTCACATGCTCAATGATGTCAAACAAACTAGAAGGATGTAGTGCCCACTTCCCTTTGACACCTTTTTATATTGATCTTAATACTTTTGATTGCAATATTGACATTATTATGGTTTTGATTTAGTATGATGTTAGATGTTAGACCATGGATTATTGTTGATCTTGATTCAGTTATGATGCATGATGATTATTAGAGACATTTCATATGTGGATGATGATACACTATTTGACATGGATATATTATGAATGTTGTTCGGACACGTGATTTTAGATATTGTGAGTAGACCTAGAAAATGGACATTATATGATGATGATATAGTTGATATAATTTGTAAGTGATATTGTTGATTTCCTTGATGTTGTTGTGATTCATATGTATAGATGATTTTTTGATTTTATTTATATCATGTTGGATGTTCCGATATGGCTACGAGGCCAAAGGAGGTATTTTTTTACAGGTTAAAATATCACAACAAACATCGGGGATTGGAGACCAACCACATTGGATTTCTAGATGAATTCAACAAGGTAACCATGACAACATGTTTTTTGTGTGTGTGTTGTTTTGTTAGGGATTCCCATGGGGGGGATTACCTTTGGATGTGACCAAGGGGTTTTGTGTATTTTATCAATGTGGTTCCTTTTTATTATTGTTTGCATGTGTTTATTTTGTGTTGTTTACCCCCTTTCATTATTCTTTTAATTGTGGAGAATTAATGTGAGTAATCATATTGTTAAAATAAATAAATCAATAAAATTTTGGATATAAGAAAGTAATTATAGAAGTTGTTGGCCCTTGTATTAAATGTGATTAGTGATGTGTAAGTCAGATTTTGGAGTATGAAACACTCCACCTTCTTGGAAACTCGAATTTGTCCTTGGAGGCTATTTTGGAGGCTTGTGGGACAAGTAAAACTTGTCCCATACCTCTTAATTTTATTTACCAACCATACCTATGGTTAGAGGGTTGATTTTAGACATTTTTAATACTTTTTTAATAAATCAAGTTGCATGTTTTAATTGCACTCTTCTTACATTTTATTAAATTCAGTCCTTTGGGGTGTGGGCTTTTGGAGTGTGTAAGTTTATTGTCATATTATTCACCCACCTCTTTATTGTGCATTGGAGAATGAAATTTGAATTTTGTGTTGGAGTTGAGGATGTGTGATGTGGCATCCTACATGGATCCACCTCATCCTATTCTCTTCCCTCTTCTATAAAATTCAAACTCTTTGTTTTGTTTTGGGTTGTTGAACTTTTTACATACTTCATTAGGGCGAATTTTCCTTGGATGTTTTGGAGCTCTTGTTGATTTTGGAGGACATTGGAGATAATTTCATACTTGGGCATTGCTGATTTTGGGACTGTATTTTTGACATTGAAAGCTTGTTGTGTTGGAACAAAATCTACCATGGAGAGGTAGGAGCTTAGCTCTTCATTTATGCTTTTATTTCTTTTTGTGTTTGTGTGAATGGTGAATGTTTTGTGTGTTTATTGGTTGTTTGGGTAGACTACCATAGGAATGGTGTAGGAGAAGGCTATGGGGAATCCATGTGGGGGCATAAGGGAATGCCAGTGGCATCAGAATTATTATGGAGGGAGTTTGGGATTGGGATCCACCATGGAAAATAAATAGCTTGCATTTCTTACTTTGTGGGGAGCATAAGGAAATTTGTGGGGGGCATAAATAGGGATTGTGGGGGCCATAAGGATATATGTGTGATGAATTATATTGGTCGTTTGTTACAGGTGGATACCTATTTCCCATTGGGAGGCATAAGCAGCTTCCCCCATAGTTCTTGCTCCTTTGGCTTGCATGGTGAAGCCTGAGTTTTGTGTGATGTCTTTCATGTGGTTGCAAAACTGTTGTTTTGTTTTGGACTGTGTTTTTAATTTGAAATGTGCATGTTGAAAGATTGCTTTGTGATGTGGAATCTGTTGTTTCCATGAGTTGAAATACATTTCTTATTGCATTGTGGTTGGGGTTCGGGGCCAATGAAGAAGGATGGATTCTCCTCTTCATTGGATGTCTTGGTTGGGTGGAGAGCGTTACCTTTCCCCGCCTTTATTGTGATCAAATTGGAAGAATGAGAAGAATGCATGTTGTTGTCCTAGAGCTAAGAAAAGAAGACAATTTTGATAGTCCCTTATGAGAATTCTTTTGTAACCTTTCCCACTTTGAAGTGGATGAAATTGTAAATGTTTTGAAATGGAAAGATGTGGTATAGATTATGAAATTTGTAAAGTGAAATTAAAAGAGACAGACCCTATTTTTTCTTTGAAAGAATTTGAATGAAATGTAATCTGTATGAGGAGTTTTGAAGTATGAAATAAAGAAAAGGGAAATCTGTTATTTTGCATTCAAGAAATTGAAAGATGTAAAGTCTGTATAATTAAAATCAATAAAATATTGCACCACCTTTATCAATTTACATTGTTGTATAGAAATTATATTATTCTGGATTATTTAAAATATATGATTTTGGAAAGGATAGAAACTGGATTCTTGTTTTAATGTTTGATTGAAGAAGGAAAAACATTTAAGGCTAACATGGAATGAATTCAATGTTTCATTGCATGGCAAAAGAGATAGTTTAATCTCTATTTCTGGAAATGTATAAGTTCTTTTACTTCACTGTCTACCTTGTAAAATTCCTTAATCAAATGCTCAGACAACCCTGCAAATAGATAAGAGGCAAGTGAAATAATCAATTGGACTTAATGAGGTAAAAATGATCCCAAAACCAAACCTAAACACTTAAGGAAATATTTTAAAACATTGCAAAATCGGGCCCAAACCTTTCACAGTCTTTTTGCTGTCAGAAGTTGTAAAAATTTGAATTGGAAATCCATCAATAAAAATTACCTTCCAAATGCATCCTAAATTCTTCTTAGAAAAATCCTCCATGTCTGTTTGGCATGTTGAGTGAAGGAGAAGATCAAAATTGAACAAAATTTATAAGTTAAAATTACCAGTTTGCTTTTAAAAATCCTACAGAATGTTTTCATGAAATTGACCCCTTAAAATTTATCAAAATATAAAATTAATGATTTTTGTGCAAAGAGGGCGTTGAGATCTTTCCAAAATTCCTCGTTTTCCCAAAAATGAGCTCTCTATCAAAAGTTATGGCACTCAAGTTTTCTTGGCGTAAATTTTTGGAAATTGTTTTAAAATTTCTCTACCACCCGTGTAGCCAATCAAGAGTTGCCATGTGACCTCACGAGGCAACGGTGGAGACATGCCACCATTTTCTTCCTTGGAATTTTTTTAAAAAAAATATAATTTTTTCTTAGTTTCCTCATGCCACTGCCCAATCCCTAGTAGCAATGAATGCCTGACACGTGGCTTCACTTGACGACGGTGGAGGAGTGGAAGTTTAATTAACTTTGAAACTATAATCCTTCCTTTGGAAAATTTTATTAGATCTCCCTACGGACCCACTATCCTGCAGCCAATGAAAGACTTACATGTGGCAGCCTTAGGCATCGGTGGAGGCGCACAGAAAGTTTTGCCTTGGCATTTTCTAATCCAAAAATCAAAAATTCGCATGTGTCCCCGCAATTCCCCATGCCAATCAGAGCTTGACACATGTCCCTAGCGGAATCATGGGGGCACGGGTGCAAAATTGGTTTTTCTCCCCGTGCGGGAAAATTTCAAAAAATCTCCCTGTGGCCCGCCAACTTGCCCTTTTTGGGAAAATTTTCACCCCAAGGTCCGTCGGCCCATAACTTGAGTTTTATAAGGAGTTAGGAGGACTTCTTTATATCAATGGAAAGGTGAGGAAATTTACTATCCAATGGGAATGATTTAGGGAAATTTTGAATGTGTTAAGTCTAAGAAAAATCAAGTTGAAACTCTAATCTTGTTAGAGAGTGGGTATGGTGATGATTTACCCTCTGAACCTAATTGAACCTTCTAACCCTAAATTTTGGACCTTGTGACCTCTGATAATTGTTAATAAAAGAAAATTATGTTATAGTAAATTAGAATTGTTTTGAAACTTGTTAGTGATAGTTTTTTCCTTGTAACCTAGTTGAGACATGCTTAACCCAAAAAAAATTATTCCATAATTTTCCTAACTACTCCTAGGTTGTTTCTTAGGTCTCAAGTGGGTTGTTTCAGTGAGGCGTTACAAATGAGATGATTTTTACACTCTTAGGGAAGTGGAATTTTTGGTGGGTGGAGGAGGTACTACTCTAGAAGTTGGGATAGTTTTAGCAATGTGAGTGGCCGATTGGAAAACAATGGCTGATTTTGTAGATACATTTGGAGATTTGGAAAGGCTGGATTTTGTAGAAGAATACTTAGAACTAGGAGAAGTATTATGAGAATTAATTGGCACATGATATTACTTATTTCTTGCCACAAGGTCCATCTTCTCTTTCACAAAATCCATAGAGGGCGGGAGTGGAGATCCTCTGTTGATTATTTTATTTTATAGACTCGCCACCTAAGGATATTCTTTCTTATTTTTTTGTAGTTGCAGAGTAAGAATATATTTGCTGAGATTGAGAGTTGGTGAAAACTACACATGAGAAATTGGGTGCATAGTCTTCATCATCATTTTATTTTGAGGAATACTCAATGAAGTTTTTTGGGCATTTCTTGATTTTCCCTGACATTATCAGATCATCTTCAACTTCAATAACAAGTGTTCGTGCTTCCTTCAAATCATTTGGTTGAGTTCTTCTCAGCATGAAACTCACCTTAAGAAGATGAGAATTTGTGAATAATTTCAACCCATCCTCGGTAAGCTAGGTGGCCTCGGGTATTTTATAGAGCATTCAATTGAATTTGGCAATCTCTTTGTTGAGTGACACCATTGTGTAAGAAGAGCATGTACATATTCAATAGGTTTGAACCTAAAATTGAATTTTTTCTTCATATCATGTTCTCATTAGTGATATATCTCCTTTGTAAATGGTAAAATGAGTCTACGGCCACATCTTGTAAAGATTCTAAAAATAGACAAACACACTTTTTAATGGTTTTTTACATTCATAGATGCCATAGAGAATTTTGACAACATTCCCTGGTATGATTTCAAGTTTTTAGAGGTTTTCAATCATCAAAAATGCATGTATGGTGAATAAATGAGGTGAGAAGAATATTTTTTTATTTTTTAGCTTACACAACATTATTTATTGATCAATGATCTGTATCTATTAAAATTTAGGCTTTTAACTTCTTGGTATGGGGGGAATTTTTTTTCCCCATTTTCCCCTTGGGAATGGGTATAGTAGGGACAATAAAATTTACCCTTACCTAGGATTTCCATGTGCCACCTTCTAATTTCATGATGGGGAAATGGATAAAACCACCATTTAGCACATGAGGGCCGTGAGCTCTGGGTCATATGGAAATCCATGGAATGGAATATAGTGGGGTGAATTTTCTTATCCCCTCTATCACCTTGGGAATTGGTAAAATAGGTAAAGAAAAATTAACCCTCACCTAGAGATGATAAATGGTGTCACGAGATTTAGTGAGGAGGATGCGAGGAAAAACTAGTTTTAGCACTATGGGGCTCAAACTTGGTCACATGAAAAACCTGAGCAAGGGCTAGAGTGGGAAGTATTTTCTTGTCCCCTATGTCATTTTTGGAATGGGGACATGAGAGAAATAAATATTCAACCTCACCTTGTTTTGACCAGTTTACCTTCACACTTTGTGAGATGGGAGCAATGAGATAGGCCGATAAGCCCTCTAAAGTGTCTATCTTGGTCATGTGAAGAACTTGGAGGAAGGGTTGAAGTGGGGAAATTTTTTTGTATCCCCTCTATCCCTCTTGGTAATGGGGACAAGAGGGAAACAAATTTCACTTCAATCTAGAGGTGACAAGTGTAAGGATTTATAAGGAATATATAATAAACTAATTATAAATCCACAATATGATTTCCGAAGATTATAGATTATGAAGTGCAGTGATTAAACATAGATTAATATGTTTATATTTCAATTACAAAATGTAATAACATTAACAGAAAGTAAATAAACACAGGAACACATGAACACCAGATTTATAGTGGGGAAACTCGAAGGAGAAAACCCCACTGAAATAAAGCACTGCTTATATTAAGAATTTCACCAATACTTTTACCCAGCACTTCCACTTCACTCCTCGGTCTCACAGAATGATTGCAAAACAGTTTCTCACAATTGTACAATACAATGATCACCAACAATATGATCTCTCATGTATCAATATGGTACCAATGTATATGTTTGTTCATTACCAATCCCGAGAGGGATCACCCTATTTATATAGGATGGGTGAATTGGTCACACTGTTTCACTCTTAAATGTGGAAGAATGACATAATAAATTTTAATAAATAAAATTTAAAATAATATGGGGTGTAAAGTGGTGGTCCACCCAAAGAGGTATCCCCACTTGACATTATTACCCCAACATTCCCCTTAATGTTAAGTGGGGAAGAACATGCCAAATTAACTTTTTCCACAAAAGGATTTACAGATCCATAAATCATCAACAATGATTCAAGATAACATATGAAGAAGGGAAATCATACAGATCTTCCCATACAAAAATAAACAAGGGCAAATCATATAGATCTTCCCATAAAGAAATTCTTAGGAAAATTTATTTATATATGAAGATTTATATCAAATTAGGTCGTTTAAGAGGTAGCATTGTCATGTGCACTCCCTCTCAATGGAAGGTCTGAAAGGCCCAACAAGGAATAAAATTTGCATAACTTTACAGAAAATAGCAGATTTGTGAAAATATCTGTAACTTGATATTCAGTGGAAGAAAACTTGAGATCAATATCACAATTCAAGACTTTCTCTCAAATAAAGTACACATGAACCTTAATATGCTTTTCATTTGATACTTTTTCAAATAAAGTAGTTCATCCAACAATATTTTCAACCACATAGCTTCCTTTGCTACTTCCATAACACTTCTATACTCTGTTTCAATAGAAGAGATGGAAACTATTAGTTTTTTCTTACTACTCCAAGTGATGGCGCTTGCACTCACTTGAAAATATATCCATAATTAGATATTATATCTATAACATCACCAACATGGTCGAATCATAATATCTAAATAATTTTGCATCATCATAAGAAGAATAATATAATCCATAATTTATTATTTCTTTAAAATATTTAATTATTTTTTCATTTCCAAATGATCCCCGTAAGGATCCGCATGAATCTAGAAACAACTCCTGCTATATAGGAAATATCAAACCTAGTAAAAGCTAAATAAATTAAGCTACCATCTAGCTACTAGCTGTCTATATAGAGTAAGATCAAATTTAGCACATGTAGGTTTACAATCTAGTTTCACACCAATTTCAATAGGAATGGAAACATTTTTATAGTTAATCATGTTAACTATTTTAAGTAAATTAGTAGAATATTGAGATTGAGATGAAACAATATATTTATTATCCCGAAATATAATCATGCCTACAAAATTATTTAGCAAACCTAAGTCAGTCATTTAAAAATGTTTTTTTAATTTTTCTTTGATTCTAACAATTAAATTTTTATTATTGCTTTAGTAATAAAAATCTTAGCAACGTATAAAAACAATGATAATATGATTATTTTCAAACTTAAATAAAACATTATCGAACAATGATTAGAGAAACCAAAGATCTTGAAATAAATTACAAATCTTAGCATACTAAGATCTAGGAGCTTGTTTATGACCATATACTGATTTTTTCGGTTTACATACATATAGTTCCTTACCAAGTTCTTAAAAAAAAGGTTGAAGAATGTAGATCTCTTCTCTAAGTTCACCATTTAGAAATGCATTTTTGACATCCATTTGGTGAATCTCCCAACCGTATTGGGAAACTAATTCAATAAGAAAAATTACAATGCTCATTTTAGCTACAGGAAAAAAAGTTTCAACATAGTCAAGACCAGGTTTCTAAGTGAAACCATGAGCTACTAACCTTTCCTTGAATTTATCTATTTCTCCTTTAGAGTTATACTTGATTTTATACAACCACCTTGATCTTACAATGTTTTATTTAGAAGGAGGAGGGACTAATTCCCAAGTGTTACTTTTTATCAAAGAATTGTATTCATCTTTCATAATCTTGATCCATATTTTATCTTGAATGGATTTTTCAAAATATTTTGGTTCAACCTCATATAGGGTCATTCGGGTATGATAAGTGCACTTCGACTATGAGTAACCTTTCTTAGGTTAACAGGATGAGATTCATTAACAAGATGTATAACCTAATTAGGAATTTTGGGATGAAACACACTTTGAGATGACTCTCCATCAATCTCAATCATATCTAGATTAGGATAATCATCCTATTGAACATTTTTTTCCATTTTGTTAGGAGAAGGATTATCAAGATCTATTTAAGGAGAAACAGAGGAGGGTTCATAAGAAGCATCACCGAATGTATTTTCTAAGACATGAACATTCCTATTTTCAATTATGTCATGCTTGAAGGGATCATAAACTCTAAAAAATTTTGTTCTACAACCATAACCAACAAAAATACAAGAATAAGAGGTTGGATCTAGTTTGTTCCTTTTAACTTTTGGAATAAAAATAAAAGCAGGAGTACCGAATATTCTTAAGTGAGAGATATTTGGTTCATGTTTTTTCCATAATTCATGAGCTACAGTTTGATGAAGAGATTTTATAGGAAATCTATTTAGGATATAGAGTGTAGTTTTCATCACTTCTACCCATAAAAAATAAGCACATTTGATGAATGACTTATAGTCATGGACATCTCTAAAATAGTCCTATTTTTCCTTTCTACAATGTCATTTTATGTGGAGAATAGGGATTTGTCAACTCTCTTTGAATCCCACATGACACACAGAACTCATCAAACTTTTTGTTAATATATTCACCTCCATTATTAGTTCTAATTATTTTTATTTTTAGATTAGAAGAATTTTCAACAAAGGATTTAAATTCTTGAAATTTAGACAAGACATTAGACTTTTTCTTAATAAAATAAGACCAAGTCATCCTAGAGAAATCATCAATAAATCATAAAACATACAAAACACCACTGAGAGAAGGAACTTCAAGTGGACCTCTCACATCACTATGAATCAAATCTAATAGATGAGAGGAATTTGGATCATGATGTTTGTAAAATGGTATAATTTTTTACTTACCACGAAGGTAACTTTCACATGTTTCATGATTATATTTCAATTTAGGGAGACCTGTTACAAGATTTAGGTGAGACATTTCATACAAACTTATGAAATTTACATGTCCAAGTCTTTCATGCCAAATTTGAAGATCATTTCTAGATGAAGAAGAAAATAAATATTTAGAAACAAATCCATCAAAAATATATAAACCATTTTTTTGTATACTAGATGCAACAACATTACTGAGTTCATTTTTCACATACCATTTATCTTACAACAATACAACTTTATAGTTTTCTTTAGTTAACTGAGAGCAAGATAAAAGGTTCTTTTTCAATTGAGGAACATATAAAACATTCATAATTATTCCATTTTTTATTTTAACATTTCCACAAATTACAGATCTAATGATATAATTATCCCCTAGATATATATTTTCCTCACATTTAACAAAATATGAGAGGATAACATGAATACAAGTTTCCTTGAGGAACCACTATCTAGGATCCGTTCATTGTCATTTGAAGCTGAAAGAGAAGTATACAGGGAAATAGAATACTCAACATTATTTACATGGTTTTTATTTTGATTTTGATTCTGATCTTTCTTTTGATTGTTAAATTTACTATTTTTAATAAATTTACTTGATTTCACACGATAGTCAAACTCTTTATGACCAAACTTTTAACATTTTTATATGTGTCATTGAATTTTACTTTAAAATTATGACTATTATTTCTAATAGAATTAGATTTAGGATTAGGTTTAAATTTTGATCTGACATTAGATTTCTGATTAGGATTCATATTATTTATCTTATGAGAGGTTCATGATTTTGATATAACAATTCTGAGTAGTTGTCTCTTTTGAATCAAAATTCTCCATTACACGCTCTTCTTGAATTAAAAGAGAAGACAAAGTATCTAAATTAGGAAGATCATTTTCATTTTGGTATTTAGAGTTAAGGATGGAGATATAATTTCTGAAATTTTCATGTATATTGATCTGAATGATAAAATATAGCAATTTATCTTGAAATAGTTCACAGTTACATCCATCCATATGAGATTTAATATTTTAATTTAGCTACACAATTAACAATAATCTTATCCCCCTTTATGGGAGTTGTAAACAATTCCATAATTAGCTTAATTATTTTTGACAAGTGAATTCCTTCATGCATGGTTTCTAATTGTTTCCATGCATCTGCAGGAGAATCCATATGACCTATATGTATTAAAAATTCATCTCTTATTCTCTACAATAGGATTGATAGGGCTTTTTGAGATCTTTGGGAGAAGGAGCTAAGGTTTTTAGGAGTTTCTTGTCTTCGGTGGGTCATTTTTCCACACCAGTCACAAGATCCCATATTTTTCTAGCCATAAAACAAGATTTTAACCTAACTCTCCAAATATTGTAATTTGTTCCATTTAATAACTGAGATTTATCCATTGAGAAACTAACATTTCTAGACATTTTTAATAATAATAGTAGGCACAAAAACAAATATGAAATAGAGATTTGAATAGAAAGAAAAAACTCCTTGTGGGAGATCAAAATAGAGCTAAGATGAAGCTATCTTATCATGATCTATGAACCAAAATTGGCTCACAAGACACATAGCTCTGAAGAAATTAACCACAACTCATGAAAAATTCAACTAGGCTCAAAAAAATTGAGCTATAAAACTACAACCCAAAAGGAAAGAAAAAAATAATTAAATATTAAATGATGCATGGCTAAAGTAAAAGGTGACACATGGCACAAATTGAAACAATCAAAAGGAAACATGACAAATTTCGACAAGTTTCTTAGAATATTATCCTAGCGGATGTGAGGTCCCTAGAATTAAACAAAATAGAAATATTTTCATGTCGGGATATATAAATTAGTAGATATAACAAAACATGTGACCAAATCATAAGAAGACACTTGGAAAAGGTCAAAACAAATATATAAAATGTGAAGAAAATAGGAAGAGACACACATCAAAAATCAATAAACAAAAGAGGGTACGTGTCACCTTCCGAAACTTTACAAGTTGATGAGCCTAGTGGACATGAGGTCTATAGAATAAATCGTGATGAATATTTTATTGGGTTTGTAATGAGGGCTTAATAAGGTCAATGAGGTATGTGGAAAAAAAAAAATGAAAACATGTCATAGGATCAAAAATGCAGAGGGCACACATATCTCAAGATTAACAAAAGAGAAATAATGCACTGCAATTCTAGCACTTGAACCGATATGTACCCTATAAAACTCAAGCTTGCGAAAAAATTTAAAAAAATTCTTTTCAGTCCGTGGTGAAAGAGATAGAAGAAAATGTGGTAAGAAAATATTGAAACACTTTTCAAAGGATCAACCACCAAGAGAGGACACATGGTAAGATTCCTTCACTCTCAAGCATATATGCGTTCCAAAGATCTCAATTCTATAGGATAAAATAAATAAGATAGCTTTTCCGTGTCTATGTGAAACATGATAGAAAGATGGACCCCCTCGTAAACAAGTAAAATGGAAGCACATGTTACATAAACAACAACCGATAATGTGGACACACATAACTAATCCAAGAGACTTCAAAGGAAATGTTCTCTGTGGAACTCAAGCCATGGAATGAGCAAAAAGAAACTTTGAAATTCAACCCGGACAAAGAAGGCTATGGAAGACTTTAAAAGGTATAAACTTATTGAAATCAGCCACAAATTGGTAAAAACTATAAAAAAAAGTGCAAAATAATAGTTTGTAGAAGACTTCAATGAACTAGAAACAAATAAAAAAGTTCACAAATAGAGATCTATGCATACAAATGCAAAAACAAGATATATTCAATAGATCGACCAATATTCTTATAATATTTCGACGAGATTTGGAATTTTAGAATTTATTAACTTTAAGTTGATGGTAGAAAAACTAGGGTTTCATAGATCTTAAACAAAATGAAAATTCTTTACTCGTGTAAATCAAAAAATCTAGATATATCTTATAAGCATAACAACCACTCTCGATACCATGTTAGGATTTATAAGGAATGTATAATAAACTAATTATAAATCCACAATATGATTGCCAAAGATTATAGATTATGAAGTGCAGTGATTAAACATAGATTAAGATGTTTATATTTCAATTACAGAATGTAATAACATTAACAGAAAGTAAATAAACATGGAACACATGAACACCAAATTTATAGTGGGGAAACCTTAAGTAGATAACCCCACTCGAAATAAAGCACTATCTCGTATTAAGAATTTCAACAATACCTTTACCCAACACTTCCACTTAAATCCTTGATCTTACAAAATGATTTCATAATAGTTCATCGCAATTGTAAAATACAATGATCACCAACAATATGATCTCTCGTGTATCATTATGGTACTAATGTATACATTTATTCATTACCATTCTCAATGGGTGAATCATCTAAACAATTTCACTCTTAAATGTGGAAGATTGATAATAAAGTTTAATAAATAAAATTTAAAATAATATGAGGTGTAAAGTGGTGATCCAACCAAAGAGGTATCCCTACTTGACATTATTACCCCATAGAAACATGTAGGACTTAGAGGAGAAACATTGGGTTGTGACAGAGAAACTTGATGAGAAATTCAAAAGGATAGAGATGTAGATGATCTCTATAACACTAATCTTTTTATCCAAGGAAGAATAAGTGACCTTCCTAAGGGACATTCATCGATGCGAGTTATGAGAGCTAATAAATTTCAAAAATTGATCATAACACCAAGTATCTTGATGATCTTCTTGGAAATCAAAGTTTATATGTGACAAGACATGTTTAGGGTTTCAATTAGAAATTAAATGAAAATAGGTTATGCAAAAATACATTGTTACAAGAAATGATATTGAAGGACCAAGCATTGAATAAGAGAAAAAGAGATAACTCTTAAATACAATCGAAGACAAGGTCAATTAGGCATCCTAATGATTCAAGGTATGAAGATATCATTTAATGGTTATTATTTCACTTGTAATGGATTTGGACATATAGGTAAGGAGTGTTGAAATTTTATCAAAGATGAAAATCCATGAAGGGTTAGTAGGAATGAGCTATCAAAGAATGTAATGTGCTACAATATTTATTAGATAGGTCATACTGCTACGTATTATCCATATGTACCTTTGAGTCAAAACCGGGGTAATGAAGGTTTCAAGGGAAGGAGTGGAGTTGTGTGATTCAATTTCAATACCATTGCACATGTTTATAGAGACTGTTATGAACTTTAAAGGAAATAAAAGATGTTTCAAAACTTATAAATTTAGGAAAGAAAACAAGACAAGATATGATAGGTAAGAATGAATAATGTGGTTACACCAAAAGCAAATATAGATGCAAAATAGGGAGTTATTCAAGGTAAAAATCAGAAGAAATAAGGAATGTGTGAGTTTCATGTGTCTAAGTTGTCTTATGACCTCTTCAAGTCACTTCTTCTAGATTCATTATGAAGAGGTATGTCCGTACTAGGATTTTTAGAGGTATAATCACCCTTATGAAGCATTGTAAGAAGTGGGAGATGATTGGTTTGGAGTATGATGATGTAAGATAATTTTCATGATGTCAAGTTATGTTTCTTATACTCTTGAAATATTTCAATCTATCTTGAGAGTGTTGAGTCGTTGTCATGATGACAAGATACTTTGTTCATATGTGAAGTATTTTAACTATGAGCGTATGAAGAAGTGTGAAGTGTATCTACATATGTAAGAGCCAAAGAGGTAATTATTTTGGTTGTTGATCATGGTTTTAGACCTATACATGGATTTTTTAGGTATGTAGTATTGTCCCAAACAAGAGTCTAGAGAATCATAATATTTTTTTTCACTTGTATGGTTGAGATGAGTGTGTGGAAGATAAATCCAAGTGAAGTGTTGTATATGTAAGTTCAAGGTTGGATATAGTTACGTGAAGAAGGTGAAAATGGTTATAGCAAGTCCTTAAGGATCAAAATGAAGGATGTCATGTGTTAAGTGATAACAATGAGAAAGGTTTCTATATTAATGAAGAACAACTCAATCATTTAACATGATGACTTGATCCGACCATCCGTAACAGTGTAATGGTATTCCCGGTGTATGATATGAGTTGACTTAGCCCATATATAGTTTCTCATCCATTGTCTTATGATTTAAAATGCATGTCCATCCTCCATAAGTGTTGGTTGAAGATTTTAAAAGGCATGACTAGGTCTTTGAAAGCATAGATGATATGTCCTTTAGTGAATATACATGGTTATAGGTCAGCAGATGAGTATCCGAGTCTATAAGTTGGGATACTTTCTCTTGATTCATGATTGTAATGTCTCTAGAGTATGTATGAATCATGAAGCTAGTATGTAGATGATTGAGAAGTGTCAGAACTATGAAAGTAATAAAAGTGTAGTAGTTAGTTTACAATCATTGTTGTAATCATGTGCATGGTTTCTAGGAGTCTGCAGTGGTACCTTGAACAATAAAATGGGAAGATAATATGGTTATTTGCAGCTTGAGTTAGTCCTCAAAGTTTATATAGTGATAAGGTATGTTTCTAAGATCTTGAAACACATTCCTTGAAGAAGAAACAATGTTGTAAGACTTTGAATGGGTACTTGAAGTTTGTAGTTGTATATTACACAAGATTATGAAGTGACAAGGAGGTTTGAAAGGACACTCAAGACTAAAATGTAGATTTGAAGCATGATGAAGGTATGTGGGATACAAAAATACTAGGTTTCTATGCCAATCATTTTTACCTAATTGTGTATGGTTCTTGAAGGTTTGTATTGTTTTATGAGAAATTATTATGGTATGTAACATGGTTTGCAAAGTCACTCTGGCCTAGAATGAAGAATTAAGACTCGATGAAGGTTGATTGAACCTTTACAACATCATCATGAGCCAAGGTATTTGTTTTGTGATCATTCAAGGAGTTGTTACAGTGTTGCAGAGGTATAAATGTAGTGTTACAGTGTCCTGTGGAATATTCTTACGGTAGGGGTTATGGAAATGAATCTCATTTAGGTACATTAGGGGTCTAGAATGCCTAGTAAATTTTTTTTAGGAATGATGGCAGGTATACATAGAGGTGAATCTTTTCATGAGCTCAAAAACTATATGATAGACATGCAAAGAAGGTCATGATGGACTATAATTGTAAGCTACAGTGTCCGTGAAGTCCTCTTGAGGTAGGAAGGATAGTCTTTTCCTTAAATCAATTTTAAAAGGTTTCAAAGAGGCTAGATTGGAAGTTTTATTGATTGAGTGTAGGTCTACTTCAAGAGGGATAAATTCATGTGTTCAAGAAGTATGTAATAGCATGGAAAAAATGCTATGAATACTAAGAAAGAGATTCAAGACAGAGGAGTTATGTTGTTACACCTAATTAATATGAAATCAAGGTAAGATCTCTAATTATTATGTTTTCTGTTAGAGTTTGGTAGAATATTCACAAAGGGATCTATAAAGAGTTGTTTCATGATGTTTATGATCTTCCATAGGTAGCAAAAGATTAGGTTTTAGGTCTGAAGTTGAGCTTCAAATCTCTAATTCCTAATAGTTTCTTATAGTCTGTTAATGCAAAATCCAATTGTGTGAGAGTGTTTTCAGTTAAGACAATTATATAAGGAGTCAAAGTGATGCTTCACACTCAAAATAAGGATTGTTGGCATGTATGAGTGCTATGTATACTTCTTCCCAAGAGGAGTTTTGTGTTCTTATGATAAAATGAAATTAAAAACTTAGTTAACGAAGGTAAAACAAGTTTTTGAGCTTGAATGAAGATTTTGGTTGATTTTTCAAACCAATAATATCTCTAAAGAATTTGAATGAAGATGAAGAACAATATTTCCAGGTATGTAATATGTCAATGTAAAAATGGGGAGAAGAACTAGGTTGTTTTCCACAATGAAAAATGGGTAGATTGTTGGCATGTGTGAGTTAGACTGTTTTCATTGATGTAAAATATCATTAATGACAAAGAGGATGATCTAGGGATGGTAGAAAATTCTTGGTATGATGGTGAGATGGGCAATTAAGTTATATCATGATGGAAAAAATGGAAATAGTGAGAATAAATTCACCTAGTAGGCCTTATCAGGTGACCTAGTTAGCCTAGAAGATGGTACATGGAGAACATATTTTCATGGTGGATCATTTTTTTGATGAAAAAGTGCAAGTTGAGCTCCATTCAGGTTAACTAGTCAAAGGGAAATTTAGAGGCCATAAAAAGAAGTGTTAATTAAAATGGCCATAACAGGAGTTACATGTGGAAGTTTGAGGTGATTCAAAATGTGTTGGAAAGAGGATTCACAAATATTTCCACTTGTTGGCTAGATTTTCTGCATAGCTCAAAACCTAGGCAGTCATGAGATAAATATTCCTCATTTAACCGGTGAGGCTCCCATGTCAGATTTGTCAATTTAAGTATGCTAATATCTAAATGGGGTTTTACTTTAATTACTCAGTTCATGAACCATAACTGAATAATTCTGCAGCAAGTAAGCAAGCTGTTTAAAGAAAGGAAAGTTATAGAAGAAGGTAATTACATAAACACATAGAAGAAATGGGAAAGATGTGCATCCCAATCAGTAGATGGCAGAGCTAAATTGTATGCACATAGAAGAATCCAATAGATATAAACACAAAATTATAAAACAAAGGTAGCTCTAGAACTAGATCAAAAATAACACAAATTTTATTAAGAGATATAAGATTAAAAGTAAGAAACACAAGACACCGTGACACAAATTTCTCCGGAAACTGATCCTTTGTATTCCTTTGCTCCAAGTGGCTCTCGGGGTTCAACACAAAGTCTAGAACACAAGATTGTTGCTTAAAAATTCGATTATTAACCAAAGGTTCTTCCTCTACTTATAGAATGTAGAGGGGCAATTACAAGTCGAAGCTTTTAGTTGTACTAGCACATGTGGAAGTCGAAAAGAAACAACCGGAAATCTCCCTCCTAGAATTCCTCTTTGTTTGACATGTATGATTTGCAATCGAAAATAGAACCTTCTATTTTACACGTGCCATCTATCTCTAAGTAGTTGACTTCTTCAAGTAATGGCTTTTAAACAAATCACTTGAGTTGTATAATTTAATTGATCACTCAATTACTTTGTCGGAGGAAAGAAGAAGGAGGAGGAAAGCTGCAGTCTTGTCATTTTCATGCCTGCATGTAGCTGATTCTTTTGCCTTTGATTCTCACCAAATTGGATCTGGGAGTAGCTGGATCTGGAAGCAAGCTAGATCTAGAAGTGACTAGAAGTAGCTGGATTTTACCTTCGCATTTTCTTCTCTTTTATCCTTGAAGATTTTGTAGTTCTTCTCCAGTACATGCATCAATGCAATGTTTTCCGTAGATAACTCATCATCCTTATTTTTAATTACATATGAGAAATTAAAAATTCTGGAAAGCACTCAGGGTGAATGCAACTTCAATGAAGGCTTCAACTGGAAGATGAGAGCACATGCACAAGATCTTGGAAGGAATTTTCCACGCACTGATTTCTTCACGGGCTGCATTCGAAACAAGAGGATGAAGCATTTGTCTTTGGCTGAAGCCTTTCAGAACTATGAGATCTAGATCTACATATGGATTTGCATCTGGATATGGATCTACACCTATATAACAAAATCGCTGGGCAATTGGGTTGTCAGTAGATGGAAAAGCTACAGCTCAAATAATTCCACTGCATGAGTGAATTCTTTCCTGCACGCATGAGTGAAGTCTTTCCTGCTTTGGATCTGTCTATCAATTCAGCAAGAGGTTCCGAGCCTAGATCTGTATCTCCTATATCTACAAATTTGGAAGTGATGCATTACTCCGTTGTGCTTTCTTTTTCATCTCTTTGCCATGACTTTATCAATCTTTTTCTGAATAATTCTTCTTCTAATTCGGCTAGAATTCTTCAATACTGGTGTGGGTCTGGATAATTCTTCAGATTTAGAGGATATACTCAATGCTTTGGACATTGATTAAAGCTCCCTTTCTTTTGTAAAACACCTGTAATAAGTTCCTGTAATTGATTCAGACAAAGATGGCCACCGGAGCATGAATAGTGAATTTTAATTGTAAAAATCTACACTTTTCAAGCCTGCTGCCCCAAAAATTGATGTTTAATTTGCACATAAAGAGAGCATGAATCATTTCAAAAACACCTAAGCACCTGTAACACCTATGCAAAAAATTATGCAAACAAAGATCAACCTCCTTCAAAGCATGTGCCAAATCTGGAAGCTTTTAGCCTTGTTTCCACCTTACCTGAGCAAAATCCTTCTTCAAATGGGGCGCACTTTTCCTCTTTGCTGCAATTCTTTACCTGTGAATTAAATAATTCACCCTTATGGCTTCCCATGCTTAGCCAAGTGGTCATCTGGATTCTGCTTACCATCTCCAAAAAAATTTGGAAAAATTTTTCTCGTCCCTTTAGGTAGATCATGCATAGGAGGAGTTATATTAAGAGGTCCTAAGGCCGCACCCCATGAAACAGTAATCACTGCAGGGGCAAGTGGATGATTCTGAATCATGAAAGGAGCTCATCTTCTTTGAGAATAGACTTGATGAATAATTCTAGCTGCCGGATTATGCTGAAGATGATCCAGATCTGGATGTGTTTGCACTCTTCTTCCTAGTGAAAGACTAGATCTGCGGCTTCTAACTTGAGGAGGATAATTGAAATTGAATTGCTCCTACAACACCGAATAAATGATCAGTCCTTCCTTATGCCTTCATGGATCAAGTGAATGGATGTTTAGCCAAGTTGATATTTGTATTGAAAACACTCTGATCTTCAAGAGATAAGCTTTGATCTGCAAAGATAGTTGTTCCCTAGTAGAGTCGCCAAAAACTGTTGGCTAGATTTTCTGCATAGCACAAAACCTAGGCAATCATGAGATAAATCTCCCTCATTTAACCAGTGAGGCTCCCGTGTCAGATTTTTCAATTTAAGTATGCTAATATCTAAATGGGGTTTTACTTTAAGTACTCAGTTCATGAACCATAACTAAATAATTCTGCAGCAAGTAAGTAGCTGTTTAAAGAAACGAAAGTTATAGAAGAAGGTAATTACATAAACACAGAAGAAATGGGATAGATGTGCATCCCAATCAGTAGATGGCAGAGCTAAATTGCATGCACATAGAAGAATCCAATAGATATAAACACAGAATTCTAAAACAAAGGCAGCTCTAGATCTAGATCTAAAATAACACAAATTTTATTAAGAAATTTAAGATTAAAAGCAAGAAACACAGTACACTGTGACACAAAGTTCTCCGGAAACCTGCTCCTTTGTATTCCTTTACTCCAAGTGGCTCTCAGGGGTTCAGCACAAAGTCTAGAACACAAGATTGTTGCTTACAAATTCTGATTATTAACCCAAAGGTTCTTCCTCTACTTATAGAATGTAGAAGGGCAATTACAAGTTGGAAGCTTTTAGTTGAACTAGCACATGTGGAAGTCGGAAAAGAAACAACTAGAAATATCCCTCCTGGAATTCCTCTTTGCATGACATGTATGATTTGCAACTGAAAATAGAACCTTCTATTTTGCACGTGCCACCTATCTCCAAGTAGTTGACTTCTTCAAGTAATGGCTTTTAAACCAATCACTTAAGTTGTATAATTTAATTGATCGCTCAATTACTTTGTCGGAGGAAAGAAGAAGGAAGAGGAAAGCTGCAGTCTTGTCCTTTTTCATGTCTGCATGCAACTGATTCTTTTGCCTTTGATTCTCACCAAATTGGATCTGGGAGTAGCTGGATCTGGAAGCAAGCTAGATTTGGAAGCAAGCTGGATTTGGAAGTGACTGGAAGCAGCTGGATTTTGCCTTCACCTTGTCTTCTCTTTTATCCTTGAAGCTTTTGTAGTTCTTCTCCAGTACATGCATCAATGCAATGTTTGTCGTAGATAACTCATCATCCTTATTTTTAATTGCATATGAGAAATTAAAAATTCTGGAAAGCACTCCGGGTGAATGCAACTTCAATGAAGGCTTCAACTAGAAGATGAGAGCACATGCACAAGATCTTGGAAGGAATTTTCCACGCACTGACTTCTTCACGGGCTGCATTCGAAACAAGAGGATGAAGCCTTTGTGCCGGAAGCCTTTGCAACTATGAGATCTGGATCTGCATATGGATTTGCATCTGCGTCTGCATCTACATCTAGATATGGATCTGCACCTGCATAACAAACTCTGGCAACTGGGTTGTGGATGGAAAAGCTGCAGCTCGAATAATTCCACTGCATGAGTGAAGTCTTTCCTGCACGCACGAGTGAAGTCTTTCCTGCACGCACGAGTGAAGTCTTTCCTACTCTGGATCTATCTATCAATTCAGCAAGAGGTTCCGAGCCTAGATCTGTATCTCCTATGTCTGCAAATTTGGAAGTGATGCATGACTCCGTTGTGCTTTCTTTTTCATCTCTCTTTGCCATGACTTTATCAATCTTTGTCTGAATAATTCTTCTTCTAATTCGGCCGGAATTCTTCAATACTGGTGCGGATCTGGATAATTCTTCAGATTCAGAGGATATATTCAATGCTTTGGACATTGATTAAAGCTCCCTTTCTTTTGTAAAACACCTGTAATAAGTTCCTGCAATTGATTCAGACAAAGATGGCCACCGGAGCATGAATAGTGAATTTTAATTATAAAAATCTACACTTTTCAAGTCTCGCTGCCCCAAAAATTGATGTTTAGATTGCACATAAAGAGAGCATGAATCTTTTCAACAACACCTGAGCACTTGTAACACATATGCAAACAATTATGCAAACAAAGATCAACCTCCTTCAAAGCATGCGCCAAATCTGGAAACTTTTAGCCTTGTTTCCACCTTGCCTGAGCAAAATCCTTCTTCAAATGGGGCGCACTTTTCCTCTTCGCTGCAATTCTTTACCTGTGAATTAAATAATTCACCCTTATGGCTGCCCATGCTTATATAACCCTCACAATTCTATAATTAATAATTGCCTTTCCTATTCCTGGCAATTAATTAATTAAAAATCATGCTTCTCTCTTTAAAAATAGCATGTTTAAGGACAGCCATCCAATAAATTAAATTTAATCATCCACTCTTCACTTCACTTAAGCTTCACAGTGTGCTTTGACCATAGCCACTGAAAATAGAATTTAATTTAATCAATTAATACTTTAAAAAGTATTATTTCCTTCTCAAAAGGGGCTGCATTAAATAAATTAAATTTATTTAATTTTGGAATTCTATTTTTAAATTCCTTTTGTCCACTTCCCTTTGTTGACTTTTCCACAAGCCTGGGTGCCAAAATTGGGTGAATAAATATTAACAAATATTTATTTAATGCATTATTATTCACCCAAGGTGGGTCGCACTTTTTGGAATAATAGAATTCTATTTTTAAGAATTTATAACAATGGGATTCTTTACCCTGCAAGGCAGCCCCGGAAATCCCATGATCCACTTAAGTGATTTGACTTTGATAATGAGATTATTTACCTGCAAGGTGTGCAATAAAATCCCATGATTTCACTTAAGTCACTTCTCTTTTATTTCACCATGAGAATTTTTACCTGCAAGGCAGAATAAATTCCGCCGCATGACCTCTAACTTTCCCAATCGTAGCTTAAGTGAATTTTATATCACGAGAAAAAGTACCCTGCTAGGAAGGTACAAAATTCCCACCTTTCCGCTTCTTCTATTTTTCCATTGCAGCCTTAAATCCTTTGTTTTCCAAAATGTGCCCAACCCCGTAGGGGCTTTTCTACGTGCACGACTTCACTTTTTCCCAGTGATCCAGACCTCCGATGGTGACTTCCTCCAGGCATAATGTGTGTATATGTTCTCCATTTGCTCTAGGACAAGAACAAGGGCTTACTCGAAAAGGGATTGTTCAGAGAAATTTCACAGAAAACCAAACGGGACAACACAAAAACATGAAAAATTTGCCAAAAGTTACAAATAAAGCCTAGAACTTATTCTTTGTTAAAACCCTTCTGGTACATAGGAATAATGACATGTTCGATCATAACAGAGTTAAACGGAGCACAAATTGCCTCAAACGGGGCTCAAAATAATTGAATACAAATTTCCCGTAGACAAATCCCGACGACATAATATAACAATTTTGGGCATCTGGGTATTTGGTGAAAATGGCTAATATGGTTCTTTGTCTTGGACGCAATACAAGAACTTTATGGCAATAAAAACACAAAACGACCCATTATTTTAAAAGTACGAATTTTTTTGGATAGGGTAGTCACAGATTTCAGGATGAAATCTAGGGACACCACCACTAATATTAGTTTTGTCTCATGATGAGGTATTTTGATGTTCTTTCTAAGTCAATCTTTTGATAGTATATGACATGAAATGATTTTTAAAAAGTTTAAGTTTGTTTAAAACATGAGATGGATTAGGAGATGTTTTTTGTCACCTATAATGTGAAGAGGGATGAATTTGGAATCAAATTAATCAACTTAGAGGTATTTAATTTTCTTTAAAATGTTTGTATTAGTTGATCTTTGGGTAGGATGATTTGGTGATGACAAACATTATTATGGGTTGAGTAGGAGATTGTTTCAAGGCTTTTAACTTTCTTATAAGTGTTATACAGGATTAGGAATTTCCATAAAGTGGTTACATAACATATTTTTAATGATGTTAAGTCATTTGGTGGCCTAATGAAGTTTCCAATGTGCTTAAAGGTGTAGAAAACATCAATTTTGAGATTTACAAAGAGTATTGGGCCCATTAAATGAAATAATTTGATTGTTTGAGATAAATTGTGACAATTTATGGATGTTAAATGTTATTTTAATCATGCATGGTGGTTTTTGGGTCATGACTAAGCATGGTTTTGGAATGAGGGGATTTATGTCATTCCAATGCAAGAGTTTTTGGGATTTTGGTTCATGGATGAAGTTTTTTTGCTAGGTTGACCTATCCGGGTCAATTATGAAGGTTCCATTGATTCTTGTGGGATTTTCTCGTAGGCTGGTATGGTTATGCAAGTGGAGTGAAATTGGCCTCTTTTGAATTTGAATCAAGGAGAGGCTATAAAAATTAAGTTTTGGGTACAATTGTGCTAATATTTTGGAACCAATTTTATCTTCTTTTGAAGAACCTTTTACCGCAAAGAAAATCCCTTTGGCCCTAGCCCAAAACCCTTATAACTCCATTCTAGGACATCAAATGGTTGTGTTTTCATGAGGAGGATTTGAGAAAAGCAAATTTGGTGATGTTTTTTAGAGAAATTTGAAGGAGGGAAAATATGGATCCTTATGTTTAGATGTTATATTCATATCATATTGATATTTTTTTCGTGTTTCAAAATTTTCTTGAATCTGATGTTGAGTTCTAATCATTTGTAAAGTATCATATCTTCATATGTATTCATGAGACAAGGGTGATTGTCTTGAGAGCTCATGCTTGTATCTTGTTGATCATTGTTGAAGACATTACTCACTGTGATATGATTTTAATATCTATATAAGTGTGTTGATATGATTTTATTATAAATATAAGTGGCTTTATGTGTTTATCATTATGATCCTTGCATTGAGCATATTTCATTGTGAAGACTATATGTTTTGATATGTGTTCTTCATGAGTCCGTGTGGCTTGGATTTGAAGCACAAGTGTGAAAGATTTATTGAGGACTGATTCATCCCCCTCTCAATCCTTATCACCTTGAAAACTCATACAAGTCTATAAGATGGTTGCAAGGTGATATTAAGGTTTTGCGGGCACTCATCTAGACCTAGTCTAGGTACTTAGAGGCCAAATAGAGCACAATACTTAGGTGTAGAACCATGTGAGATAATATAAGCATGCATAGGTGCGATAAATGTTGTATTAAGTGTGTTAGGTCCTTTTGGAGAGATTGGGAGTATAGGTATGGTGTTATTATTTTTTTAACATGGTCTAAATTAGACATAATCCTAGTGCATGGAGACCTAAAAGGCATGACAAGTAACTTGCAAATGTGTGTGAGCACTTCAAAACAATCATGAAGGTATGTAATGTAATATTCATCATGTAGAGGTAGTTTGTGGCTTTTTGAGTATGGTTATTGTGTTAGTTTACTTGGTTGTGGCATAAAACATGTAGAAGCCCCGAGGCACAATCATGCAAGTCCTAGTGGTGGTTAATATGAAGAGATATATATGAATAAGTGAGCATTGTAGATTTTAGTAAAGGGTTTCCTAGTGTTGTGGGAAATTTTTCAGGTTTCCATGATGAATATTTTACAAGATACGATGTTTTTGGTCCTATCGACGTATATAAAACATGTTTTCTAGCTCGAAGTGAGAGAAATGTTCTTGGTTAGAAGGTGTGACGTCTACATGGGACCTAAAACTTGTAGGGATGATTTTTCATGAAGTTAAGAAGATCTCACATTTTAAATGGGATCAAGTGAGGCCCTAAAATTTATGAATGATTGCTAAGAATGTAACTTACTTTTTATATGCTTGAAATCCTTGGGTATGAGCGATAGGATAAATATTTGTGTTTGTTAGTTCTTAATTAATTAAATCATTAAAATTTATGATTTTAGGTGACATATGACTCTCCCAAATTTTAGATGGTGGTGGTTTTGTTATCCATGAAATTGACAAGGGCAATTTTTCAGTTAACCATAACAAAATTTTCCATTTTGGTCCCCCGTTAAGGTATCTTAACGTTCAGAATGGCATAAAATCCCTTTCTGAAAAATTTAGTGTTTAGAACTTGGTCATTTTCAACCTTTTTGGGTTGGGCGCAGTTTTCATTCACGTTACATAAACCAAAACTGTGCCCCTCCATTCCTTTGGCACATTCTAGGGAGTGTTAACACTACAAATGTTGCACCTCCCAATGTTGTGCCTCTCAATGTTGCGCCTCTCAAAGGTGTGCCAAGGCGCAAGCGCCATCTTGTTATCACTCTCTAAAGTGCGAAGTGGGTGCTGAAAATGTAGTGTCAACACTCCCAAAGCTGTCTATGGCACAAATCTCTTCGTGTCGACATCCACTTAAGTGTGCCATAAAAAAGTTGGGGGCACATTTATTGCACCTTTTGCTATATATAGGCACATCGACTGTCATTTTCATGATTGAAAAAACATGAAAAGTTATTCATCCGTACTTTTCAGTGCTCCTATCGCCTCGCATGTTGCCATTTGTCATGTTCATGGACCCCACATCATCTCCTTTATCGTTATATATTCTTGGTAAGTGGCCCTTTCCCTTCTTGTGGATTTTTGTGGTTTTTATGTTGGTTTAGGTGGTTAGGATTGATAATAACAATGAACCTAAGAAGATAACTCAATCCCAACACATATTGCAAAACCCACCTTCAAACTGTTTTTCACTCTCCTTCCAGATCTACTAATCTGGAAGGCTCTGCCTCATAATGGACCCCTGTCCCTTTTCTCCTCCGTTCCCTGCTTTGCAAAGGTTAACCCCTTGCTATCAAAATATGAGTTGAGAGATTTAAAAACCACAAAGTAAAGAGAATGGTCTTGTTGTCTTCCAAATGGTGCAATTTTCATACATACTACATAAAAAATAGTCGCACCCCTTTGGTGCACTATGAACTCACGTAACAGAAGCCTTTCCCGCGCCTTGTAAAAACTCCAAAAATTCCTAAGGCACTGGCGTAAGTGTACCTCTACAGTGAATAACAACACTTCATGCTATACAAACCCTTCTCACGCCGTGCAAGCTTAACCCCTTGGTGCACCTCACCTTGATGTTACATCTACCACATATGTGCCAATGGCGCACCCCGAGACCTGCTACACCAAATAAATCTATGCCCAGTTAAAGTACTTCATATGGCGTAAGCACATATTACTTGACATCAACATCTGAATGTTGTGTATAACCTTTCCGCACCCGCACCCCTTTAGTGTTGCTTTCTCCCGTGTAACACTTTCCCAAAGTGCACCTTTCTTTTCTAAGTCCCTGCAGCCTGCAGTAAAGCTGCGCCTTACGCCCAGAGGCTCATAAATTGCTAACTTTTCATTATGTAAGCTTTGATGGATGACTTAATGGCTAACATGGATCTTCTACAATGGACTTCCCCGATTCTTCTTGCAAATCAACAAGCTAAACTTAGATTCACACATGTCTTCTTTGAGTAAGGATCCAACCAATTCCAAAGGTAAGGCCAAGCTAACGAGAAGAAGAAATGAAATATAAATACCAAAGGGTCAGGATGCCTGAATCTCTTGCAGAGTGTGATCTTGATATCATAGATTTAGAACTCGGGCACATTGACATGGAAGACTTCTGGGCTAGAACCAAGAAGGTCACAAGCAGCCCATGGATGGATAAATTGGTTAGCAGTGGTCGCACTTTGCTACAGGGATCCCAGTGAGCACAATCAACAATGAATTTATGATGTTGGTGGGTCATTACAATAAGGACACAAGATGTGTCAAAAATGAGAAGGGTGAGGTGATAATCAACCTCACGGCCCGAAATTTTGAGATCATGTTGGGTATCCCTCACCACAAACATTTTGTAGCAGTGAGCCAAGAGGACTGCATGAAGACATGGACTGAAAATGAAGACAAATGTATGCAGTTAATGAATGAGGTGTACCTCAAAAATAAGAAGGTGAAAAGCAGGTGGCCACAAGTCATTCATCGCAGTGACTTTTCAGAGGAGCTAAGTGACACAATCACCTTCCTGAGCAGGGTGTTTGGGCTCCCGATGCCCATTACTTTCAAAAGTGGATGCTTAGGTATTTAGAAACAATGAATAAAATTACTCCCGACCAGCATTTTGAATGGGGAGGGATTATCAGCAGCACAATCTCAGAACAAATTCAACAACTTTCAACAACTAGGAGGTTCTATATGAACTCATATGTAGTATATTGCCTCAAAGAGGGACTACCCAGCATTGAATCGGTATGGGGTATGGCCCCAAGTCAAAATATATGAGTACTATCCAGAGTTAAGACTGGAGAACAACATAGCCTAATTCAAGTAAAGTCAATGATGTCTTCTTCTATGGTGTCATCTACCTCTTGAGGCCCAACATGACTTACGGTTGGATGACCAAAAGTGTGGTCACCACCACAGAGAAGTGGGGAGTGTTATTCACGTAATTCCCCACTTTCACCTATCTCAGAGCTGCTAACTTCTTAGGAGAGCCCACCAAATTACCGAGGTATGTGGGACCCAAGTTGATTCTATTGGAGCTATCTAGACAACTTATCACATACCATGAGAAGTGTTTGAAATGGAAGAAGGGTGGAACTCCTTTCCCCCTCACAGTGGGTAGGTACACCGCACTTCATAGAGAAAAGCTTGGGATATGTTTATAGATGTTGAATTTCTCAATTTGAAACATAATTTCGGCAAGGCTAACCTTTGATCTTCATGATTTCCTTCAAGGGAAAATATTGATCCGATTCATGTCCCCGTTGAAGATATCTACATCGATCTATATCACGAAGTTGAGATCAAATGAAAGGATCACTCCTACTTGGCCCTAGCAGAGATCATTCAATGTGGTGTGGCTATCATCCCAAAGGATTTCAAGCAACTGATCAAGAAGTTGATCAGGTTTATCTAGACACGAATGGGGACAATTGGCCATTTACTGAAATTGATAGGAACAAGACCCCTCGACTATTTAGGAAAGGATCAAGGGCACTCGCAATGCACCGAGCATTGGTGCAAGAAAAATGGTATCATCTTCCTTGGGATAGACTTTACCACGTCTCCCTTGGGTAATGCACCCACCAAGCTGAAACACTTGCCTAAAGGCAAAGGAAAAGGTAAAAAGGAGAGGCAAGCACTACTCAGGAGGAAGTTCCTGAGAGCCCTCCTTCCACTTCCAAGGAGCAAGTAGTAAACCTGGTATCCCCATGAAAATAAGAAGTGGCTAGTGCTCTAATGAGACACATCCACAAAGGATTTCGTCATCGCTTACTGTTTGGTGAGGTCCCAACCATCCCCTCTCTCACTCCTCCCGCCCCCTCATGTCACTCAACCAACCACTCCTTTGGTTGTGTCTTCTCCCCCGTCTTCTACCTTTCCCCCTCCCTCTTCCTCCATCTTCTCTTCCCTCACGGATCTGTCCCCCAACATTTCTTCCCTCATCTCACAGATCCCTTCCACCCCCATGGTTCCCTCTCCTGTAGTGACTCCTACCCCCATGAGTGTTGGAATGTTGGCTTCTTTCTCAATGCCACCACTAAGTGTCTCGACACATTTCCCCATGTCCACTGTAGTTGCTCCTTCTTCCACCCTCGTTTCCTCCTCTTCCTCTGGTCACACTCCCCTAAGTTCGAATGGATCTCCGAACACCCGATCCAAAGACAAGAGGAAAGTCCCTATTGCACCTATGGACTTCTCTGTTATTCCGCTAAAGGGGCTAAGAAGCAAAAGGCTATAACCCGCTTCTCTTAAAGCACTTTAGGTGAAAGGGTTATGAAGATCGCATACCCTGATCCCACAAAGAAGAAAGAAGATTTGTCTCCTATAGATTTTACAGTGACTCAGGTCACAATGGGAACATCATCAAAGAGCCTACAAGGAGAGGCCTTATCTGTAGCAGATGCCCTTTGCAAGAAGCTTCAAGAAGCAAAGGAAGAGAAGAGAATATTAAAAGAACAAAACAAACATCTTCTCCAAGCCCTACAAAATATGGGCAATGCACCTCCTATAGCTGCCACCGAAACTCCTGAAGCCCTTAGTCAGGAGAAGATAAATGAGTACACCAAGATCAGCGAGCAAGGTATAGCAGTGTCTACATGGAGAGAGTATATCCTCAAAGATAGTGAGGAAGTGATTACAAAGTTCACAAAGCTCTATCAAAATATAGATCAAGCGAACAAGGAACTCTAGGAAATAGCAGGGCCTATCTCCGAAGAGTTAGACCATGTCAGGTTACAACATGAGACGTTCAGAAGATGCTCAACTGCCTAGCCGATGACTTGGTGAAATTCGGCATATTTGATCACCCGAGAGCACCCAACAAATTCATTGCTGCTTTAGACTATCGGGTTGACCAAATGGAGTTTGTCTTGGAAAAGATAGACAAAATCAAGGAGGAATCCCTAGATGCCATGCATCAAATGGAGCAGATCATCTTAAGAATGTCTCTAGGGTTACTCGGTGTAGCGTATGCCTTGAGGAAGGTAGATGATACTATTTAGCTTTTCAAGGGAATCATGTCACAAGGTTTAGCGTCAGAGGCCACTTTTGATATAGAATCTATCAACAACCTTCTTGCCTGTCATGAATTCATTAGGTACCTGATGGAGGTAGGCAACGAATACTTAAAACTCTCTAAAAGACTCAAAGATGAACGAAAAACTTGCGAAGTAATCAGAGATCACACCAAGGGTCCCACTCAGGATCAACTTCAGGTGATGGTTAGCAATTTCATAGAGTATCGAGCTCAATTTCACATTACCTCTCCTGGGCAGAAGAAAGACACTCCTTTCAAGCCAAGGGATGATGATGAATAGGCTCCTTCCTCCTGGGATAAATCCCATTTTTGTAAAATTATTTAAAAGTATGTTGGCACAAATGATGACATCATCCATGTTGCACCATGAGATGTTGTCATCCACAAATTGCCCTAAAGTCAACATTTGACTTTTAGATATTTTGTAAATAGTTGTTGGCTCCTTTTTGTCTTCTTTCTCCTTCTCCTTCTATAAATACTTGGATACTTGTAGTATTCAAGGGTGAGAAAATTTGTATGAAAAATAGAAGTGAGGAGAGAAAGACTTTGAGCTTTCTTGTAATAGAACAAATATTAATACAAAAATTGAGACTTTGTGCTGAATTCCTATGTTATGTGTTAGATCTTTCTTAAGTTAGATCTGCATACTTATTTTGTTGGATTCACCTATGCTTTTGTCATTTGTTTATCAGTATTGCTTTGTTTGTTTATGTGAGTAAGTTTGGCTCTGTTTACTACTAGCCCAAAACATAAACCCTCTGACCTTTCTACTTTGGAATTCTTTTCTTTTCTCCCTTCAGATCCATCTTTCTTCTTTTCCTTCCTTCATTCCTTTTTGTTCTTCGTCGGAACTAACTCTACCGGGATGAGATCCCAAAACCCCCGAAGGAAGGATACCGTAAGACTTACATAGATTCTCTGCTAGTAGAATATCAATAAATTAGTTTTGCTTTTTTGTCTCAAAGAGGGGAAATGCCCTACACACTGTTGTCCTATCTATCCATAAATCTTCCCACCCGGCTGATTTTCGAGACCAATAGGTTTCGAGATCATGACACTTAATGGAGCCACCGAAAACCGTAGTTTCTAGGAAAGAAGTATTTTCTCTCAATTTTACCATTAGACCCCATGTGTAATTTAATTTTATGAGATATTTTGGAGATATGATACATTTTAAAATCCATATCATATCTTGGTGAGATTATTTAATGACATGTATAGATCAAAATAGGCTGACTAGTTTTTGGGCCTAAAAGGGAAATTTTATAGTCTTTGTGAATGGAAGGGCTTGAGAACTTGTGGGATTTGTGATGAAATATTATGAGCTTGGATGTGTTTTAAACATCCCATATGAAATGGTTCATTTTTTTGAACTATGAAACTATGTTGAAGTGACATGAAGAAGGTCACAAGTTGACCTAGTTCGACTCAGTTGAGACAACACTATTTTGGTGAGAAGATTGATGTAGAAGAGAAATGTTTTGTCTTATCTCGATGATGGATATCCATTGGAGATTGAATAGAGATTAATTTATTTCATATTGAATTCATTTATAGGTATTAAATACATCAGAAAGGTTACAAAAATTTGAGATTCCAAAATTGGTTCTTGAGAAGTTTAGTTCTCTAAAGAGGATAAATGGTTCCATTTGCATTGTTGGATGTTTCATGAAGTATAACATACTTATATTTGTTATAAATTTCATTATATTTTTAATTAGTGTTTAAATTTCATAGTTGATGTGTTTTGGTGTGATATTAATCTTTATTATTGAAGAGTGGTTGTCCGAGGTGGCGATTTAAGTAGGAAATAGTCCTTTTTATATTTTATGATGAAATTGCTTGGTAAAGAGTATTGTGAGATGATGGATGATGTTGTAAGGGTACTATGGAAATGTTTTATTTTTTTTGTGGTATTAAAAATCTTGATGAATTTTTTGGAGGTATTGAAGTTCTTAGAGAAGGATATTTACTTGTTTTGAGCCTTGTTGGGCTTGTTAGTTGTCTTGGTGCATTGACGACCCATGAGGGTTCTTAATGATGACTTGTATGGTGTTTTATATTTTTTTTCAAGTTGGTATGACCTAAATTTAATGGTTATGGATGACCTCTCTATGTTTTGAATTGAATCATGTATAAAAGTGCATATATGGTTCATTTTTGAACAAGTGAAGTGAGAGGGGAAAAGTACAAGCTAGGTGAGATAATGAAAGAGGTTCAAGGGTATCAAGATAGAGCTGAGGGAGTGTGAAAATGTATAAGGTGTGTTTAATATCTATTGTGTAAGATTATATTTCCAAATCAGTCCATGTTTGTGAAATTTTTAGTGAAGTAGGAGATGGTGCGTTTAAAGAGGGTTTGAAGGTGTATGAGTTAATTTTTTTTATCACTATAAGCTATGTATATTGGTAGCATATATTTAGTAGTATTTTGATAAAAACTTTTGTGATAATTAATATTAATACAATTCCTTTGTTGTGAGTAATATCAATAAGGGTTTTTAGGGGTTGGTGCTCCTTATGTGGTTGATGCCTCACAAAATAAATATTATGTGATGAGTCATATTCATGTAAGTATTTTTGTTTTAAGTAATATTAGGTCATTTTAGATAATTTTAATTGCTTGAAAGTAGATCCTTTATAGCACTAAAATTGCAAGTAAGCAAAGTGAAATGTTTTTCAGTAAGGAACAATTATTTGATGGGATAAAATATGATTTTTGGAGTCTCACGATGGGGAATCAAATCAAGTCCTTATGGTGTGATATTTTGTAATCTATGTTGGAAAAATATAAATCTCTTAAAACTCCTCCAACAAGTGTTGTAAAAAAGAATCTTAGTAGCGATAAATCTAAGGCTATGAGTGTAATCATGTGTGTTCTAGTTGAACTTGAACTTATTAAGGTCATGTATTATACATTAACAAAACCAACACGGGAGAAACTTTATGTCCTTGATGAAGAATATTCTAAGGTAAAAATAGATAAGCTCTAAAATTTAAGAAATCAGTTTGAAGGCTTAAAGATGAGTGAAGAAGAGTCCATTACTACATATTTTCTTATATGTGATAAGGTTTTCAAAACCATGAAAGGTCTAGGTGAAGAAGTGAAGGAAGAACTTGTGGTAGAAAATATATCAAGGTCTCTAACTCCAAAATTTGACTCTAAAATGTCTATAAAGTCGAGGATTTTATTCTCTTGACAATGAATAAGTTACATGGAACTTTTAATTCATATGAAAGGAGGGTTGTTGACTCTAAAACACTAAAGAAGTAAATTGTTTTTAACACTTAAATGAAGACAACGGGAAAAAAGGTTAAGAATGATGATGTTGTTCCCAAAATTGATGATTAAGATCTCTTTCCAATTATTTCTATAAGACTAAAGGTTGTATCAGGTAAGTAAAAAGAGAATATTCCTTTCAAATGCTTTAATTGTGGCAAGATAGGCCATTATTCTATCAAACACCCTCACAAGAACAAGGGTGAAGTTTAAAATTAGAATGAGAATGATGGAAATCATTACAAGAAGACTCATAGGTTTTAAAAGGAAATAAGGTTTTCAAAAGGTTTGACAACAAGAAGAAGATCAAAAAGAGATTATACTCAAAAGAAGAAGCTTGCTCATTAGAAAAAAATTAGTGATAGTTGTGTCTCTTATTATGATTATGAAAATGAGAATGGTGATGTTGGTGATGAGGTCTTATTCATGACCAAGGGGTCCATGAGGTGTATAAGTGATAGGTACACATTGTTGGGTGACTTCATTTGTTAATCTTGCAATGACTTTGAAGAATAATACAAAGATGATTTTGAGGCTAAATTACTCTGTGTTCATACTAAGTTAAAGCATGTAAATAAAAACAACATGAAGATGAGATATAAATTCAAGGAATATGAGGAAAACATGTAGGACCTAGAGGAGATACATTAGGTTGTGACAAAGAAACTTAACGAGACAATCAAAAGGTTAGAGATGTGGATGAGCTCCATGACACTAAGCTTTTGATATAAGGAAGAAGAAGTGACCTTTTCTAATGGATATTTGTCCGATGCCGCCAGGAGAGCTAAGACATTTCAAAAAAATAGAACAAAAATGAACTTGATGATAATTATGTAGGTGACAAGACATGTTTAGGGTTTAAAGGAAACCTAAAAGGAAAATATTTTATGTAATAATACATTGTTATAAGAAAGGAGATTGAAGGACTAAGCATCAAATAAGATAAACCGGAGAGAAGTGTTAAAGACAAGGTCAATTAGGTAACCTAATGATTCAAGGTTTGAGAGATCATTTAATAGTTATTAGTTCACTTGTAATGGATTTATACATAGAGGTAAGGAGTTTAGGAAGTTTATCAAAGATGAACATCTATGGAGGGATAGTAGGAATGGGATATCAAAGAATATAATGTTCTACAATTGTCATTAGATAGGTCATACTTTGCTATATATTGTCTATATGTACCTTTAAGTCAGAATTGGGTAATGAAGGTTTCAAAGGAAGGAGTGGAGTTGTGTACTTCAATTGTAATAATATTGCACATGTTGCTAGAGACTGCTATGATCCTTAAAGGAAATAAAATTTATTTCAAGACTCCAAAATTCAGGAAAGAAGACAAGACATGATATGGGAGATAAGAATGAAATTTTTATTCCACCAAAAGAAAATATGGATGAAAAATAAGGAGTTATTCAGGGTAAAAATTAGAAGCAAGAAGGAAGGTGTGAGTTTTAGGTGTCTAAGAGGGCTTATGACCTCTTCAAGTCACTATTATAGATTCATTATGAAGAGGTATGTCGTACATTTAGGATTTTTAGAGGTATAATCACCCTTATGAAGCATTATAAGAATTGGGAGATGATTGTCTTGGATTATGATGATGTAGGAGTGTTTTCATGATGTCAAGGTATGTTTCTTATACTCTTGAAATATTTCAATCTATCTTGAGAGTGTTGAGTCATTGCCATGATGACATGATACATCATTCATATGTGAAGTATGTTAACCGTGAAAGTATGAAGAAGTGTGAAGTCTATATACATATATAAGAGTCAAAGAGGTAAGTATTTTGGTTGTTGAGCTTGGTTTTAGACCTGTACATGGTTGTTTGGGGTATGTAGTATTGTCTCAAGAAATATTTTAGAGAAGCATAAGAGTTTTTGTACTTGTATGGTTGAGATGAGTGTGTGAAAGATAAATCCAAGTGAACTGTTGTATATGGAAGTTCAAGGTCAGCTATAGCTATGTGAAGAAAGTGAAAATGGTTACAGGATGTCCTTAAGGATCAAAATTAAGGATGAAATGTGTTAGGTGATAACAATGAGAAAGGTTTCTAGATTCATGAATAAAAACTCAATCATTCAACATGATGAATTGATCGGACCATCTATATCAAGTGTAATTGTGATCCCTAGGTATGATATAATTTGAATTATCCCATATAAAGTCTCTCATCCATTTTCTTATGATTTAACAAGCAATTTCATACTCCATAAGTGTTGGTTACAAAGTGTATAAAGCATGATTAGGTCTGTGAAAGCATAGATGATATGTCCTTCTCGTGGATATGTATGGTTATAGGTTTGAGGATGAATATCGAGTGTATAGGCTAGGATACTTTGTTTTGATTCATGATTATAATGTCTCTAGAGTATGTATGCATGATGAAGCTAGTATGTATATGATTGAGAACTTTTAGAACTATGAGAGTGAAAAAATTGTAGTGTTTAGTTGATAATCATGGTTTTGATCACGTGCATTGTTTCTTGGAATTTGCACTGGTACCTTAAACATTAAAATGGGAAGATAATATGGTTATTTGTAGCTTAATGTTAGTCCCAAGACTTTATATAGTGATAAGGTATGGTTTTAATCTCTCTAATCCCATTCCTTGAAGAAGAAACAATGTTATAGGACTATGAATGGTTACTTAAAATTTTTATTTGTATCTTACACAAGATCATGAAGTGACAAGGAGGTTTGAAAGGACACTCAAGACTAAAATGTAGATTTAAAGCATGATGAAGGTATGTGGAAACAAAAAAATTGTATATGCCTATGCCAATCATGTTTACCTAAATATGTATGGTTGATTAAAGGTTTGTATTATTGTATTAGACAATATTTTTGGTATGTAACATGGTTTTTTAAGTCACTCTATCCTAGAGTGAAGAATTAAGACCCGATGAAGGTAGATTGATCCTTTACAACATCATCATGAGCTAAGGTATTTGTTTTGTGATCATTTATGGAGTTTTTATAGTGTTTCATAGGTATGAATGTAGTGTTACAGTCCGTGGAATATTCTTAAGGTAGGGAAGATGGAAATGAAACTCATTTAGGTATATTAGGGGTCTAGAATGCCTAGTAAGAAGAAAAAATTAGGAATGATGGTATGTATACATAGAGGTGAATCTTTTCATGAGCTCAAAAAATATATGATAGACATGCAAAGAAGGTCATGGTGGACTATAATTGCAAGCTACAAGTCCGTGAAGTCCTCTTGAGATAGGGAAGATAGTCTTTTCCTTGAATCAATTTTAAAAGGTTTCAAAGAGGCTAGATTGGAAGAGTTGTTGATGAGTGTAGGTCTACTTCAAGAGGGATGAATTCATGTTCTCAAGAAGGATACAATAGCATTGAAAGAAGGCTATGAAAACTTAGAAATAGATTTAGGGCAAGAGGAGTTATTATTGTTACACCTACATAACATAAAATCAAGGTAAGATCTCTTATTATTATGTTTTCAATTAGAATTTGGTAGAATATTCACAAAGGGATCTATAAGGAGTTATTTCATTATGTTTATGAGATTTCATAGCTAGTGAGACGATTGGGTGTTTAGGTCGAAGGTGAGCTTCAAGGCTATAAGTCCTAATTTTTTCTTACGAGTATGTTAACACAAAATCAAAGTCTGTGTGAGAGTGTTTTCATTTAAGACAATTATATAAGGAGTCAAAGTGATGCTTCACACTTAAAATAAGGATTTTTGTCATGTATGAGTGTTATTTATACTTCTTCCCAAGAGGAGTTTTGTGTTCTTACGATAAAATGAAGCTAAAAAGCGAGTTAAGGAAGGAAAACCAAGTTTGTGAGCTTGAATGAAGGTTTTGGTTTATTTTTAAAACCAATAAGTTCTATAAAGAAGTTTAATGATGATGAAGAACAATATTTTGAGGTATTTTATTTGTCAATGTAAAAATGGGGAGAAGAACTAGGTTGTTTTCCATCAATGAAAAAGGGGAATATTGTTGGTATGTGTGAGTTAGAGTGTTTTCATTGATGTAAAATATCATTAATGAAAAAAGGATGATCTATGGATGATATAAAATACTTGGTATGATGGTGATATGGACAATAAAGTTATATCATGATGGAAAAAGTTGAAACAGTGAGAATGGATTCACCTAGTAAGCCTAATCAAAGTTACTTATTTAGCCTAGAAGATTATACATGGATAAAATATTAACATCCATACATGGTCGCAATTTAGCTCAACCAATAAAATTATTTTATTTAATGGTCCCAAGTAATCTTTATTCTTCTCAAAACTATTGTTTCCTACACTCTTCAAAGTGTTGGTGTGTGTATTTTCACATCATTAGGTGAGTCATCTCACTTAGGTGAGATCGTAGGTCCATGTGTCATTTAGGGGTCATTATGATATTCCTTTATGCGTCGGTGCAAGGCCAACACGTCGTGTGTCATTGGGAGTTACACTTCTATTCTAGGAATGTAAATCCCCCTCTCTACTCGAGTTGTCATGATTGCAAAGATTGGGGTTACTCAAAGCACCTCCTATACATACATGTCTTTTGATCTATGAGATAGAGGAGAGTTTTATGGCTTAACCAGTTCTGCCCATGTTTCAAATATTTGCATGCACATTTGGTTGATGCTTGCTCCTCCCGAGATCTCTTCACGTTGTCGTTCGCACGTCCGTTGATGTGCATGTCATCCCTCGTGATCCTCACTTGCGGGTTTTAAACCCTCTTTCATGGTATCAGAGTGGATCTTGTGGATCCATGCACTCCTCGGCATTGCTCGTGCATTTTCTAGCTTCCGGTGTGATATTCAAATCTCTTTCAGCGTGTGTCGTAATGGAAATTCGATCGTGCTCTACTTGCATTGATTTCGGGCATTTCCATACCTCTATTCGGTTTTTGGGTTGTTCGTGGTTTCGCAGCTCATTTTTTTCAAGTGTTTGGTGTTCATGGTTTTTTTAACCTTGAGGGGTTTCATGTTGCTGGAATCTACCATGCATTGGGAGCTTCAACCTATCCACGGTCGAATACCAATACCCCTGCTCGAGCTCAAATTCTGCATACGACTCGGGGCTCGGCATTTGGTGTTTTACATTGTTTTGTGCATGGGTTCCTTGTTGCTCGCATTCGGTTGATGGTTTTGTGCTAATTTACATTGGTTCACCATTACCTACAACCTGCTTAAGCCAGACATTGTTCACTCTGGAGTATTGCCATTCGTGGAGTAGCTCCAAGCATGTATTGCCTGGGTTTGAAATGTGCTTGGCACGTTTTTGTTGCAGACCCACGTTTTTTCTCCCAGATGTGGGCCTCCACTCCTCCAGTGCATCTCCCAGCCATTTCGCTCATCAGCTCCACCTCCAGCGACCTCCCACGCACCTGCCTTGGAAACCGACTCCTACAGCATTGGAAAAACGTTTTGCATTGGGAAAACATGTTTTTGACCTTCTCAGCATTGGAAAAATGTTTTTTTGTTTGTTGTTTTCTTGGTCACTTAAACCTATGACTCAGTAGCACTGCACAAAGACGTGGCCACCTCCCTCCAGCTTCTTCCTCAACATGGCCCCAATTCTGTAGTCAAACCGTTACAACATCTCACAACCAACACATTTTTTGTTTTCTTGGCACATTTTTATTTTGTTATAGACCTGAGTGGAACAACAACCTCCAGCTCTCTTCCACGTGGCTTCTCATTCAAACTCCAAGCATGGGCCCCCTCATTATCTTTTTTTAATGTTTTAAGATCATAAAAAAAAACATTCATGGCATGTAATAAGGTTTAGACTATTTTTTTGCTTGTATTTAATACCTTCCTTCGAGTGTCAAAGACGAAGGGCGAGGTCCGGGGTTGGCAGGAGGCTAATCCCCCCTCGCAAGCAAAACAAACCCTTGTTAAAATTTTATGTCATTTCCAACAAGTACCCACATGACACCCTTTGCACCCATTTCAGGAATTTTTTTAATGCGTTTGCAAAGCATTTATTGCATTTTCTCATCAGTTACAGGAATTGTTTTTTGCTATAACTTTTGACTCGTTGCTCAGATCTGAGCACTTCTTTAGTCAAAGTTGCATGTTTTTTCACATTCTACATGATGGGATTATCAGTTTTGTAAATGCACTACTTTATAAAGTGCCACATTCGGGGGTTGATTGTACTCTTGGGCTTTCACACGCAGACACATTATCGGTTGAGTCCGACGTCTTGCTTTTGTGCATCTTGCATTTTGCATCATGGAGAGTGATCTTTCAAGACTTGAGTGTCATAGGATCACCTTACAGATCTACCACTTCTCACCAGGAGAGGGAACTATTCATCTTGGCGTGCTTCCATGGAACGTTACTTCACCCACGAGGGTCTTTTACCCTTCTTGCTTGGGCCAATTCCTACACCCACTGATCATCATCATCTAGAGGACTTCTTGACACTTGTGACCATGTCTTTGGTCACATGATGATGCATGTCTCTCATTCTCTTTGGTTTCACGTGGCACACTCAGATCCACCTCACCGTGTCTGGAGCATTCTTCAGTCCCTCTATGGAGACCCTTCACATACTACCGCCATTGTTGTTGCTGCTGATTCAGTTGTCTCCTCCATTTCTTCATGTGATGGCAGTTCCACTGACATATGATCACTTGGTTCTACTTGTTGATGAGGATTGTGTACCCAGCTTCTAATGTCAAGTGCATTACAGAGGACTTCTCTTCTCGTTCTCTCACTATTCTAGCAAAAGTATTGTCACCCCCCACATCTCATCAGATATCGAGCAGTCTCATACTCAGTCTCACACCGTCATTACACCAGCCTCCTTTCCACTTCCAGTGTGTGAGGCCCATTCCACTCCTCTGCCTTCATTGGATGACTCATAACTATCTGACATCGCTCTTTTGTTTGTTGAGCCCCCTCATTGGGATGAGTATCTACCTGACCTTAGTCATCTTTTTTCAGAGTACACTTGTGATGCACTACAGGTCCCTCATCCATCTACAGGTGTTTGAGTTCATCATCTCTCTGTTTTTGGGAGTGCCCCTTCCGGGAATCATGTCACTTCCACATTTATAAAGACCTTCATTGATCCACCCTCAGTTGTGGATCCTTTTTCTGTTGTGGAGGATGTTTTGTTCCCTTCACATCACTTGGACATCCTTTCGTAGGTTTTCCTCTTTTTGCTCGACATTTCTATGCACGTGGAATTACCTTCAGTTCCTTGGCACCCACTCGCTAGACCTATGTCACACTTTCATGGACCAGGACCGAGAGTTATTCATGTTGCTACCTTTATTTTCCTTTGTGGAGTGGGTGGACTTCAAAGACGTCATTTTGTCCTTCCTAAAGGGCAGCACACGATTCATATGCGGGTGGCTCTTCTTCAGTCCAAAGGTAGAGGATCTCATCATCGACATTCTTCTGGGAGACCTCCTAGAGCTATAGAGTTCAGATCCATCCATGGCATCTTCTGCATTCCTCTCGTCTCCCTCTTCTTCTCTCTTCTTCTTCTTCTTTCGAGAGATTTCCTCTTTGTACATGTGTACCCTTTCAGGCTTGTCTATGGCCGGGACCCATATTTGGCATCTTTCTTAGATTAGAGAGTTTGTTTTTCTCTTGTGGTGGATTTTTTCCCACTGGGTTTTCCTTCATTGCTTGGGATCTTTTTCTTGTACATGGGTACCTCATCAGGATTTGTGCCAGGACTCATTTCTCATTTCTGACTTGTTGCATCATCCTAAGTTATGATGAAGGGGGGCTGTTGGTGTGTGTATTTTCCACATCATTAGGTGAGTCATCTCACTTAGGTGAGATCGTAGGTCCATGTGTCATTTAGGGGTCATTATGATATTCCCTTATGCGTCAGTGTGTCAGTGTGTCAGTGCATCATATGTGTCATTGGGAGTTACACTTCTATTCTGGGAATGTAACTCCCCCTCTCTACTCGAGTTGTCATGATTGCAAGACTGGGGGTTACTCAACACCTCCTATATGTACACATATTTTAATCTATGAGATAGATGAGAGTTTTATGGCTTAACCAGGTTCTACCCATGTTTCAAATCTTTGCATGCACATTCGGTTGATGCTCGCTCCTCCCGAGATCTCTTCACGCTGTCATTCGCACGTTTGTTGATGTGCACGTCATCCCTCGTGATCCTCGCTTGCGGGTTTTAAACCCTCTTTCATTCAGGACCCTAAAAACTTCATTATGTCTTCAAATGAATTCAAATAAACCAAAATATGTCATGTAACTACTTTATGGAAATTAAAAATCATGTAGAACACTTCTAAAATTTGGAATCCTTTAAAAAAACTCCTACCACAACAACTTTTTCCTTCATCAAATCAACCTACCCAAAACTTTGTTTTCAAATATCATTTGATAAAACCATTTCTAAGAACATTCAAGAACTATAAATGGATTCTTTTTGTGAAAAAATTCTTCTTATTTACATTTCAGGTGATAGAAATTATCACATAATCTATATCATACTTCAAACAACTCAAAACTTTTAGCAACACACATCTTGTCTTATACTGGCAAAAACCTTCTTATCCAAATAATAACCAGAAACCATATCAAAGCACCTCATCATGAATAAAAAACTTTTATCAATGAAAATATCTATGAATACACTCTTGAAAACATTTTGAATCATCTTGAAATTCCACATGTAGCTCTAGATATGACCATTTTACTTAACCCCGCATTTAAAGGCCTCAAACTTGTCCTTTGACTAATTAACCTGAATGGAGCTCAAATTGAACTTTTTAATAAAAACCATGATCTAAAACATTCATATACATAAAAATTACTCTCATACATCCCATAACATTAATTTAGCTCATACCTCATTATAAAAACATTTCCAAAAACTAGAAATCTTCATAAAACTAGCATTTCTAGGTGGGGTCTACATATTGTCACATGTTATATCCTACATTTCTAGAAATATGGAAGAATAGTCTCCAAAATCCAATCATCGTGTTTTCATTAAGAATAAAAATTGGCTCATTATACCTCTTCTTATGCAAACCTGGTCCTAACTAGGCTTTAGCTAGGGTTTTAGAGAATTTTGTCTTCTTAACCTTCTATCATAAAAATATGACAATGAATTGAGCTAATTATTTTTTAAACCTTATAAATACATTTATAAACATAACTGAAATCCAAAAGGGCCCATGGAAACAAAAAAAAATCGGGGTGAGCATAAGAAGTTCAATTTCAAGTTGGAAATACACTAGATTTTGACCTTGTCTCACACAAACGACTATATCTTACAAAATTATCATCATGACAACCTGAAATTTCTTTCAAATTGCCATGAAACATCAAAATATCATATTCAGTAATCATAATGTAAATACCATGTCCCAAACTCTTCATCCATTAATACTTAGCTACCCCTTAAGGTTTCTCATTATAGAAGCTAGGGTAAACTAAGAGAATGTTATAAAACATCATAAAATAACTTGAAATGACTCAAAAATACTTTTTATACAATTATCTACCTAAATACATTAATCTATGAGCTCATATAGCTCGAAACACAATCTCACACATCCCGGCTACCATACCTACTCCAAATAAGCGGTTTTAACATAGTGCAAAACATGTATCTCGTATCATAAAACTTATTTAAATTCCAATGCACTCTCTAAACCTAATATATATCATGTCAACAAACTTCTCAAGCATTCAATAATCTCATACCATCATGCAACATCACCTAGACACTAGAATAGGCTTGTAAGAGCAACTAATCCCCCTTGAATCTCACTACATCACCATGAACACATTTGAACAAGTATGTAAACATCATATCCATCATATAACCATAACACATCATCAAATTTGTCATTGATGTGGTTTTACATCAATAATAACACCTATAGGACCATATGCCCACAATATCCCCCTTTTTCATTGATGAAAAACTACCGAACTTCTCCCCTTTTTACATTAATGAAAAAGGAATACTTATATATATATGTGCTTCATCTACCTCAACATAATATCCTCTTATTTTGGTTTGAAACATCAACTATATGTCTCAAACTAGCTCAAATCTTGAAAATTACACTCAAAATCTGATTTTTAACACTTTTCAAGCATAAAAACACCATGCTCCCCCTCGGAACAACATATAAATCATCTAAATGAATCAATAAATCATGAATAAAGAACCATATTGCCATTATTTGAGATGATACATCATCATTCAGCTTGTAAGTATGCAAAACTTATTCATTTCTCCTAACATCCATGGTTTTGTCTTTATTAGAACATTGCCGACATGTCAATATATAAAGCATACTTCTTAGTAACATGAAAACAATATACTATATGAGCCTACAAATCAAGATAGAACCTACAAATCAAGTGTAAAATGTTTGAAAGAGGCTATATTGGTAGATTTTTTGACAAGTGTAGGTCTACTTGAAGATTGGATTTTTATGTCTTAAGGTGAGCTTCAAGGCTCTAAGTCCTAATTATTCCTTACAGTATGTTAATGAAAAATACAAGTCTATGTGAGAGTGTTTACAGTAAAGAAAATTATCTAAGAAGTCAAAGTGATACTTCAAACTCAAAATCAGGATTATTTTCATGTATGAGTGCTATGCATACTTTTTCCCAAAAGGAGTTATGTGTTCTTATGATAAAATGAGGCTAAAAACTAAGTTAAGGTAAAACAAGTTTGTGAGCTTGAATGAAGGTTTTGGTTCATTTTTCAAAAAAAAAAGTTCTCTAAATAAGTTTAATGAATATGAAGAACAATATTTCTAGGTATTTTATTTGTCAATGTAAAAATGGGGAGAAGAATTAGGTTGTTTTCCATCAATGACAAAGGGGGAGATTGTTGGCATGAGTGAGTTTGAGTGTTTTCATTGATGTAAAATATCATTAATGAAAAATAGGATGATATAGGGATGCTATAAAATGATTGGCATAATGGTTACATGGGAAATAAAGTTGTATCATGATGGAGAAATTAGAAACAATGAGAATGGCTTCACCTAGTAGGCCTAATCAAGTGACCTAGTTAGCCTAGAAGATGGTACATGGAGAACATGTTTGCATGGTTGATTTAGGATAATTGTCAAGGCATTGAGACCATGAGAAGAGTGTGTAGAATAAATCATACAGGTGTAGTGGATTGTTGCAAGGTAATATTAGTTTTGTAGGTATTCATCTAGACCTAGTTTAGGTTCTTGAAGGCCAAATGGAGAATAAGAGTGAAGTGTAGAACCACATGATCTCATGGAATCATACAAATGTGTGAGATATGTTGTTTTAAGTATGTTAGGTCCTTTTGGAGAGATTGGAATTATAGGTATGGTGTTCTTCTACTTTGACATGATCTAAACTAGAAGTAATCCTAGCACATGGAGGCATACTAAGGCATGATAATCACTTATAGATGTGTGTGAGCACATGGCCTAGTCATGAAATTCCTAGTGGTGCTAAATATGCAAAGATATTTATGAATAAGTGAGCATTGTAGATGTTAGTATAGGGTGTCCTAGTTGTGTTGGAAAAATATTAGGTTGCCACGATTAAGAATTTTTAAGAGATGATGTTTTCTATCCTATAAAGTTATAGGAAGCATGTTTTCTAGTTAGAAGTGAGAGAAATGTATTTTGTTGGCATGTGTGACATATCCCTGGGATCTTGATCGTTTTAGGGATGGTTTTTCATTGTGTTCAGAATATATCAGATTTAGAATGAGATCAAATGAGGCCCTATCATTTATGAACAATTACTAAGAAGGAAAGTTACTTTGTATAAGCTTGGAAACCTAGGTTATGAGAGATAGGATAAATTAGTCGTTATTATTTATATGGTGTTGTAGATTGGAATTTAAGTTGGTATTAATGATGTATAATAGTCATGTCTAACTATTTTATGCTTTTTAATTGAGTTATGTATAATTTTTTTATTTTAACATACTTACTTGTGAGAAAAAAACATCTACCACATGCCTCAATTGTCTCGAGACACCAATACCATATTCTAGAAGCAAAGACTCATGCTCCCACTCTCATGAATATACCATGCATTGTGTTCTCCTCTAGAAACATATTTTCTTGTATTTTTATACTAAGAAACATAAGTAAGAACTCTAACATAGTGAGTGACCTCGAGGTCATCATTTATCACTTAGAATGAGACATGACTTATAAGCCAATTCATTCACTTCTTCACATCTTCATCACCTTACTCAATCTTGATAGCATATAGAATTAACATTGAATCACTTAAAATATAATATTCCATTGTTCTTATTACCGACTTTGTATTGAAAAAATATTTTCAAGAACTGAAAAATAAACATATAGATTCAAACCCCTGTGGTTCATTTTAAGAGACCTCTTGGAAATCGGAGGTGGAGAATACCTGGCGAATATCCCTGGAACCGGTTTCACGGGAAGGTGAATTTTTTGGGGGTTGTATGAAAAAATTTCACTGATTATCAAGCACTGCGACAGAAGGCTGCAGACGCGCGACGGGAGATTTTGCTGTCGCACGTCAAAAAAATGTAGTGACGCGCCACTAAGGGTGCTTTGTCGACGCGCTTACGAAAAATCTTCTGTCGCCGCGCATCTACAACCTCCAACCTCTGCTTTCTCATCAAAAAATCTCCGTGTCGCGCATCAACAAACTCTTTGTCATGTGCATCGCTATGCGTCAATATCTGTTGTACCTCCTTGTCGCGTGTCAAAAATGTAGTGACGCGCGTCAGCCAACAGCCTTAGTGACGTGCGTCGCAAGCCTAAGTGACGCGTGTCAACAGCCTTAGTGACACGTGTCAACAGGCCTTAGTGACGCACGTCAATAGGCCTTAGTGACGCGCATCAACAGGCCTTAGTGACGCTGCGTCAACAGACCTTAGTGATGCGCGTCACTAAGGCCTGTTGACGCACGTAAGTGCATTTTTTGACACACGACAACAAATATCTGCCGCACGCCTCGCAACCTCTGCCCTCTTCTTGCTCATCGAAAAAAACTCCATGTTGCTCATCAACAAAATCTTTTTCATGCATCTAATATGCGTCAATATCTACAGTATCTCCTTGTCTGTAAACCCTCCTTGTCACACGTCAATAACTTACCCCCTTGTCGTGCGTCTATAATACGAGATATATCATATTGTTGAAAAATGTGAAGTAGAAGTGTTCTACCTGGCGAATAATCTAGGTTTATATAGGGGATATTTTTCAAGGGTAGGCGAAGCCGACCCCTAAAAAAAATTAAAGTGTAATTTTTAGGTGAACAGGTCACTAGCCCGTGCCAAAAAATTTGCCTTTTCAAAATTTTCAAAAATGGAATATTCGCCACTAAAATTTTCCCCTGTCAAACCCCGATATCATGATCTAAAGTTAACACCTTAAACCATGCCATTGTATTGATAGACCTTAGATTTAAATTTTTCATTAGACTTAGATGTATCCTAAGCTACCTTAACATCATTTTATCATGACTTAGACTTAGAACCTCCGATTCTGAATTGTAGCATTCTTTTACACCTTGTGAGAACACTATGGCATTTTGTTTTTCAATCAATCTCATTTGTAGACTTCTGCACATGATTCCATCAAGTCTCTAATCATAAATCATGGTCACTTTCAAATTAACCGACATCTTCAAAAATTTATAGCCCCTTTGATCTTACAAAAATATTGATGACACATATGCCTCGAAGCTTATCTATGTTAATAGAGACACCTACATAGCTAAAAATCCTTTGAACTCTTCCAAATACCATATGAGACATGAAGTCACATGTAGTAAGTAGTTTCACACTTTGAAATTCCCACTTGATCACCGCTTCATTTTACATACCTTAATACACTAAAATCATAGATTTTTACTTTCACTTGCACACTTTCCCAAGATTAGAGAATGACCTACACACAGAGATGGATTCCAATAATGAATTAAGTCACAGAGATGTCATTTAAGACAATTCAAACAAGATCATACCTTCAGAAATCTTAGTCACGTGTAGAGTCTCCAAGTACATACATCACATAGTGAACAGAGAATACTATCACCAATTGACACCTCCATCCTCCATTAGATTACTTACTTTTCTCGATTGTAAATTGAATCTCAATAACATATTGATTATAAATATGATGTTGATTTCACCAATAATGTGTCCATAAGGTAATTGTTTTTAAGTTTTTGGAATTTTACAATAACTCAATTTTGACAAATTTTGACACTTAAAAACTTATTTTCAATGATACTTTGATTCTAAATTTTAACAAAATGACAACAATTTTAACTTCAATGCTTCATTAGAACCAATATACCTCTAAGAAGCCTAGTAGAGGCATATATCATCATGTAGGAGCTTGATGAGAGACCTAAGAAGGCCTCAAGCCCTCTTATTGCACCTTGACTGATTCCTCCTTTTCGATTCTACTTTTCTCATAGATGAATCCTCCTTTTAATCGCTCATGCTCTTGGAATCCTCTTGAGTACATTTTCCAAATTCTTCCTTCTTCTTATACTTCTGAACTTGTTTCTTGGATCCTTGATTTTCTTTCTTTAACTTTCTTGCATCATAGAACCTTGCAATGTGCCCTACCATGTGGCACCTAAAGCATTCAACGTTTCTACTCTTATACTCAAAATTTCTATGTCCATAATCATTACAAAAATAGCAATATCCATTGAACGTGCTTACATACCTTCTTGTGTTTGATGGATCATTTTTGCAATACTTTTCCAAAATGTCCTTTCTCATTACAAAGTGATAACATTTAACTCCATATATATTACCTATATTTTCTTCTTTCTTTCCTTGACATTCATCTTCCTTCTTTCCTTCACAATGATTTTCTTGATCCTTTCCTTTGCAATCATCTTTATTTTCAATATTAGGACTACACATGCTAGCTCTATGTCCATAAACACCACACTTATAGAAATTACCATGAAAAACACCATACCTATATGAATTTGGCTTCCTAATAGATGATCTTCCATGAGATGGAAGCCTTGAACTCTCTCCCTTTCTTGGTTTCCTTCTTTCATTAGATCCTTGACTTGATTCTTCTTCATTCTTATTTGATTTGAATGAACCTTCATTGAATCCTAGGCATGTTCTATCACCATAATCCTTTTGTTTTTCCAACATCTTACTCAGACTTTCTAAACTCCCTTGAAAATATAATATTTTTCTTGTCATAGTGCCTAAATCTTTCTTCAAATCCTCTATTTCTTTCCTCTTGATCTTCAACTCATCTTGGGCCTCCTCAAGTTGAGTCGTTAAAACCTTGACTATTTCTTCTTTTTTAGCCTCATGTTTGATACATTCTTCCCTTCAACTCATATTTTTCCTTCTCAAGTTGAACTTTTAAAACTTTTACTACTTCCTCATGAGATGTATTCAAACTTTTCAAGCCTCTGTTAGCATTCTCACTTACCATTTTCCTTATCATATAGGTATTAATCTGAGTTATTTCCAATGATGGAGGATTCATCTTATCACCAAATATCTCCCTCTGTCTTGTTATGCTACTTCCAAGGGCATGCTATGATACCAATTGTTGGAGGTGATAAGGACATAGAGGGGGTGAATCACACATCAAAGAATATAATCTTCAAAATGAAATAATATTAATGCAAGGATAAAAATATAAACTTAAATCCACTTATATTGATTCTCAAATCATATCAAAGCACTTCTATTGATATTCAAATCATATTAAAAATGAATAATGTCTTAAAAAATGATCAATAAGATATAATCAAGAGCTCTCACGACAATCAACCATGTCTCTTGAATACATATGAAGATATAGAACTTTGGAAAAGTATTAAAATCAATTTCATATCTACAAATGCTTCAGAAACCTAAAAATAACATCAATATGGTATGAATATAGAATCTAAGAAAAAGACTCCAAATTTTCCCTCAAATAACTCGTTCTCAAAGAAACATCACCAAATTTTATTTTTTCAAATCCTCCTCATGAAAACACAAACAACTTATGTTCTAGAATGAAATTATTGGGTTTTCCAGCTAGGCACAAGGGGATTTTATGTGTAGAAAAGGGTTCTTAAAAATAAGATAAAAGGGGTTCCAAAATATTTTTACAATTGTACCCAAAAATTCATTTTTATAGCCTCTCCTTGATTCAAATTGAGAATAGTTTGGTTTCCCTAAACTTGAACAACCACACCAAGCTACAAAAATCCCACAAGAATCACTATAACATTCACAATATACCCATATAGGTTGGAATAGAAAAAAACTTCTTCCATGCACCAAAAATACTAGAAACCCTTGCATTGGAATGAGAAAAATCACCTCATTCCAAAACCATGCTTATTCCCGACCCAAAAGCCACCACGCACGATTAAAATGAAATTTAACATCCATACATGGTAATAATTAATCTCAACCAATAAAATTATTACGTTTCATGGGACTAGTACTCTGTATACTTCTTAAAACACTTTTAATAAAGATATAAGCCTTGAAAAAATCTCTGCTCAAACCACAACAACTTTTGTCTTCATCAAATCAACCTACCCAAAACCTTGTTTTCCAAGATCAACTCGATAATTTTTTATAGGAATATACAGGACCTATAAATTTATTCATTTGATGTCACAATCATCCTCTTTAAATTCCATGTGATATAAATCATCACCTAGCCCATCTTATGCTTCAAACAACTCAAAACTTTCAGCAAAACACATCCTTTCCTACACTATCAAAAACATTCCTATCAAAATAATTAACTAGAACCATATAAAAACACATTATCATGAAGAAATCATGATATCACTATAAATATATCTAAATACTCTTTCTAACATATTATAAATCATATAAAAATTCCACCCGTAGCTCCAGATATTACCATTTTACTAAACCCTACTTTTTAATGCCTCAAAACCTGTCCTTTGACTAGTCACATGAATGGAGCTCAACTTTCACTTTTTCATCAAAAATGATCTTAAACATTCATATACATCATGAAAAACTAACATAATTTCCATAACATCAATTTATCTCATACCTCATTTTGACAACTTTACCACAGACTAGAATTCTTAAAAACTAGCATTTTTAGGTGGGGCCCACATTCTTACACATGTTTGATCCGAATTTTTTTGAAATCTGGAAGATTCCTCTACAACATATAATAACCAATTTTACATAAACAATAAAACTAGCTCAATATACCTCTTCTTTTGCAAACTAGTCCTAGCTAGGGTTTAGCTAGGGTTTTAAAGCACTTTGTCTTCTTAACCTTCATTCATTAAAACATCATGATGAAATAACCTAATAATTATTTGTGAACCTTCTAAACTCAATTTATAAACATCCCTTAAAGCCAAGAGGTCCCATGCAAATCCCAGAATTAAGGGTGAACATCATAAGTTAAATGTTGAGCTATAAATACACTAGATTTTGACTCTGTCTCACATAAAATGCCATATCTTACAACATTATCCTAAGGAAAACCTTAAATTTTTCTCAAATCACAATGAAAATGACACTAACATCTCCAATTATCATAATTTCAATACCATTCTCCAAAATCTCCAGCCATTAAGACTTACATAGCTACCCCTTAAGGCTTCTCACTGTAGAAGCTAGGTCATTTGAAAAGAATTCTATAACAAATCATAAACTCACCTGAAATGAACCAAAATACCTATTACACCATGATATACCTGAATACATGTATATATCAGTTCATATAGATCCAAAAAACAATCTCACACCTCGTGGCTACAAAATCTACTCCAGATAAGCACCTCTAACAGAATGAAACACATGTATCTACATCATGATACTATTTTGAGTTCTTAAGAACTCTCCAAACCTGGTATCTAGCATGCCAACATGCTTCTTAATAATTCAAGAATCTCATACCATCATGCAACATCACCTAGGCACATGAATAGGATTACAAGATCAAGCAATCCTCACCGAATTTCAATGCATCATCACGAACACATTTGAATTGGTATGTCAACATCATATACATCATCATATGACCCTAAACAATCATCCACTTTGTCATTAATGTGGTTTTTCATCAATAAAAACACCTATAGGACTATATTCCAACAGGTGCCTCACCAAATAAATCCTGTGTGATGATCCATACTCATGCAAGTCTTTTGGTTTAAGTAATATGATCAAAAGTTTTAGTTATTTTTATTCTCCTTGAGGGTTTCCCACTTAAATATTGTTTCTTGTGTAGTATCTCTTATTCAAGTTCATGTGGATGGTTGATTCATGTTGTTAAGTTCACAAATAATTTTTGTTTGAATGTTTAATGATTCATACAAGTTGAATTGAATTGGTTAAATTTTTGAAATACTCGATTCACCCCTCCCTCAATCCATTATTCTTCAAACAAGATAATTTAAATCCATGAGGGAAGAATCTACTATAATTTTGAATCACTGAAACATGTCAAGGGATATATCTTCCATCATTTGCAAGCACATCAAGTTCCCTACTTCAAATCCTTAATAATAGCACAACCATATCAAACATGTTCAAAGTGGTTCAAGTTTTCAACTAGCTACATTCATATATATGTTACATGGTAGGTGGTGAACTATGTTTTTTTAGGAATCTTAGAAGTAGTACTATGTAGGAGGTGCACATATTGCACTTCAAAATAAATAGTAAATTTTTAGTAGGGTATTCCACCTATGTTTGGGTTTTGATATGATTAAGTTGATTGCAGAAAGTTTCAATATTGTGTGACAAATCAAGTATGGCATTGAGACAATTTTCTATGACACCAAAGGGACCAAAAAGTTAGAGAGATCCATTCGAAGGAATCCAAGACTATACCATAGGGGAAAGAACAAGTTATATAGATCAACTAAGATGTACGGTCATGCAACAAAAATATTTTAGATCACATGATGAAAAATAGAGCATATTAATTCTTTGTACTTCCATAATATCTAGTCTGTGCATCCATATTTCTTTTGTACAATTTTATATAACTACATTTATCTCCCCTTATATTTTTCTCGATGTAGTATATTTGTAAACTTTTAATGCAAGAATTAGTACATTATTTTGATGTCATGTAGTTAATGCTAGAAGTTAATTAAATATAATATATCCTAATTTCCTAACCTTACATTTTTAGTGTTGTGTAAATCCATAACATAAAACCCACTAAGGTTAAAAAGGGTTTAAACATTTTGGTGAACTTGACTCTTGAATTAAACTTTCTTGGATCAAACCCTAATTTCCACAGTGGTTTCAACTCTACATTATATATTCACATCCTAACATGATTCTCATCTTTCATATTCACTAAATGTAGTTTACAAAAATTCTTTTAGGGTCTCATGGTTAGTCCCACCCTTTGGATATCTTTCTAGGGCTATTAATCACCTAATCGCCTTGTGTCACATATCTTAAGAATAATGGATCTCTTTTCAAATTCTCGCAAGGTTTCTTTTTAATTTTATATATTTAACGAAAAATCTATATGTTTTCCATAGTTATTATCTCAATCTATACAAATTAAAAATTTCTATTTTTTATAATTAGGACATAATAAAAAACAATATGTAATTTTCTAAAAATTCATTTAAATTATTTCTTCCACATAATTACATTCAAATATACCTATTTTATTTTCATTAAATTCATTAAATAAAATCTCTCAATAATGACATAACGCATCTAAAGGATTCTTCAAATGGCCATGTCAATAATATATCTATACATCAACATCTACATATTTATAAGGATAATGACAAAAATGTTATGCATGACATGCACTCATATAAGTGAAGTAAAATTACTACATAAAGGAAATAATGGGTATATTTCATGAGATCAATCTTGAATACTTAAGTAACCACAATAGAAGGAACCTATTTGCTTTACAAAAATCCTAGACAACATGATATCGTATATGAGCTACTTGATAATTGATTAATCACTTTGTTACCTACTTATTATTATCCCTACCATATGCTCGAGAAACTCAAAGGTAAACTATATTGTAAATATAAAGACATTAATGGACATCATGACAATGATTCTTATGCTTTACAATGAAGAATCCAACAACTGGAACATACAAAATTTATTTCCTTTGATATATAATATTATCCTATATAATCATCTCAAGTATTTATATATTATGTGGGTCCAAAAATCTATAATAACTATATTTGATGAGCATAATGTGATACTACATGATACACATTATAATATACAACAAGACGTATATACTCACAAAGAGTCCATAAAAATGTAATCCCTACCATTATGTAAAGAAGGTTAATAATAATACCAATTAAGCATGAAAAATTTCACATCATGTTAGGGAAATTAGATCATATACAATCCCAATTAGGGGAAACACAAGAATGAATTCTATAGATATCTCTCGCTCCACAAAAACTCGAGATAGATTTTAATTCAAATAATGATATTGATTGAGGTACTAGGTATAAAGAACATATGAATGATCTTGATTACCATGAACAATTTAATATGTCAGATGAATATTTATACACATTTAATTTCAATTCCATTCGGGATATGAATTTGATTATTTTTCTAATGATGATGAAAAAATTGATACACCAAATGATCATTCTTTGGATATCTCTAGTTATCCACAATAAGTTAGGATAGATTTTAATGTTGAAGATAGATATATAGTTAATGATGATTATTATTTCATTATCCCCGACAACCTTGAAGATTTTTCCATTGATCAATATAAAATTCATCCTCATGTAAGCCAATATTTTTCAATGATCAACAAACTTATAAGATAAATTGGGATATTCCCTTATTGGTTCTACCAAAGTATAAATATATAACACATGCATTTTTATAATAGTTTCACTTTGATATTATATCAGTATGTACCACTATATGATACCTTTACTAATACTCATGGGAACAAACAAATCAAAATTTCTTATTTTCCAATAATAGGTTCTCTTTCATTATATATGTCATTACATACTTTGATAAGGGTCATGTTTCAAATATGTTTTCTAATATTATTTATTGGAGCACATTTTGAAACCTTGTAACTTTGACACCATCCTTATAAATTATCCATTTTGTTACTTGGTCTAACCCTTCCTTTCCAATATTTTTCATCATTGTGCATATGGCTTGCAATATTTTTCATTGCTATGTTGATGTAAACCTTTTCATAACTTCATTTTTTTCCTTGGTTCCCTAAGGTACTTGATACTATATTTCAAGAAGACTTGAATGCCTCTCTAAGGTTTATTTATAGGTTGAATTAATTACAATAATAATCATGTAGCTCCATGATGTTTCTTACATCATTTATGCCCTTTGGCACCATGTTTCAACCTTACAACATAGGACTTAAACATGTTTCCCATGTTTTTTTCAATTTGTGAAAAAGGTATATTTTTATAGGTTATATGATGATCTATACACCTCCACATTACCATTTCAAATGCAAAATACCCATCTTTAAAAACTTAAGCATTTTTATAGTGGGGTTACTTTTTCCTTTTTTGTAGCAATAAGTATACATATTTTGTACTCAAGCTCGACCCATGTAAAATGGAATATTCAAAGTATCAAAGGAGTGTGGATCCTTAGGGAAGGTTTACAATTTTTTTCATAAAACTATAAATTGCAAGTAGAGGTCTCGAGGCTCAATTGCATCTGGGACACATGGCACCATTTCATTGCTCTAGGAGTGAAAGAAAAAGGAAGAATGCAATTTTATAAGGTTGAAAACTAAAAATTTCCAAAGGACTTTAGATGGCCTACAACTGATTATATAAGGACATGTGCCACATTATCAATGGTTCAATTGTAAAATATAGTTTTACTGTAAGTAAATTTTAGATGCAAGTTATGAGTGTTATTCTAGTCACTCAGAACTAATCATGGCATGCCATATCAAACTTTTGGGGTTCGTAGATGTAGATGTAGAATGAAAATTTATAGTTTATAGTTTTTCAACTAAAATTTGTAAATATTTTTTTATGACCATAAATAGGTAGTGATCGCCACATGTCAACTTTTTAAGGGTCTAAATTATAATTGTAGTTTGCAGGATTGTATTTTTGTAACTCTAAAGCCTCGTGTTGGGGCCAAAACTATTTTTACATTTTTATTATAACTTTTGGTCTAGGCATTCCATTTTTGATCAAATTTGTTGCATTGGAAAAATATTAGCAAGGGATTTCTTCGTAGACTGAGTTTGAGGAAAATGGTGAAGGAATTTGTGATATTTTAATGACATAAGTTTGGGAGGTTAAAGCATAATTTTATAGGAATATAGTGATGCATTTGACAGTTTGATATATTATTTTGATACTTGTTCAATCACAAATTTCCTTGGAAGAATGATATGTTATTCTTCCCCCTCACCAAGTGATGATTTATCGATCAAAGTTATGTCGAATGAACACTTGGCTATTTTTTCTTCCTCCATCTTACTGCTCATGTGGTTCTTCATTGATATCATCCTTAAACACATGGATCACAGTATTAACCCTTGATTGAGAATTTTCAAAGCATATTCTGTTAGGTCTAAGAAATAATTATATAAAAGTGAGGGCTTTTCCTCACTTATTAAAAAGGAGTTGATTCAAAGCTAGAGACTTATGGGTGGATTTTTTAGGTAAAATACGTTAGTGTTTTCTCTTCTAGGTTGATTTTTTGTAAAGTTTTGGTCCATCATGGTTCCATTAGGGGTTTCTTCTAATTTGGTTGTGTTTTTAGAACCATCGGTAGGCTTTGAGAGCATCTTTATATGTCTCCCTTGTCTCCTTTACAAATGAACTCACAAGATTAGACTGTCATGTATATGTTTATTATTTCTTACTATTCATAGGTTTGTAATTGAATGAATCTTTGTTCTCTTTTTAAATCTTATGTTTATCATTTTGAAAAACTATAGAAAAGAATTTTGCAGTGATTAATTGATTTGGGTATTGAAGGAATGTTGTTTTGAACTTGAATTAGGTTCTCAAGTTACTTTCTTTAATTTTCTAGGAATGAACATCTACTATCTTAGGGTATCCTTTGGTTTTAGGGATTTGAAATGATCAATACATGAAACTCTATTCTTAGGTGTCTGTGCTAGGTTTTTAGGGATTATTTTGCATTTTTTTCCTTCTTGGGTGTCCATGAAGGCAAGTAACCTTGGGAGGATGAGTTTGTTTTGATTTCAGGTTTAGATGCAAAAGATATTTCAATCCCGGATGGTTCAAGTAGTTCCTCCTTCCCTTTATTACCCCTTTTACCCATCTCCATTAGTCTCCATCCATCAACTTATTTTTATTTTCACTATCCATACTTTTATCCTACCCTCCATAGATCACTTACACCATTGCACATCCCGCATAAAATCTGCTGGTAAAAACACATTATCCTTGCATATTTGGAGTGTATTTTACTTAATTAATGAATATTATCATCCTGAGAATAATTACACACCGATTTTTTAACAATTTATTTAGAGTTGGTTCTTGTGATCATAATATAAATATGTATTTATTATTCCATGTATAACACACTAAGTGTTTATAGTAATATTGTAATTGCTCTCTCGAGTGAGAACTACATTTAGTGGAAGCATATTCTCAGATTTAACTTCCCAAAAATTTGAGTGTCCTCTCACCTTGGTTTAAACAGATCTAGAAGTAGCATGAGGATAACCAAAACCTAATTCAAGTGCCTCCTTTCATTCCTAAAAGGATTGTTAAAATGAGTGAAGAGAGACTCCATACTTACCTACAAAATGAAACATCAAACATGTTTTTTATTCCTCCTTGTCCCCTCATTCATCTAAATCCTTTACTACAGTGCTATATTGGGAACCAACATGCTTATGACACTATTTTTGGGGACTTAAGTGTTAGTTTGTTTCGAAACTATTGTCGGGGTTTTTGACCATGAATTATTCAAATAATTTCAGTTAATTGTAATATTACATGTTTGATTTACCATTTAACATGCTAATGACATCATTTCTAGGGAATTCAAGATCATTCAAGGTCGGTTTATCATCCTTTTATTTAATCAAGTTTTATTATAAGTTCTCAATCACATTTACACTGAGTTATTAGGCTGATTTTATTCAAAGAGAACCATTGAAATAAAAGGTTACTTTATATCAAAGTTTGAATATTTTAATAAGTTTTTATTTGTGATCCCTTTATTGTTATTACTCATGGTTTATCACAAGACATCAAATCATCTACTCATTGTTATTTTAATAAATATATTAAATCATTTTTCAAGGTCAATCTATAATTTTTAGAGTGAAAACTCTAGTGGTGACTCTAATTTTATATCAATGTTTATTATTGTTATATTTTTTTCGTGATTCATCTTTACAAGCCTCAAGGGTTTAGGTCTTCATTCATATGAGATTTTGTAGAAAACATCTTCCTTGATTTGGATACTTTACATTGGAGAAGGATACAAGTTTGGTAATCAAGTTTTGATCATATTTCATAAGGTAAGAGTCTACAAACATTTGATCATAGTATTTTTATCCTATAATTGATAAAAATAATGCTAGAAGATGGATCATCCTCTTCCAAGAGCCCATTTTACGCTTAATGTTTTTATACTTATAAATTTTTAGGGAAATGCTAAGATATCCACCAAAACAACTAAAATATGACATGTAACCACTCATTGTAAATCAATTTACCTATAGAACACATAAAATTATGTTTGAATTCATGAAAAATCCAAAAATCAAATGAAGCCACTTCTCCTCTTTAGCAAACTAAATTACCGAACAGCTTTTGGAAACTCAATAAGTTTACACCCTTTATGACACATTAAAGACCTCTAAATGAAATAACTAGGAACAAAATGCATCCTTATTAAATATCAAGTGGATATATAACATCAGCTAAGTCAAATAATTGGTATTATTTATCAATCTTATCACCAAAGTAGTTTCGTCATGAATAAGTCACACTAGGTCAACCTGGTGACCTCAACCATGCCACATCACGTGACTTACATAGCCTAAAAGAAGCATTAAAAACATCACATAATAAGTCTAAAACACCTCCAAGTCAAAAATACTTTGTCACCATGCTCACAAGTCCTCAAGCACTTCCATTCAACAAGCCTATTAAAACTACCCTTTTAGACCAAAAACTAGTCACCTTGTTTTGACTTGTGCAGGTCATAACTCCACCTAACCAAGTTTCAAAATGAATTATAACATGTTTCTTATCTCCCATAGATCTCATAACATTAAATTAGACACAGGGTCTAATGGAAAACTTGAGTGAAAAACCATCATTCTTGGAAACAAGAAAAGCTAAGTGGGCTCCACTAAGTGTCATAATCTAAAACCACCACCATATGAAACCTGGTAGAGTCCTGGAAATTGAACCTCCAGAAACATCATCCTCCCAACCACTAAAAAATGAACATCAAATAGTTTGGGTTGAAGAACCATAAATTGATCAATACTCTCTCCAAAAATTGATGATGTTGGAAAAGTCCTGTACTATTAAAGATCAAGAGGAAGATGTTGTTCTCTCTAATATTATGTAGATAAAAGATGGGATAAATGAAGAAGTTGATGATAGATTAAGGTACTTGAACTATCCTTTGAACCAAATCTTACCTCAATAGAGCACCATGAGTATTCAAGGTAAGAATTGTATTTCTCACCAACATCTTCCTCATGATTGTATATTATATTCTGTTAATAACAACATGTGTTCAATGTTGGATCTCTCTAAGAAAGTATAAATAACACCAGGGAGGCCACTAAATATAAGTAAGATGTTGAATATACAACAGGAGAAAGTGTTGATTACTCTTCTTCAAGAACATACTCTAACATTTTCATGGGATTATAGTGATATGCATGGGCTTCTTTTTAGGCTTTATACTCATAGAATTTATATTAAAGAATAATGTAAACCAATCGACAATCACAAAGACGCATGAACCCAATAGTAAGATAAATTTTGAAGGGTGAACTACAAAAGTTACTAGATGCTAGATTCATACACCCCATATCAGATAGCCAATGGGTATCACCTCTGGAAATTATGTTAGATAAGAATTGGAAATGGATAATTTGTGTGGATTACAAAGAATTAAATTCAACCATAAAGAAAGACCACTTCTCATTTTTCAAGTGCTTGATACACTATTTGGTAAAAATTACTCCTTTCTTTATGGATACAATGGTTACGATCAGATCCATATTGCACTGTAAGACCAAGATTAGAATACATTTGCATGTCAATGGGGGAAATTTTCCTATTCAGTTCACTCATTTGACCACTTGCCACCTTCCGTAGGGACAGTCTTGAGTATCTTCTCTTATTTTAAAAATGACTACATCGGTCACTCACTTTTTAATCATAGGTGGTATCCTGTATAAACGTGGATTCGAATACCTCTTATTAATATGTCTTAAATATCACGAGTCAATTAAAGAAATGTGTGGAGGACATTTAAGTAGAAATTTCATCGCTAAACGTGTCTTACGACTAGGTACTACCTTGACCTACCATGAACCAATATTTTTGTGCATATGTTAAGAAATGCATCAAATTCCAACTACATTCTAATCTCATCCATGTTCCCAATCAAGCATTACAACTTGCCTAAAACTTTTGGCCTTTAACTCAACCTCATTGGTGCTATCAATCCTAAATCAACTCAACAACATCATTACATTATCACAACCACCGAATATTTTACAAAATGGATCAATCCTATTCCTTTAACCTCAACTAAATCAAATCAAATCATCAATTTCATATATGAATACATCATATGCCACTTCAGTGTTCCCCACAAACTTGTCATAGATAATGAAAATTATTTCAAAAATAAAGAAGTTAAGAAACTTTGTGACACATTCAAGATCAAACTCAAATTTTTATCACCATATTATCCTCGATCAAATGGATAGGCCAAAGCCTCTAAAAAAACACTCAAAAAATACTCATGAAAATAGTAGACAAGGCAAGTAGGAATCGACATCTCTAAATATCATTTTCTCTCTAAACCTATTTGACTAGCATCCATACTCCTACACGTACTACTCCCTTATCACTTGTCTATGGGTTTGAGGGTGTCCTTTCTCTTCAAGTCCAAATCCCATCACTTTTTGTATCTTTGAATGATTTTATCCCTAACAAAGAATATATCCACAAGACCATTTAGCACAACTGGAATTATTAGATGAAAAATGTTTAAAATCCTTGAACATTATCAATTCTATCAATAATGTGTCAAACGTGCATACAATAAGCATGTAAAAGAACATGATTTCAAAATTGGTGATCTTTTCCTCGAATAAAATCAAAACATTGAGAATGTGTACAATTCATTTCCTAAACCACTACATTCATAGGAAAGGTTTTTAACCTATATAGAAATATAGTTTCTAAAAACAAAGGTGAGAATTGAAAGATCCTTTAACTTTGTGAGTTTATGATGGAATGAATCACACTTTTACAAATAAAATATACCCACCACAATTTAATAACTTAGAATAGAGTAAATGTGGAAATATTGCCCTTTATTAGTTCCCCTATACACCATTACTCCCGAGTATGGTTTGGGAGCATATCGTCTTACCTCCTGAAGATAAACCTAAAAAGGAACCTTTGAATGTGTTTCACTTACGACCTTTCTATTTTTAATCTGGTTAACCATCATGATAGTAGTTACATTTAATTTCTTATCCCATCATTAGCCAACCATTCTATCATCATAATGATTTGAAATCATGTGGTTTTCCATCACTATCCTTAAGCACCTTAAAAATGAGCACCATGGCTCTATTCATTTCATCTTTCACTATGGTCAAGTTCCTCTCGAGAAGGAACCTTGCAATCATTACATCTACCTACCTTGTGCCAACAAAAAATTTGACATGGGGCACATATGTGTGGGTCACATACACATCTTTTCCCCCTCCTTAAAGTAGTCTATTAGGGTCTTTCCCCTCAGCTCAAAATAGAAAGTCAAAATATTTATGGATTTCTCTTATTAAAATTCAAAATAAGATACTTATACCTTCAAGGACAGGTATTGCAAGATATTAAAATCAAAGTAATAAAAAATAAAAAAGAAGACTAATCCATCAAAGGACAACTACCAATCAAAATCATATTCGGATCCTCGAAGGATGGATACTTATATAAAAAGGCTTCCCGCATCGATCAACCTTCAAAAAGTCAAAAATATCAAAGCATCGATCAAATTTACCATCAAAAGCAAGCATCCCGCATCACCAACTTTCATCATATATATGTGTGTGTGTGTGTGTGTGTGTGTGTGTGTGTGTGTGTGTGTGTGTGTGTGTGTGTGTGTGTGTGTGTGTGTGTGTGTGTGTGTGTGTGTGTGTATGTATAGTTTAGGCATTTCTCTATAAAGTTGTTAAAAAGAAGAATTTTTTTCCCACATTGATCTACGCATACACAAACAAATTTCATGTTCTAGGAAGGTACATCCTATCATTTCATATATGTGACTGAGATTTCACATGTAACCACCCATTGATAGTCTAATTTAAATTTCATTATTGAGGCTAAAAGTGAAAGATATTTCATACTTCTATACCCATCACATATATATCAAATCTATATCAAAAGCAATCATTCCACTTTTACTCCTATCTTTTAACGCATTTTGATAAATTTTTCTTGATATCATAGTTAAATTCACATCATAAATCATCATCTAAATAACATTTAATCATATAAATTGTAACCTTTCCTATCTAAATCCCATAAAAATCAATTAAGAAAATATTAAATTTAAACACATGCATTAACACATATGAATCAATAACCCAATTATGATTATAGAGATCAACAAGGAAGCTAAGGAATTAATTTCACATCTTTGTTATGGCTGAATTCTTCAAAAAATTAGAGGTCATGATGAAAATTTAAGTATGGAAGAGTCTCAGTATAAGTGGATTTTCCTTCCTAGTCACTCCTAAGCTAATTACCAAGTTCACTAGTCTACCAATGGAGGGGAGAATGATTTTCAAGCCTAACACTAACTATAGTATGGAAATTGATAGTTTCCTAATTGGTAAGGAAACCCTTAAACAACATTTTGTTGCTTTTGATAGGAATCTCTACCATTTCTCTTTGATAAAATTGTTCTTCTTTTGATGTAATATGTGACACTTGAGGGTAGGTTTAAAGTGGATTTTACCTATCATTTCCCAATGTTGAATCACATCATACATGGGAAGCGGTACTATTTTCCTAATTTTATTTTTACATACTTATATAAATCAATTAATTAGGCAAATAAAGGGTCTTTCACACTCATTCTCCATCAATCCCTTATAATTTTTGTGAAGCCAAGGCCCTTGGAGGTAAGGAAGACTTTGAGGAAGTGAAACAGGTCTAGTAAAGCCATAACCTCAACCAAAAGGGATAAGGGGAGGAATATGTGGGTCTTGACCAAAAGGATGGTAAAAGGGTTCCTAAAGTATGGGATAAGGATCAAGTGGAAGGTGCTAAGGAATGTTACTCGATAAGGGAATTGAAAACCAAGATAAGAATGCAGGCTCGAATTGGAAGATTCAAGAAATTCATGAGAGATATCTCTCCAAAAGGCCAAGATAAAGGACAAGGAAATGGAAACTTAGACCCAAAATATAGAGGAAGCCATTGATAATCTCAATTATCTCAAAGTAGATCAAAGGGATCTATTTGGAACACATGAAGGAGAAGTGAAATTATCTATAGGGTGTATGTATATTGTCGATGAGATATTTTCTTGATCATATTCATTCCTTACATCTACCAAGGATTTATGTTCTTGAATTTGGAAGCCATCATTTGAATCATCTTCATTGATGTTGATGGAAGGAATTTCCATATTTGGGATAACATGCAAACAAAAATATTGGGGTTCTCTAAATTATTTGTCAATCAAGCTTAACATCAAGGGAGGAGAAAAACATACATTTATCATCTTCAAACTTTCCTTCATCTCCATGGTTTTTGATATCAAAATAAATAGAAGAAGCCTTCTCATCACATATTGATATGTCAGATTCATCATCACTATCTTCACCCTACAAATGATACACTTTAAAAACTTTCTTACCATGCAGTTTGGTCATTGAATATTTGAAAATTATAATTCCCCATAAATGGTGAGATTCAAACATTTGAGATAAGGTTGACTCAACTTTATCTCTTCATTGTTGAGATTTGATACATCCTCAGGAATAGTTTCTCAAATCTTCACTTGCAGAGCATGTTGAATATTCATATGGAGCTTTTGTTTCTTCACAAGGGGTCACAAATAAAGAGTACTCGAAATAGGTTGAACAATATTCTTTCTTATCTTCCTAGAAAGAGTTTAGTTATCTTCATCCTCAATAGATTGTTGTTGAGTTACATATAAGTCTTGAATATGATCTCTACACAAAGTATGAACTGGATAAGAGTTGATAATATGCACTAGGTTTCTCATTATTTGGAATATCTCTTAACAATATCTTGAATATTGTTACAAAGTTCCTCATTCCTTGACCTTCTTTCATCTATATTTTAAATAGCTCAGAAAGAAGTGCATGTGTGTCCATCCTAGGTTTAAATATTTATAGGAACTTGTTCTTTATACTCTACAAACTTGTGATGAAATAAATCTTAACTCGTTGATGCCACTTAGCAAAGAGTAGGACCAATGAGGGTTTCAATAAACAATATCACTTAAACATCTTCTTCTTAGACACCAAGAATTCTACAAGAAACATGAAAATCAAAAATATGATTACCTACATCTTATGAGTCATCTCTAGAAAAATTTGGTAAGTTATTCCTTAAAGAAAATGGTAGCAGATAATATCATGGAGATGCCAAAGAAACAAAATATTTTACCCATGATATGGGTGAAACCAACACCATCACATGAGTTAAGAATAAGAAAACACAAATCTCATTCCTACATGCTAAAAATTACACTATAAACTTAAAGAGATTAAATGTTAGTACTTTTCATGAAAGGAGAGAAATGAAAGATTACATTTGACATAAGAAAAAACATAAAAATAAGAATCAAGACACATATTTATATAAGCATTCATGTATTTATTCTTTGAAAGGAACAAAAAGTTTCTAGTGTTATTTCTTCAAAACTCCTCATAATGATCAATTTGCTTGGACAAGTATCTAAACACATAGTTTTATTTACTTCCCTATCTTGAGACAATACGACACAAAATTCCTCCAACATTGAAGACACTTTTATCATCTGCATGGTTTTCCATGGGGTGGAGTTAATTCTATGGATATATCTTCTAGTTTTAGGAGATGGAGAGGGGGCATTTGTCGGTCGTAGGGGAAGAGGAAGGTGATCTATTATAGATATCTTTGACAAGATTACAGGTAGGTGATCGGTATGGAGACCATACCTTCATTTTCCAGAGTGGTGAGATATGAGCACGAGCTTGTTGGGACATAAAAAGACTTATGGGTGCATGTTAGACATAAGGGGAATATGATATGGTCAGATATAGTAGTGTTATAATGAAATTTCATTTGATGCGGATGTACCTAATGAGAGGGTACCTTATAGATGAAGGAGGGAGATGTAGAGAATCCCAAGGTAGTTGTGGGTCATCCTTTTGTGATAGTAAAGGAGAAAGGATTCATGGGTCTAGATGAGCATGGTGACTAAGTTCCTATTGATGATGTTGGAGTTACTATTTCCTATAGGTAGTGGTGGAAAAGATTGTATGTTGAGTTTGAGAGAGATTGATTGATCCAAAAAGGGAGGAGGTCGTGTGTGCTCAAGTAGAGGAAACACATGATGTTATTGATGTTAGTGATGATGATGAGGATGATGGGGATGAGGGAGACCTAACAGCCACACCTGCACGTTGATAGTGGAGAAGGCCACAAGGAGGAGGCAGAGAGGAGATGATTTGGTTAGGGTGAGATATACGTTAATTGGTGAGAGAGATGGTGCTATAGCTGAGTGAGATGGGCTCAAAGTGCGGTTGGCACGAGGTGGCGGTTGATCAAGATCAAGACAAACAATAGTGGGATACCTTGAGGAAGGCCCTAGGTATTACATTGTTTTTGATATAAGGTGTAGAATTCATGACTCATTCACAAAGCTAGTAATCGATGGGTTTAGCGGGCGTGATTAACATTGCTCATTTTCAGTTCGTATAAATAGAGTTGGCATATTATGAGGATATGGTTATACAGCAGCCGCCAAATAATGTTTTGTATGCAGATCACTTAACGCTCCGAGGGGAAGTTCCCGCGAGTGTGCAGGGAGTGTGGGCCAACCACCTCGGGGGATAGATGGAGGAGCTAGTGGTAATGGTAGTTCTCGGGGAGGTGATGTGAGTGTTATTCGTGTCGGTGAGTTTCTAGTGTCTTTCTCATTTACTAGATAGTTATTATGTGTATTTAGATGTGGATTTGATATGTATGAAACTCTTTGTGAAGACTTAATGTAAATGAATTTGTGATATACGAATACTCTTTGATGATGTATTTAGGACTTTGATTATGTATATATATATGATGTGATGAGGATTTGGATTAGTGATTCATATGTGTTGATTATGGTGTATGTGTTGATACATGTGTTTAAATTTAATGTTTACTTAATTGATTTTTTATGGGATTTAGGTAGGAAAGGTTATGATTTATATGATTGAATGTTATTTGGAAGATGATGTATGATGTGACTTTAAACATGATCTCAAGAAATTTTTATCAAAATGTGACAAAAAGATAGGAGTAAAAGTGGAATGATTGCTTTTGATATGGATTTGATACATCATACAAGATGGGTATAGATGTATGAGAGCTCTTTCTAAAGTATATGGTGATGGGTATAGAGGATATGTTGATACACTAGTTGCTGAATGTTGTTTTATGCATAGATCACTAAGTGTAGTAAGGGGCAGTCCCTACTCCCGGTGCAAGGAGCATGGGTCAACCACCTCAAGGGCTAGATGGAGGAGATGGCGGTGATGGTGGTGCTCGTGGGAGGTGATGGGAGTTTTATTCATGCCAATGAGTTTCTATGGGGTGTTTAGTTTACTAGGTAGTTATTATGTCTATTATGATATGGATTTCATATATATGCGGCTCTTTATGAAGTCTTGATGTATATGACTTTATGATATACTGAGGACTCTTTGAAGATGTATTTGGGACTTTGATTTTATATATATATATATATATATATATATATATATATATATATATATATGATGTGATGAGGAATTGTCTTATTGATTCGTATGTGTTGATACATGTTTTCAAATTTAATGTTTGTTTAATTGATGTTTTTATGGGATTTAGGTAGGAAATGTTATGATTTATATGATTGAATATTATTTTGATGACGATGTATGATGTGACATTAAATGTGATCTCAAGAAAATTTTATCAAATTGTGACAAAAAGATAAGAGTAAAATTGGAATGATTGCTTTTAATATGGATTTGATACATATGTGATGGGTATAGAAGTGTGAAAGCTCTTGCACTTTTAGCCTTAATAATGAATGTTAAATGAGACTATCGGTGGTTAGTTACATGCAAAATCTTATTCATAGAGATGAAATGATAGGATGTACCTTATTAAAACATGAAAGGGGTTTTTGTATGTGTAGATCAATGTGGGAAAAAGGTTCTCCTTTTCAACAACTTTTAGAGAAATGCCCCAGATATATATATATATATATATATATATATATATATATATATATATATATATATATATATATATATATATATATATATATATATTTAACGAAAGTTGATAAATGTGGGAAACTTCCTTTGGATTGGAAAGTTGATCAATGTAAGAAAATTTCTTAGGATGGTTTGATATTTTTGACTTTTTGAAGGTTTATCAAGTGGAAAGCCTTTCTAAATAGGTAGTTATATGGATGAAAATCGGCACGTGACCTTCAACTGCACTCGACCTCCTGAGTTTGTGTCGAGACAACTGATGTGGAAGATGTGGATGGCTATGGATAGTGAAATATAGTGAATATGTGGTATGTGGATGAAAATAAGTTAAAATGGGACAAACAAGAAATCAAGGAAAAATAATGTCCTCAATGCGCAATATTGGGATATTCTCGTCAAGTGAAAAAGGCCCTTCTAACCTGAATGGGTCTAACGAATGGATCAGAGAGGATGGCCACATGAAAAATTCTAATCAATATCGAGCTCTTCGTAAATACCTTCCAATGGTTGTGGGATACGTGGAAAACCAATGGGTGCCTCATAATGATTTCTAGACAAGGTCATGAAATGAATGAGAGGGAGGCATGGTTCTACCGGCTCTTAACTCGCAATTGTTCTATTTGTTTTGCAGCCACCGCCGAGAAATTTGGAGAGATATTATTCATAGGATCTCGTGTTGACACTTTACCGATCCTTTCAAGAAGACCCATGTAGAGATGAAAGAGGATGTGGGACAATCATTGCAAGCTAGACGACATACATATGTGTTTACACCTCTTTGGAAGGTCAAGGGGATCTTGATTTCTCGGGATAAGAAGATTTCCGAATATGAGTGGCAGAGAGGATGTCAAGGTGGAGCCACTCACGCAGAACACCGGGACTAGTAGCCAATCTCATGGTCACTCTCATCACTCGGTACATCCATGACCTCGAGCCATAATGTGAAGTCCCAACCACAGTCACGCACCATCTCAGGGTTCCTGAGAGAGGGATAGGCCATTGAGCCTTTATTTCTTCAATGTAATTTTGTGAGGCATATATGTTTTTTGTTATTTTGTGCTCCTTGTGAGTGTTTTGACCACACCTAGTGTTTGATGACATTATACTCAGACTTGATTCATTATGATATATATAAATATATATTTTTGTATTTGGTTATCCTTTGCACTAAAGTTGACTTCATTTATGGTTTACTTCACATGTGTACTCTTAGATGTTTAGAATTTCCAATTTTATATGATTTTCAAAATGCATGCAATGGATAATGATATGCTGATAGAATGATTTATTTTTCATGTTTTGTAATACTTGATATGTGATGATTATGATAACAAAATGGAATGTTGAACTTTAGTTTTTCAAGCAATGTTTGATACTTTTTTCGTTTTGGCAATATGTGATGAATAATGATATGATAATAAAATGAACTCGCTACACTCCTAACCCCACACAACCAAGAAGATGCAAGGGATCAAAACCAAGAACCGAGAAGGGATGCAAATTGTATGATTTTGATAGGTTGAAATGGTGAGAGAAAGAGAATATTTTGACATAAACCCAATTAGGGACCTACAACCTAACTCGCACATAGTTTACTACTACATAGCCTATAATATGATTTATTTGAAAGTTTTTCTCGGACTTAGACCTATAGATGGCCTCTTGATGGAAAAAATCTAATTCACTTAGAACATACACATTTAATTCACTTTTCTTGGGATTTTAAGATTTTCAAAGCACTTTTTATTGAATGAAATTGCTTTTAACTTATGAATTTAGTTGCAAAAACCACATATAACTTGCCCCATGCTACCAGTAGGAAGCATGGGCTCATCGCCAAGGACAAGACATAGGTGAGTAAGGGCACTTCCCTAATTTACTAACCTAACGCCACTTTTAAGAGGCGTCGTCTCAACACTAGAGGAATGAAAGTTTTGTATTGATTTTGACTTGAGATATATACTTTTATTTTATTTTCAGTTTCTAAGTGTTAATTTTGGGAAGGAGAGCTTGCCCCTAGCCTCAAATCAGTAAGATGCAAGGGTTCAACACCAAAGGTTGAGATAGGCAAACAAGCGATCCGGTACAAATGTTTAGAATGCTTTTTCTACCAAAGAGGTTTTTAGGGAAAGATATGACATCATGAAGCTTCTAGAATAGACTATGGGAAAAGAAACCTATGCTAGAAGGAAGCTATAGGTAGAACCAAGTATGTAGGCCTTGGTAGGATTAGTGTCAAAATTTTGTCTTGTCTTGTTGAATTGATGAAGTGATAAAAATGTTGATGACAATATTATGAATGTTTGAAGAGATGTGATTTGAATGATTGCCAATGTTTTCAGAATTTTTTGAAAGTTGCTTGAAAATAAGTTCCTTGATTACAAATTTCATAGAATGAGCTAGTAGATGATAATGTAATGAGGATGCAATAGTATACATATGGAAATTTAGATGGATCATACGTAGTATCTCTTTAAGTGAAGGGAGTTGACGGATTCACCAAATTCCTCACCTTATAATGTACATAGGAAATATTCCCCATTTTTACAGTCCTCCATGACTTGATATGGGCCCAACCACTTGGGCCTAAAATTTCTTCCTTCTTTGCTTTTTCTTGTTTATCCGATTTGTCAAGTCTCAATACCATATTTCCATTGATTATCTCATGTTCATAAACTCTCTTGTTATATTTCCAGCTCATCTAGTCAACATAGACACTATGAAGTGGCTCAACATTGAGACGAGCTTCGACCAAGGTTTCTAGCTAAATGAGACATGCCTCATGATAACCTTCTCCTAAGATTCCTTGTAGCGATATCCAAAGGATAGGAATTTCAAATTCAAGTGGTAAAACCACTTCCAAACCGAATACTAAAAATACGAGGTTTCCCCATCGACGTTCCCATTGATGTTCTATAGGCCCACAAGGCCGGAAATAAATTTAAGTTTCAGTTGTGCTTGTTCTCCTTAATAGTTTTTAGGAGAATGGAATTTAGCATCTTATTAGTTACCTTAGCCTACCCATTGGCCTGAGGGTAGTAGAGAGAGGTCATGTTTTTATTTATCTTGAAATTTTCAAACATCTCACGTATCTCTAGATTCTTGAAAGACGTGCCATTATCAGAGATAATGACTTGTGGGACCCCGTACCTAAAGATAATCTAGTTAAAAATGAATTTTACAATTACACATCCCAGAATAGTGGTAAGAGGCATGGCCTCTACCCACTTTGTGAAGTATTCAGTGGCCGCAATTATGAAATTGTGGTCATCTCTTGATGAGGGAGAGAACTTCCTTATCAAATATAGAACCCAAGTAGAAAAGAGCCATGGTGTCATGATGGGTTGCAGAGCACGGGAAGGTATATGGATCATGTGAGTGAAATATTGAAATTTGTTGCACTTGCACACATACTCTACTTGTGTCGTGCTCCAAATTAGGAAAAAATAGCCCATGCACTATATCTTCCTAGTGGTGGCATGTCCTCCAAAATGACCTCCACATATCCCACTGTGGGATTCATAGAGGATATTTTTGGATTCTTCTTCATCAACACACCTTAACAACATTCCTTCAAAATATCTCGTGATAGTGCACTTGTTATATGATTATGTAATTGGTGGCTATGATGAGTAGTCATCTTCTCTGTTGCAAAGATGCTCCTCGGGGTATGTGTGGCTCATAATTAAATTGACAATATCGAATACCATGGGCATATGGAAATTGGGGGATTGGTTTCGATGTAGTATACAAATGCGTCGAGGAAATCCAAGTCAACTTGATCCCCACCATATTTTGAGTTGTCTGCCAACCAATATGTGATGATTTTTCATTTGATGGACTTTGGTTAACGAACGTTAATTTTAACTCACCCATTAGAGTGATGAAGCGTCCAGCTTTCTTAGATAAAGAACCTTGTGTTAGAAACTTTTGTAAGTGATTTGTCTTAACAAAGACCCTCATTTCTTTGTTAAGCATGTAATCACTTAACCACTTTGTTGTGAATACTATAGCAAGACACTCTTTCTCTACCTACATATAGCACATCTCATAATCGAGCAATGTACAATGGATGAAGTAGACTACACGTTAATGTTCGTCATTGTCTCCTTGTGCTAGCATGTAGGATAATGACACATTTGTAGCCCGTGAATACAAAATAAGAGGATGATCTGATTTGGGAGGCATGAGCATGGGAGGGGATGGAAGAAATCATTTTACTGATTCAAATTCCTCATGAAACTCTTTCATATAGATGTCACAACAATCCTTCTTTAACAAATTGTTTATCAGATGAATATCAAAAGTTAAATCAGGCATAAACCTACGGATTGCACCGAGATTTCTGAGAAAGGACCTAATGCCCAGCTTGTCTAATGGTGGGATAATTTCTAGAACTTCTCATATTTTTGTTGGATCTACATTGATCCTTCACAATGATATTATGTATCCCAAGAACTTCCCTCCCATCACACCAAACATGCATTTTTCTCGGATTGATTCAATGTAACGCCATATTCAAGTAGATGTGATAGGATGATGCAAAGAACCTCAAGGTGATTGTGGCACTTTCTCTCCTTAGCCAAAAGTTCCTCAATGTACGATTCCACAATCTTGTGAATGAGATCATGGAATATGTAGGTCATTTCTTGTTAGTAAGCGGCACCGACATTCATGAGACCAAACGACATGACTACGTAGAAATAATTTCCTAAGGAGAAATAAAGGTCATCATTATTTGATCTTCCTTATAGATCCTAATTTTATTATACCCAGAGAAACAATCCATAACCGAAAATAGCTCATAACAAGTTGTTGCATCAATAATAACATCGATGGATGGTAGTGGAAAGTCATATTTGGGACATGTTTTGTTTATATCTCAAAATTCAATGAAGATTCAAACTTTTTCATTATTTTTAAGAATAGGGACAATGTTAGATACCCACATTGAGTAATTGACAGGTTTAATGAACCCCACCTATAGGAGTTTCATAACTTCCTCTTTAACCATTAGTGCCACCTTTGGTTTCATAGGTTTGGATTTTTGTTTGATGGGATTGGCATCAGATTTGGTCATAAGGTTGTGGAATGCAACATGAGGAGCAATTCTTGTCATCTCTTTGTAACTAAACACAAAGGATTTTAAATGTTCTTTAAGAATTTTCGTGTGTATTTCTACTTCTTCAGGAGTTAGTGAAGAACCTAACTTAAAAATTTTTGGGTCCTCCTCTATCCCGATATTAATATCGATCATCCCTTTGATTAAAGAGGCATTACCATCTTCAAAATTAGGAGGGGCCAGAGGCGTTCTAATTCCCCTTCCTCTTCTATCTCACAAATATCAAGGCATTCTAAGGAGGAAGAGTCCATCGTGTGATCTCCAAAATAGGAGGAAGAGTGAGGAATGAGAGAAAAACCTCTCTTATAATGCACAAGATGTAAATTCATGTAAGTGTTAAGGTACCTTAAGATAGCCTCATCATTTTCGAATAATAAATGGTAGCAAGATCTTTCTTATCCTCAACGTATGCCAATATTGGATTTGTTGGCATTTTTTGAACTAAGGGTTCAACATGAACCGAAACTGTGAAGTTGGTATCTTCTAATTCTTTTCTCAGAAAGAAATGGGAAGAAGAAGTAGCTATCAAATCAGTGAGAAGGTATTTTTCATGCTAGATGACTTTGATTGAAATGAAGTAAAAAAATTAGTTAAGTTGAGTAAAATAGTCTTATAGAGTTGCAAGTATTCCACCCTAGTATCATATACCTCTGAAACATGATTGATGACTAGTTGTGAATCACCCAACACTCTAACATTAAGAGAACCCATCCTTTTGGCTACTAAGAGACCAAGAAGGAAAGCATCCTATTCTGTACCATTGTTTGTACATTTGAAATCTAGTTTAAAGGCAAAAGGAATGAAATTCCCCTCGGGAGAAATGTAGATCACGCCGCCAAGCACCAAAGTGACATTTTTCTCCATCAAAATTAAGAGTTCAATATTTTCTTGTGAAGATTGATGCTGGAAAAGATCTCGAGTCACAGAGTATGTCCTACGCCCATGGAATCAAATGAAAGAATAATGGGTAAATCATTCTCCAATAGCTCAACAATATTCGCCGTGTTTTCCCTTCAATCAGCCGATAGTTTCTAATTCCATTGTGGGAAATAATGTTGTCTCCAATGTTGAAATAATGGGTTTACTCAATTGGTTTGGAGGGAGATTAAACTCATAATGTACCCTGGGATTCTTCTTTATCTTAGCTAGATGAATTTCAAAGGGCTTCGGGTCACCCTGTGCAATGAAGACTTTCCTCAAATGTAGGAATCTGACTTCCTAAAAAAATGAGGAAGGAATCGTCTTCATTGGATGTATCCAAGTATGACCGAGAATCATATTATATTTGGTTTCTCATCTATAATATAAAAATCTATAAGAACCATCTTGGATCCCAGGGTAATTAGTAGCATTATGGTCCAAATCGATGTTGCCTTGAGGCTATCATCCTCTCTCAGCATGTTTCTTGTTGAAGAGAAATTGGTCTCTCTATAGCCTAACTTCTAGAGGAATGAGAAAAGGAAAATATTGACCTCTTCCCAATCAATGATCATTACACACTTTACATAGTTTTTATAAATCCAAACCTGTAGATATAGTGCCAAATCACCTCTACATGCCAACTCTGCATATGTAGGCATCTTACTGCGATGTCTAATATAAACCCAACATCTCTTTCGAGCTTCCCAGGAGGATGTACGCTGAATTCTATGTGATTCATTTTCACCTTAAGACAAGTGGTGAAATTGATAAAATTTCAAAGACCCAATGTTTCCAACAAAATAGCTTTATGATCAGGGGAGTTCTTTGACAAATCCAAGAAGGAGATGTGAGAAAAGGTCTTTGTTAAATCAGTGATCAAGTCATAAGCGCCCATCGGATTTAAAAGTGCTGGTACATAATCTAAGACAAATAGGTAAATAGGAATTATCTGTGATGAGTAGTCTTAAGTTATCATATCGTTGTTTATCTTCGGTTCGGTTTCTAACTCTACTAGACCCACGATCTTAGTTTGTTGGAGACCATCAAATGAAGGTGACACCAATGAGTTTCACGTAGTTTAAGCTTCATGATAGTTGTTTCCCACTGGGATACCCTTGTTTTTTCCATTGGGGTCTACCTTACCATTGTTAGGACGCATTGGAAGGGGATTGTTAAAGATCCACAGTGGTGTGTTCTAAGGGGAAATTGGCCCCATGCTAGTATTCTGAATTGACGCAAAGGATTTTCCACAAACATCTCAAAAAGAGTTGTTTTTGGTCCTCTAGACGTTGAATAAATTTATTACAGCCACAAAATGTTCTAGCATCATGCCCTCAGACACTATAGAAGCCACAATACAAGTCAGGATCATAATCCCGAGGTCTTTGGTTTTTTTTTTTCTGTGGTCAAAAGTTCTTATTATTAGTCAACTATTGATTATTGTAATTGAAGTTTGGAGGCCGTTGCCCTTGATTTTGATATTGGTTTGGGTATTGGTTAGGGCCCGAGCCTAAACTTGTTGTTGTTGGGGTGGAGGATGATTGAAATCCATTGTGTTGGTTGTAGGAAAAAGTTGTTACTCCTCTGATTGTTACCATTTGTTTTGTTGTTGACATTATTTGTACTTGAGGTGTTAACAAAATTTGGTTTCTTTTCTTGGTCTATAACACTGTCGGTCATAACACCATGGTTTTTGTTGAGGACCTTAGGTCCTTGGTTATTGTTTGTGTTATTGGGATAACTTGAATTACCCTAATTAGGAGTGATCAACCTCCCATTTGAACCATAGGTATTTTGACCACTATCTATTGCCACCGATCAATGTGGAGAGAACCTTCTAACACCTATTTATAACTCAATAGAGGGAATTTATGGAATTCTTACTTCATTTCCCAGTTAAGGGAGTGAAGAAATAGGTCACAAAGCTCTGTCTGATCCATGTTAGGAGCACTTACCAAAGAGTAGATTTCTTACCATCATCTCTGGATGAAATGCATAGTAGACTCATTGTTCTCTTACTTTATATGTAGGAATTCCCTAATTCATGTTCTTAGTAACTTGTTCATGTCAAAAGCTTTGATGAATTTAGACACGATTTGTTTAAAGGAATGTATTAAAGCCTCAGGTATCCTATAATACCAATTGAGAGTGATTCCTTCAAGATTCTTAGGGAAGATCTTCGCTACGACTACATCCCATCGGAGCAGATCTCGAATGGTTGTTGCATACGTAATAATGTGTGCATTTAGATCTCCCTCCCCTTTAAATTTAGGAAGGTCTCATAGAGGCCTTGGGAGCATAACACTCCATATGGTGAATTTGAGGGGCTCTTTAAGATATTCAAAGTAGGTCCCACTGCGTAAGACTTGACCATTGACGACCAATATTGGGGACATAGAGGTGGAATTGGTTGATGATATGATGCAACATAAAATTTTGTGGAAGCATAAGACATCCCATGTGGATGACCATATGGACTAGGAAAAGAGAACATGTCCCCCTGCGGTGATTTGGAATACATGTGCAGATACAGGGAGTATTATTCTGGTATGGAGTTGGAGGCACAAAACTAGGGAACGTTGCATTACCAGTTGGGTTGGAATTTTAGAATGCACTTAGGATGGTTCTGTTGAGGCTATCCATATGATGTGTGAGGGGCATACCCAAGGTGATTGATCTTGTGAAAATATCTCTGGAACTAGGAACACCCATGTAAACCAAAGGATTTGGTACAATAGGTACTTAGCCAAAGTTATGTGGATGATGGAGAATCCTTCCTTTCCCAGTAGAAGATGAGACATGAGTAGCCTGGGAAAGTTCTACTTCTCTAACTATGTCCAACAAAATCGATATTACCTCTCCTGATGATGGCATGGTGTTTTGTTTTAGCACACATTGTTGAACCTTGTTAGGTTGCAAAGGAGTGTGATATCCTGCTATGAATTGTTCATTTTTGTTTGGCCACCCCTCATTAGGAATGTTTTCTATTGTGGGAGGGGTAGAGGTTTTATTCAAGTAAGACATCAACATTTCCTTACATCCTATCCAAATATTGATTCATGTTTTGAAAGGGTTGCTCACTTCAGGCATAATGTGCTAAATAATCCTCATCTAGTAATGGGAGTTGATCAGACTGCATACTGATTTGCGTTCGAACAAAACCCGAGGAGATGAGTCCGGATCTCCATTGATTTTAATATTGTTATAACTTGAAATTTCAGGTTGTTGTCCATGTGTAAGTTGATCAATCTCCTCAATCCTAACCAAGGATCCATTATTGGTCCCTTAAGGAGGAGGAGTTTGAGATTGAGGAGATTGGTTGAGTAGTTTCCTCCCACGTGGATAGCGAGGGAAACTTCGTTGCCTACCCAATTGATAGTAATATACGTCGAGACCCAAAATGGGTTAGTCATATCCATCTTGTCCTAACATATTTGGGGGTATATGAATACCCACAAAATAATGGGAGAGAGAAAAGATGGATGAAATAAATGGAAATGAAAAGAGACTAGCTCTTCACGTTAGGTTCACCAATTTTTATAGATGAAAATCAACACGCAACCTTCAACCACACTTGACCTCCCGAGGTCATGTCGGGATAGCCAATGTGGAAGATGTGGATGGCTATGGATAGTGAAATATAGAAAATATGTGGTATGTGGATGAAAATATGTGGAAATGGGACAAACAAGCTATCAAGGAAAAACAATGTCCTCGATGCGCAATATCGGGATCTTCTCATCAAGGGAAAAGAAGGCCCTTCTAACCTGAATGGGTCTAATGGATGGATTAGAAAGGATGGCCACATGAAGACTCCAATCAATATCAAGCTCCATGGAAATACCTTCCAATGGTTGTGGGATATATGGAAAACCAATGGGTTCCTTGTAACGATTTCAGACAAGGTCATGGAATGAAAGAGATAAAGACGTGGTTCCACTAGATATATGGTTGCTTAGGTGGAGAGGTCTAAAATGTGAGCGATTATTGAGATTCTTCATTTAGAACATTCAATTATCTAATGATGTCTAGTGGAAGTGGGGATGACCTAAATACTAATGAGCGTAATCCTGTGTCAAGTTCTAACTAGTCTTCGAGCCCTTGTGGTTGAGGAACCCATAGATCACAACTGTAAAATCTTGGTGGTTGTGGTCCTTGTATGGTCATATACATTTAAACTCTATTACCAGGGTAGTCTAGTATTCATAGGCTTTGTCATCCGCGATGTTCAAAATGTTTAATTGTTCAATTTTCTCACTTATCATGTTGGTGTTCTGAGGATAAGCATGCAGAGTCCCATATATATGTCTCGTATCTAGTTTAGGTGGGTTTGGTTCTAGGACCAATGGATCACTAGTGTATGTTTTCTCTTGTTGTGGTTCATTTATGGTCATGTATGCATTCAAATTGTTTTAATCTAATCAAGGTAAATAAAAATATAATCTAAATAAGCAAATTCTACACTATGTTTTTTTTTTTGGAATGTAATGGAAATAAAACAATACAAAGCAACTAATCTAACAAAAGGAAATATTTTTGTGCTTTTATGGAATTTAGAAGAAACAAATAAATTAAAAGCTTCTAATCTATTTAAAAACCCTAAAACAAATAAAACAATCGGATGTAGTTTTATATCCATGTAGAAGAATTATAATCTATTATAAACAATTAAATCTTCTCTAAAATATTGATCTAAATCAAATCTTCTATTTTGCCTTAGAGGAAAAGGAAGAAATCGAGCTTCTCGAAGCTTTTCTACCCTATGCAACTCCCCGAAAAAGTAAAGAAGAATTTTATGGAGGATTTTCTATATGGGATTTTGCTTGATTGATTTCTAAATTAATCAAAGAATATTTCTTCTAGAGTCACCTTGATGGGTCTCATTATTCCATTCATTTAAGCATCTCTTAGTTGATGTTATATTCAAACCAGGGGTGTGTTTGAAGCTATATGCAATAAGAAGAATCTTAGTGATCTAGTAATTGATTGTAGGTTTTTATTATTTTTTTATATTTTTCGGGGGTTTTATAGTGTTTTTAGGATTTCCTGGCCAAAGCCTAATTAAAGCTAAACTATACAAACTTGCTGAAATAAATAAATCTTCAGAATTAAACATGCTACTGGAAATAAACACACTCTTGCATAATGAAACAAATTGCTTGGAAATAAACACACATTGCAAAAGTAAACACACTTGCTTGGAAATAAACACACGTTTGAAAATTTTGTTGAAAATTCTTGCAAGGAAATAAGAGTCTAATCTATAACACCTACAAGGACAAGTACGTAACATAATTCAATTGAAGAATCAAAAGCATTTATAGAATTAACACTAATGATTTACACGAATTGCTTAGAAATATAAATACCAATAAAATAAAGAATCCTACTTCTTGGAGGAGTGGGCCCTTGCTCCACCTTGAATCAGGAGTTGACAAAGTATGATTCTCTCAAAATGAAATGGCTATCTTATTACTGAAATGTTTTTCTTACAAACTTCATTGTATATCTATATCATATATATCATCTACGCCATATTTTATAATCTATATACAGATCCTTATATAGATTTCATCATCGGAAGATGAATTTACAATCATAAGTGCTCAATAGCTACCCATCCATCAATAAGTTCTAATGAAACAAAATAGTTCTCAAAGCAGATGTGGAATTTAGAAACCTTGCTGGACATACAACTTTTGATCTTGCATACATATTTCTAGATTATGAAGAATCAACAATTTTTTGATCTGCTCCTATTTGGAAGGCCCATTAATTGTTCTATCATCAGATGTTGTCATGATTCTCGGAACCTCTCCAAAGTTATATAACCAAAGGGAACTATTCCAGAACTAACTGCAAAAGTTTTGGAGCTAAGCGTAGGAGTTTCGGAACTAAGTGCTAGAGTTCTAAAACTAAGTCCGAAGGTTCGGAACTAAGAGATAGATTTCCTTTGTTGTGTGATGGAGTTCAGAACTAATCCTAGAGGTTCGGAGCTAAGACATATTGAATCCAATCTTCCCAAAAAGGTGTTGGTTGCTTCATACTTTATTTTTACGATGAATGTGACTGTTTTATTATAAAAGCTGAATTTCCACACACTTTATTAGGAATAAAAAGTTTTTAGATGTTAGAACTACATCAAACAAAAGATGAACAATTACCTCCTAACTTACTAGATCAAATAAAAGCCACAAAATGTAGTCAAACTTGATAAAAAAGGAGAGTAAAATAAGATCATTTATTGCACATTGATGAGGCATATTTTGGCCTTATCATCTCCCCCACACTTACTTGTTTGTAAGTCCTCTTAAAAACTTTACTCTTCAAAACTTGGGTTGTGAATTATGCATTCCAATTGACTACTAAGGTCAAATGGCTGGAACTGAATATCCCAATGCTTTAGTTTAGAAGTATTGTACCCTGATCCTTCTTCTATCTTTTCTGTCACTCCTCAAAGTGAGTGGGATCTTGAGGCTCTCTATTTTCCATGGAGACATGGGAGTGAGAAGGAGAGGAGTCCTTGTTCTCATTCCCATCCATATGCCCCTACATTTTTCATTGACTTGAGGGATTAGTGTACATAAATATCTAGCTCTTTCCAGACTCCATATTAATTTCATGGGAGATATCACTTCTCTTATTCTCAATGCAACTGTGAGAAACTCCCATCTCTTCAAGCATCCATCATAAATATCTTCAAATTTTTTCTCCTCATAAGAGGTGAAGGCATCAATACTTTTTTGCAGACTGGTAATATAATGTGCCTTGAATTGACTATCAAAGGCATGGGATCTGAAATGTATAACAAAGGTAGATGGTTTTCCATAGTGAGATCTCATGCAGAGGCCAAATGAAATATCCTTTAATAAATTCTTAGAATCCCTCTCTTTCCATGTTATCTAATTTTGAAGTACAAAAACAAATGCATTCAACTAGCTTCCCCTACATACAAATTGATCATGAAGCCTGTATTCTTTTCTAGCATAAAGTTGTAGAGATAGAATTTGAGATAATATTTTCTACTCTGTATTGACTGAGGAATATGCTATCATGAAATATGATTCATCCTTTATTTCATGTGGAAGGCCACATGCAATCCTTGATAGTTGTCGTGCGAATAAATTTCTATTCCAAAAAGACACTATATGTAGGAGAAGGTCTCTTGCATGTGAGTAATCTTTCACTCATTATACAGACCATTTGTATCTTTACCAGAAATTTAAATTTGTCTTCTTCCATTTTGTAAAATTTTTCTTCCCACTCTTTCCTTTCCTTCTTCTCCTCTTCCATCTTGCTTCTTAGTTCCTCATTTGATGTTTTAAATTATGTAAGCTTTCTACAAGTATCATCCCACGACTGATTAATTGGTTAGTAAGTCAATTCAGTTTGTACAACCTGATTCATTGAAGATATCTTTGACATAGCACTCTATTTACTAGCCAATTGACATTATTTTTCTTTTTCTACCATTTTTGTTTGACCAATGTCAATTCTTTAGTCCTATCTGTGAGATGAGTTTTTAGTTTCTCAATGAGCATTTCCCTATGCTCTAATTTGTTCTTGAGGAAGTTTAATTCCTCATCCTTCTCCCTAATGATAAGTTCTTCTCTGGAAAAAAATAGAGCCTGTCTAAATTTTTATTTCTCCTATTTTTCATAAAGTTCCTTTGGGAATGAGGATTTCTCTTCTACCAAAGGGGATTTCCTTTCCGTTTCTAAGATTTCAATTCCTCTTCTTCATGTGATAGTGTTGTTGAGTCACCCATCTCCTAAAAATCATGTTCTTCAAATATTTCATCTTCTTTCTCCACCTTAGTTTGACTTGGTCGAGGAGGAGACATTGCCATGTTGCCTAGAATATCAACAAATTATTTCTCCAAACCATCATGCTCTTTAATATCCACTGGAGTTTCCCTAGACCTCTTATGAACTCTTCTTCTTTGAGGAGCTTCAAATTTTCCTCGTAGTTGGCTTCCTCCTTGAGCTTCTTCTAATTTTTATTTCATGATCTAGCTTAGGTGAACTTTCATTGTCAGAGACAAATATTAGTTCTTTTGGTATTACTATAGAGGAAGGAGTTTCTTTTGAAGACACAATAGGTTTTGCAACTTTGATCATCCTTTCAAATCTCCTCCTCTTTGGCACATTAACCCCACCTATTTCCTTCTTTTTCTCTGTAGGGGATCAATTTCCAAATTAATTTTAGGGGAGAAAGGGTCTGTTATTCCCCACTTGATAATATTAGGGATTTGTTTGAATTTGTTGAGGAACTTTTCCCATGCTTCTTCTCTAATTTTATTTGAGATAAAATGGTGCTTGACAGACTAGATAGACTATCCATGATGTCTTATTGTCCCAACTCCCCAAGAATACCTCGATCCATTGTTTGGATGGAGTCAAAGAGGAACCCGGGAGGTTTACTATACACTCTGGTTTTGCCACCCCGCATCGAAGATATATTAGCATCTTAAGGACCTCTCTTCCCACAAAGTACCAAATAAGCCATCGCAAGTCGGGTACTTAACTACCCAAAATGCTGCCATTTCAAAGGGTTTGGGTAGGCGGCTCTTCCGAACCCCTTGATGATTTTATTAGTGTTATAAATATATTAGGGTTTAGATTCCCCCTCTTGTATCGAGGTTTCCACCAGTTCTCTTAGGGCCCCCTTGACATGATTTGGGATATGTCCAATTGGTACCCCAGATACATTACTCATTGCATTTATAGTAAAGGGAATTACAATGCTTTTAACCTTACTTCTGGATTTTTCTAAATTTACAAAAATTCCCTTACTAGTTTGTTATTGTACTTTGAGAATTTCTTTAGAAACTCCAGCCACCCTACTTGTTCAAAAATGGTTGTCACTTCTCCATCTGTAAGAAGTTGCATATCATCCTCTGGCTCTGACTTCTTTTTGATACCCATGGCAAAGAGGACGATTCAAATTCTTCATTCTTTCAAATCCTTACTCTGTCAGGAGATAGCTGTAGAACTACTAGATTTGGTTGCAGAACTTATTGGATTTGGCTACGGAACTATTGGGTTTAGCTGTGGAATTCAAATATAATTCTATTGTTTCTTCCTTGAATTTTTTTGCAACTACTTCTCAATTTCATTTATTCCACCCAAATGATAGCTCATTATTAATATGCCACCACTTTTACTTATTCAATCGACATCACCCTCATGATTACTTACTTTTAATAATAATGTAAAATAACTTGCTCATCATACTAACTACTTAAATCAAGTCTAATCACACATGAAAACTTTTAATTTAACCTTTAATAAGATCAAGACATAATTACCATCCTTACTAATGTAATTTTTCTGCCTTGATGACTCATCATTCCTAAAAAAAAGTGAAAAAGGAAAAATGGTTAGAAAAGATAGCTGGAATTCCAAAGAAGTTCCTTTTATTTTGATTAGCTATTTATTTAGGAGACCAACCTTCATTTCTAGTTTTCAATTGGTCCTTTTGAGATTTTTTTTTGGGAAGAGAACACCATTTATGGGTTTTCATTCCCTCCATTTTATATATATATATATATATATACACATACATATATATACATATATACATATAGATATACATATACATATACATACATACATACATACATACATACATACATACATATATATATATTATTTTGGGAAGAGAACACCGCTTTCTAGTTTTCATTCTCTTCCCTTCATTTTGGATCCATGCATCGATTACTTGATCATTTTGGAAGAACTAAATTCTTCCATATGATCAAATTCCTTATCTACTTCAATCTGTTTCAAGAACTCATCCTTGGTAGGAGGCTTCCTATAAAGTTTCAGCATGTGTCCATTGACCAGAAGTGTCCTTCTACTGCCATCAATGGGAAGTAGTTGAATAGAGCCATTGTCAAATATTTTCTCAATCTGATAAGGTCCTAACCACTTGGTTCTCAACTTTCCTTTGAATTGTTGGTACTTGGAATCAAACAATAATGCCCAATATCCTACCTTGAATTTCCTTTCCTTGATATGTGTATCATGCCACTACTTCCTTTGGTCTTGGATTATATCTTTCTGTTGAAGTGCTTCCAATCTCAGCTCATCCAACTCATTGAGTTATAGAATTCTTTCCTTTTGTGTTGTATCCAATTCAATACCCAATTTAGTTGTTGTCCTCAATGTTTGTAGTTCAAATTCAATGGGTAACAAGGTATTTTTCCCATAGACTAACTCATATGGTGAGAACCCTGTTGTAGTCTTCTAAGTTGTGTTATAATCCCAGACAACCTCAGGTAACCTCTTCACCCAATCTCTTCTACCTACTTCAACTATTTTGGTGAGGATGTTTTCCAATTCTCTATTTGTCACTTCTACTTGCCCATTTGATTGTGGGTGATAGGGAGATGAATTCATATGATTGATCTAATAATACATTGTAAAGTCCGGATGGTCCGGATCATATTAGACATGAACTGTGGACCTTGGTTTAAAACTATGCTTCTTGGTGCACCAAACTTCATCATAATTTTGTGCCAAATAAAATCAACAACTACATCTTCATTAGCATTTGTTAAATCATGAACCTCTTCCCACTTTGTCACATAATCAGTACATACAAGAATGTGTTCCTTTCCTTGTGAAGGAGGACTAAAAGGGCCAACAAAATCCATCCCCACCTTTCAAATGGTTCAATCACTACTTGAGGTTGTAAAGGCATTTCACTAGTGAAAGTTGGTTGTCCATCCTTTGACAAGTATCACACTACTTAATGTATTTATTCGCATCTTTATACATATATGGCCAATAATAGTCGAGTTTCAAGTATTTTGTGTGTTTTTATTTTCATTGAAAAGTGTCCTCCACTTGGTTCATCATGACATGCCCTGAGTATGTCAAAGATTTCATCTTCTCTCACACACCTACGTAAAACCAAATCAGGACCACATTTAAATAACATTCCTTTTAACCATTTAAATTATGCACTAGTTTTGACTAATCTTTTCATTTGTTTCTTATTAAAATAAGGGGGAAACTTCCATGTTGTAATATAATTTTCCATATCAGAAAACCATGGTGTATAAGCTGAAATAGAAAATAATTGTTAAATGCGGAAAGATGTCCTTAATCGGATCTAAATCCCTGTAGTGGTTAATATTGACAAGAAATCAACTACCACATTAGATTTTCCTAGATTATCCACAATGGAAAATTATTGTAAAAGTAATAACCATCAAATTATCCTACCTCTAACCACTAGTTTGTTCATTAAGTATTTAATTTCTGAGTGATCTATATGTACAAATATTTTGTACCTTGTAATATAATGTTTGAACTTAGTAATTTCATAAATCACAGCAAGAAATTCTTCTTCAGTGGTGGTGTAATTTCTTTCAGTGGGAGTAAGATTTTTACTAAGGTAGTAAATAGCATACATTTTCCCTTCTTCATCTTTCTATCCCAGAACTACACCAATTCACTTATTTAAGGCATCTAATTGGATGTGAAAAGGTTTCTCCCAATTAGGTCCTCTCAATATTGGGGTAGTGATTAATTTTTTTAATTTCTTCAAAAGCATGTTGACACTTTTCATCTCAACAAAATTTACAATCCTCGGTAAGCAAACCAAACATGGGGGCAACAATTTTACTAAAATATTTGATAAAATGCCTATAGTATCCAACATGCCCTAAGAATGACTTGATATCCATGGGTGTTTGAGGAATAGGTAAGTTTGAAATAATCTTGATTTTTTTGTCAACTTGATATCCTCTTTTTGAAATGTGGTGTCCTAGTACAATCCCTTCATTAATCATCATGAATCATTTCTCATGACTAAGAAACAAATGGTGTTTCTCACATATTGTTAATATTTTGTCCAATTTTTTCAAGGCATCAAATGTTTCTCCATGCACAATAAAATCATCCATGTATACTTCCACACAATCATTGGTTAGATCTACAAAGATTGCTAGTATAGCCCTTTGGAAGGTTGTTGGAGCATTACATAGTCCAAATGGAAATACCCTATACGCAAAAGGTACCCCATGGACAAGTAAAATTAGTTTTTCTTGATCCTCAGCAGCCACCTTGATTTGATTATATCCACTAAAACCATCTAGGAAGGAAAAGTATTGTTTACCTAAAAGGTTGTCTAAAACTTGATCTATGAATGGTAAGGGAAAATAATATCTAAGTGTAGCTTTGTTCAATTCCCTATAATCAACACAAATTCTCCATTTTCCATTATTTTTGGGCACAATCACAAGAGGATACACCCACTGACTATCTGAGATAGGGTAGATAAATCCTACTTGTAATAGCTTTTTAATTTCTTTCTTGACTATGTCCCTCAAGGATGGGTTGATCCTTCTCTGAGGTTGCCTAACTGGTTTAACATTTTTAGTATAAATGTGATGGGTAAAAATACTTGGATGGATTCCTTTCATGTCTGTATAGTCCCAAGAAAAAGATCTAGTATGATTTTTCAAAACATCAAACAATTTAGCTTCTTGATCATTTTCCAACTAGCTGTTAATGTTCAAAATTTTACCTAGTTGAATCTCAATTTGTTTGGTTCCAGTGTGTGATGAACTAATTTGTTGAAAAGGTTCCATTAGGGTGTTTAGTGGACATGAATGTGGTAACAACATATGATCTGTAGAAACAACATATGATCTGTAGATACATCACTAAAGTTCCCTTGAGAAATAATATTGGACAAAGGACGATAGGCACAGTTATGATACTTATCTTGTTGTTGGTCAAACTCCTCGTCACTCTTTTCCAAAAATTCCTCACCATTCCCTGATATCTTTGAGACTGAAGCTATTGATTTTGTAGATATTTATTCCCCTCCCCAAGAGAAATCTCATTCCTCTAGAGTGAAATTATTTACATCTACCTGTAATTTTTGTGGTTTCATAGATAAGTATGTATGTTCTGGAACTAACTATGAAGGTTCCAGAACTAAGTCTGAAAGTTCCATAACTATCCCCAATTGTTCTAAAGATAGTTGGTGATCATTCAATGGATGATTAATCATATTATCCACCTCCCTTATGTGATCCTACAACGTTATCATAGCCAAAGAAGACAAATTTTGTTTATTAGTATCAGTATCATCAACTCATAATTATTCTTGGTTATCAATAAACGGTTGTGTAGAAGGATATAAGGAAATTTTATTAAAATTCTTACCATTTGAGATAGTCATGTCACCCGATCTCGTAATCAATTAAGGTAGAAAGCGCGTAGCTAACCATGGTCCACCCAAAATAATGGGATAACAAATTGTTTTACCTTTTGGCCATAATATAAGGAAGTCCATTGGATACTCCCACGACTCCACCATAACTAGCACATCGTCAATGATTCCTTATGGTTTTGCTCTTGTCGATCTTCCATCCGTAATATGGTGCTAGTAGGTTGTATACATGTTAATGGTAATGTTTTCAAAGTGTCCACTGTCATCACATTTATAGCTGCTCCCAAATCAACAAAAACATTATGTATATCTTTATTTCCTATAGAGATAGAAATAACAAGGCTTCTAGGATCCCCATATTTGGGAAGTAAGAGTTTTCCTGCCAATAAATCAACAAGTTTCCCATCTACCTTAATAGTCCTAGGGTACTACTTCTTCCTTCCGGTCTTTTCAAACATAACATTTTGATTAATTTGTTTAATTCAGAATGTCCTTGATTGCTTGCAACAATGGTATTTCAATATTTAGTTTCCTTAATTCTTGCACTAATTCAAATTCCTTAGTCTCAATAATTTCTTTAAATCTTTATGGAAATGGATTTTCAGTAGAGTTGTTATCTGTCTCCTTCTCTTTTTCTTTTTCATCCTCCTTAGGAACAACTGAACTAGGAGTTTTAGTTTCTTCTATCATCTCAGTAATTATAACAGGTGGACTATTAATTATTTTTCTAGATCTTGTTTGAATATCCTTATAGTCCATGGCATTAAGATCAACTAGTTTTTCTTGCTTTGTTCTGTAGATAGAGGTTATTTTTTTATTTTATTTTTGGGATTAGCCACTGGTTGTGCTGGAATTTGTGTTTGAACCATATTTTTAGTTTGTGAACCTTGTGATGGAGAACCCATTATGGTTTGTTGATGATGGTTTGGATATGTTCTTCCCTTAGCATAGTTATCATGGTTACACCTAGGTTGTGGCCAAGTATAAGGGTTAATCTGACCAGACCATGGTTGTTGGTGTCCCTAAGCATACCAAGATTGTCCTACCCAATCCTAGGGATTCCATGTTGGTTAAGGGGTCCAAGGTGGTTGTCCCCAATTTTTGTCACTGTCTGAGTTTCCCATGGCATCATCCAGGGATTAGGAATAGATCTTGGTATGAACTACCCTAGCTAGGTTATCTTTGGACAAATTTTACTTCTTCTGTAGTGGATGAAGTGCTAGTTTGTTTAAGCTGATTTTTTATGAATGGAAGAAGAGAAAAAAAATTAGCTTCATGTTCCCTAGATTCACAAATAAGACACATTTCTATTTTATCCAAAGGACAATATCTTATTACATGCTTCTTTCTCGCATTTTATGACGATACATAGCTAATGGTTTAGTATTAGCATTTGCTTTGGCTTGCAATCCATCCATGGTGGAAGTTAATTGAACTAGGATGTATGTTTTAAATTTTTCTAGTTCATCCATAAGTTTTTTCATGTCTTGATTTATAGTTTTCACAATTTTTCCTTTCCTAGGTCCACCCCTTTTTCTTGAATAACTTCTACAAAGGTATTTAATATCATTCCGTCTTAATTGATTGATGTTTCCACCTCCCATTAAGTTAAGGGCTTCCCTATATTCATCATCCATACCTTTAATAAAAATGGTTTTGCTTAGCTCTTCTTGAAGTACAAATCCACACCTTTTACTTACAAAGAGGAATCTATGTATATAATCTTCCATATTCTCATCCTCTTCCTGTTTGATCCTAAAAAATATTCCTTCCTATTTCTCCCTCAACAGTAGTCTTGGTATTTTTCTAGGAAGGAAGTTTCCATTTGTGCCCAAATGGTAGGAGAATTGGATGTTAATCCCATAAACCACCTCATTACTACATCTTTCAAAGTAAATGGAAACAACTTGAGTTTTTGATTTTCTATTTTGTAGTCATAGGTCTAACACAAAAATTTAAATTCAAAAAAGAATTGGTCAGGGTCCTCAGACGAAATACCTCTAAATGTAGGCAAGTGTGTAGGTGAAATATTCTTCATAGGTGTATCATCATCCTCCAACTTAATTAGATAGGTAAAGGTCCTATCAGGCTCTCTTTAGCTTCTCGTGCCATATCTACAGTATCTTCTATATTTTTTCCCAATAAATGTGGTATGTGATTCACTTTGGTGAAGGTGAAAATTCAGGAGTAGGAGGTTGACTACTCAATTAAGAATCAAAACTTTCTCTAAGCAGGTCTTGGGATATAATCCTTCTCCTAAAAGTTCCACTTCCTTCTGGTGATTGATCCAAAAATTCCAAAGGTGGAAGTTCATTTCTTGTCTAATAGGAGACAATGGTGCTTCTACCTCTTTCTCAACCTCCTTATTTGAACTAGAGAATGCTGATAGTTCTTGTTGAGATATTTTTGGGAGAAATCTACCCTTTGAGTCACTTGGTCTACTCATAAATTTTATGATAACGTAGGAATATTTTTCCAATTACTAGATGTATGATTGTTTCTCTTAATATCATCTATACATCTAGTAATTAAATTTTATGATAACGTAGGGAATATGACATCAACTAAGAGTTGATTAAATAAAGGGAATATTGACACCCATCATCTCTCATATTTTCTAATCTATCTATACGTCCTTATATATATCATCATCGAAGATATATTTACAATCATAAGTGCTCAATAGCTTTCCATCCATCAATATGTTCTAATGAAGAAAATATTACTCAAAGTAGATATGGAATTTACAAACCTTGCTGGACATACAACCTGCCTCGATCCGCATGCGTATTTCTAGAGTATGAAGAATCAACAATCTATTGATCTACTCCTAATTGGAAGGCCCATTAATTTCTCTATCATTATATGTTGTCAAAATAAAAAGAGATTCCCATTGATTCGATAACTTTGGAGAAGTTCTAGAACCAAAGGGAACTATTCCATAACTAACTGCAAAAGATTTGGAGCTAAGCGTAGGAGTTCCGAGAACTAAGTGTTGGAGTTCTGGAACTAAGTCTGAAGGTTCCAAAACTAAGCAATATAGTTCCTTTGCTGTGTGATGGAGTTCCGAAACTAAGCATGGAGGTTCTAGATCTAAGTCGTATTGAATTGAATGTTCCCAAAAAGGTGTTGGTTACTTCATACTTTGTTCTTCTGACTGAATGTGACCCGTTTTATTACAAAAACTAAATTTCCACACACTTTTTTAGGAATAACAGATTTTTTCGACGTTAGAACTAAATCAAACAAAATATGGACTATTACATCCTAACTTATACTAGATCATAAAAAGCCACAAAATTCAGTCAAACTTGATAAAAAGGAGAGTAAAATAAGATCATTTATTGCATATTGATGAGACATATTTTGGCCTTATAACACCTCTTTTCAAATCTACAGAGATAGGGAAAAAAGGCAATCTATCCTAAGAAAGCTTTTGTTTAAAGAAGTGATCTACTGTAACTTCTCAATGATTATAATAATGAAAATGAAATGGATTTTCTACTATAATGAATAATATGAATAAGATTCTTAAAAAATAATTAAAGAAACCCAATTACAACTCCAACCTAGTATTTTCAAGATTGTGGAAATCCAGTTTTGGTGTGTTTTTTATCCCCTCTGTTTGTATTTTCACTCTCCTGTGTTTACATGAGTATAAGATGTTGTGAATGTAGTAGAAAAAATAAGGAGAAAGTGTTGGAGCAATAACAACTTGATGGTAGTTTGATAACAATGTAGGTGGAAGAAATATAGTGCAAGAGAATAGACCTTTGATATATAGTTTCTAGCAAGATTGTTACAGCTCAACTAAACAAGATACACAAAACAATCTCTGGCCATTTGCTTCAGAAGAAGTGATGGTTTTATAGAAGCTTGGATAGGTTGTGTACTATCACAACCATGGGGTACCACATGAACTCATGAAGGGTTAGTTTGAATGGTGAATTACAAATCATAAGTGGTAGAGGAGGTTGCCACAAGTTAGTCAAGAATTAAATCATCTAAAATTATTGAGAAACGTTCTCTAAAAGTGAGCGAGGAAAAGCAATCAAGTTTCAATTCTCAGGTAAAGAATTATATAAAAAGAACACAAGAACACCACCCTACGTAGGGATATGGTTATAGGACTACCACGTACACGGGCGGAATTTTTACAACTAAAGGAAAAAACTAAGGAAGAATGGTGTGGGATGTTACCAAAAAGCAACGAATTGTTAAGTAGGTTAAAGTAGGCTACAAATGTAAGCTGCAAAGAGGTTTAGGGAGCTTGAACACTTTAGAAAAGATGTGAATCATCATTGGGGACCTTTTGTAACCGTTTTCTGATAATGTAGCACGTGCAAATTTGGGTTCTTACGGTAGCCATCATTCGAGGGAGTGGTATACAATTTTCACTTTTGACTTTTTGATTTTTACTATAGGCTTCCTTCGAGGGATCGGTCTATGATTTTGACTAGTAGTTATCCTTCAAGGGATTGTTCTACTTTTTTATTTTTGATAAATTTGATTTTAATATTTTGCAATAGTTGTACTTTAAGGGATCCGTTTATTATTTTGACTTTTGATAAGAGGCATCCATAAATATGTTGAATTTATTTTGAGTTGAGGGCAAGACCCTAATAGATTGCTTCCAGTAGGTAACAAATATGTGTATGTGACGTACACATATGTGCCCTATCTCATGTTTTGGTAGGTACAAGGTAGGTGAATGTAATGATTATGAGGTTCCTTCTTGGGAGGAACTTGTCCATAGTGAAAGATGTGATGAACAGAGTTGTGGTGCTCATATTTAAGGTGCTTGAAGATAGTGACGGAAAACCCCATGCTTTCAAATCATTACAATTTGAGAATGGTGGATGATGTTTGGATAAGATATTAAATGAAACTAACATCACAATGGTCAATCAATTAATAGTAGAAAGTCCATAAGTGCAATTCATTCAAAGGTTCCTTTTCAATATTACCATCAAGGGAGGCAAGATAATATGCTTGAGACCCATACTTGTGAGTAATGACGTATGGACAGATCAAATTAGGGGATTTTTTTACGTTTGCTCCATTCTAGGGTAGTGACATTTTGATTTTCTTTGAGGAAAAGATCAAAAATTTTGAAATCATGTTCTTTTACATGCTTATTATATGCACGTTTGAAACGTTCTTGGAAGATTTGATGATGTTCAAGGGCTATTAAATGTTTTTCATCTAATAATTCCATTTGTGCTAAAATTTCTTAAAGATATTATTCGTTAGAGATGATATCCTTAAGAGATACATAAATTGATGGGATTTGGACTTCAAGAGTTGGGACATAGTTGGATTCATAGACAAGTGAAAATGGAGTAGCTCCTGTAGGAGTATAAATGCTAATCTAATAAGCCCAGAGAGCAAAATGAATTTGGGGATGCCAATTCCTACCTGCGTTGTCTATTATTTTTACGAGTATTTTGTTGAGTGTTTTGTTAGAGGCTTCATCCTATCCATTTTCTTGGGGATAATAAGGTCATGAAAAACTGAGTTTGATCTTAAATGTGTCACAAAGTTTCTTAACTTCTTTATTTTTGAAAGATTTTCCATTATCTGTGACAAGTTTATGGGGAACACCGAAGCCAAATATGATGTTTTGGTATATGAAATTGATGATTTTATTTTGATTTAGATGAGTTTAAAGGAATATATTTGACCCATTTTGTAAAATATTTAGTGGCTATGATAAACAAATGATTTTTTTGAGATATTTTAGGATTGATAGCGATAATGTCAAACACCCATTGAGAGAAAGGCCGCAAGTTTTGAGTGGGTTGTAATGCTTAACTGGGAACATGAATGAGATCTTAATGTAGTTGGCATTGGATGCATTTCTTAACATACACATGATAGTCTTGGTTGATGGTAGGTAAGTAGTACCCTATTCGTATGACAAGTTTAATTTCTATTGGTGACAAGTTTAATATGCCCTAGGTGAAATTTCCACTTAAATGTCCTCCACATATGCCATCGTGAACTTCTTTAATTTCTTTGATTGACTCTTGAGATTTAATACATCTTAATAAGAGGGTGTCAAAGCCACATTTATACAAGATACCACCTATGATGACAAAACAAGTGTCACGTTGAAGGAATGATCATTTAGCGTTTTGTGATAAATCGGAAGGAATTTTAGATTCTAAAAGGTAGTTTAATATTTTATAATAACATAAGTTGGTTGGATGATATTTGATGTTGTTGATAGAAGGAAGTTAATTTTAGTGTGAGGTATGATCTAGTATGTGAACAAAGATGAATAATTTGGATTTTTCAATCGATTCTTTAGTTTAAAATGGGATGAGAGAGCCTAGAGAATCCATAGTTTTTGCAAACTTATTAGAGGATCTTGGAACTATTTGAATGGTGTAATTCTCAAAGGCTTCGAGGATAAATTCATCAACTTTATATTTCTTCAAGATTTCATTTGTACATTGATATTCCCCTCCGATTTGATTAATAGCGGTTTGAAGTCCCAAAATTAATGTTTGTTATTTGTCCATGTTATTAGTGAATTCGAAGTTAAGTTTGAATGATAATGGGATAGGGGTCCCTCATAGAGGTATGATGATAATACCATCCCCTCCCCCTTATTGGCATTTAGATCCATCAAAAGAATAGGGTCATTTTGACATGGATAAATTCATGTTCATCGACATTATTAATGGATTCATCAAGAAAGTGTTCATGAGGAAGTTGAGTGTCGGGAAGGGTGCATGCAAGCTGATCCAGTAAATGCATGAACTTTGATAGATTTTTGTAATATGAGATCAAGGTCAAACTTGGTCATAAGCATAAGCCACCTAGTTATGTTTTCATTGTGATATGGTTTGGAGTGTATGGTTTTAAGTGGGTTAAGGCTAGTAATGACATAATTTTTGTGATTAAGGAGATAGTGATGTAGCTTAGAAGTTGTAAAGTATAGACCACAACATATTTTTTTAGCTTGGATATAACGGGTTTTGTATTCATGGAATGTGTGACTGATGTAGTACACGACTTGTTTATTAACCTTGTTCTTCATGATGAGAAAACATTTCCTCTAAGGCATGATCTATAATGAATATGTAAAGGTATAAAGCCCCCTTAAGAGGTGGCATAATCATGAGTGGTGATAGGAGATAATGTTTGAGTTCAATTAGTCCAAGGGAGGATTATAGAGATAAGCCAATGTATTGTTGGTGTTGTATACATGCCAAATTGATGAAGGAATATCTAACATAGATGTCAAATAGGAGATTTATCTTGAGTAGAAATAAGAAAAGAGAGCATTGAAGGTGTTGGAATGACTATTTGTCATCAAATTTTCTAAAATTTATTACCATGATGCCACCTTACACCTTCTAAGGATACATACACAAGTTCATAATGTTCCAAAACATATATTTTCATACCCATATTGATGACGAGTTATGAGTTTCCATATATTTCTAAGATTTAGACACCAAGTAGAATAGAGGTTTAAAGACCTATAATTAATGCTTGATATTTTTCCACGTTATTGGTGCACTCGGAGTTAAGTTTGAAGGAAACTAGATAAGAGTCCCCCCAGGAGGTATGATGACAATACTGGTCCTTCCCCTTGTTGACATTTAGATCCATCGAAGAAGAGTGTCATTTTGACAAGGATGACTTCGTGCTCATCAACATTGTTGATGGATTTGTCGAGAAAGTGTTCGTGAGGAAGTTGAGTGTTAAAAAGGAGTGCGTCGAAGAAGTCGATCTGTAATGGTCTAGCCTTTGATAGATTTTTTTGATATGAGCTCAAATTTAAACTCGGTCATAAGCATAAGCATCCGAGTTACGATTGTTGTGATATGGTTTGGAGTGCATGGTTTTAAGCGGGTTGAGGCTAGTAACGACATAATTTTTTGTGATCAAGGAGATAGTGATGTAGCTTAGAAGTTACAATTTATAAATCACAACATAGTTTTTCAGCCTCAAGTATAACAAGTTTCATATTCGTGGAATGTGTTAATGATGTAGTACACCACTTGTTTATTGACCTTAGTCATTATGATGATAAATCATGTCCCCTAAGGCATGATGTTTAACGGATATGTTAAGGTAGAATGGATCCCCTCGCGATGTGGCATAAGCATGAGTGGTGATAGGAGATAATGTTTGAGTTCAATTAGTCCATGAGAGGCTTATAAAGATAATCCAATGTATTGTTGGTGTTGTGTACATGCCAAATTGATGAAGGAATCTCTATCATAGACGTCAAATGGGGAGATTTATCTTGAGTATAAATCAGAAAAGAGAGCATTGAAGGTGTTGGAATGAATGTTTGTCATCAAAGTTTCTAAAATTTGTTGCCATCAAAGATAAAGGGGAGATTGTTGGACCCTATCTCATTGATGTTTTCATTGATGTCATATGGCATTGATAGAAAATAGTATTGGTGAGGTGTAAATCATTTAGGGGCATGAAGGTTGATTGGTAGTTCCATCCTTTGACCTCATATGGTGTGTTTGAAGTGGCATGGTGTGATACCTTGAGGTGTCATGGTGAAAAGACAATATCTTGATGTGAAGGAAAATATCTTTATGCTAGGTGCGAACTCTAATGGTGCCCCCAAATTCCTAAGAGGTTTATCAAAGGTGAGTATGTGTCTTCATAACGAAGAACATAACATGTTATATGGAACACAAGTTTAAACAAGCTTAACTAGGCCTAATTCTAAGACCTAATATAAGCATAAATTGGAGTATGAATCAAATAAATCTTATATAGGTCAATATAAGCATGAGTAGTGTGTTGGAACATTGTAGAGAGGATGTGGAAGGTTCTACAAGTCAAAATTCATGCTAGTAGAGGTATGTTCAAGGTATTTTAAAGGAATTTTATTGAGGACAAGCCAAGTGTACATGGGAAAGTGAAGGTAAATGGTGATTTTTAGATAGGTGAAGATTGAAATGATCATTTGGACATGTAAAATAAGTCAACAAAATATTCAGTGCAAAGTTTCAAGTTAAAATTCAACAAGAGAAGTAAAATGGTTATGGTCTCTAGCGAGCTCTCAAAATGGTGATTTCCTACTCAAGGGTCAAGTTTGAAGTGATCATTCATACGTTAAATATATGCATGGGTAATTAATCCATTCATCAATGTTAGGGAAAGGATTCAAGAACATTTTGTAATTAGAATGAGGTAAAATTATTCTCTATACTTTTTGAATGATCCTTCAAAAGTTGATTTGGTTTAAACCCTCCCAAAACTTAGTTTTGAAGAATGATGCCACCTTAAACCTTCTTAGTAGACATACAAAAGTTCATAATGTTCAAAATCATCTATTTACATACCCATATTTATGATGTGTTGTGAGTTTCCATATATTTATAATATTTAGACACCGAGAAAAATTGCAGTTTGAAGACCCGTAATTAATGCTTCGTATTTGTCCATGTTATTAGTGCACTTGAAGTTAAGTTTGAAGGATAACAAGATAAGATTCCCCCAAGTAGGTATGATGACAATACTATCCCCTCCCCCTTGCTGGAATTTAGATCCATCGAAGAAGAGTGTCATTTTGAGAAGGATAAATTTGTGTTCATCGACATTGTTGATAGATTTGTCAGGAAATCGTTCATGAGGAAGTTGAGTGTCGGGAAGGAGTGCGTCAATAAGCCAATCTGCAATGGCCTAACCTTTGATATATTTTTGTGATATGAGCTCAAATTCAAACTCGGTCATAAGAATAAGCCACCGAAATATGCGGTCACTATGATATAGTTTGGAGTGTATGGTTTTAAGTGGGTTGAGGCTAGTAACGACTTAAGTTTTTTGATTAAGGAGATAGTTATGTAGCTTAGAAGCTACAAATTATAGAGCACAACATAGTTTTTCAGCCTCTCGTATAAAGGGTTTTCATATTCATGGAATGTGTGACTGATGTATAACATAGCTTGTTCATGACCTTGGTCATCACGATGAGCAAGAATGTCCTCTAAGGCATGATTTGTAGCAGAGATATGTAAAGGTAGAATGGATCCCCCTCATGAGGTGGCATAAGCATGGGTTGTGATAGAGGATAATGTTTGAGTTTAATTATTCATAGGGATGCTTATAAAGATAAGCCAATGTATTATTGGTGTTGTTTAAGAGGATGAGGTTATTGAAGAAAACAAATATGAGGATGACGAGGAAGAAAGTTTAGTCACAAAATCACGTGCTTGCTACTATTATAATAACATCAAATATGTTGTTTTATATATGGATCTTGCGTAAGAAAAGTATTAACTAATTACCCATGCCATAGTCCAGTCCTCTGTCTTGTGGGTCTTTTGAGTTTTTGTCTTTCACATTCATCAATCACTCACACTATTCCAAGTCGGCTCTCGAAATATCTATATGTCGGTACTCACATAGGTTTCATCATTAGTCTCGACTAGGAGCCTAGAGAAGGATTATGGTGCCCGGGGTACCTTTTTCCCTATATAAACACAACATACATACCATTATATGGGTGGAATATTTCTAGCAAGGGATATCTATCTACATAAAGCAAGGGATTTGCATTTGGGAATTATTCTCGGATCACACATTACATAGGAAAGGGGAGTTTATTTTATTCCATCTACTATTTTGCATTTTATCTTTTCCCGATATCTCTGCATCGTTGGTGCTATGGAAACCTAGGCACATTATTGCACACACAAACACACAAAACTATATTGGGTTTGAGATGTAGTATAACACTCTTTTCTAATTCCACCATTATGGTGGGTGAGGAGAGTTCGACCCCTTCATATGCATCTTTTTTTTTTTTTAGGAGTTTGATTTTTTGTTTGGGGTCTTGGGTGATTCTTCATTGGGACTCTATAATGACACCAATGAAACAAGTGTGACATTCACATGACCAAAGGAGAAGAATTTTGAAGACCAGAGACCATACCACGATCGATTCAAAGTTATCCCTTGCAGACACTGGGTGCCAAAAATTTAGACCTAGGTGCCCTAGGCACCATCATCCTTCCCCAAGTGCCCCAGTCTAGCCAAGTCTACCACTGTTGCAATTTTTTTAGGATCATTACAATGTTCTGTTCTTACATTCTACAACACTTTGTTTAGTCCCAAATAACTAAGACGTAAGCTTAATTCGGGTTAGTACCTTTTACCCTTTATTTCATTTCATTTATCATATCAAATAAATTATTTAACATATTCATTTCGTTGTATGTCATTTTTTCATATTTGTATGTTTCTAATTTTAATAAAATATTTTAGATTTTATGAAATCATTTTAGTGAACCCAAAGATTAAAACATTTTACCCTAGGATCCACTAAAACCCTAATGGCTAAAGATATATCTTCTTCCTCTCAGCTCTTCATGCCTCATGTTAGTATCAATCCTATCTATGATGAGGCCACTATAGTTGGGCTTAAGGCTCTATATCCTAATCCTACTACACTAGATGATATTCATCAATAACTAATAGCTAATAAATTCCATGTCCCCGCCAAGTTTGAAGACTCTTGCATTGGCATTAGAATCGTTTCAGATCTGGTTATATTCACTCATTGTGCACCTTTTTGTATAATTAGCTATGATCCTCCTCAAATTTATAAAGAAATTATAGATGATTCTCTCATTGATTTTATTCTTGGTCTAGAAAATAGTGATTCCTCTCCTACTCGGACTATACCTCCACCTCATGCTTCTTATGTTTCAAACTCGCTTCTCATGATCTAACGCACATTAGTTAGCATACTCCTTCATAATTTGTTTATAATAAAATTAATGATACACTTAACGACATCTTTGTATCTCGAGTCTCTTTTGGATTTTGAAGAAACAATTGATAGTCATGAGTCTACTACTTTTCATAGTGTTGAATTTGAATCTCCTTCTCCATTTTCCTTTACTTTTGAGGTTATGTCTAATCCTATGCATGTATTTAGGTGTATTATGGTATACCAGGTATGTTTGGGTCATTTTAAGTGTTTTCAAGAGGAATTATAGCATTCTTTCAATTGACCCTAACTTATATAGTATAAAACCCTAGGGGTAGCTATGTAATTATTAATGGTTGATGAGTTTGAGGTACGGTAATGAAATTATGATGATTATAGATGTTATTATGATGTGTTATGGTGCTTTGAGAAATATTTCAGGATGTTAGGAGGTGTATTTTACAAGATATGGCAATTTAAGTAAGACAAGGTTAAAACAAGGTAATTTCTAGCTCGATATTCAATTTCTAATGTTGTAGACACTAAATCACACACTTTGGGTAATATTTAGTCACGGTCTCATAATACTATTCATATGGATTTTGAGTGAAGAAATTACTAATTAACCCATGTCTATCGGTCATTTTAATTTCCTTTTTGTCATCATTCGACCTTCTTTGCACACTTACCTGGATATTTTCTCTTCCCGCATTGTTCTCCTCTTTACTAGGGCTCCCAGGATAGTATTGAGGTGCTCATGGCATGCCCATGGGCACCCTAGTCCCACATGGGGTGCCTCGATCTTTTTCTCACTTTCTTGCCACTTTTTGGGCACTTTCTAGCCATTTGAGCATTTGATTTTTCTTGTGGTCGACTTCTTGGGGTTAATTAAAAAATTAGATCAAAAGAAACATATAAATATAAATTTATGAGACCATAATGAGGGACCAAACACAATTCACTACTGTCATCCACCTAGACTTGCATCAATCTAGCTCCATCACAAGGGACAAGGCTAGTTCATTTGCATCACACAAGCATAGAAGGAAGTCTATTCTATATTCCATACACCATTTTACTAAATTTTTACATATATTTATTATTCATTACTTCACAAAGCTTGATTAGCATAAGAACACCTAGAGCACATGATTCACTCACACAATTTCAAAACTACATTTGGGTGCGAAATGCAGTGCTACACTCATTTTGTAAGTCCACCATTGTGGACATTGAGGATAGTCTGACCTATTCATATGAATCTTTATTTTTGTGGGAGTTTAATGCTTGTTTAAGGGTTTTGCATTTCTATATTCCATTTGTAACATCCAACATAGGGAAAAAATTTACATGCAAATATATTGAGGGCTTCAAATCATCATCGACCCCGCAAGTTTCATTTCTGGACCTCATGCACACAAACTAGGGCACCCAAAAATCAGACTAGGGCTCCCACATGCCCCGTGATCCTCTCCCAGTGCCCCAATCCACTCATATTTTTCAAATATGTGCTCTTCAAGATGCAAGAACATTCGTTTCCTCATATTTCTTTAGCCATCTCTCATCACATAGTCTAACAAGCTCATTGAATCGGTTAAGTTCCCTTCATGAATGATTGCAACAATTAGAGAATAAGGCATCATTTCCTTTGGATCTCACTCACGTGAGTGGTTCATATCCCCTCCCCTCTTCAGCGAGCTACTACTCGGTTGATTTGTCTCCTCCATCTAGTGTTAAGGTTATTGTTTTTCTATTGCCACGGGTTGTCACTCATGCACATGCATCCATCGTTGCAATATATCTCCCATCTCATTCACCATGTCATGATTCACATTAGATTCCATAGTCCTTGGAATTCATGTCTCCCACAATTTCTCCCCATAACATTTAGTTTGGTTCATACGCTCACACTTCTCTCATTCCACATCCTTCTACCACTTCATGCCACCTCGCTTTTTAGTAGGTGATTAGTATCACCTTATCCCTTGATAAAAACTCATGTTCGAATGATTATTAGATGACTGTTGAGGGATATGTTATAAGAATAACCTCTCTTCACACGCATCATAGATTCATCTAGCACATTTTATCAAAATCATCCGGGACGAGATGACACACTCTTGCTTTACATGGTCCATTATTGACTATTGAGGGTCTTACCTATATGAACCTCATCATATATACACTAGATGACGTCCTTTATTTCCACCTTATCCTCACCATACTAACACACACCCCATCATACTATCAATCGATCACTCCTCACAATTTTTCTTACGAAACCATACATCACATATCATATACCTTAGGATCATCATCTACACTATCATCTATCATCATCATATTATTCAATAATTACGCATTACACATCCATTCAAAAACATAAGCAATACTTTACACATCAATGCATCATCCATGACAATCAAATAAATTGTACATCATCAACATAATTATTAAATCAACAACCATCAAGTATAATCATCATATGCTAACAAGTCGATAACAAGTATATATATATATATATATATATATATATATATATATATCGATTACAATCATAGTTACAAAACATATCATCACTAGGGGACTCCCTACATATTATACAATAATAAAAGTTATTTCTTATCATCACTATCACTCTCTTGTCTTCGCAAGAGCTCTAGAATTCCATGCCTTCTCGCTAACTCCACGTCATTGATCGCGACCTATATATCTCTTCACATTCCTCCATAGTAGTGTAACCTTTGTAGACTACTATGAAAAATGACTCTAACGAAAATAACTATGTAAACACATCCCTGCAACAAAATACCACCACCCGTCACCTCTCTTGATTGTCATCTATCCTCATATGCCTCGTCCCTCTCGCTCAACAAAATGGTACATGTCACCGCTTATATGGCCACTAGCTTAAATAATTCATTATGCTCACCGTAAACGTTATTCACCTACTCTATCATCCCTCCTCCGTAAGTACGTCATTGGGAACATTTTGTGTCAACATGCAGATCGATGTGTCCATAATCAAACACCAATATGCATCACCTAGAACTAATAAAAAATTCATTAGACAATGATAACCATCACAAAAGAAAATAATAAATCATACAACATGACTATATAGATACTCATGCTCTACTATAACCATCGCTACACTATCAGGGGCATCTTCCTGCCCCTCTATTCCTCCATGTGGTTCTCCCACTACATCTAAAATTATCCAAATAGAAACACCCATCGATGTGCCCCCACCATGCTTGATATTCCTCTGTGCGCCCCACGTCATTTTCATCTATAGACTTTATCATTGTATTGGCCTCATCTCACCTAGGAGGTACTAGCTGATCTTGTATGGGCCTTGGTCTAGCTCCAACCCTCCTAATTGCTCTTTTATCTCTAACCCATACATATGGCTCTAGAGGCACATCTTGGGCCATATCAAAGCTGTCGACTTAGAAATTGATCCTCTAACCACATCATCCTCCATATACATCACAACTCTACCACATCCTCTATCCCTCCTCCATACTCGTGGTATGGCATCCATATAAGCTTGTCTCATGTCCTATCTCGATCTATCATTTCTATATAGGTTTCAATATCCATCCTCTTCCTAAACACTCTAATCAACCTCCTAGAAAAATATGTTTGTCTTATCCCAATGTTTTCATAGACCGCCAACTAGCCTCAATACTGCTATATGCTCATAGGCCCATACATGAAATAGTATCATAGATCCAATCTCACCTCCATGCTCATCTTGTGTGAATCTATAGAGATCTCTATATAGGTGGGCCAACACACATCGTGCCCATGCATATCTAGTACTCTCATCCTCTACCCGAAGACATATATCATGCATCAAATATAAGATGCCCACACCACCTCCCTCTACTGTAATAGATGATTCAATCACCATGACAATAAAATTCTGCAAGCATAGAAAAAATAATCTCAAGATCAAGTCCAAACTAATATGGGCCTCAGATGGCACTTGAGTCCCTACGAAATACCACCTAACGGCTCTCATCTATCTCTCCATGTCCTACACCGCCATGACATCTACCCTCTTCCCAACAAAAAGTAATCACAATATACGATATACATCCTCCAATGTGACTTTCATCTCACCCATAGGTAAAAAAAATGTAAAAGTGTCCACACACCATCTCTCACATAGAGCTATCAACATAGAAATATTATGGGGCACATCCTCATCTTCACTATGTGTCATAAGATGACACAATAGATAACCTCCCAATCATCGTCGATAAACCTAACCCGAGTAATGTACTCAAGTGACAACCACCAAAGAACTCCTTCTAATGGATTTCCTTTTGCACAACAAAAACAACAAAAAAACACAACTAGAACATCATACAAATAGATATTCACTCACTTACGACAACATCATACATCAAATTTTACATATACATCATCCTACACAAAAATAGTGCTTTCGGACATGGGTACCAGTAGGATTTGGGGTGCCTGGGAGTAGGACATTAGCGCCCATATCGAGTGCTCCTATCTTAAAGGAAACTAACACCTTCACTATTCTTGTCTAGGTATAAAACACTAAGAAAAACAAAAATCACAATTTGGAAAAAATTCACAAAATATGACTGCTACATGCACATTTTCGAAAAAAATTACATTTACTAACTCTTATGTCATACGTGACGCCACTCTAGTCACCACCATCTCAAAATGACTAGGTCACAGGGCTCTAACTTAAAATCACTCTCACACTCTTGTAAAAGACAAATGAATTGATGATCACTTTTTCACTTTACTATTTTTTTAATTCACTTTACTATGGTTACCCTTCACATTAGATACTTAACTAATTCAAACCACACAATTTAGGGCATATCTTGAGCATTTTTAATTTTATTTTTTGTTTGATCCACACCTATCTTTAGCAATATCCATTATAGGTTTTGTGCTTACTTTCGTCTCAACATTTTTTCTTATCATCACTTCCCCTTTCACCGAAAGGGGGGAAAATAATTAGGCTCATCCTATAATTCCCCTTATACCACTATGTGATCGGTCTACATTTATAATTCATCATTTTCAAACATTTACTAATACACCATGCAATATGTTACCACTTTCTATCGATTCCCAATAACCTAACCTAGGGAAAAAAAGAAAAAAATATCTCTATGAGTAAAATTTAAACATTTAATAATGAACTTTGTCATATCTCATCATTTTCTATCAATTCCCCCTAATGAACAATCACGCGGGCAATTAAAACCAAAGGAGAAGAATTGAAGGACCTAGCGACCATACCGGGATAAAATCTAGAGTTGTCTCGTACACCCATGCACCAATATTTAAGACCAGGGCACCCCGAGCACCCTCATCCTTCCCTAGGTGCCCCAGTTTGGCCGATCTTACTCTGTTGTAATTTTTGAGGATCATTAAGACACTTTGTTCCATCGTTCCAAAGACTCTGTTCAGTCCTAGATCACTATGAGGTAAGTTTAATTCAAGTTAGTATCTTTTCCCCTTTATTTCATTTCATTTATCATATCCATTTCATTGCATGTCATTTTGACATAGATGTACATTTCTGATTTTAATGAATCGGAAAGGCAAGCTACCAAGGCTCCTTCTAGATCGATTAGGAGAGTACATCCTGGAAATCAGATTTTGGGGAAGAAAGATGTAGGAATCATTAGCAAGGGATATACAAACCAATAGAAATGGGTGTTTAGAAACAAACTAAATGAGAATGGAGAATTCATAAGAAACAAAGAAAGATTGGTTTGCAAGGATATGCTCAAGTTGAGGGAATTGAATTTGATGAAACATTTTCTCCTATAGCTAGAATGGAAGAAATCATATTGTTCTTAGCATATACAGGTTTCAAAGGGTTTAAATTTTATCAAATGGATGTAAAATATTCCTTCTTGAATGGATATCTTAATGAGGAATTTTATATAGAGCACCTAAAATGCTCTATATTTGTACATAATTTTTAGATATAAAACTCATTTTCCCTAAGGATAAATTTCCCCTTCTAACTATTGATCGGTTAGTTGACTTGATGACTAACCATGAGATGATTTCTCTTATGGATAGTTTTTCCAAATTATAATCAGATCCTCATCACACCGAAGACCAACATAAAAATTTCAAACCATTGTCAAAGCATCATTTTGACCATCATCACATTTATTTCCACATACTCTTGATGTCTTCCTTTTACCCATTGGTTCGATGACTTGTACATCCATCCAAGTGTATTCCTATTGGATTCCCTTCATTTCACGGTGACTTTTACCAACGCATTAGGATGTATGAATTTATCGTAGGCCATGTTATGACCCTACCGATGTGTTTTTGAGGTCACCACCATATTTTTGTTTTGGTCTTTTCTCCCATCTACGATCATCCTTTATCACCGGGGCACCTTCTTATCTCTTTTCCCACCCGTTTCTTTACCTCATCCCTCCATTTATCTCTTTCAAACTCGTGATCGAGTCCCCTTCATATCATTGATCCCTAGTTTGAGGGGAACACCTCAACCTGTCATCTTTTACCATCACTTCTAGTTTTTGTCTCATAGATTTGTTAAAACAAACCACTCAATAAAAAGGGGCAAATGTAGACACCAATTTTTGGCACGTTGTCCCTTCATCATGTGTTCACCCCTATTAACTCTTATTTTCATATCATTCTAAACTTAACATTATTTAACCCCCTTCATTATTCCTAATCCCATCTAAGTACCCATTAATTATTTTAATCACCCACCCCATTCCTAACATTTATATTATTAATATTATATTATTATTATTTATTTCCCCATTTAACACCCTTTATTTTCTTACTGCCTCCCCCTAATCTCTACCCACACAACTATGCAACTCTTAATTAACATGCCACCTCTTTTCCTGCCATTTTAACACCCCCTTTTCGAAATCTAATCTAACCTCCACATGCCTAAATCAGAATCTTCTCTCGGTTTGCCGCGACTCATCCAAGTCACCATAAAACCTATTTAAACACCTCTACCCCCTTTCAAACACCCCGAAATTTGAGATCTACTGCCATCCTTGCATGTTTTCTTTCTTCTTCATCATCTTTGGAGATTTTTTCATCAAATAAATCTAGCTTGAAATCTGTTTGTATGTTATCATATGAACTTGGAGTTCTTTGAATATTTCTTGGAGATATATTTAGTTCTTTGTTCCTTCTATTTTATATGTTTACGGGTTTTCCTAGAGATTTGCCCCTCATTTTAGCTATCTCTAATCCTCCTTAGATCCATCCTCCCATCTAAGCAACTTATCAAAATAATACACCCTTCTTTGGTCACCATCGACCCAACCCTTATCCCCATCCAATCGGCCATCCTTTCCATCCTAGTTATCTTATCACCACCCTCACATTAAAATATAAATTCTTATATCAACATTTAGCCCCAATTTTGCACTTCTTTACAAACTCTGCACTGGTCATTGTCGTAGTACCATCCTACCTCATGTCACTATCAACACACTCCCTATCCCCATAAGATATATAATCTCTAACACCCCTTTTTCTCACCCTCCCTTAACATTAAATTCAACAACCCTTGTAGAGACTCCATCGCTATTCATCCTTCAATCAACTCTACACCTGGTCAACATCAACAAGACTAGTCTACCTCGACCATCGTCGAACCATTTCTTATCCTCATTAGATCTATAATATCCCATGTACCTTTTCTCATCATCCACATCCCGGCATCAAATTAAATAGTTCTACATCAGGTTCTAGTTCTATTTTCATCCATACTGCAATCAATGTTGCATCGGTCTCCATCAACCCATTTAGGTTTGGTTTATTTTTCGAGTGTTTTTGTAATCGGATTAAAATTTTAATATCCTTGGTAGATCAAATATCTCTTTCTATTTATTATCTCTATGCTTCCATCTATCATCATTTATGAATATATTTTTCATATCTATTTCTCTTGGTTTTCGGGTCATCAAGCTCATGATGGATAGGATATCTTATTTTTCTCCCATACCATCTTCATCGTCATCTACATCAAGAGGTCACTTAAACCCTCCCATACTTTGAGGTTTCTTGACTTCTCGTATATTTTTCACTAACATGAAACAAGAAGCGAGAATTTTTGTCAAATAGTATGGATGAAGCAAAAATACGGGACATTATCCAAGAAGATATTAGGTACAATTAACAAATGTAGATGCAAATAGATGAGTGGATCACTTTGCAGCCCCATGTTGAAATTTGGCCTCGGGAAAATCTAGCGACCAAGAAAAATCTTTGTGTAAAGCACGAAAGGGAAAGTTTTCATAGACATCATTGTTCACAAATAAGTCTTACACTTTTGCTAAAATTTAGTTTAAAACATGATTAGTAGAGAAACATTTGTCACAAATTGGATGGATTTTAGAGATGGAAACATTATATTCTTCTTAGTACGCAACACATCTTGGAATTACTTCTACAAAGTTAAAATGCCCAAGATTAATCAATTAAACCACACCTATGTCATGGTCTCATGGAAGGGACAATGCTTATATTTTTCTATAGGTTCTGAAAACTTAGTAGTGTATTTTATAGAAATAGGTTATTTTCCATTGATTTTGAGAAAACTAAACTAAGGGGGTAACAGTGATCATCTGTAAGCGTATCAATTATGTAATCCAACTTCTTGGTTGCTCCTTCATCCAATTTTCATCCCTACTACTAAGAAAATTATCTTCCCGAAAAATCTCTTTAGTATTATTCTCTTTCTTTGGGGATGAAATGATAACGGTCACATGCATGCCAAAAGATTACCCCAATTTAATTTCCATGTGACTAATAGCCACAAGCCCCACCATACCAAAACGGTTCCCTGGATTTATCATTCCAAAGTATATCATGGGGCTGTAAACCGTTATTCCAACATATAACAAGGGGGCAGCCTCATCAAATAGCAATTTCGGTACCTTAATTACAAAACTGATTGCATATCAAAAATACAATTAATAAACGTTTCACCAGCTACCATTATTGTTATGTGGATATGTATTAAAATCAAGCTAATTACAGACCTGAGTGCAAATCACATCTTAAATACATTATGTGTCTATTAAGATATCAAGTAAATTAGTTGGCATAAGCACTTACTACGTATCACAAACCATTAAAGATGAATAGCCAAAATAATCTATATTGATGCTTTGATGGATGTTCATACCCATTTGTAAAGTTCCCATTTTGGAACAACCTGGGAGTATGCTAGAAAATGTTGTGGAGTTTGGCTTAAAACCTACCAATTTCATTTGCTTAAATGCCTCCATGGCCTTTCCAACAAACCCATATTGTGAATATCCTATAACCACAAGATTCCATAAGACCGAATTTATTTCAGGTTTCTCTTTGAAACTAAATAAAGCATCGTCAAGAAAACCATTTTGAGCATAGCCCTGCAATCATTACATTCCATGAGACCACATTTTTTTGAGCCATTTTGTCAAAGACCTCACGTGCCTTGAGAATGTTTCCACATTTTTCATACATATCTACTAGGACATTCACAACTACAACATCTTAAAAAAATCCCTTTCCATTATCCTTTGATGAATGTCCATACCCTTTTCCAAATCAATTATTTTTACACTTTGGCAGGGAGTATGTTTGCAAAGGTGAATGGGTCGGAGTTAGATACATGTTCGTTTTATTTGGTGAAAAAGTTTCAATGCCTCGTGAGGACACCCATGTCTTATGTAAGCTACAAGGATGGTGTTCATGAGGGTACATCTCTTTCTATAATATCATCAAACACTTTGTGTGCATCTACAAAACTTCCGCACTTGACATACATGTTGATAAGGTAGTTTTGAATTTTTTTAGCAAATGTAAACTATCAAGATGATTTTATCACAAAAATTTCGAGACATTTTTTCACATGAGTCGCAACTATGGCAACTTCTTACCATACATCCCACACCGACACAATAACCCTCATATCTAAATCCAACTTCTACCACAATTCCAACAATTTCATGCCTGCAAAACAAAGTAAATAAAATAAAGTTACCTAATTGATTAATGTAAAGCACAATTTCTCTGTACCGAGGTAAAAAAAAGTGATTTTTTCTAAGTATTATTCCAAGACTCTGTCAGGCGACAAGGCATTGGCCTTCATTATAGCCAACTCTAAGTCAAGCCCGCCTAACAACAACTATGGTGAATATTTGGGTCTCTTTGATACGTCAACAAGGCATTGACATCGATGACCCAAATGAGTTTATGTTATCTCTCACAACATTGTACTTAATAATGCTTCGATATTGTTGCCTCAATTCGGTAAGAAATCAAAAAATTTGATTTGTTTATGTGAATGTAGGTAATGTGTCAAGTTTTTCAAATGCGGTACTCTATGTCGCCATTGATTTGTGGAAAAATCTTCTGTTTAGGAGTCTTTAAATAAATTGTAATAAATATCATGACATCATCCTTTTCTCGAAATTGCTGAAGGCTATAATAACATCTCAATTTGTAGGCAAATCAAATTGAAGATAAATGGAATTTTGTAATTAATTTGTTAAAAATTGTGCAGGTTTACTAATACTTATTATTAATGTGTGAAGTGTTTATTTGTTTATGAAAATAATAAGCAGCCCTAATTGGTTGAAAAGTACAAATACTAATAATTGGTTAAGCAAATATGAAGACTATAGTATAATCTACCTTTGGCGGTACTAATAAACTTCAATAGCCTAAAACACACAATAAATGTCAAAAATCAATACACACAACTTTAACAACTGGTAAATAATATGGATGATCAAGGGTTATTCTATTGTGAGGCTTAATGGGCTTCAACAAGAACATCACATCAAATCAGGATACATAATTTTTAAGTCCCTTAATTTTTTTAATAAATTTGAATATAGAACTTTAGTTCAAGTATATATTTTATTATATTGTTATTATTATTATTATTATTATTATTATTATTATTATTATTATTATTATTATTATATTATTATTATATTATTTACAATATATTATAATAATATTAATTTTTTTATTAAGGATAAAGGTTTTTACTAGGAACCTAACTAGGAACAAAAATCTTGAAAGCCAAGATAAGACAAAATGTCCAATCCATCTATTACATCATTTAAATCCACCTTACAACATTTAATCAACATCTATCAAATCAAAGCATCATCTCCTACATCTAAACATATATCCATCCATCACATAATGCATTTACATCTAATATAACATACACATCTAAACCCATCACATATATTCTAATCCAAGTCATCTCATATATATCATCTATCACATCATTTATTAATCTATCACATCATCATATAAATCCATACATCACATCAATATGTATCACATCACATCCAAAATCAAATCCATCACATAAATCATCACACATCCATGATAGGCCTCTTCTTTTCCACCCGCATCTCCCTTCGCCAGCTATGCCACACTTGTCATGTTACCGATGTCACCGGTTGTGCCACCCTCCCCGGTTTCAGCTCCCTTGGTAGATAGAATGCATACCATGGCACATCGACAATTTGGATGTCACAATGCACCGATAATAGCATACCTCCACCCCGAGTTCCTTGTACTACTCTTATGAGATAGTACTATGTGGAGCCATCTAGACAGACTCCTTATGAAGCCTCTCGGTGCCTCACTCCTTGATGCTACAACTATTGATTTAAAATCTCCAAATCGCTTTGTAGGCCTCAATATGCCTATGATATCAATACCACTCTTGAATGACCAGGTCTCTCTCCTGGCATAACCTTGTAAATAAAGGAATTAGAGGTTTCTCGGGCTTGAGAACATGTAAATATGAATAGAAAATTCAATACCCCTATTATTAAAACTATACTCCTTTCACTATTGTTCATCTAGTAGAACAATCACCAACGTGCGTCCATTTGAGTATTCCTAGTCCTTGAGACCTTCTTTTGGGATCAAAACACTAGAAATGGATTCTCACCCTTCCTATTTTTATCCTACATATTAGATTTCCGAAGCATGTTCTCAAATGTTATCCCTTTGAACAATGTGATGTTCCCTAGTTATACACCTATCCAATATCTTAGTTCTATCCTACCCTATGTCCACATGTATTATAAATCCCCTCAAATGGAAATATACACTTTTCATGATTTTTACACGAAACATCAAGGGATTCCTTACTCCCTCATTAATACTTATGTCATGAATTATCGACTCCTACTATACTCACCCCTCCTTATCAAGGGTCTTGATGGTTGAATCCCATGTAGTGGGAAAGTTTTCTAAGTATTTAAAGGAACCCCTGTCACTAAACAATACAAGATGTAATTCTCCCACAACCATTTCCTAGCATCCCTATATTTAAAGGATATGCAGATCCCAATGCCCATATTAAGGCATATGCTACTACAATAAAATAATTACTTCGTGGGATGATCTTGTTGCTAATATATTATTTAAAACCCTCAAATGATTTCTCAAGACTAGTACTATCGAATTCCCAAAGCATACATACATTCTTTTAAACAATTCTCCAAATTTATCAAAGCATTTGACATGAAAAAGTTATTGAGAATAGGGATCATAGAGTTCTTTCATATCAAGCAAGAATAAAATGAGTCCATTTTCAACTTCAATCAAATGTTGCAAAAAGTTCTCTATTCTCTCGTGACTTCTTCAAACATGGACCAAATTGAACTCTGTGATCATTTCCTCCATTCACTTAATCGATAAACTAAGGAGGAAATCCATAAATCCCCTTATGAAGCTATAAGGAAGTCTTAGAAGGTGCAATTTGTAAATTGATGATTGACATCAGACGTAAGATATATGGTAATAGTGGGAGGTTGGTCAAATCTAACTCAAAAAATTTAAATTATTTGAAAAATTCAAACAACAACCAAGGACCCAAGTTCTTGAACCAAAACCATGGTGCTACAACAGATGGTGTCACCGATCAAACTAAAAATCCAAACATTATGAACACTATAAATGCAAACAACAATGGAAATACGAGCAATCAAAGTATTAATAATTCCATACCCATTGTCAATGCATTTGATTTTAACTACCCACTTCCTCAACAAGTCTAATCCCAATGCCCAACTCATTTTCAAAATCTAGGTCAAGGGCTGGAAATTATAATTATAAAAATCAATAGCAAAGTAATAAGTAAAACTATGAACCAAAATAAAATCAAAACCAGAGGTGAGGGATTATGATACCAATTTTTATTACATGTTTCATAGGGTAATCAATCATGATGCTTGGTATTGCACTTATTGCAATAATTTTATACAATAGCTCCAAAAATATTAGAGACATCTTTTCATCAGCATGTTCTTAGCAAACCGTGGAAGAACTTATAGTAACACACATATTGGGTTTTTTTCTCATCAAAATTCCAACCTCATAATCTATAGAGATCCTTTCCCAAAACTCCCTAAGAAAAAAAAACCTAATCCTTAAGGTGCCAATAAAGGGATTCCTATAACAACCTCTGATCAAACAACCTCTACATCCAATCATTCCCAAGTTACTCCTAAATTAGATCAAAGGAACATGATGAAAATTATAGGCTGGATTGAGTTAGAGATATAACCAGAAGTCAATGAAACTACCCATACTTGAGAGTACACATTAGACCCTCTTCCAATATATCCTCTAGTGCAAGAATATTCACCGGTAATTACTAAACTAGTATGAGCTTATAACTTTATCACATATCTCACCAAGACCTTTTCCCACATTTTCTTCGTGGATTTATTAAAGAATGATCCATTTCACCAATCTGTTTTACTATATAATCTTTAGGTAATTGTCATCTAGTACATGTATTAATCACATAGACTTTGATGTCTATTCCTCTGGACAACACGAGAGGAAAAATGGATTTGTTTTTGAAATTATTAAAATTCCTAGAGATGGTGAGTAACCACAAAGGGGTGATCATGCATTTTACTTGAAAGTATGAATGTATTATAATTATATTAAGAGAGAGATGATTAACGATGGAGATGATATTAAAAAATTTCTTTTTTCCTTTTTATATAAGTTAGGGTATCAAGAAACCAATTATTCTTCCACTAGAAACATGCTAAGAGGTTATGATAGCTTCAAACCCAAATCTATTGGGACTATATTTTTCCGATGACTCTTGGACCCAAGACCATTTTAACTGAGTTTTATATTATAGATAGGGAAACAAACTATAATATGATTCTTAGTAGACCATGGATTCATAGAATGAAGGCTATTCCATCAACGTTGTTTCAAGAGGTGAGATTCCTTCATTTTAAAAAATGTTCTGTAGCCCAAGGTTATCGAAACCTTTTGATGTTCACTTTGAAAATTTTAAGAAGAAACCTAGAGTTCATTCTGAGTTTGAACTCCTATATAATCAATTGAATAAACCATCACCTTCTAAGGAAATGGTTCCCCTCTGAACCTAGTTTCATCAAAATAGTTAGAAAAAATGAAAGCTATCGAAGGGGTTGATAAGAGTGAAAATAAGTACACTTTTATAGAAATTATATCTACAAAAACAACAAAAATAGTGAAACTCTTGGAAGATGACTTACCAATTTTTCTCCCATTTGATTCTCTAGGTATTGGAAATGCTCTTGGATTATCCTCTCTTCCAGCAGATGGATTTGATGAGATATGTATGGTTGAGGGTTTCTCATTCCATAATGAGGACTCTAAGAATAATGGAAAATCCATTTTCCTTGACAATTGTTGAAATATAAATTACAATGGACCCAAAAGACACTATGTTGTAGGGGTAGGGATGATTCTTGATTCTCTATAGGTTATAATCATGCCCATTTATTTCAAGTTAAACTTCGAGTGTAATAATAGATAAGAGTATAAAGCTATAATTTTTGGTTTAATTATAGCCACGATGAAGGGAGTGCATAATGTTAGAGTCCTAGGTGACAAGAAACTCACCGTAAACTAGGTCTCAAAGGTTTATAAGACTAGGGCAAAGATTCTTGATTCTACAAGTTTGTTGTGTGTGAGCTATGTAAAGACTTTGATTTTATTTATATAGAATAAATTTTATGCGGGAACATCAATCTTAGCTTATACATAAGGTTGTCAAGATCAATTTTGGCTTGCGTAAGGTCATTTTATATCATCTTGGTGTGTTTTTCTTAGTCTAGCCTTCTCAAAAATTTTGCTTGATAAAAGGTTTTAATGAAAATGAATGGGTTCTTTATAGTTGTCATATATGTAAAATACCTATAGAGTCCGGGAGTCTTGAAAAGTGTGTGTGTGTGTGTAAGTGTGTGTGTGTGTGTGTGTGTGTGTGTGTGTGTGTGTGTGTGTGTGTGTGTGTGTGTGTGTGTGTGTGTGTGTGTGTGTGTGTGTCTGTGTGTGTGTGTTAAGTGTTTTGAACTTGGGGTTCTAACCAAGTGCTTAAGTTGATTCAAGGACTAAATATGTAATTAAGTGGAAAAATTGCTTGTATTCAGTTAACAACTACATAAGAGGCTATAAATGACAAAAATGTAACTGATTCAGGCATTCCCATTTGAATGGAAATCAATGTAAAGATTCAAGGAAGGAAAATATAGTGTTTTATGTATGCATTTGTAACTTTGTAACTGTGTGAATACCTTTGTGATTGTTGAATGTACGGGGAGATATCATGTATATTTGATAGGAAGCTATAGTTGGACTATGCATAACATTTGTAGTAGGTTTTTGTGAATGACATTGTGTGCGTAGATTATTCCGTGTGAGAACAAACTATGAGTTTTTGTGACTAAGAAAACTATGAGAAGGTATTTTTGTGCATTTTGGTGATTCATGTTTGAGAGTTGTCTATTCAGATGAAGGTGTTCAATTAGTCTAGAAGCAAGACCTCTGTAAGGTGCAATGTATGATCAACACAAATAACCATGCAAACTATGATAGATAATATTACTGTGATTTCCTTTGTAAAATCATAGTGAGGAGTTAATTTATGGTATCATGTGTAGGAGGGTTTACATAATCATTCCTTTAAGGTTTAGAAGATTTATCACTTGGAAAATTTCTTTCTTGTTGGGATAGGTGAGTTGTGCCTTAGCTAGTTGTGACTATGATTTTTTGTTTAGTTATTTAGAAGACCTCAAAAGGGGTGGATATCTGATACATTACGTGTCCATTATGTAAATGATGACTAACCAATCCATGCATGCGGGTAGCAATCAAATACGTGCTCTTCTTTACCTAGACTGTGAACTGTGTTTTTCTCAGGGAACGGGAAGGAAGGAAACTAGCAAAGCCCAATTTTTTTTTGTGTCCACTCTCACTGGTAATAAAATACCTTACCTAACATTGAAATATCCCTCCTTAAAAACTTCTTTTACACTTCACCTGTTGTTAATTACTAGAGGTAATAAATGAATTGGACGATAAATACTACCCATAGGATGAATTTTTGTAGTTTTACCCAAAACAACCCTACACCACATTCAACGAAGAGAAAAATATAGGTGCATGACAACTAAAAGTTTGTGAAAATATAAGTGACAATCCCCAAATTCCATGACCAATGTATGCATTTGTAGCACCATGATTAAATCTCATAATGGTATATGATGTGGACATTTTTCAATCAAAAGGCGAAAAAATAAGTAGCCACATAAAATTTTATTTCTTGTGGACCTCGACATCATCAAAGCATACATGATTAGATAAAGTGGGTTGATAGCTAAAAATGTTCCACCATAACACATCTAAGCAACACCTCAGCCATTATGAGTAAGATCACCCAAAAACTCGTTATTGGCATGAGATCGCCGAAAAAACTCACTCTACATAGTATTTCATGACACTTTTCTATCCTTTTACACTCTTTTACATCAAATGCAAACTTTCCTTTGCACACTTTTTACTGAATTTTACATACTTATGCACATTTTTTCTCTTTTTTCATATATAGAACTTTGACTATTTCTCTCTTCTTTTGCAATTCTATCATTAACACACATAAAGAAGTAGCTTACAACAAAAATACAAGCACACAAGTTACAATGCAACGCATATGCTTAACCCCTCGGGTCACTTTCCTTTCCTCATCTACATGCTTTAATTTTCCACTCACCACACAGACTATAGGATCATAAGGTATACATCTCTTATCTACATTATGTTATCGAGTATTCAATCAAAAACATAAAGTAGGGAAAATGTAGATAAAAATCACACACTTAGGTACATTTCTAAGTCCTAAAAATATACTAACATTCAAAAACACCAAATATGCTAACATGAGAAAAATAAGATACATAAGCACCTAAGGCTTCACCAATTCAAAATACTAAAAGTAAGAAGAAACACAAGATAGAAAGCATTTCATAGAGTGAAGAGGAAATCACACCAAAGTGGGAGCTTATCCTAAACTACCAATTTAGTTAACCCAAGTGTATTTTACAAAACTATAGGTTAGTAAATGTAAAGTGTACAAGTATTCACTAGTAGATATGTGAACCAAAATGTAAACACCATTTGAATCATACTTGTTATCTTAGAAATTAGTAAAGAAAGTATACGAAAAGGGAAATAAAAATAAAGGTAAAACACATGGTCAAAGTGCCAAAACTACCTCAAACTTTTAGCCTAAATATTAATAAGGACAACACAAAGCAGGCTTAGTTGTTGTGCACATAACTATTCCTCAACTAGCTATGACTTTAGAATAACAAACCTTTGTGTAGGCTATAAAAACAAGGTCAAGGTAGTATAAAAGAAATTACTACTTCAAACTCAAATTGATGGATTTTTCATTCTTGAATCCAATATCAATGAAAATTTAATATAACTTATCTAGTATTAATAATAAGTCAAGCATAAAAATTTTAATTTACAATAACATATTGGGGGTAGTTGTACTCTACTAATTAAATAACCCATTAATGATTAGGCCATGAGAAACCATTGACCATATTCTTGGGAAATTTGGAAGAGAATGGAAGGAGTGGAAGCTTGTAATTAAGGTGAAGACTCAGGTAATCAACGTAAAATGTGAATGTAAATTCATTTTACCCTGTGGGAGTATATACAGTTGTTTCAAGAAGCTGAAAAAGAAGGAAAAATAATCATTTTGGGCTACTTGATTGGAATCCACAACTCAATGAAACAATGTAGGATTTCCATACTGACATAGAAACAATAAAAACAGACCTACATACAATAATAAATAGTATCAAGGATGGAATACAAGATAAATAGTAAATCACCAAATAAATAAAGGTAATATATATTTGGTCGATCACCACTATAAATGGGAACACGATGCACCTCATAATACATTTATGGGTATACAAGAACAAATTCCATGAATGCATTTATAGTTTGATATATAATATTTATAATCCAATATCCGTTTATGGTTCATTATTACAAAATATTGATGATGTTGATATTTTTTGAGTGATGTAATCTGTTTCACATCTCTCATGATTCTTTAGGTGATACATTATTTAATGTATGATTAGATAACATACAAAGAGGAGGAATCCAAGAGTTTTGGGAAGATCCTGGGGAAAATTAATCACACCTTCATATGTATGTTTCCTAAGACAACCCCTGCTGAATCGATGGATGATTTCCGCCCAATTTCTCTATGTAACACCACGTAAAAAATCATTTCAAAAGAAATAACATCTAGATTGTGTCCTTTGTTGGTACAGCTGATTGACCAAGAGCTGAGTGGTTTCCTTCCTAGAAGGTCAATTTCAGATGGTATTGTTATTTCTCACGAGCTCGTTCATTCTTTGCTCTACTCTTTCTCGCGGTATGATGATCAAACTTGAATTTAGCAAAGCATATGATCGTCTTAACTGGAGATTCCTCATTATGTCTTTGAAGAGGCTGGGATTCTGTGAAAAATTATGTGAGTGGATCTTTGGTTGTATTTCTTCTCCGCATTTTTCTGTGCTTGTCAATGGATCAGCTGAAGGTTTCTTCACAAGTTGTAGAGGGATCAGGAAAGGTGATCCCTTATCTTCCTTCCTCTTTATTCTGGTTTTAGAGGCCTTGAACAAATCCCTAGAATCTGCTATTGCACAAGGCTCTATGCAAGGGTTGAACATGGTCGTTGACCTTCCTCCTCTATCCCACCAATAGTTCGCGGATGACACATTTCTCTTCGTAGTTGCCTCAGTGCCAGAGGCCAGAGTTTTGGTGTTTGTTCTCACCAATTACTCCAAAGCCGCAGGTCAGAATATTAACTTTCACAAATCAATGATTTTCGTTTTTAATATTTCTCCACTTCTTCAGAGAAGAATCAAGTCTGTTTTTAGTTTTTAGATTGGAGCCCTCCCCCATAAGTATCTTGGCATTCCCTTATTTGCGGGAGCGGGGAAAGCCTCTCTCTGGGATGACTTGCATCGATCATTTTTCTTCAGACTACAAACGTGAAAAGGGAAATTAGTTTCTTTGGTAGGTAGATCTCTTCTTATTCGGTCTGTTCTATGTGCTTTTCCTACTTATATGCTTTCTGTGATGAAGATCCCCAAGATGGTTCTTGGTAAAATGGAGAAAATCTTAAGGTCCTTTCTCTGGCAAGGGAACAACGAGGAGAGGAAGTTCCATCTTGTGAAATGGGAAAATGTTAAGCTTCCAAAAGAACTTTCCAGACTGGGTATAATTGATCTAGAGCTCCAAAATATAGATCTTGGTGCAAAATTTGTGTGGAATTTCTTATCGGATCCGAATAGACTGGTCTTTCAAGTGTTATCCCATAAATAGTTGGGAGTGGGTAGGCCTGAGCTTCTCTTATCCAGTGAAGAGTTACCGAGATGTTCGCATGTCTGGAACTTCCTTTCTAGGTGCAGGAGACTCATATCTGCTCATGTATCTTGGCAAATTGGCAATGGTAAATTAGCTAACTTCTGAGACGATAGCTGGTGGGGACAATAGATGGTGCGGTCAGGTCACTAAGGTTTCTGGGGGAATAAAGTGGTGGATTATGCTGCTATGGCCTTGGATGGCTCCCCCACTTTTCACTAGAAAGACGTTAATGATATCGGGTTGTCGGAGCAAGAAGTAACGACTTTTAACAGACTCCTTTCGCTGAGAAAATCCACTTTTAAGGAACACGATGATCAACTTCTTTGGTTACGCACCTCTTCTAGTACGTATTCAGTTAAATATGGCTATGCCAATCTGATTTACCTGTCAGGAAAAGGTGGAAAAAGATGGACCGGGTGATGGAGCTCCAAGCTTCTCCCGAAGGTTGCAGTTTTTAAATGGCTAGTAGTCAAAGGCAAGATCCTAACACAAAAGAGAAGAAAATGCTGGGGCTATGCCGGTCCAACCAAATGTGTTATTTTTCATAATGCTGAAGAGGATGTTGATCATTTGTTGCTCTTTTTCCCTTTGCTATGTGGGGCTGGAATTAGTTGACTAGAAATCTTAGTTTAGCATGGGCTCCCTGTAGGAGTATTGTTGAATCTTTAGTGGCCTGGAAAAATTTGGGAAGTAAAGGAGCCTTCTGCTCCATTTGGATCATTTCTCCTTTCTTCTTGATATGGCATTTATGGTGGGAGCATAATCTCATAATATTTAGGGAGGAGGCTATGGAGTTTCAGAATTTTATTGGGAAATTGGAAGTTACAATTTTAGAAAATGTCAATTCTCACAGCTCCAAAAACCCAATCTACTCTTCCAAATATGTGGAGATTAGAAAGGGTTGGCCTCATGTAAAAATTCCACCTCCCGGCTCTAAAGTCCAACGAGGATTATCTCAAATTTAATTAATTCTAAGAAGGACAAATTCAAAATGGAGCCCACCTCATGGGTTCTCAAATTGAATTTTAATGAGGCTCTAAAGGCAACCCAAGTAAATTGAGGGTGGGTTGTATAGTGAGAAATGAGAATGGAATTATTGTAGTGGCGGGATCCTTTCCACTGCATGATGAAACCTGTAACCTTGTAGACGCACAATCTATATTGGAGGGAGTTAATTCAGCGGTGTTAAGCGGTTGTGAGAGACTCCAAGTGGAAGGAGATTCACAAGTAATATTCCACATGATTAGTAAGGGCTCTTCCTTTCTTGGCACCTTAACTTCTATATCTCCAATATCCTTTTCTGGCTTGTAAAACTGCATAGATGGAATATTAATCATATTTATAGAGAGGAAAACTATGTTGCCGATCACCTAGCTAACACGACTATTGATGGCTCGGGAGTTGAATTAATTTCTAATAAGATAGAATATTGGCACGACTTGGAAAATATTATTATTCATGATGGGTGGCGCAAGAAAAGATTAAAGAATTAATGGTAACATGTGTCACGCTTTATATTTGTTGGTCACTCGCATCCCTCTTTCCGCACTTCAATTTTTTTCATGTTTTTGGGCTGGCGAGAGAATGGATTTTTTGGGGTTTCCTTTCATTGCTCTGTGTGGGGAGAGAAGGAAATGGCCTTTACTTCAGCCATTTCCCGCATGTGGCTTCAAGAGGTGTTTCACTATGATTTTGTGCTCGAGGCCGAGGCCATTAAGTGTGTGATTGGTGATTCCTTTACGCAGACTCTCAAAGGGTCGTGAGTCAACTCTGAACTCATTGTGGCATTCGCTCCTAACCGCCTATTACTCCATCTCGGTCAAGGTGGATTTTTTGAAGTCATAAAATTCTTTATTTACCCTGTTCATAGAGTTAGTTTGTGTGATGTAATGGATAGGTTCCGCAACCTGCACCCTCTGCTCTAGGTGGACGAGGAGGACACCTAGGGGAATGGCTCCAAGCATGTGAAAGATTGGATCGAAAAGAAGTATAGGGAGTTATTACTCTACACAGAGGTAGTTCATGTTCTGTTATGGCATGGTGGTTTGAACCCTAGTAGATTTCCTCCTCTGGATCTCACCGATGCTCGCTCACCTATCAACTCGGCCATTGACCACCTCAATGAGTTTCGGGATAATGCCAAGGAGGCATTTCTTCTTCTGCTAGGTAAGGCCAAGAATTAGGTAGGATTCATTTTCGGCGGCAAAATTCAAGGCAAGACGACGAGGGGAGAGGTGTTGTGTCGTATGTGGCACTCAAAGATGGTAATCAAGGAAGCAAGTGGGTCTCTGTTGCTAGAGGTGGTGGTTATTTCAGATGAGGAGTATTTCTCTTCTCTTGTTTTTTTTGGTTTGGTGTCCTTGTGTTTTCGATGTCTTATAGATGCTTCTATTTTGTTTAATGATGGGTCATTATTATTTATGCAGCCATTCAAAGTGGGGCCTTATGTAGTTGGTTTCTATTTGTTTTCTCGTTTGGTTTTTATTCAGAATTTAGTTGTATGGTTGGGGTCCCTTAACCTTTCGGTTCATATCTCTGGTTAAAAAGCGTTTAAACATTAAAAAAACATACAAAGAAGATCCCTACCTTGGAAAGGTTATGCTCGCGTAATGACTTAAGTCATTGCACATTTTTACACTCCCGTAGCCATCCTTAGCTGGCACAAACAAGGTTCATATGACACGAATGCCATATACCTACCCTTCATTTACAATTCGTTATGCTTTCATCCTAAGAATATCTTAAAATAAGTTTCATTATGTCATCCAATTCACGATAAAGGTGTACAGTAACTCTGTGAGTCACCAACTAGTAAGAGTACCTCTTACCGCATGTCAGAAGATAAGTATGTCAACATACGATGATTTTATCAACTCATTTAATCATAATGATAAACTAATCCATATTGTTAAGATAAATAGTAATTATGATCATTTGTAGTCATTTAATCATTTTAGTACAATCAGATTAATTAAGTACATTTGTACTTTCTTACGATTACAATGTACCATTTGTACTTTGTTTGCTAACAACATATTTATCTTTTAGCAAAGGTTCCATAAAATAGATATGGTTTCCATAATGGATATAAGTTATCATTATCATGTATGTTTTTATTGTTAAAACACAACAAGATGATTCTATTTCTCTATAACTTATAATCGTAATCATCATACTAGTGTAGTTATTAATACAAGTACATATTTGGTAATACATTATTTCATTTAATTATTTTTATCGTATAATAAATGTTTACACATAATCATTGAATCAAAAATAAGCTATGATAACACATTATAAATTGACTATAATACATGCTGTTGTAAAACAACCGTATAAGTATGTCAATTTTCACAATCATTATTATCCAATCGCTAGTCATTAAATTCATAATTAATAACAATAATACATAATCCTAATCATTATTTTTCATAATCCTATGAGTCATACCTCATTTTCTTAAAAGAGTTATCAGAAAAAGAAAAAAATTCCCTTTCAAAAATATTCATTGATATATCAAACTTAATTAATACATTTGTCAAGATTAAACATTTCCTACATCAATGTAATAACAGAATCATGACAAGATCGACATACTTATCAACTTCTACTACTTATATTTCCATATAGAAACTAATTCAAAATAAGTTCAACTTAAAGTTCTAACAATGATCTAAGTGGAGGGAAACACTGTACCCATTAACAAAATAATCCAATTTATCATGTCAAAGACCAATTCAAAAATCATCAACGAAGCATGCAGCTTAAACATATGTTATTGTTCCTACTGAGGGAATATTTTGAGTTTAAAAGTCAATAATATATTATCTAAATTCAATTAATATCTACTAGTTTATAGCAGAGCCCAAAGTCACCAAATCAACAGTTTAACCTCACAAACAAGCTTAGTAATTTCCGTACTTCCATGACGGTTGATATCGACCGTAGAACAACTAAAAATAATGGCAGACTAAATAAGGAAGGAAAGGTAATTGCACCATTAAGAAACCATTTCAACCATGAAATATCAAATATACCCTCGTAACATAATCCATGTATAATCAAAATTATTGTAATATCTATTCAAATTATTTTAGGAGAGAAAAATAGATCATAGTTTTTCTTTCCTATTTTTAATCAACTAAATTCCAACCCAAGGGAAATATTAGCAACAACACATTTTAACCAAACATTCGAGTTATTTTTCCTTTACTTTCTATCATTCAAAATTGCACAAACAAGTCTCGCAAGTCTGAATTTTTGTGCCAAGGAAGAATACCCAAGTCCAAAAGATGATCTAGATATCAATACCCTTATATTTTAGACAAGGATACTTTATGTTTTACAAAATTACGAGCTTCAAAATTAAACATGGTTCTCAATGTAAAGCCAAAGTAATAAACATATTCTCCCTAACCCCTTTTTCTATATTTCTTTTCTATTTTGAAATAATATTATATAAAATTAAAACAAAAACAAATTTCCTTTTTATTTCCATTCTCTACGAAATGTAACAACAAATTTTTTTTGAAGTATTCATGCCTATTAGTATAAGAAATATTCGCAACCTTTTATCTATTTTTCATTGCAAAATCCTCAATCGAATCGACCCATAAAAACTCCAATAGAAATCTCACCGTTATAAACAAGGTATTTTCTATTGATGCCCAAAATAAGATCAATCTATTTTTAGCAGAGAATTTTGACATCAACTTTAAGTGTAAATAGTTTCCCCCCAATACCATGCACATACTTCCTCAAGCCTACTCATATTTTGATACTTGTCATCACCTCTCCCCATTATCCCTTTGTTGGAAGCACAATCACTAAGAGGAGGCGAATCAGATCCTTTAAAATTTGCACTTCAGCTTATTTTTACTTTCATTAACCATTCAACATACATTAACCATTATGAGCTTATTATGCATGAAACAACCATCCACAAGTACATGAAACAAGATAGAGAACACGTGAACATAGAATATATGGGAAAACATAAAGTGGAAGAAAACCCATTGATCTTTATATTAACAAAAATCAGAATTTAGTGAAGCACCAACTCCACAAGGAGCACTAATTTGACTTTAGCAAGCACTAACTTGCAAGGAGGATACAACCTCCTAATTTAGTGACACATGCTAGGATTTAGTATTTACATTGGGTAAATTACTTGTTACTATTTACAATATATATCATATTGTTAGTAGCTGGTTAGTGAGTTATTCGAACATATATATTGTTATTACATTAATAGGGTAGAGTATTATTATGATATATTTTGGGTAGAATATCTCGATAATTATAGGAAAGATTTTTCCTATAAATTTGTATTAGTCTCACATATATGTGAAATAATAATACAACATACAAATTATTATTGTTGTGTAAATATGATATGTTTTTTTAATTGGTGTCGAGTGATTTGTGACCTTTTCCCCATAATGGAGTGTTGAGATAATTATTTTCCTAGATGAAGGTCTAATGTATTTGAATGGGCATAAATTATTATACATTTCCTTGTGTTATGCTCACGTATCCTCATACATCACATATGTCGATTATTTGTATCCTCAAACATATTGGAGATCAAAGGTTGAAATGGATCATTTATGATCTTGGTATCACATCTCATATAAATGATAAAAGTCATATATAATTTCTCCTTGGCTCTACATCAATATCATCTCATACACTTGAAGCTTCTTGCTTCGACTAATCTTCTCTAAGCATTGTTACAAATATATTGATAAATTTGTATCGTCATTACCCAATGACACACTCTTGTTCTTGATTCACACATGACCGTTGAGGGCATCCTATACACATGAACCCCACACACTACACAATAGGAACTACACATCACATCTCTTCATACACCCTACATTACATTTAGCATCATATATATTACATCTTGCATACTACATCATTTACATACTCGACACATTCTACTAGTATTCATCACATATATGTCACACTTATATCATGGACACATCACACATTACACATTTTAACACCACATAACATAAACTACATGGCATCTTGTCATCCTTACATAATACCTTGTGCATTTTATTCATATCTCCATACGCAAAGTGCACTCTCTACCCTATGACGCACTTTAGTCTCACGGTCCATACTAGAATGGTGAGGGTATAGATCACAAATGATCCTCATCACATCTACGCACTCATCATTCAACATCTTATATTGTGATATTCCTAGGTTAGTGACATATGCTATACGATAAATGGTCACCCTTTCCATTATCTTGTAGGGATATACACCGTAGGCTACATCATCACCTACTCGATCATCATTTAGTGATATACACTTTAGGATAAACCATCAATTCCTTGGTCATCTTGACGTGATATACGCTTCGCTACAACGTCACACATACTTCATCTATAGGTCATATGTCATCAACACACATACACATTCATCACAGGTGTGTTAAACACAACACACGCTTCGACTAGTTCCCAATGACACACTCTCATTTAAGGGTCATTCTTCATTCTTTGAGGGGGAAAACAAAATGAACCTCGCTGCGTAAAAGTCCATTCACTTGGGGGCATGCGGCCCCTACCATCCATCTTTCATTCCATTCTATCCATCCACAACATACTACATATTTTGGTTGCTTTTACTCTTTCTTACATCTACTTGTACATATTAGTCTTATTACACATGCTAAACAAATCTCTCATATTGCATTATATTTACCATACACACAAACGAGTTCACATTGTTTTCTAGTTGTGATCACAGATACAAGTCTCTTACATGCAACATGGATGCTTGGCTACTACCAGCCCACAAAAGCTATTGAGGGCATATGCATTTGTATGTTATATGTGTTATTGTTTTATTTTTTACTTCTAAGCACACAACTTTTCTTGGTTATAAATACTTTTTACATACTTGTTATCTTTCTAACATGATAATCGGTGATCCATGTGCAACATTTTTTTGTAGGATTGTTTACTACAATGGCTATCTCATTGTTTGTACTCACTTGTTTTTGTCTACTATTGTATGCGGGCCTTGACCTTTGTTTAGTGTGCACACTTGTTTGTTTGTATGCATCCACTATGGCCTTGAGTTTATTGCAACATAGTGAGTGATGTTCCATGTTTGCAACCCAATTTTTGTGATCTATGATTGGATTCTTATGTGTTACTTACATCCCGGCTTACGCATTATTTGCGTAGTTTCAACTTGTTTTTTACGTGCATGTTTGTTTGTACTAACACTTGTTGCAAGCCACATGTTTTTAGATTCTTTGGTTTTTACCCATCACGTTCTCTTCCCCTATAAGATACAATTTATTATGGCTGAATAAGTGTAGGGAGAAAGCTACATTATTCTCCAACGTGTATCTGTTTCCCTGAGAATATGTGAAGAAATCTCGTATTTCTTGGGTTTTTAGGCAATGGATGTTGTTGGCTGAAGTAGTATAGGAGGAATTCATATATATCCTTAAATATTTAACTTCTCCCATGAATGCTAAGGACACCATGTCCTGTAAAATCTGATGTGCATGGGGTTTGTAGACTAGTTTGAACCCACTTGTTGTATAACCCACAATGCCAAGGGTAGAAAATGGGCTGAACTATACTTGGTAGAGAGCACTTTGTAAAACCCCAAATGATGTCCCCCTATCTCGTGGTCGGATACGACGCCGACAATAGGAGGAGGCAGCCTTAAGAGAGGAACAACTAGGTAAATTGTACCCTACAGGGGAAGGAAAGTGCTTGGTAGAAACCAAGGCACGCACAAACAAGTGGCTAGCTAAAAAAAAGTGTTAGTAAAACAAGCATGCATAGAAGATAATTTATAAACAACGCAAACAATGTATAAGCTACCAAGTAAGTAAACACCCAAGAAGATAAATTATGCCGCATAAAGTGGCTTACAAACATGGGACACCACTCATGATGTTGTAAGACACTCAAAGGCCATGGTAGCCACATAAAAACAAACATATGTACACACCAAGCATAGGTCAAGGCTCACATACAATAGAAAACAAGAGAGAAGCAATAGCAATAAAACAAATAGATAGTCAAATTTCTTCTTTCGGGAGCTCACATCTCACATGTTACTAAAGGCATAACCCAAAAGAGAATATGCCTAAACAGATAGAAAGGACCCAAAATATGTGAACAAAGTACAAATAGGTCAAGGATAAGAAATTCTGAATTATAAAAAGGAACACCGCACTAGTAAGATTGTAAGATCAAAAGTAGCATCAAAAATAAGCAAATATGGTCAATGACATGGGTTGATTAGTACTTTTCTCGCTTATGAATCATATGAATTGTAATATGTGATCAAAACTAAATAGATACCCAAAGTGCGTGATTTAGTGTCTACAGATAATAAATATGATCACACTAAATATGCACACCTTAGATTGTAACTTGATGTGGATGTGGAACTAGGAAGGTGTTACTTTACACTCTATAGGAGGCATATGGTTCCAAAGCCAAGACCTAGAATAGGGTAGTCATGTCTAACCAACTCCACAATTGTAAAATGATGATAAAACGTTTGTAAATGTGGGGGAGTAATCAAGGTGATAATTAGATAAGAGATGTAATAGGTTTCTAGGGTAGAGTCACAAGCATTATAATTGAGGTCCAAGATATTACAAACAAATATCAAGGGTTAAGGGTTTTGCAAGGATTATAAGGTAAAGAAAAATAGATAATAATACAATAGAAAATAATATGCTAACCTATCTTAATACATACATGACAACTTGCACAACATGTATATTTAAAGAAAAATAAAGGGAAAGAGATGTTATAGATATAAGCCTACATGAAAGCACCATTAATACATTAACTTCACTCACAATCGAGAGAGCCTTATGAGAGAGGGAAAACGAATAAGAAGACACATGAACACCCTCAATTGAAGAATTCAAATGATTGAAATACTATGACAAGTGAAAAACCTATAGTTATTAGTCTTAAGTACCTAATGCTCTAAGTATGGACTCCAAATAAGACAAATATGACCAACTTAAATACCTTCTTAAATCTTTAGGGAAGATTGGTGAGTTATTATAGAGACTAAATGAGTGATGAAAGAGATGTGGAATGAAAACTCAACTACCTAGTATAGATAACATAATGATAACATTAATGATTTGTGCTAGCCAAAAATATTGACCATGGTCCATCATGTCACTATGAAAAATCATTAACCCGACGACATCAACCATGGTATATACTAACAACAAGGGGAATCCATTGGTAAACAACATTGATCGCATGATAGATGTAAATCGAGTGGGAAATATAGTAATGGGAAAGTTATGAAAGAAAATAAAGGCGACAAGAGGAAACTTTCAAGTGTTGAGGGATTAGATGACCAAGGTTTGAGTGTGTTGAAACTAGGTGTGAAAGCAATCATAAGGAGATAAAAAGGTGATATCATAAGACTATAAAAGGAAACGCATGGGATGCAAAATAATATTGTAAAGGATATATGGCATCATAATATTAGGTGTTACACATTCCTACTATGTCTAGTCTCTGTCACACATGTCTTGCACAACCCGATAACTTTATATCATCATTACCCTATGACACACTCTTGTGCTAAGGTTCACACTTGGCCGCTAAGGGCATACAACATACATGAACCTCACACCATACACACGACACATTCCACACTTGGAACTTTCACGACACATATTTCTAGCATCACACCCTCACATAACACTCTTCCCTATGACACACTCTATTTCTATGGTTCATGCTTAGCTGCTGAGGGTCTAAATATAACACAAACCTCACAACACTCACACACTCCCTACACTCTATGCTTTATCAATCATACCTTTCTAGTGCATATAATTTGGGATTTTGAAAAAGTCGGGATTTTTAAAAATTCAAGATTTTTAAAATGTCGAGATTTTGAAAAGTCAATTACAAAGTTAGAATTTTTGAAAATTTGGGGATTTCAAAAAAAGGGGGTTTTGAAAAATTCTATATTTTGAAAAATTTGGCATTTTGAAAAATTCAAGATTTTGAGAAATTTAGCATTTAGAAAAAGTCAATATTTTGAATAAGTCATGATTTTGAAAAAATTGGGATTTTGAAAAAGTTGGCATTTTGAAAAGACTTCATTTTGAAAAATTTGGCATTTTAAAAATTCTAGCATTTCGAAAAAGTTCGTATTTTGGAAAAGGCTTGGAATTTTGAGAATGTTAGGATTTTCAAAATTTTAAGATTTTGAAAAAACAGGATTTCGAAAAAAGTCGGCATTTTGAAAATATCGTGATTTTTAAATTTTTGTAATTTTTAAAATTTCATCATTTTGAAAAAGTCGGGATTTTGAAAAAGTTGAGATACAAATAAGGAAGTAAGAAGTATGAGAGATATTGAATGGAAGAAGGAATTTCAGATGAAACAAGGATATGAAGAGAACATGACAAGGCTAAAGGCACATTTGGTGATTGGTAAACATGGTAAAATGAAGGTAAGCATTCCATACTACTCCTTGGTGGAAACAAACTTGTTTGGAACTGTTATATATGCAAGAATGATGGATGAAAAGGACATCATGCATGACAAAAGGATAAAATCAAACCTATAAGATGCCTTAATCGGTTAAAGCAAGAAGAGTTGGTGAGAATTAAGTATGAAATTGAGATGGAATATGATATATGTTGTTTTGAAAGGAGGCTTAAAGAGATTCTATACTTTTGTTATAGTTTGGGTGAACATGGAAGAAATTTTGTAGGTGTAATAAGAATGGAAAGAAGGGAAGATTGTGATGTCTTTATTTTGATAGATTTGGTAGAAGGTATTGTACAGTAGAGTGATCTTATAAAGGAACATGAGAACAACCTATAATATGAAGAATATCAAGAAAAGGGAATCTATCAAAGCAATTATAAAGTTAGAATGATATTCATCCAAAGAAAATATGAATTGGAAAGCTTACTAAAAGGGAGAAGTTAAATGTAGAAGGAAGACAAGTTAGTACAAGAATAAAAAGTGATGGTGAAAATACATGGGGATTGTCAAAATGAAGAGGTTTATTTCAACAATAAAGACTAGGACAACCAAAAATCGAGGAGAAAAAGGTGACAGTTAAATAGTCATATAGGTTTTTGGAACATGCATGGAAGTTAGATTTCCATATTGATGATTTTCATTATATAAACAAGGTGAAGAATGCTTATGAGGAAAAAACAGGTGAAGAAAAGGAGGACATGATGAAACAAGTGAAGGAGACACTCAAGTCTCATATTTTATCATCTAATATTATTTTTATTTTTGTATTTACAAGTGAAAAATAAGAAGAGAGAGTGATGGAAGAATTAGAATAATTACAAAGAGAACATGTGCAAGTAAAATGGTAAAGACCGATAACATAGTTTCAGAGGAAATGGTTAGTAAGTTGGGTTTGAAAAGGTTAGTGCATCCTACACCGATAAGGTATATTGGGTTGAGAGAAACCATAAAATTCCTTTTAATCAACAATGTCAGGTGCCTTTTCTAATTGGTAACTTTTAAGGATTAAATTATATGTGATATTATGTCTATGGATGTGTGTCATCTTCTATTAGGCGAGACCACGGCAATATGATAGGACACTAGTCAATAATGGTAGAGTGAATAAATATTTTTGGGTGAAAGATGGAAAAGAGCATGCATTGTTGTCTTTGACAGATCAACATACAAGGAATGAGAAAAGGAATATGGTGTTTGTATTCAAGGAGTTTATAGAGAAGGCCAAGAACCAGCTTCAAATATTCATGAAAGAACCATTGAGGAAAGAGGAAAAGATCAGCGTGTCATTGGAAGGAAAAGGTGAGACTAGTGTTGCCACAAATGTTCAACAATTAGAACCCAAAGAAATGCATCAAGAAACATAAATGAAGAATAGATAGCATGCCCAATTAAGGATTAGGGAGAACATGAGACTAGTAAGAAGAGATCAAGGTAACCATGAAGGTGAAATGAGTCATAGATGTAAGTGTGACAACAACAAACTACATCAACAGAGAGATGAAGAAGAAAGAACATGGATTTTTATCTTTGAATACCTTAGATAAGGTCATGAAGAACAATACCAAGGGAATAAGAAATATGAAGCAATACAAAAAGAAGTATTCATATGCCTAATAGGTTGTCTAATGAATGAAGAATCAACTTACAAAAGATATAGAGAGATTGTATAGATAGAAGATCTTCATCCCGACCACGGTGGCGAGGACCATGCACACACATACATTCACAGAGGTAATTTAGAATGTTAATTATGTAAAATTTTCACATACATGTGTGTGTGCGCGTGTGTATTTGTGTGTGTGTGTGTGTGTGTATGTATATATATATATAAGTTTTGAAGTCAAATATATGTATGTTCTTGTATGTCCATCTAACTCATGTGATATACATGTTTGATAAAGATTTTGACTTCACTTTAGACACCCCACCATCTCTCGCGACAAGTAGATAAAGGTGTTACGCATTACGATTTCATCTGCCGCACAAAGAAATCACCGAGGTATTCAAACAACACATAAATTTTGTTAAATTTCTTGTGTAGTTAAAATTATGTTAAATTACATGTGGGTAATGTCTTTCATTGTAAAATTATTAAATTATGTTAATAATGTCCTTCATTTTGTATATGCAGGAGTTACCTGCGATAGGTAGTAGCCATGTTCATTTGATTCACAGGCGTGGTGGGGTAAAAACAATAGTTCTATATTGATAAAATTAGTTAAAATATTGTCATTATGTAGATACATGTACTTAGCTCTATTTTGCTAATTCGATGTTAGATTTTCGATCTTATGTGTATGTAGGGAACTTCAACCCCCTCCATTTTGACTTCGAGGGCACGGACTCCTCCATCTCATCATCTTCGTACCCCCGTTCGTACTGCAGGAGCTCTCGATGACTCATCTGAGCGTGAGATGCAAATTCGGTGTGATCGAAAACTTATGGTAAGTTTGTGCATTTATGTTAATACTTTCATTCTAGCATGGTCTTAGATACATGTTGAAAACATATATAAATTAAGTTTTGACTAAAAAAACATTGTTTGCATTTACAGGCTCATCTACATGTGAGTATTAAGTGGAAGAGGACTTGAAGCATGGGCTCGGATGATCCAAATTCATCTCATGGATCTCCATCTTCGTGTAAGGGAGGGCCTTATTCGAGCAAGGCCAAGAGAGGGATAGATTTTGATGAGTAGGAAATATATATGTCTTACACATGACATTTTTGTGTATGCCTATGTGCATGGCATTGTATGTACGCCTATATGGCATTTGAACTTGATGGTATATGACCTATTTGGGCATTTTTGTATTTATTATGCACATTAAAATACTATTTGGAACTTGATAATTTTGTATGAGACCTTGCGTTTCGAGATTATTTTGCATGAATCTAATATGATGTGCACTTGAATTTTTTAAGACATTATGGATTATTTTTTCATTTATTGGTGATGTACATGTACTAGCATTTTCAATGTATAATATGCATCAAACTTTGGAAATCAATATTTATATAATGTATGTATGTAAAGAGTTACCTAATATGAGTAATTATTCATTCAATTTATCAATGTGTATATGTGTATTTATCTTACTTTTGCTTCATCTTGCTCATGGTCTCTTTGTACTAGTTCCTATCTTATCATGCACTTACTACATTCTTCTATGCTTCGTATTCTTCTCCCCTATTAAAACACCCGAAAATCGTCACAATATGATGCCTTTCATCTATTGATTTTTTGAGAATGTCTCTCCATATACATTACTCCAATGCTTGAGAATGTCTCTAGATGCAATGACATTCGATTCGGACACTCAATGATTCTTGATTTTCTAATCCTTTCCAATCCATATTATTACCTTTAAATCAGTAGGCATTTCAAATTATCTAGAAATAACATCACACCCTTCACTAGGCTTGATGACTACCCCCTATCCTTTTAAGGCACTTTTGAAAGCATCCATGGGTTTATCATAATATAAATTATCAATGAATCGAAGGTCACTAATCCGTAGGCCAGCTGACTCCCATCCAGAACTAAACAAAAAATATTTAATAGGTGATTGATAACTCCCATGTGTTCTTAGACATACCCCTATCAAATTCATTCTTAAGCCAATCTAGTCATTCAGGGCTCTTAAGCGACTATGCCCGGACGAAGTAGCTGAAAGTATGGGGAGCATAGGGAACCAAAATGAATGCTCCAATAGTTTTAACTAGGCAACCCCAACGTGTTGGTGTAGTTGGTTCGGTCCCACGAGATTCCGTTTGCAAATTACTGACCTCTCCTGACCTTTACACCGACTTAGACTGCACTATTTCTCGTGTTTACAAACAATAACACAAGGAGATAACCAGATGGAGACAGAGAAAACCGTGAGATCCTTTTGAAGAGGTCCCCACCATGGAGATTTGTTGGATTTGATGAGACATCTCTAGGTGCCACAGAGTCTGAGAAATCACCCATCAAATATATGGCGTGATTGGCCCTCGGGGCTCTTAAGGGACTACACCCTGACGGACAGGTAGCCCGAAAGCATGGGGAGCGTAGGGAACCAAAATGAAACCTCAATAGCATTCACCAGGCCACCCCGACATTTTGGGGTAGTTAGTTTGGTCCCACGAGCTTTCATTTGCAAACTGACATTTGGTAGCCTCTCTATGACTCGACTCAAACCGCACTATTTCTTGTGTTTGCAAAAAACAATAGCACAAAGAAGAGAAATGGATGGATATGAGAGAAATCCACGAGATTTTTTCAGAGAGGACCATGACATGGAGCTATTAGATCGGACGAGACATTTCTAGGTGACACACGAGTCCGATAAATCACCGGTCGAAGATATGGCGTGTTTGGGCCTTAGGGCTCTTAAGGGAATACACCCAGATGGAGTAGCCCGAAAGCACAGGGAGTGTAGGAAAATAAAATGAATACTCATAGAGCATTCACCAAGCCACCCCGACGTGTTGGCGTAGTTGGTTCGGTCCCACAAGCTTTCGTTTGCAAACTATAGCCTCTAGCAGCCCTACACTGACTGAGACTGCACTATTTCTCGCATTTACAAACAATAGCATAGCAAGAGAGCCGGATGGAGATGGAGAAATCCATAAGATGATTTTAAATAGGTCCCCACCATGGAGCTGTTAGATCTTACGAGACATCTCTAGGTGCCACGGAGTCTGAGAAATCACTCGTCGAAGATATGGTGTGATTGGGCCTCATGGCTCTTAATGGACTACGCCCGGACGAGGTACCCTGAAAGCACAGGGAGAATAGGGAACCAAAAAAAATCCTCCACTAGTGTTCACCAGGCCACCCATATGTGTTGGCGTAGTTGGTTAGGTCCCACAAGCTTCCATTTGCAAACTACAACGTCTGGTAGCCCTACACTGACTCAGACTTGCGCTATTTCGTGTTTGCAAACAATAGACAACGAGAGAACCGGATGGAGATAGAGAAATATGCAAGATGGTTTTGTAGAGGGCCCCAAAATGGAGCTATCAGATCGAAGAGACATCTCTAGGTGCCATGGAGTTTGAGAAATCACCTGTTGAAGATATGGCGTGTTTGAGTCTCAGGCCTCTTAAGGGACTACGCCCGGATGAGGTAGCCCAAAATCACGGGGAGTGTAGGGAACCAAATGAATGCTCTACTAGCATTCACCAAGCCATTTGGATGTGTTGTATTAGATGAATCGGTCCCACACACTATCATTTACAAATTACAGCATCTAGTAGCCTTACACTGACTCAGACTCGCACTATTTCACATGTTTGCAAACAATAAGACAATGAGATAAACGAATGGAGACAGAAAAAACCATGAGAGGATTTTGTAGTAGGCCCCAACATGGAGTTTTTGGATATGATGAGACATCTCTAGTTGCCACTTGAGTCGAGAAATCACCCGTCGAAGATATGGCGTGTTTTGCTCTCAGGCTCTTAAGAGACTACGCTCAAATGACGTAGCCCGAAAGCACGGGGAGCGTAGGGAACTAAAAAAATCCTCCTGTAGCATTCACCAGTCCATTTAGATGTGTTGTCCTAGACGGTTTGGTCCCACACGCTACCGTTTGTAAACTACACCATTTGACGGCCCTACAATGACTACAAATGACTCAAGCGCACTATTCTGCGTGTTTGCAAACAATAGGATAGCGAGAGAACCGGATGGAGATGGGGAAAACAACAAGAGAATTTCATAGTGGGCCCCGACACAGAGCTTTCAGATTCGACGAGACATCTCTAGGTGCCACGGAGTCCGAGAAATCACCCGTCGAAGATATGGCGTGTTTGGGCCTCAAGGCTCTTAAGCGACTACGCTCGGACGGGGTAGCCCAAAAGCACGGGGAGCGTAGGGAACCAAAACTAAGCTTGCACTAGCATTCAACCTTGCAAACCTAACGTGTTGGCATAGATGTTTTTTTCGCACAAGCTTGCGTATGAAACTACACCCTCTAACAGCCCTACACTGACTCAAACTACACTATTTCCTGCGTTTGGAAATAATAGGACAACGAGAGAGCCAGATGGAGATAGAAAAAACTGCGAGAGGATTTTGTAGTGGGCCCCGACGTGGAGAGTGTTGGATCCAAAGAGACATCTCTAGGTGCCATGGAGTCTAAGAAATCACTTGTCGAAGCTATGGCGTGTTTTGGTCTTAGGGCTCTTAAGAGACTACGCCCGAACAAGGTAACCGAAAGCACAGGAGCATAAGGAACAAGAAAACAACCTCCAGCAGTGTTCACCATGCCATTTGGACATGTTTTTCTAGGCAGACGGTTGGTCCCACGCGCTACCATTTGTAAATTACACCCTCTGGCAACCCTACACCGACTCAAACTTCACTATTTCGCGTTTGCAAACAATAGGATAGTGAGAGAATCGGATGAAGATGGAAAAACCACGAGAGGATTTCGTAGTGGTCCCGACATGGAACTTTTGGATTTGAAGAGACATCTCTAGGTGCCACAGAGTCCGAGAAATCACCCATCGAAGATATGGCGTGTTTTGGTCTCAGGGCTCTTAAGAGACTACGCCGAACGAGGTAGCCCGAAAGCACGGGGAGTGTAGGAACCAAAAAAATCCTCCATTAGCATTCACCAGGCCATTTGGACATTTTGGCCCAGACAGTTTGGTCCCACACACTATGGTTTGCAAACTACACCCTCTGGTAGCCCTACACTGACTCAAACTGCACTATTTCATGCGTTTGCAAACAATAGGACAAATGAGAGAACCAGTTGGAGACATAGAAAACCACGAGAGGATTTTGTAGTGGGCCCTGATGTGGATCTAATAGAAATGATGAAATGTCTCTAGGTTCCATGGAGTCCAAGAAATCACCCGTCGAAAATATGGCGTGTTTGGGCCTCAGGTCTCTTAAGCGACTACGCTCGGATGGGGCAGCCCAAAAGAACATGAAGCATAGGAAACAAAAATGAATCATCCACTAGCATTCACCTGGCCACTCCGATGTGTTGGCATAGATGGTTCGGTCCCATGAACTTTCCTTTCCAAACTACACCCTATAGCAGCCCTACACTGACTCAAACTGCACTATTTCGTGTGTTTACAAACAATAGGACAGAGAGAGAATTGGATGGAGACGGAAAAAACTGCAAAAGGATTTTGTAGTGGGCCTCGATGTGAAGCTTTTGGATTTGACGAGACATCTCTAGGTGCCACGGAGTCTGAGAAATCACTCATCAAAGATATGGCATGTTTGGGCCTCAGGGTAGTGTAGGGAATCAAAATGAATACTCCATTAGCATTCACGAGGCCACCTCGATATGTTGGCGTAGTTGGTTTGGTCCCACAAGCTTCCATTTACAAACTACAACCTTTGGTAGCCCTACATTGACTCAGACTACACTATTTCTCGCGTTTGCAAACAATAGTACAACGAGAGAACCGAATGGAGACGAAGAAAACCACGAGAGGATTTTGAAGAGGTCCCCACTATGGAGCCCTTCGATCTAACGAGACATTAATAGGTGCCACAGATTATGAGAAATCACCCATCGAAGATATGGCATGATTGGGCCTCAGGGCTCTTAAGGGACTACGCCTGGACGGGGTACCTTGAAAGCACGGGGAGCGTAGGGAACCAAAACGAAGCCTCCACTAGCATTCACTAGGCCACCCCAACATGTTGGCATAGTTGGTTCGGTCCCACGAGCTTCCGTTTGCAAACTACATCGTCTCTAGCCCTACATTGACTCAAACTGCACTATTTCTTGTTTTTGCAAACAATAGCACAATGAGAGAACCAGATGGAGACGAAAAAAGCCACAAGATATTTTGTAGAGGGCCCTAACATGGAGCTTTCAGATCTGACGAGATATCTCTAGGTGCCATGGAGTCCGAGAAATCACCCGTCGAAGATATGGCATGTTTGGGCCTCAGGGCTCTTAAGGGACTATGCCCGGACGGGGTAGCCTGAAAGCACAAGGAGCGTAGGGAACCAAAAATAATGCTCCACTAGCATTCACCATGCCATTTGGATGTGTTTCCCTAGACGGTTTGGTCCCACACACTATCATTTGCAAACTGACAAAGATCTAAGACCTTACACCGACTCAAATCTGTTGTATTTCGCGTGTTTGCAAATAATAGGACAACGAGATAACCAAATGGAGACAGAAAAAACCATGAGATTATTTTGTAGTGGGCCCCAACATGGAGTTTTTCAGATCTAACGAGACATCTCTAGTTGCCACGGAGTCTGAGAAATCACCTGTCGAAGATATGGTGTGTTTTGGTCTCAGGGCTCTTAAGAGACTACGCTCGAACGAGGTAGGCTGAAAGCACGAGGAGAGTAGGGAACCAAAAAAATCATCTACTAGCATTCACCAGTCCATTTGGATGTGTTGGCCCAGATGGTTCGGTCCCACACACTACCATTTACAAACTACACCTCTCGACTGACCCTACAATGACTCAACCGCACTATTTTGTGTGTTTGCAAACAATAGGACAACAAGAGAACCGGATGGAGACGGAGAACACTACGAGAAGCTTTTCGTAGTGGGCCCCAATGTGGAGTCTGTAAGATTTGACGAGACATCTCTAGGTGCCACGAGTTTGAGAAATCACCCGTCGAAGATATGGCATGTTTGGTCCTCGGGCTCTTAAGTGACTATGCTCGAGGCGAGGTAGCCGAAAGCATGGGGAGGGTAGGGAACCAAAAAAATCCTCCACTAGTGTTCATCCGGCCACCCCGACGTGTTGGTGTAGACGTTTTTGACCCATGAGCATCCGTTTGCAAACTACACCCTCTGGCAGCCTCTCACGACTCAAAGACTGCACTACTTTTTTTGCGTGTTTGGAAATAATAGGATAAGCGAGAAAACTAGATGGAGATGGAAAAAACCGTGAGAGGGTTTCATAGTGGGCCCTAACGTGGAGTCATGGATCTAAAGAGACATATCTAGGTGTCACGGAGTCCGAGAAATTACCTGTCGAAGATATGGCATGTTTTGGTTTCAGGGCTCTTAAGAGACTACACCTAAACGAGGTAGCCCGAAAGCACAGGGAGCATAGGGAACCAAAAAAAATACTCCAGTAGCGTTCACTAGGCCATTTGGATGTGTTGGTCATGATGGTTTAGTCCCACATGCTACCGTTTGCAAACTACACCCTCTGGCAGCCCTACACTGACTCAAACTGCACTATTTCGCGCGTTTACAAACAATAGGATATCGAGCGAACCGAATGGAGACGGAAAAAACCATGAGAGAATTTTGTAGTGGGCCTCAACATGAAGCTGTCAGATTTAATGAGACATCTCTAGGTGCCACGGAGTTCGAGAAATCACCCATCGAAGATAGGGCATGTTTTGGTCTCAGGGCTCTTAAGAGACTACACCCGAATGAGGTAGCCCGAAAGCACGGGGAGTTTAGGGAACCAAAAAAATCCTCCATTAGTGTTCACATGCCATTTGGATGTGTTGGTCCAGAAGGTTCGGTCCCACATGCTACGGTTTTCAAACTACACCTCTGGTAGCCCTACACTCGACTCAAACTGCATTATTTCGCGCGTTTGCAAACAATAGCACAGTGAGAGAACCGGATGGAGACGAAGAAAACTGCGAGAGGCTTTCGTAGTGGGCCTCGACATAGAGTCTGTCAAATCTAACGAGACATCTCTAGGTTCCACGGAGTCCAAGAAATCACTTGTCGAAGATATGACGTGTTTGGGCCTTAGGGCTCTTAAGCGACTACACCCAGACGGGGTAGCCTGAAAGCACAGGGAGCATAGGGAACCAAAACGAAGCTTCCACTAGCGTTCACCTAGCCACCCCAACATGTTGGCATAGGAGTTCAGTCCCATGAGCTTTGTTTGCAAACTACACCCTCTCATGACCCTACACCGACTCAAACCGCACTATTTTGAGCGTTTGCAAACAATAGGATAGAGAGAACCGGTGGAGATGAAAAAAACCGCGAGACGATTTTGTAGTGGGCCCCGACATGGAGCTTTTGGATCTGACAAGACATCTCGAGGTACCACGGAGTCTGAGAAATCACTTGTCAAATATATGGCATGTTTGGGCCTCAGGGCTCTTAAGCGACTATGCCCGGATGGGGTAGCTTGAAAGCACGGGGAGTGTAGGGAACCAAAATGAATCCTCCACTAGCATTCACCTAGCCACCCCGACATTTTGGCATAGTTGGTTCGGTCCCACGAGCTTCCATTTGCAAACTACAGCCTCTGGCAGCCCTACACTAACTCAAACTACACTATTTCGCGCATTTGCAAACAATAAAGACAACGAGAGAATCGAGATGGAGATGGAGAAAACCACGAGAGGATTTCATAGAGGGATTCAACATGGAGCTCTCAAATCTGATGAGACATCTCTAGGTTCCATGGAGTCCAATAAATCACCTGTCGAAGATATGGCATGATTGGGCCTTAGGGCTCTTAAGTGGCTACGCTCAATTATCAATACTTCATTGCAGCTTTTCTTACCAAAGATGGTGCTTTTGGAACTACACGGTTGTATTTGTGAAGTTGAAGTAGCTGGGATTAATAAAATTAATCAACTTGGCATGTTTTCCTTAAGATTATCCATGATTCTATTGACAACATCACATAGATCTTCCATTCCAGTTAAGTTGTGATCCTTCCATGCTTCCCATTTTTCCTTTTCTTCCGCTCGTATCTTCTCTTTAAGTTCTTCCAGATGTTTTTGGGTAATCAAATTGAATCTTTATGACTTTCAGGAGGCATTTCTTCTTGAATCATAGTGACATCTTCACCTAATTGTTTTTCTTCACGATGTTCATTGTCATCTAAAGTTGAAGACTGAATATTTATATGGCCTTCGGCTTCTTTTTGGGCACAAACAACCTTTTGTAATGTCCAAAAAATGGGTCTCTTCATTCTCTGTTTGATTGAAGATATTCATTCTTTAAATATGAACAGCTGGCACATTGATGGTATCCCCAACAAAACTAAGTTCATAGTCTACATAGTTACATCCTATGGCAAAATCATTGAACATTGGTGGTTCCCTACGCTCCTCATTCTTTCGGACTACCTCGTTCGGGCGTAGTCGCTTAAGAGCCCTGAGGCCCAATCATGACATATCTTCGACGGGTGATTTAATAGACTCCGTGGCACCTAGATATGTCTCGTCAGATCCAAAACCTCCATGTTGAAGCCCTCTACAAAATCCTCTCGCGATTTTCTCCGTCTCCATCCGGTTCTCTCTTTGTCATTATTGTTTGTGAACGCGTGAAATAGTGCGGTCTAAGTCATGTAAAAAGGCTGCTTAGAGGCTGTAGTTTGCAAATGGAAGCTTATGGGACCAAAAAAACTACGCAAAAATTTTGGGGTGGCTTGGTAAATGCTATTGGAGCATTCGTTTTGGCTCCCTACGCTCCCTGTGCTTTCGGGCTACCTCGTTCAGCGTAGTCGCTTAAGAGCCCTGAGGCCCAATCACGCCATATCTTTGACGAGTGATTTATCAAACTTTGTGGCACCTAGAGATGTCTCCTAAGATTCTAAAACCTCCATGTCAAATCCCTCTACAAAATCCTCTCACATTTTTCTCCGTCTCCATTTGGTTCTCTCGTTGTGCTATTGTTTTTGCAAATGCGCGAAATAGTGCAAATCGAGTCAATCTAGGGCTACTAGAGGTCTGTGTAGTTTGCAAATGGAATCTCGTGGGAAAGAACCAACTATGCCAACATGTCAAGGTGGCCTGGTGAACGCTAGTGGAGCATTCATTTTGGCTCCCTATGCTCCCCATGCTTTCGGGCTACCTCGTTCGGGCGTAGTCGCTTAAGAGCCCTGAGGCCCAATCACGCCATATCTTCGATAGGTGATTTCTCAGACTCCATGGCACCTAGAGATGTCTCGTTAGATCTAAAAGATCCAAGGTGAGGACCTCTTCAAAATCCACTCATGGTTTTCTCTACCTCCATTTGGTTCTCTCGTTGTGCTATTGTTTGCAAATACGTGAAATAGTGTAGTTTGAGTCAGTGTAGGGTTGTTAGAGGCTGTAGTTTGTAAATGAAAGCTCATGGGACTGAACCAACTATGCCAACACATTGGGGTGGCCTGGTGAATGCTAGTGGAGGATTTATTTTGGTTCCCTATACTCCCTGTGCTTTTGGGCTACCCTGTCTGGGCGTAGTCCCTTAAGAGCCCTGAGGCCCAATCACACCATATCTTCGACGGGTGATTTCTTAGACTTCGTGGCACATAGAGACATCTCGTCAGATTTTATAGCTCCATGGTGGGGACCTCTTCAAAATCCTCTCGTGGTTTTCTCTTTTTCTATCTGGTTCTCTTTCGTGATATCATTTGCAAACGCGAGAAATAGTGCGGTACCAGTCATGTGTAAGGCCGCAGAGAGGTGTAGTTCGCAAGCGAAGCTCGTGGGACTAAAAAAACTATGCCTACACATCAGGGTGGCCTAGTGAATGCTAATGGAGCATTTGTTTTGGCTCCCTATGCTCCCCGTGCTTTCGGGCTACCTCACTCGGGCATAGTCGCTTAAGCGCCCTAGGGCCCAATCACGCCATATCTTCGACGGGTGATTTCTCGGACTCCGTGGTACCTAGAGACATCTCCTCATATCTGAGAGCTCCAAATTGGGGCCTTCTACGAAATTATCTCACAATTTTCTCCATCTCCATCCAGTTCTCTTGTTGTGCTATTGGTTGTAAATGCGCAAAAATAGTGCAATCTGAGTCGGTGTAGGGTGCTTAAAGGTTGTAGTTTGTAAACGAAAGCTCATGGGACCAAACCAACTATGCAAACACATCGGGGTGGCCTGGTGAACACTATTGGAGCATTATTTTTTGGCTCCTTATGCTCTCCATGCTTTCGGGCTACCCTGTTCGGGTGTAGTTGCTAAGAGCCCTTAGGCCCAATCATGCCATATCTTCGACGGGTGATTTCTCAAACTCCATGGAACCTAAAGATGTCTCGTTAGATCGAGAGCTCCATGTTAAAGCCCTCTACAAAAGCCTCTCATGGTTTTCTCCATCTCCATCTGGTTCTCTCGTTATGCTATTGTTTGTAAATGCGTAAAATAGTATAGTCTGAGTCAATGTAGGGTTGCTAGAGGTTGTAGTTTACAAACGGAAGTTCATGGGACCGAACCAACTATGCCAACATGTTGCGGTGGTTTGGTGAATGCCAGTGGAGCATTCTTTTTGTCTCCCTATGCTCCCCATGCTTTTGGGCTACCTCGTTCGGGCATAGTCGCTTAAGAGCCCTGAGGCCCAATCAAGCCATATCTTTGATGGGTGATTTCTCGGACTCCATAGACCTAGAGACGTATCGTCAAGTCTGAAAGCTCCATGGTGGGGACCTCTTCGAAATCCTCTAACGGTTTTCTTTGTATCCATCTGGTTCTCTTGTTATGCTATTTTTTTCTAACGCGTGAAATAGTGCGGTTTGAGTCGGTGTAAGGTTGCCAGAGGCTGTAGTTTGCAAACGAAAGCTCATGGGACTGAACCAATTATGCCAACACATTGGGGTGGCCTAGTGAATGCTAGTGGAGCATTAGTTTTGGTTCCATATGCTCCTGTTCTTTTGGGCTACCCCATCCGGTGTAGTCCCTTAAGAGCCATGAGCACCAAACATGCCATATCTTTGACGGGTGATTTCTCGGACTCCATGGCACCTAGATACATCGTGTTAGATCCAACATGACTCCACATCAAGGCCCACTACAAAATTATCTCACAGATTTTTCCGTCTCCATCCGGTTCTCTCACTGTCCTATTATTTGTAAACGCGTGAAATAGTGTAGTTTGAGTCAGTGTAGGGCTGCCAAAGGGTGTAGTTTGCAAACAAAAGCTTGTGGGACCGAACCAACTACGCTAATGACAAAGCTACAACAGATTTGAACACAATAACAATTCTATTATTTATTTGTATTGATCCAGGATGTATTACATAGATTGGTGATTACATTATATAGAGATAAAAACTCCTATAAAGATGGTGTCAACACCAATCCCTCAATTCTCTCTAGTCTATCTCCTAGAATCACTCCTTATCCACAACACTTGGTTTAAGTTTTATCATAAGGGATATTGGTGGCATAGGTTTCCTTTCTCCAACTATATTTTAGCACATTTCAATTCTATTCAGTTTATACTTAGTTGTGTGGCACATGAGAAGAGTATGGGGTAAATAATTCTCTTGTGTATGTTGTCTGTACTAATTAAAAATTGGGCCTAAATCCATATGTAGTGGTGTGGTTCATGGGGTTGTGGAAGGTATAAAATTAGCTAAGTTTTTTTAGGAATTCCTTCCTCTCTTCTTACACATAAGGGGAAAATATCAAAAAATTGAATGAATTTAATGCAATGTGTTCTACATTCACGTGGTGCTTCAACTCCTTATTCTTATTCTCTCTTCTCATAACTTATGTTAGGGTCCATACACCCAATATTTTTCCATTGTGGTGTCATTGATGTCAAAGTATGATGATGAAAGTGGTGTTTTCATTGATGTCAAAAGGATAAAGGAGCATGAATGTTGATTGGTAGTGTTAGGATTTGAGTTGATTTTCTTGGTATTGCTTGATGTAACATGGTGTTTTGAGGTGTCTTGAGTAGGTATGGAGCCTTGTATTGAATTATATAAGTAATGTTTTGGCTTGTAGGAGTGAAAAAAGGTGTTGCGCAGTGATAGGAGGAGGTTTTTGTGTTGTTATGAAACATGTTGAAGGTCCTTGAAGGTGTGTAAGTATGTCAAGGTCAAGCATTGATGGTGCAAGCATGGTAAAGATGCTTGGTTAAGTGGCCTATTTAGAAGAATGAGGTGAACCATAATGGATTATAGGTATGTAGAAACTAGATAAGCATAGTGATATCATGGGGATAATGTGGATGAAGTGTAAAGACACTAACAAGTTTCATAGAGTGCGGGTATAGGGCTAAGTCATGTTTTCTAGGTTTGTACTACACCTATTATTAAGCCCTAGGTGTCTAAATGAGGTGAGTTAGAAAATTTTTAGGATGAAAATGTAAAATTTACCCTTGTATAAGTTGAATCAAATTGTTTTAGATGTGTGGTCCAAGTTTTAGGTGTCGGTTTGAATGAATGAGAAGGATATTGAGTTTTTACATCTACCAAGTTCTTAGAAGTGAGAAACACAGCTTAAAATGGATTTTCCTGTGCTCATTGGCACATGTGAAGTCTACATGGGAGGTTGATTTATTCATGGAAGTTTAGGAAGGTTCCTAGCTCAATTTTCTAGGAACTAGTTTATAGTTTAAGAGGAAGATCTTTTGAATAATTGTTAGGAAGGCGAGGAGGTCTAAAACCCTTCTTAAACCCTAGGTAAAAAGTGATGGATAAGAAAGTGATCACACATTCCTAGAATGAATTTTTGACACACTATCATGATTTTAGGTTGTATTATACTCCTCCACCTTGCTCTATTTGTTATTTTGATTTTATGACGGTGAATGGACCCCACAAAAATTATACGTTTCGAGGGAGTTGTGTTATCTCACAAGTTGTGCACTATACCTATTGACTAAATTTGTGTTTCAGGGATTATGGAATTCATTATAAATTTTCATTCTTGTTTAATATCATGGTTGATCCCCTAGGAGGTCTATGGAAGTCATTATTACATGATTGGTTTTAGGGAAGTTTTGGTGGTCCTAGTTGTAGAGGTGTTTTGATGGTATTTTAGTCTGAGTTGTGGTGTCTAATGGAGTTGGTGATGACCTTGAGGTCATGATATTTTCATCCATGTGTAATAATTTCATGGTTGATTTGTTTTTGTATTTTTTAATCTCCATATTTGAGGACTGGTTTTGTAGGTCATAAACCTAGTGAGGAGAGTTGTTTCAAATGGTGGCTTCATAGCATGTTTTGATAGTGCATAGTTGAATGTGCATGTAAGAGGAATGGATTGGACTTAGAAAAATTTCTAAGTAGTTTCAAAAGTATGGTGAAGGTATTTTTGGCCCAAGGGTTTTATTTTTGGTGAGAGGGAAAATTGAGGGTATTGGGGCTACTTGTGTCCTAATGGAGGATTTGAGGTTATAGATGGTGTTGCTGACCTAATTGGTATTTTATATGATGTTTTCAAGTTGTTATAAGTTTATTTTTCCCATGATGGATCACTTAGGTGTGTTATGACCATGATTCATGTATGTATGCATGTTTTATAGGCTTATTTGTTGAGTTGGGTGTTTATGAGAAATTGTGAGCTAAAGGGGTGTCTCTAGAGGTGTAGGAGGTATGTTTGACCATAAAAAGAGGGAAGATAATATTTTTGAATGGATAATACGTGTCAATATATGGTTTTTAAGGTCATATGACCTAATCAGCTTATATAATAAGTACTTAAGTGAATAATCCTAGAAGGTGGTTTTAAGAAAGTAAGCGAAAGGAGAGTTGAATAATGTCATCATCGATTCTTGAAGAAAAGTTCCAAAGGTGAAAAATAAATCAAGTTTCTTTAGTTTGTCATGAGTCATCTATGGAGTTGGTTCCACCTTGTAGGGTTAGTTCTATACTAAATCTAAGGGTTAGTTTTCCTTGTAGGGTTGGTGCTCTACTAAATCTAGGGTGTGGTGCTCTTTGTGAGGTTGATGCTCTACTAAATATATGGTTTGGTGCTCCTTGTGGGGTTAGTGCCTCACTAAACCTAGGGTTTGGTGCTCCTTTTTGGGTTGGTGCTCAGTTAAATTTTAATCATTTATATAATAAATCTTTGTTTTAGTGGGTTTTCTTCCTCGTGAGGGTTTCCTCTTAAATCTAATGTTTATGTGTTCTTATGTCTCATTTACATGTATGGATGTTATAATGTTTTGATGATTCATGTTAAGATACTATAATTAATTAAGTTGAATGGAATGGTTTATGGATGTAAATGTTTAAGTGAATGAAATTTTTATTGCACACTGATTCAACCCCAATGATTGTGCTTCCAAAAATTGGTATCATAGTAGGACCTCTAAAGCAAGTTTGATGTGATTCTAAAAATCACAAAGAAGGAAAGCTATATATTTTGTGGCCAAATTTTGATAGGTCTCTGAAAGAGAGATATGGAAAATTAAGATCAAAATATGGATAAGGTTAATCAGGTCTCAGAAGACAATAAAATTTCAAGTTGTACAAGGTATTGATGTCTTTTCATGCAATGGGTTTTTTCATATAGTTGTGGACTGCAATAATTATTCCACATGGATAAATAATACATGTATCATGTTAAAAAAGGATAAGGTGGATGAAAGTACCATTCATAATTAAGTCAAAGTTACATGTAATCGGATGAAGACCTGAGCGAGGTTTGGTTGAGGTTGAGAAGGAGTTATAAAAGTTGATATGTCTAGCATGAAGGGAGCAATCGGTCAGCCAAGTGTAATGAGGTATTTCAGTTATTTCTATGATTGTCTTTCTTTTCATATCCCTAGTCATGAAATAATTGGTTGTAGTATTGTATCAAGGGATGAGTTGGACAATAGGAAAATATTTGATCAGTTAAGAGATAAGAAAAAATATGGTTTGCTACAATTGTTATAATGTAGGATACATTGCAGGATTTGGTCCTAATATGGTTAGAAGAATCTCAAGAAAATAAAAGAAGTTAAAAACTCTATAATACATAAGATAAGGCATATCAGTGCATGGAGCCCAAAGGTGAACTCAAGAGTAATGATTAATATGTTAGAAGAAAAGAAAAAGATTCCAATCAAGAAAAAGTGGATCCTAAAAATTATTTTTCATTCATGTGGTTTCATAGAGGTTTGGGAATATCCTAAATATGTTATTTTGTGAGTCCCTAGGAAATGGGGTTTCTTTGTTAGGATTCATGGATTCATTCTTCATTCATGAGAAATAATGAATATTTTTGGAATCATCATATGTCTTGTGACAGGTTGTGTAAGAAGGATAATTGAATATGATTTAAGTATTTTTGTGTCTAGATCTACTCTGTATCATTCATGAGGTCATGTCACAAATATTTAGTAGGTAAATTTAAAGTCATGAAAATGTATGTATTGTACTCGATTACTTGAATGAGTTTGGCAAGGATGTTGTTGTCATTATAAGGATTGCATGATTCATAGAGATAGGGGAGCCTATCAGGTTCCTAGGATAAGTGCTTCAAATTAAGGGGAATTGGATATGCTTTTTTATTGGGATGTTAGTATGTTACAAGGTATATGTTTTTTCATATCATTGTGATGCAAAGAGATATGCTTCAAGAAGGTGCTTTTATTCTCATCAATGGTGGTTTAATAGTTTAGAAGTATGTTATATGCTTAGATGGGTAGAGGTTAGTTATTTTTGACTTTATATAGGTATGTAATGCAATTGAGAATCTTGTGATAGACTAATATGGTTTGGTATGCATTATAAATTGCAAAGTGAATCTATGGAGATGTGTAGCGAGGTTTGAGTTGACCCAACAGGTATGTTAGAAAGAGTTGAAATGTTTTATACATATTTGAGCTTTAGAGAAACTTTTAAAGGATGACAACTTGGAGTGATGTTTGAAGGTACAATAGAGGTAGATAGTGCCATAACATTATGAGTTTGAAGATCTGATCCGGGTTTCTAAGAAAATAAAAAGAGCTGTAATGAAAGGTATGTGCTTTATAGTTTAATAAATTCATGAAATCATAGTGCTAAGTGATATGTGTCAAGAAGGTATATGAAAAATTGACATGGTGTGGCATGTATTTTTGTACTTGAAGTCTATGTGTTGAGACCTAATCTAGGATTGTAATGCATATAAGATAAATTTTAGGTTGCTTAGGATGAGGGGTACCTTGTATGAATTAAATGAATATGTGTTGTTGTTTTAAACCATGGAAATGTGTTGTGTCCTAAATCATGACTTAGTATAGTTATGTGAAGAATTGACAATTTTTTGGATAGTTGAGAGAATGACAATAAGATATGTGTGTTTGGTCATAAAGTTGTGTTGACATGTAGGTATGGAGTTTAAAGGATGTAATGCACATTATTGAAGCATAAATGTTGTATCTTATAAGTCTATGGCATATATGAGGAAGTAACTATTATGGAAAACCAATATGTTATGTGAGCCTTATTTCTAGAGGGTTATGAGTAGCTTAAAGAACCAAAGTGAATGCAATGAAGCATATGATGGCATGTTAAGGGTTGGTAACTTTTTATTCACTTTTTGGGCCATAATAAGTATTTTGACGTACCTAGAAGACAAGAAAACAAAATGCTCTGGTTGGAAGTTGTGTATTAAAGATATTTAAGGTAGAATAACAGGTGATTGAGTCGGAGATATGGCTTTGAAGATTACTCATTGAGTGTTTAAAGATTTGATTATTCTTTATACATTAAAAGTTTTGTTTATGAGTCAAAGGAAGGATAGTCATACATGAGTTTGAAGATCAAGTGAATTCATTGAAGTTTTAGCTTATAGAGTTGAGTATTTCTTAGTATAGATGTCAAAAACATGATATGTACAGTCTCGAGTTCATCATGAAGAACACAAAGATGTTTTGGAGTCCTTGTGAAGAAATGAAGATTTTGAGGCTTAAGTGGAGCTTGGTCTTAGGATTAGTTTGGTGTAAAATCAAGTTGGTATCTACTTGAGTAGAAGGATCTTCTTTCTCTATGAGCTAGTTTTCATTATATCGGGTGTATGATTGTTGTGTCAAGATGTAAGTAGTGTCAAGATAGATTGAGAACATGAAAAGTCATGAAGACATGTGGACTGAGTTAATAATCTTTGAGAAAGGTAAGAAAAAAATTTCCAAGTTTCTCATTAAGTATTTTCGCATGAAGAGGAAAGTAATCTTGATCTATAATGATCCAATTTTACTTGATATAGTGGAACCTAGTTGATTTGTTTGGGGAAATGAAGTGAAAATTGTTTGTTCTATTCCAAATAGAAAAATGGTGCAAGATAGGTATTGATATGATGTGTTGAGTCTTCTATATGGATGAAGGGTGTTTTAAGTTTTTGATCAAAAGTTAAGTAGTAATTGAGGTAGATGAAAATCAAGGGGAGTGAGTAGTTGGTTTTCTAGCTTCATAAACAGTCAGTAATGCCAAGAAAGGAACATTGAGTCAAGGATACATGTGGATAGTGTGATAGTTTTGATCATGAAAATGTGTCAAGCAGTCATGGGGAGTTAGTCGGTGTGTTCTCAACTCATTTAAATGTACGAAGCTTAGTGAAATCATGCATAAAGTCAAGGATGGAAGTTGCATACAGTATTATTAGTGAATAAGGTAAGTTAGAGTGCTCATTTTTTTAATCTATTAGTATCGTTATATGTTGAGAATTACATGGTCAAGGTTTGATTTAGAAGGTATGCATCGTTAAGGGGGTTATATTTATTTTGTGTTGCAAACAATCAAAACAAAGTTGAAGAGGTTAAATGTACATTGTTTTGTTTGGTTGATGTTTCCAACCAAATGGTGAGCCCTAATATTATGAGATAAGAATAAATATGAGTTGTTTTTGGTATGTGTATTTTTCATTAATGTCAAAATGGGGATAATGAGCTGATGGCACATGTGAGTATCGAAGGGGGAGAATGGGTTGATGGTACATGTTAGTACCTTAGGGGAGAATGAGCTATTTGTGTTTTCCATCAATAACAAAGGTGGAGATTGTTGGCATTGTGGTGTCATTGATGTCAAAATGTAGTGATGAAATTGTTGTCTAAAGTTTCATTGATGTCAAAAAGAGAAAGGATCATGAATTCTAATTAGTAGTGTCATAAGTTGAGTTGATTTGCTTGGTATTTATGATGTAGAATGGTATTTTGAGGTGTCTTAAGTAGGTATGGTGGCTTGTAGTGACTTATAAAAGTAGGGTGATGGCTTGTAGTAGTGATGCAAAGGCGTTATAGTGATAGGAGGGTGTTTTGGTGATGTCATGAAGCATGTTGAAGGTGTGCAAGGGTGTAAAAGTTAGCATTGGTGTTGAAAGCATGGTCGAGATGCTTGGTTAGGTGGCCTATTCAAGTAGAATGAGGTGTGCCATGATGTAGTATAGGTATGTAGAAATTGTATAGAAATGTTGAGAGCATGGGTAACATGTGGATGAAGTGTAAATACACTCCCAAGTGTATCGAGTATAGGTATAGGGCTAAGTCATGTTTTCTAGGTTTGCACTATGCCTTTTCTTAAGCCCTATGTGTCCAAATGAGGTGATTTGGAAAATTTTCATAATGGAAATGTAAAATTGATCATTGTGTAAGGTGAATTAGGTTGTTTTAGAGATTTGGTTTAATTTTTAGGTGTTGGTTTGAAGGAATGAGCAAGATATTGAGTTTTTACATTTATTGAGTTCTTAAAAGTGAGAAACAAAGCTCGAAATGGAATTTCTTGTGCTCATTGGCACATGTGAAGTCTTCATGGGAGGTTGACCTCTTCAAGGTAGTTGAGGAGGGTCTTATGTAATTAAACATTACACCAAAACCTCGAGGCATTAGTGAATCTACACATTGAGATCATAACATCCCACCATGCTTCCATAACAAGAACCCCTGTGCTAGATTTGTGCCCATATAATGGCACCATGCCCAACCCTATATGAGCATCGAGTGAACACTACAATGCCGACGAAGCCACCCATGCCAAGACATAAACCTAGGTGGTTTTTATTTGATACCAAATGTAACGAACTCTTATACCAAAACTTTGAGGCATTAGTGAATCTATATACCAAGATCATAACATCCTAGATTAATGTTCTGGGCATTAGTTTTTATTTTAAGGGGAAGAACTTTATAAACAATCGTTAAGAAGCTAAAGATTCCTAAAACACTTCTTAAGACCTAGGTAAAAATCTATAAAGAAGGAATTAATCAAAAATTCCAAGAATGGGTGGTTGACCCAAGTATGATGATTTGAATTTGTAGTGGACTTCTCCATCTTGATCCAGGTGGTATTTAGATTTCATAATAGTGAGTGGACCCTACAAAAATGTGCAAGTTTCGAAGGAGTTGTGTTCTCTCCAAAGTTGTGTATTATAAATATTGAATAAATTTTTGTTTGAGGGATTATGGAAGTCATTATACATGTCCATGGTGGTTTTAGATCATGGTTGAGCCCCTAGGAGGTATGTAGAATTCATTCTTACATGACTGGTTTTAGGAAATTTTGGACAATTTTGGTGGTCCTAGTTGTAGAGGTGTTTTGATGGTGTTTTCAGTCTAATTTTTGGTGTCTAACAGAGTTGGTGATGACCTTGAGGTCATGATCTTTCCATCCATGTGTCATACTTACATGGTTGAGGTGTTTTGGTATTGGTTTGAGTTCCATCTTTGAGGACTAGTTTTGTAGGTCATAGACCTAATGAGGAGAGTTGATTCAAATGGTGGCTTCATATCATGTTCGATGGTGTAAATTTGAATGAGCTTATAGGAGGCATGGAGTGGACTTATACAACATGTCTAAGTTGTTTTAGAAGTATGTTATGTTAGCCATTGTGTGTTTGTGTTGTCATTGATGGGAAAGGGTGTCTTGGTGTTGTATGAGACTCCATGAAGTGTTAGTTTGATGTTAAGCATGAATATTGAGTAGTAGTGTCAAGTTTGGTGAAGTCTTATGAGGTCTTCGAGCTTGGTTTGCTAGGTAGATTCATGAAATATGATCTCTTAAGTTAGTTGTATGTTTTTATGAGGTTATACATGGTCTATGAAGCATGTTTTAGGTGTGCACGAGTTTGTAAGTGCTCGGGAAGGTCAATTCATGGTTTGCAAGTGTTGAGTCGAGAACATTCCAAGTTTATTTCTAACCCTAGAGCATGAAAAATGGTAAGGAGGTGTGAGATTTGGATCCAATAAGTCATGGTGGAGCATGGTAACAGCATGATGATAGTATACTTGAGGTTCATGGTGAGTTTAGGGTCGAGTATTCAAATGTTTGGTGGTGTTTCATGGTCCTTGGGAAGAAAACAGGTGAGAAATAAACATGTTGTCATAGGTAAGTTCTTGTATCTTGAGAGTTCCAGGAATATTTGAGCTAGTTGGTGAATATAGACAGGTATAGGATGTTTTCATGATGCTTTATGACAAGTTTTAGGTCATTCTGACATGGGAATTGCAAGATATGCAAGATTTGGAAAAACCGGAGTAAGTTACAGTGTGTTTTTAAAGAAAAAGTGGACCTTTTGATGCTCGTTGTGAATTATATGATTTGCATGGGGAAGCGAGATCTTTTCATAGCTTCTAAGTTCAATTATGAATTATATCACAGTGACTACATAACATAATGGAGCGGGAGCAGAGAGGGAGTGGGAGTGGAATTTTCTATAAATTTCAAATGAAGGTTTTGAGTGGGAATCTCCAGTGGGTGGGTCGACGGATCAGCAAACCGAATGGACCCGCACAGGAGTAAATGATCACGTGATTTCTATTCCCAAGGACAATAACAAAAAGGATGGAGCTTCGAGCACGTGGGACGAACGTTTGGTCAAAAAAAACTTGGACTGCAATTTGGAGGGGCTGGAACTATCTAAGGAGAAAGGTAACTTATCCCTTAAAATCCCTGAGACTCTTTTGGAAAGAACAAAAGCCTCCATGGAAAACACTATCTTTGCAAAATGCCTTGGCTCTAGACCAAATATTGACTACTTTAGGGGTTGGGTCAAGAGATGTTGGGCGTCCAATAGAAATGTTGAGGTTTCCACTTATGCAAATGGTTTCTTCCTTGTTTCTTTACCTAGAAAAGATCAAGTGGCAAAGATTCTTTCTAGAGGTCCCTGGTTTATTGGAAAATCTCATGTGGTTGTTCAGAAATGGGAACCTGGATTTTAACCCGTTTGTGACATCTATCTCTGAGTTCCCTATTTGGGTCAACCTTCCGGGCTTACCCCTGGAGTTTTGGGAGCTGGAAGTCCTTATTGGCATTGCTAAAAGCTTGGGAAAGCTGATAGCTTTAGATCTGGTCACTAAGGCTAAATCTAGATTAACCCACGCCAGATTTTGTGTCAATATGGGTCAAGATGCTCCCTTAGAAAGTAATATCAAACTCTTGACTTCCGTAGGGGTTTGGTTGCAGAGATTTGATTATGATCTATCCCCCTTTTCCTGTAGAAAATGTAAACAGGTGGGTCACGATCACAGAATTGTTCTCTTCATAAGAAAAAAATTGATCCCATTATCGAGTCCACAAAAGAAAAATAATAAGGAGGCAAAGGAATGGAGGTTGATTGGAAAAAATGGAAAAGTTGTAGAGATAAAGGATCCTCTTAACATCTAGAAGGTGGTCAAAGAAGTGATTCCCTCGAGTCATCATAACACCCCTTGCAAGGAACTGGTGGTCTCTGGTTTCCTTGAAGCCAATAACTTTGAAGCTGAAGATGAGAATGAGAATGAAAATGAAAACTTGGACTTTGAGGAGGGGATTCCTAAATTAGGGGAAGGGGCCAGCCAAGCTTTGGAAGGTAACACTCTTGCTCTGTAAGTGGCATGTGGACCATTGTTAGATGAATTTTCTTCCATTGGTCAGAGCTCCTTTGGTCAGAGACAAGAAGAACTATTACCCATGTCTAATGGCTTTGAAATTCTTGCGGACTATGTTTCGATACTTACGAACTAGCGGTCTCTCCCAAGACCCCAGTTAGTAAATCTAAACTAGTCATGTGAAGCACCTCCAGAGCTGATGTTGGTAAGGACTCAACTCCTATGGGCAGGAAAAGTAATAAGGAATTAAGGGAGACTAACTCCAGGAGGGAAGTAGAAGCTGGCATTCAGGGTACTCTGGGGAAGTTGCTTCTCCGTAATAAGAAATGTTAAATGATCCTCCTCTCTTGGAATATTAGGGGTTTGAATAATCCTAGTAAACATAGAATTGCTAAGGATCTTAGAGTTAAAGCTAAACCAGATATTTTCATGCTCCAAGAAACCAAAATGAACATGGATAGATTTAAAGAGGTGGGGAGAAATTTTTTGAAAAATAGTCATTGGGAAGGTTGTAGTTCCCCTAGAGCCTCAGGAGGTGTTGTTACTATGTGGGATCCTAGTTTAGTGTATTGAGTTCGATCCTTTCTTCCCCTGGCCATGTGCTTATGAGTTTTATGGAAATCATCTCGAAAAAATCCTGGTATGTTTCTAACATTTATGCTCCCAATAAATTCAGTGAAAGAAAGAATTTTTGGAAGGATCTCTCTAGCTTTAGAAAATTGTTTAAGGATAAAGATTGGATAGATGGAGGATACTTCAATACCCCCTTTCCCCTAGTGAAAACGTAGGGGGTTTGATCTCTTATTCTGAAAGTATGGAAGATTTAGCTGACTTCCTATCCTAGTAATAGTCTGTTTGACTTAGATTTGGAGGGATCAAAGTTTACTTGGGTAAACAAAAGGACAGGATCTGAGCTCATTCAGATAAGATTGGATAGATTTGTGGTAAGCCATCTTTGTATGATCAATCAACTTTATTCTCTAAAAACTCTTCCTAGAATTGGCTTAGATCATAATCCCATTCTTCTCAATTTGGGAATGAATCATCTAAAAAATCTTAGCCTTTCAAATTTGAAAAGATGTGGTTAGACCACCCAGATATTTACAACAAGATTCCAGAATGGTGGGATATCTAGGTTTGTGGGGTTGCTAGCTTGCATTGTTTTTAAATGAAGCACATCAAAAGTAATCTTAAAAGATGGAACAAGGAGACTTTGGGAATATTTTCAAGGAAAAAAGTAGAATTGCTAAAGATCTTAGAAATATTGAGGAACTTATGGAGAACATTGGTCTTAATCTGGTTCTCAAGGATCAAGGACAAACAATCCTACCTAATTACCATGCAATTTTGGCTAAAGAAGAGATGTATTGGAGATAAAAATATAGGGTCAAATGGCTTAAGGAAAGGGATAGGAATACTAAATTCTTCCATTTCTCTGCTACTTCTAGAGCCAATATCCTAAAGATTAATGAAATAAGAGGTGAAAATGGGGAGTCATTTATAGATAGCAAGGACATCAATGCCTCTATAATAAATTACTTCAATGAGCTCTTCAAATAGGGGCAGAGGTCGGAGGAGTTGGTTCAGAACAAAGTCTTGGATCTTTTTCAGAAAGTTATCACCCCTCTTGAGAATAGAGATATTTTAAGGAACCCCTCGGAGGAGGAAATCCATTTGTGATCTTTGATATGGAACCTGATAAATCTCCAGGGCCAGATGGCTTCCCTACCTTTTTCTTTCAAAAATTATGGGAGGTGATTAAACACAAGGTCATTGAAATGGTCCAAGAGTTTTTCAACAATGGTCATCTCTTGAGGAAAATGAATAACACTTTTATTATCCTGGTGCCAAAAATTGCTAGAGCCAAGGAGGTTAAGGATTTCAGACCTATAAGCTTGTGTAACACCAGTTATAAAATTCTAACTAAAATCATAGCTAGGAGAATTCAGATCATTCTTACCAACTTCGTCTCTAGAAATCAGGGGGATTTTGTTCCTAGAAGGAAAATTACTGATAGCATTATTGTGATTCAAGAAGCCATCCACTCCATTGAAAGCTCTGGAAGATTGGCTATGTTTCTTAAGTTGGATATGCATAAAGCCTTTGATAGGATAAATTGGTCTTTCCTCCAGGCCATCCTGCTAAAGGTGGGTTTTGATAACTTTTTGGTTAATATGATTATGACATGCATTTCCACCGCCAGTTTCTCGGTATTGGTCAATGGAAAACCGGAAGGTTTTTTCCAAGCTGGTAGAGGGCTGAGACAAGGTGATCCTCTCTCACCTTTCCTCTATGTCATAATGGTTGAATCCCTGAGTAGAATCTATCAACTTTCCATGGCTTCCAACTGTATCAAGGTGTTAAAATCTCAAATGGTCTTCCCTCTATCTGTCTCAATCAATTTGTGGATGATAATTTTATGATGGGTAAGGCCTCTGTCCATGAGGCCTCAAATTTTAAGGAGGTTCTTAATGATTATGAATAGGTTTCTGGACAGATGGTTAGCTTCCATAAAAATGTTTTCTTTTTCATTAATGTGAAGAATCAGGTTCAAGCTAGATTAGCTCACATATTGGGTTGCAGAATTAATAATTTTCCAGATTCTTATCTAGGTATGCCCCTGATCCATAAGAAGCCTGACCTCATGGTTTGGAATGCTCTGTTGGATAGATTTAATAGTAAACTCTCATCTTGGAAGGGTCTCTTGCTCTCTCAAGCTAGTAAGATTCAACTGCTCCAAAGCTCCCTTCAAGGCATTCCCATTTATGTGATGTCTCTTTTCATGCTCCCTGCTAAAATTAAGGAAGCCTTAGAGAAAATCCAAAAGAGGTTCCTCTGGATGGGAGCTGGTGAGAAGTTCAAATTTCCTCTTGTGGCCTAGGATAAAGTTACTAAACCTAAGCTATGTGGAGGATTGGGGCTAAAAATATTTCTCTTATGAATAAGGCCTTAATTGCCAAGGCTAGCTAGAGGATTGCTAGAGAGGAAGGTCTTTGGGTGAAAATTATAAAGATGAAATATTTACGGAATATAGGTGCAGAATGGAATCCTTTTTAACCAAAATAACCTCCCTAGAGGGTCTTTTCTAGAATTCCTTTGTGGCCTCTAAATAAATCTTATCCAAAGGTACGATTTGGGAAATTGGCAAGGGCTCTAGAATCAGTTTTTGGTTCGATAATTGGCTTGAGGATTCCCCCTTAGCTAACTTGGATTTCTGGAAAGAAGTTGCTCAATACTACAAGGATTCTGGAAAATTTTGGATTCGAGACTTTTGGATCCAGGAAGATTCTGTCAGATGGGAAATCATTAAGCCTCCTCCAGATTTTGATGGTGACATCTAACCTTTTCAGGTTCTCAACAATAAACTTAAGGATTTTCACATCCCCATGTTCCAAACCAAGGAGGACTCCATCAAATGGAAAGAAGAAGAATCTGGAAATTTCTCAGTTAAATCAGCCTACATGTCAAATTTCAAGAATGATTTGCACAAGGACTATTGGGGTAAACTTTGGGTGAAGGATCTCACCCCAAAGATTAATATCTTTTTCTGGTTGGCTACCCAGAATAAAATCCTGACTATGGACAATCTCAGGAAAAGGGGAATGAAGATTCCCAATAGATGTTCTCTCTGTAAGAAAGAGGAGGAAAATTTCAACCATATCCTCCTTCATTGCTCCTTCTCCCATGTTTTCTTTGTTGTTATTCTAGATTTGTTCAATATCCAATAGATCCTGCCCTTGACAATTGAAGATTGTTGCTTTCAATGGGAGAGCCCTTCATGTTTTCCTATCTTGATCTGGGCTTGGAATATTTCCCTCCTTATTTTTTTGGGGTTTATGGAAAGCCAAAATGATGGTATCTTCTGCGATCAGAAATCTCTTCTCTCAAAAGTTAGAAGAAAAATTTGAATTCCATAAAGGAAAACATTAAACTCTTTAAAGGTAAAGTCAAGAAACCCTACCCAAATAGTGAGCAGATAGTTCTTGACAAGTTCACCCTTGGTCCGGTGGAATTACACATTCCTAAAAAGAACTCCAGTTGGAATAGGCCTGAGGGAAATGTTGTTAAGTTAAATTTTGATGGAGCCTCAAAAGGGAATCTGGGTCCTACTGGGGGAGGGGGAATTCTAAGGAACAATGAAGGAGATTGGTTGTTTTCCTACGCGGGTCCTTTAGGTCGCCAAACCAACAACATGGTGGAAGCTAGAGCTCTTCTTTGGGGGTTTTGTTGGCTAAAGAAAAAGGTTTCAAGGACATCCAAATTGAAGGTGACTCTCTCCTCTTAATTAATGCCCTCAATAATCATGGTTCCATTAATTGGGCCATTAGTAATATCCTCAATGATGTGAAGGAAACTTCAAATTTTTTTGATAGCATTTCTTATAATCATACCTTACGTCAAGGGAAAAAATGTGTGGATAAGATGGCCAATTATGGAATCAATTGTAATGATTATAAGATATGGTGTAAAGTTGATAAATTACCCATGGACATTAATGAGATCATTAGTAGAGATAGAGGGCACTAAGTTTTATAATGTTGGCACGAGTGAGTCTGTGGTGGTGACAACTTACTTAATATCTTGTTTTCCAAGATTTCTACTAGTGCGAAAGAATGTATTTTTTGAATTTTAGCAGCAAACAGAAGAAGCTCAAGTATGGTGAAATGGGGGGTGATAGGATTAGATTTGAACCTGCTAGCCAAAGCATTGAAGCTTTTAATCAACCTCTATGGAACAAGCTTAGGATTGGGGGTTTTAGTAATTTCATTGCCAAATTACATGGTCACGACCCCTCCCTATCTAAGGATTTTGGCAAAGCTTGGAAAGAGGATAAGTTTGAAGTCAGAGGGATGGAAATTGAGGTGTTTGAGTCCACCATTGCCCTAGCCACAAACATGAAAATGGACGGGCTTAAAAATTTTAAGGATAAAACCCACAGAGAATAGGAAATTGAGTTGTTCTTTGTTAAAAAGGTGTAACAACCCCATTTTAAAACACCAGAACAAGGGAATTTTTTTTTTTTTTTTTTTTTTGTATAACATTCTCAGTATGAATTATAAAATTCAAACACGCGTTCAAGTTTTAATAATTGTTCTCTGCCCAAACAACACAGTTTGGATCATACAATTTCTTTTTAAAACGAATGTTCCCTGTTCACATATTTACAGTATGGAACACACATTCAATGCCATTCAATCTCATAACAGATTCTATATGCTGCTGTAAATGACTCGATGAACTGCCGATCTTCCATTTTCATGGCTCGGGTTTCAACGATCCTTCATTTCATGACTCGGCAACAACCGATCCTTCATGTACATGACTCGGCAACAACCGATCCTTCATGTTTGTTTATGCATAGTATATTTTATATACTTGTTCTCATAACCTTCCCCGGTTATCGAAGTGATCCATTTAAGAAGCCTATCACGAATATCATTGCTTGCGATATTCATCGACATCTTGCATCTTAAATTAAGTGATAAGGACAATGCAACCAGCAATTGCGATACTTTGGCCAAAGATTTTCACATGCTTTGCATGATCATATTCCTGAATGTGATACACATCTACGGAATACGTCCTTCACTTCACTTCACCTGTTATCTAGAATGGTCTTTCCTGGTTCCCACCATCCTCATCGTTTAAGTTCCGTTTTAAACTTTCGATTCCAGCCCATAATATGAGTGGGTATAGGAAGGCACTCACAGTAATCGAAGATACGCAGACATACGATGTCGTTACCCCACGACTCCGTGTGTCTGATTATCTTTAGTATTAGGAGTCACTCCGTATACCAAATCATACCCTATCTCCACCCCAGCTAAGATCTACACTTTCAGCCTATGTATTCCCAATGTTTTAATTCGGGAGGGCATTGCTATATGTCAGCTGCAACATTGTGTCGTCATGAAGACCCCGTCTTCATGAAGACACCTTCTTGTATGGCGGCGTATGCCAATGTCCTGCAGAATTCCTCCCATCGAGAATTCACATCCTGCCCAAGTGACTTAGCTACGAGTTAATAGTTAAAGCAATTTTCAGCATCCACGCTGATCCCTTGATTCTCGTTTTCGTTGCAGTTGTATATAACTAAAAGGGACTAAACTGTCCATTAGTTCGTTATGTATCGTCTCCTTCGTATCGAAGGGCTACATTTCCTTACTTGGTTTATTTCTTAATCATTAGATTAAGCAGTCCGTACCGACGGACATAATAAGTTTAACCTATTAAACTTAACCAAGATGTTTCAATTGCAACTTATTTCAGAATATTAACTTATTAGACGTCATTCAAACGAGGTCTAAACTTCAAGAAATGAACTCATTTGTTTCCCCTTAACGTTATATAGTTAAGGATCATTAGTTATGGATATATGTATCCGTAACCTTTATTCGAATTTTATCAAACGGGATCATTAATGAGGTTCGAAAGCGAAGTTCGAATACTCCCAATTTAAATTGATATTCCTTAGCTCCTAAGCTAATCCCGAATACCCTCGATTATAAAATCATATTCTTCTTAATCCTTTTAATGTCAATTCAAAATTCATCTTTATCCAAGTATGAATTAATTGCATTGTTCAACTTAAAGGTTGTATTTAAGTAAGAATAGATATCGGTTTCAATTCAAAGCATCCATCCAAGGACTATGAAACAATTCCTAATCAAGAATTAACGTCTTATTCCCAATTTATATAACAATATCAAACTCGATATAATTATTGAAAATATCACACTTGTAGCGTATTCAATATTTCAAGTCATAATTTGTACATTTGCCAATCCAACCGATTGGGTATAGTTTATACAAAGCATCCATACAACTCATGGACAGAAGAATATATTTTCTTCGTTCACAATTCCTCAAAGAGGAATAAAAGCAACAGTTACAATTTAATTTACATTTAATCAAGAGGCATCAGAAAACAGCCAAGTCTTCATTCTAATCAAATTCCATCTGCAAAATGAATTGCACGGATCAGTTCAATGAACTGAGCACATTAAGCACTTATCCTTAAAATAAGATGCTTCAACTAACTGTTTCAATAAAAGAACCCTGCTTTTATGAAACAACAACAAAACATCAATCTCGAAAAGCACAAAAGAGAGATCAGCATAACCACTAAACTATCAAAATATCATCACAACCAGCCAAGGAACTATTTGTCCCCGTTTCCACATAATCATTGCAAGTATCAATTTACAAAATTTGTAACGTTAGGAATTCAAGTAGTTTGCTGCCTATATAGCATACAGTTATCTTTTCCATGCCTTTCATTAATAACAAATGCAAAGGATGAAACTAACTGAATATAAATCCATTACTTCCCTTTCCGTTCATGAAGCACGTTAATTTTAAAGCATTCAAGTACAACAAGAAAGCGAACAGCAATGCATATAGTAGCTCCCATCTAAGCACTATAAAATTCATCATTCACGAATTCCAGAATTCCAACTAAATGAAAGAGAAAGATCATTTTTCTAAAACATTCGTTCATATCTCTATTTCCTTCCACATGACTGTCCTAACAGTGGAATCCAAACGAAATTCAATTTAAGATAACAGTTCAGAGTGAAACTTACAAAATCCACTCGTAATTCACTTTCTGGCAGCAAGAATAATTTCATTTATTTCCAGTTCATATGAATGCCAAACAGGTTAGTAAGACATTATATTTATCGTTGAGCAAGCCATATCAATATGTATACTAGGTATTTACTATACTAGAAGGTTCCATACTTCTTTCACTGTATAGTTAACCAAACAACCAGTTATACATCATGCAGTCAATAAACCACATAAATTCATAATCCTATGAACTTATCCCGTTCAAATAACATATTATTCATTGCTATTACCTACAGCAATTCCAAGATTAAGACACAATCACCAAAACAATTCGATCTTAAAGGACCGATCAGCATTAATAAACACAACCAATCATCATACTTTCCTAGCAAGAAACATTATATTTCTCTATGAGTTCAGAAGGAAAAACTATTCCTTTTTCCAACTCTCACGAACATTCATATAAAATTTTAATGTCCATTCCTTTAAAATATAAGATACCATTTCTTCATAATCCGAAATAGCAAAGGAAGAGAGAAGTCTTATCCCTTTTAAGCAAGAAAAGAAATGAACAGCCAAAACATGTTGTCTTTTCTTTCCCCAAGGCCATTCGTATGCTTATAAAGAAAACAATGTTGTATTCATAATAATCAACACAGCAGAGAGAGAGAAAGAAATTATTTCCTTTTCAAAAGAAGTTTCAGTATAGAACGACCTTAACTTCTCATACATCCTGTACCACCATATCACGAAAGACCATATGACAAGAGCATTATCATAGTGGTGAAAACAACCATACAGTCTACCAGTTCAGGATACAAAACTCTTAAACAGTGAATACCCATTCCATGAAGCTCAAAAGAAATGATATTCCTTTTAATTCCGAACAGCATATAGCAAACAAAAAGATCTCATTTCCTTCAATGAAACTTCAGTGCAGAAACAACGCCAAGCCGCTCACACAGCCTTCACCATTTTATCTCAAAAGTTCATGTGACAAAAGACAATCACACAACAATAAAACAATTCACACTGCCTGTACTGTTCCTATTAAACATCTTACGGAAAAGAATCCGTTTCAACTTCCATTCAACATCAACCACCAGCACGACAGGAGGGTAATTCATTTGAGAATTACAAAGACAGACAACTCAATAATCAAGACAGTGTTCATATTATTTCCAAAGTGACTGAAAAAGTCAACGGAACCCAAATCATAACAAAATAACTCGACTGTATTTCCATTTCTATTTTTCATGCAAGGGCAGTTCCTAATACAACAGCAAGAAACGATTGCACAGAAGAAGAACAACGCACAAAGCTTGTTTCAATGCATACAACATGTACAGAGAAAGAAAATGTCTATTTCATTCCACAATACGGTCAGCAACCACGACAGTAATTCATATTCCAACTCGACTCAAGCAGCAACACATCAAGGCCGAGCAACCAGAAGCAATTAAGCTTATCATTTCCCAAAGAAGAAGCAAGAACCAACAAAATCCATTTCCAAAACAACTCAATAACAATCATGCAATCCCAACCCAAGAGCAGGGTTGTTTTAATGAAACATTTAATCAAAGCAAGGATTTTAAAGAGAGGGGCTTAACATGCCTGTATTCTCTCTTCCAAAATTCGAAGAAAACGTTGTTTGCCGCGTTTTTCTTCCACAACGGCAACACAATATTCCCAGCACTTTCTTCCTTCTTCTGGCTGATCAACGGCCTCAAAACTTCCAAGAAAATGCCAAATGCAAGAGCTGGTTCGACCGAACCAGGTCAGAGAAACCAAATGCAGAGCAACTTTACAAAAGCTCGAACCAACAAAAATGAAAATCAATTTTTCCTCATGCTGTTTCCAAGGCAAGCTGGCCGCGAGGACCCAAAAACAATTAATGCATTAAAGGCTTGCCTTTCTCCTTATTTTCCACGCCACCTCCACTTGGGTTGGCAAGTCTCCAATTTTCAAATTTTTTCCATGCAAATGAATTTAGCCATACTTCCAAATGGATACCTCTATTTCCTACCTGCCCCGCCAAAACTGGCGCCGTCCCCGAAGGGTCAGTTCATAAATGCCAATGAATGCCTCCTACCCATCCTTATCCTTTTCTTCCCAAGGGTCTGCGTACCCCTTTAGCTTAGGATTAGTTTTAGGTTACATAGTTCATTCGACCTAGGTCTTAGTTAGACCTTAGGTTTTAGAATTTAGATTTATTTTCCTTTCTTTTTTTTTTTTGTAATTTAAAAATCCACTTAGGATAGTAGTGTAGGATGTATGTTAGGCCTTAGGGTTAGTTTAGGTTTAATTCACACTAACCACTAACACTAACAACTTCCATCCAGCCCCTTACTAACACCCACGTTAACGCAGCGAGAGCAGGACGTTCCGTCCTTCATATTTCATGCCAAGACCACCGTGTCAGTGTTTCGCCCCACGAGGTCCCGATTCGGACAAAGATAGGGTCAAGAATCAAACCCCTGTCGTTGGCATTTTCGTGCTAGCTATTCACACCTGTAATCAGGCGCTGCACGCTTATAATAATCCTAGTCCAGTTCAAGTGTGAATTAACATAGAAAACACAAGAGGACCTCAGCATACTTGAATCAATGGAATTGATTCAGGGTATGCTGTCAATCAGCACAAGAGCAAGCAATTATACGACAATCTGTCGTCACATCAGCAAACACACAAGTACAGTGTTCGCTGTCCCATGCAATAAATCACAGTATGCAAGAATCCAAATTAGCAACACATTCTCTTAAGATCAAAACATATCTTAACATGTTTGCTTTCATTCCAAAAGCTATAACAGTATGTAAAACATTCACCAAGTTAACATACAAAATCAGAGTGTTACAAAAGGAAAGATGTTCTTTCTTTACAGATGGTATTTCTAGGTCATTCATTCTAGGTATATGGAGAGAGGTGTTCCTTTAAATCATGAAGTACATCACTCTGGAGGGAAAATATAGAAAAATCTATACTCACCATATGACCCTTCTGAACATGTTCCACCATAAGGTCATGGTGAGCATCCCCTTCTTTTTGTTTATGTATCTAACTAACTCTTTGATGGCTTTCCAGTAGGAGAAAGTGGAGATGCCTCTACATGAAGGGCTCATTCTTCTGATGTTTGAAAATGGGAAACATACTCTGTCCTCTTCCCTAAAAGAGCATGTGGATGAGGATGACCTCACTCTCACATATTTCCTTACTAAGATGAAGGTCAAAAATGCAAAATTGTGGGGGAGGATTCTGGTAAAGATATGGGTGAGGATGGTCGTGGGGAAGCCAACACTTCAAGAAAAATAAATCGGGATGGTAATTTAAAGGGTTTCAAGGATTTGAGTAGAAAGGTCTAGTACTTAGAAGGGGTGCTTCAAGCGATGGAAGAAACCAATGTTGGTCAAAGGGAAACAATGATGGATGTCATCAACGCTTCCAAGAAAATTGTCACTGCTTAGGTGAAGTCCAAGTAGAAATTTTGGAGCTGGAGGACCAGGTCAAAAAGCTAAGTGATAGGTTGGAAGGGATGGAGGAGGGCACTAAAAGAAGGAACTTTAACTTGTGCATCAGTAGCTCGAGGACGAGTTGGAGGAAGATATTAATGACAAAGGTGTTGAGGGTGATGTGATCAAAGATAGCCATGATGGTAGCAGTGGGGGATCTCCAAAAATTAACTTATGGTTCTAGACTATTGGCAGAATTTTGGCAAAATTCTGTTGTTTTGTTGTTTTGGAGACTATTTCTCCTTCTCTCTAGTTTTCCCACCTTAATACAAAGTCTGGTTCTTAATTGTAAGAGTTAAGCATGTTTAACTCCTTTCTTGGAATTTTATGTTTCCTTCTTGCTTGTTGTTTTTTGTTCCTCATCTTGTAATGGCCCCTGGGAGTCGATCCCTATTTTTACCATATCTAATAAAAATTATTTTTTCAAAATAGGAATGAGATGGTTTATCATCATTTTTTTATGAATGATCATTAATAAGGTAAAGTGGGTTGAAACCCTAGCTAAAAGTGACTTGGAGAAGAAGAGGTATAATTATTTTGTCTTGATTTTTTTTCCAAAGTGATGATTGTATGTTGTAGATGAATCTCTCATCTTTCCATAAAGGTGTACTAGAGAATGTAACAGTATGTGTGCCCTACCTAAAAAATGCTAATTTATGAAAAGTTCAGTTTAAGGGAAGTTGGTCTAAAGGAGTTGAAAAATAAATTGACATGGTTTTTATCCCCTGAGTTGTTCTAGATTTCCATGAAATTTTCAAGTCATGTTTGAGCTGAAAAAGTGCAAAGTGTGCCCTATTTATAAGGACATGTTTTGGGGGTAGTTTGGAGCAGCTTGCACTAAAATTGAAATCGCAGGAATTATTGGAAGATTTTGGAATCTGTTCAAGTTGTGCTTTTATAATGGTTCAGAGATATCTCCTATGGTATGTCAAACTTTTTTTTGATATGTTATGCAAAATTTATGAGTTGTTCTTTGAGGGTCAAGTTTAAAGGATGTTTGTTCTTACATGGTTAAGTGATGATTCTGAGTTTTTATGCTTGGTGAAGGTTCTTGAGTGATTATACATAATTTCTAAGGGTTTTATATGTTTTGGTCAATCTTGGAAGATAGTTTTGAGGTGACGGAGTATGTTGAGCTCAAGGTTAGTTCTTGAGTCCTAGAAGGCTTAAGAAGTAATTTGTAGAGATGGGCTTGGTTGAACGCATTCCACTTGAAGTTTGAAGGAGTTCAAATATGTTCTAGAAGAATTATTCAAAGGTATTTCTATTTGTATATGCTTTTTGTATTGGTGATTTTATTTGGTACCTATTTCAGTCGGTTTGTGAAGAAGAATGTAGTTACTTTTTTTTAGGACATGATTTCTTAGGATGAAAGAATGAAGTTAATGAGGTATGAGATGATTGATTTGATGCTTATTATAACTTGGAAATAAAATAGGGATAAAAATTGTTCCTATTTAATTCCTTCAAATTGGCAGAAAGGGTGTAAACCAATTGAATTTTCAAAATTGGTTTTAGGTAACATTTTTGGTGAAGAGGAAAGTTTTGTGGTTTAAAAATATGATTGTTTCATGAGATCTAACATGTATGGATGTGATGTATATGTCTTGAGGATCCTATATATTTGTGACATTCCATAGTTGATTTGATCTTTGGTATTATTGATGCCCAAAGGTGAAGATAGGGTGTTGGAAGCAACTGTTTTATGAAGGGAATGAGCCTTTTGAGTCATGTTATGAAATATTTGATTGGTTCAATTACAATTGTGAAAATGTATGATGTTTAAATGTTATATTACACATATTTGGTGATTTTTAGAGCTTTAACAATCATATTTGTGTGTTAATGGATTTTACTCATCATAGTGATGGGATTTTGAGCTTGTTTGGTGTAAGTTGGATGGTTTTGGGCATGACCAACCTGTATGAGGCATATGTGACCATTTTAATGAACTTATTGGGATGTGATTATGATTCATTGGTATAAATAAGGTATAGTACCGACCTCATATTTTTTGTGAACTAAAATGCATATAAAAGTGAGTTTTGAGTTCAAATTTAAACTAGTCTTGTGAGAGGGAAAAGTGTGACCTTCCTAAAGATGTGAAGGATATATTAATGCATGATTTCAAATTTAATGATGTTTTTATAGGTTTTAGACTGATTAAGGGCATGTGAGAAAGTGTTTAAAGTATATACAAGTGCAAGAAGACCTAAAGAGAGCAAGTTGAAGAAGGTGTGCTTGAATAAGGGTTTGAAGGAATTTGATGTTGAAATTTGGGATCACTATTGTCATTTGTGTTATCAACATAATTTCAGAGGTATCTCTTCATCAAAATTAAGTGTGATGAGTCATATTCATGCAAGTCTCTTGTAATGAGTAATATCAACAAGGGTTTAGGGGTTGGTGCTCTTTGTGAAGTTGGTGCTTAGCTAAATCTATTTGCTTTTTGTAATATAACAAGAGTTTCAGTGGGATTTCTTCCCATAAGGGTTTCCTACTTATATATTATTTTTATGTGCTTCTTCTCATGTGTAATGGTTGGTTGTTTGAATGTATGTAAATGGATGCTAAAATTAATGGTAAATGAAATAAATAATTTGTATGAATGATTTAACCCTATCCTCTTAGTCCATTGTGCTTCCAACAATTGGTAAAAGAGCAAGACCTTGTAATGAAATTTTAACAACTTGAAGGAGATCCTTTAAAGCACAAGCAATGGGTAAGTCTTCAGATGTTGAAGCAACATTAAGGAAGATGAATGAAGTAGCTTAATTAATGATTGATTGCTTAAAATATCAGGTCAAGGACATGGAGATAGAGCATGATCAAGCCATCAAGGGTTTGAAATCTCAAGTGGAAAGTATGTATAAATCCCTAAAGGAGAAAGAAGACACTTGTTTCAAGTATGAGGAAAAATTGAAAGCCCTAGAATCAAATTTGGAGAGTGCATTTTGTAAGTTGATGATGCATGAGAGGATTGAGAATATATCTAAATATCTTGATGGAATTTTATAAGGTCAAAGATCCACAAATGACAATATTGGCCTAGGTTTCAAAGGAAAACAAAAGGAAAGTGATGGTGAAGCTGGTCCAAGTTCTAAATTTGATGAGAAGGTGACCAAGAAGGTTGATTTGAGAAGGTCTAACCAAATTAGACAACCTAATGTTATGAGGTATGGCATGTTATTCAATGGTTATTGTTATGTTTTTTATGATTTTGGTCATAGAGCTAGAGATTGCAAAAGAAGGTATCCTAGGAATGGTGAATTTCTCTTCAAAGGTGAATGTTTTTCATGTTGTGAGTTTTGTCATAAGGCTAAGGATTGTGGATGGAATCTAATTTTATTTAAACCAAGAAGAAAGAGGAATTTTGTTGTGTATCATAAGTGCCATAAACAAGGACATATTGCTAGATTTTTTTCTCCAAGAGGGAACACCAAGAGAATTTAGAAAGTTTCAAGCATCGTATGGAAGAGTTTTCAAGAGGAAAGTCAACGCTATGAATGATTCCAAGACTTCCATGTTAGATCCAAAATATAAGAAGGATGTTAGCCAAGACAAATAGATCAAGTGTAATGAGTGTCATTCCAATATGAGGTGTTTAAAGCCTAATCTAATGACGTTTGTAAAAAAGGAGTCCAAATCAGATCAAGGAGGTATGCTTTCCTTAGTTAAAGGGCACGTAAGTGAAGAACATCATATGTTCCTAAATTTAGTTCATTCCTCGATACATGAGAAGTATATTCTTAGAATTTGGAACACTTCAAGTGTTGTAAGGTATGTTATGTGATCTAATCTTGTATCTTGAATCCTTGTTAGGTGTAGGTGTCTAAGTTTGTCATAATGTGTTTGATTTTTTTCATTTTAAGGTGTCTCGAGGAAAAGGTCTTGAATAACTCTCAAAATTTAGTCTTGAAGTAATGGTCATGTTGTGGTATCAAGTAAAGTTTGTTTAAGTTGGTCCTAAAGTCTGAGTCATGTCAATATGGCCTATACTCTAAGTTAGAGCTTTAAGGCTAATGATGTGATTCTTCAAGGGGGAACTTATTTTCTTGAAGCATGAAATTTTTATGATGTCAAGTTATTAATGAATGTCTTTTAAAGAGTTATAAGATCCCTCTTGTGTTAATTATGATCAAAATTGTAGTATGTAGGCATATGAGTTATCAAGGTTGGTGTCTTGTGCCCAATACTTGGGTTGATACTTGAAAATTCCGAGTTATGTTTCATAGTATCATATCATGTCTTGTTGGTTGTAAGTAAGTTGTATATGTCTCTAAAATGGGTTTTCTAAATTTTAGTAGGTTTGTTGAGGATGAATCTAACTACGAGAAGTTGTACGGGGTTTATAACAAGCATAATGCACTCTAGTAATGAGGTTTTATGTGTCTAAGATCTGAAAAGGGTCGTGGTCATGTAAGAAGGTCAAAGTAGTATATTAAGAATTCAATCCATATTAAAGGTACATTCATAAGCTTATAATGTTGCCAAGTGTTCAAAGGTTTGTGAGGTTGTATTTAGTACTTCAATTTTGTGTGTTATGTGCATGTTTCTTACAGATTTGTGTAATTTTCTTAAAGGAATAATAATATCAAAATAAAGTCATGAAGCACTTGATTATGTTGTATATGTGTGTCATTCATCATGTTGATTTGTCAAAAGCTTCTCAAGGCTACTTGATGCGAGAATAATAATGACTCCTAGTATTGGAGATAGAGAACCCGTAGTGGATCATCAAGTTTCAAGACTATGTAAGGTCCGCAGGAAATATTAGTAAGTTGATGAAATACGAATATCTCTACTTGTCAATGATTAAAGAGAGTTTGATAAAAAAGAATACTCATGAAGATAAACAGTTCATAATTGGTTAGAGAGTGTATTTGAGGACTGTCACGGTAATGTGAGCCATGAAAATTTTATCACGAAGTTTTAGTATGTTTATTAGGTGTGTCGAGTTAAAAGGTTTGTCTTGAAGTCGTGTGCTAAGTTGTGTGTACTAGTATGGGGAATTTTCTATTCCATCAAGTGGTTAAGTAAATAGTTAGGGTACTATCGAGTTCTGAAGCAAGGAACAATGTGCATCAAAGGATTAAAGTTGAAAGGAATCATAAAGGTCTCAAAATTTGTTGTTCAATGTCACATGTCATTCTACAGTATCATTGTGAGTAAAAATGTATGGTGACTTAGCTATTTGTAGGTATCATGAAGTTGATATGTTTTTCAATGCATGGTACAAGATCTTGAGAAATGATATGAAATCCATCAAGAGTATAGAGCATGAAAGGAAGGAATTATGTGTAAATGCAATTGTATGATTCTGAGTTATAGACTTTAAAGATAATAAATTAAATTCTCTAGGATTATATAATCATTGATATACAACATTGGTTCATCTTTGCAAGAGAAATTAGGTCAAATACACAAATACAAGGGTTTACAAAGACTATGGAGGGATCTACCTGACCGAGAAACCGCATCTATAGGTATGGTATAGAATCTAAGAGACATAACATTGAGGATAAAGATGATTTCTACAAGTATGTTATAGGGTTTACTTGAGGTCAAAAGGTGAGTTAAATTCCCTAAAACTATAAGTACGAAGAATCTACAAATGGTTATCCATCTTAAAGAGTGTTAAGTAGACAAAGGTGGCAGCGTAATCATTGAAAGAAATTCAAGAGGTCTAAGGAAGGCACTCGGGAATGAGAAGTTAAATTTTTGTCCCTATCGAGAGAAAGAGGTTTTTAGAACATTAAGGACTATGTTATTGAGACCACATGAATTGTGTTCTAATATATGTAGTTTCCTAAGTGAGAAGACTATACATCTTAGAATTGTGTAAGTGCATGTTGAGAAAATTTGATCATATCTATATTTTGTGTCATCATGAAAAGTTATGTTGGGCTCATGCCTCAAAGCTTGAAGGTCTTCAACTAGTCCGATAAGGATCATAATAATGTAAAGTGATCTTGAATGTTTTATTGAATATTTAAAAAGTAAATGTACAGGCATGTCTATGTATTTAGTGCACCATATGTGTCAATAATTCATAATGATGTGTTATGGGTATAACAGATGTATAGATGGCTAAGCTACATGGTTTTGTAAAGCTCCTTGAAGCTGAGTGGAAAAGGGAAAGGCTTAAGAAGGTCTACAAGCTAGCAAGGCACAAGTCAATAGAACTTGGTATAATTGAGAAATTTCAGATGATGATACATTCATTGGAAATGCATGATTACTGAGTCCTATATATGGTGTTCTTGGTCTGAAATGGTGATTATAGAAATATATCTTATGTGTAAGGAAATTTACATCTTGACACAGTCCAAAAAGATGTACAAGAAGAGCTAAATAGTTTTAGAAGGTAGATTAGGTGAAACATTCACCTTGACATGGTACAAAGGAAAAAATGGGTCATTACCGGTAAGAATATTAATTTAATGAATCACAAGACCTAACACCTATCTGTGTTATCTAAAATAGGTTCTCAAGGTAGGGGGAATTCTCTTCACTCCTCGATTAGGTGTAATAGGATTTATGAAGACCTATAAGGTAGAGTAAATGATGGTACGCACATGTAATCTCCGAGATAAACAAGTAGTTGACTCAAAATACTACATTAGCCCAAAACAAGGTTGACAAGATTGAGAAAAAGGTTTAGGATAGAGGAAAATTGGCTGACATCTAATTCATAACATGGCGATAAGGTAAGAAGTCAATATTTTGTGCTTTATACTTGAGAAGGATGGTTTAGGTCTAGGGGGATTCATAAGAAGTCATGAAATGTTGACATTAAGTTTCTATAGCATGGAGAATTTTTCAACTTTTACACTCGAAGATGAGGTTTATGGATTTATGTGCTAAATGTGAATATGACAAGTATTGAAGGAAAAAATTGAGTTGTGAGCATGTTATAGACCAAGAAAAGTCTAAGAAACATACTTTACAAGTAAAAAATGGAGAGTAAATGTTCAAGGGGATCTATCTTGAGGATCATAAATTGTCCATGGATCTTCTTATGTTGTTAAAGAAGTCAAAGAAGAGAGATTTTAGTCCCAAGGAGTCATTTGAGAAAGTAAGTCAAGTTTGTGCATTTTTTCCAGTGTTGTCATTTTCCATGTCTATTATTCATTGTAGCCTTTTAAATAGATGTCAAAGGGGGGATACACATCAACAACATGGAAAAGAGTCTTGTATTGTGTTGGTCTTGTTGGTTGTCATCAATGTTTATGAAGGTGGTTACCATCAACAACAAAGGGGAGATTGTTGGCCATTGTGTGTCTGTGTTTTCATTTATGTCAAGTACATTAATGGAAAAGGGTGTCATGGTGTTGTATGAGTCTCCATGACGTGTTAGTTTGATGTCAAACATGAAGATTGAGTAGTAGTGTCAAGTTTTGTGAATTCTTACGTGAGGTCCTAGAGCTTGGTTTGTTAGGTAGAATCATGGTATGTGTTCTCTTGATTTGGTTAGATGTTTTCATGAGGTCATACATCATTCATGAGGTGTGTTTCAAGTGTAGATGATTCTACAAGTGGTAATAAATGTTAGTTCATGGTTTTTCAATATTGAGTCAAGTCATTTCAGGTCTATTATTAGTCATGGAGCATGCATAATGGTAAGGAGGTGTGAGATTTGGACCCAATCACTCATGGTGGAGCATGGTAACAACATCATGATAGTGTACTTGAGGTGTATGGTGATTTTTAGGTTCCTTAGGAAGCAAGCGAGGTGAGAAACATGCATGTTGGCATAGGTAAGTTGTTTTGGCTAGAGAGTTCTAGGTGATCCATAGGGATATGAGAAGACTCCACTTCATCAAGAACAATTAGTACCAAAAGAAAAAGTTATAAAAATGTAGAGCATATTGTAAAGTTATAGAACCATCCCTCTATGCAGAGAGGTGGTTACGTAACCACCCCCTACACAAAATGGTGATTATGTAACCACCCTTGCGGTTATGTAACCGTCAATCTACATACACCAGAGGTTCTGTCACTTATCAAGAAAAAATAAAAAAGAACTCGACGAACAGTCGTAGAATTCAAACAATTAATCGTGTCTCTTTCTTACATTCCTCTTCCCATTCTCCAGTGCACGGGAGGACATGAGAAGAAAGTATTTAAGCAAGAGAGCAAGTGGGAGTTAGTCATTTGATTCATGGGAGAAGTAAGAAAGAAGAATTCAATGTTGGAGTTGAATTGTAGAAGCAAGGAGTGCAAGAACAGAGAAAACAAGTTACGAGGGGAAGTGTTTACAATGTTTACTTTCCTTCATCTTATTGTAATCTGTATCTATTGAATTGGCCAATACATATAAGTGGGAAGAAAGAGCAATTTCCCTTCCCGACTAGTTTTCCCTCAAATTGGGGGTTTCCAGGATAAAAATTTGGTGTCTTGTTGGTTTCAATTCCTTTTCCTTTCGTTGTAAATAATTCTAAGCACAAATAAACTTTTCACTAACTTCCACAATCTGTCATTTTCAAAAATTTGAAAGTAGAACAATATTTTCTTTGTGGTCTTGTAAATTATCTAAAGATTAGAGGTTTACAAATAATTTTGGTATTGTTACCAAAATATTGTGTAACATTATTAAATAAATTGTAATATTATTAATAATTAGTTTATAGAACTCATATTAATAATATAGTTGTAATAGTTTAATTGTTTGAGTGAGTTATGAGAACAACTCACATAGCTATTTTGTAGTGTGAATGATCGTTTGAGAGATATTAGGAGATATGTTTGAGAGATTCATGGACAAAGATATGAGGGATTGAAGATGAGTGTTGACTCCACCATTGTAGGAGCTCAAACACTATATATGTAACCTCTATCAATATTAATAATATCCCGAATGAATTAATTCAATTTGTATACAATATTATTTAGTGTTTATTTCTCATATTATATTGCAGTTTCTAACAAAGTGGTATTAGAGCGGGATAAGGTTTTGAGAGCGTAGAGTTTTTATTATTTCCTAGGCATAAATTGATTATGCTTCTATGATGATGTACTGAATATGTGGGGGCAGGCATATGCATTGTTGCCTTGGTGATGGCATAATATTTTTGGAGCTTGATTTATTAAGTTATTGTTGCCTAAAATCTTTGTAAAGGATATTGTAGCATGTGGTAGATCCAGATGGACTAGAAATTTTTGGGTGAGAACAATGGAATTATGGAAAATTATTCGGTTCTGGAGACTATAGAAAAGATGTTTTGTCTCATGTGTTATCTATTTGTGACTAATATCTCTCATGTGTACTAATTTATTCAAAGACCATCCACCAACACCTTTGAAATACATTGATTTAATTTCTATAACTCAATCACCGATTCCCATCAACCATGTGTATTCAATATTAGAAGCTTGTGTTTGTTGGCGCATCCATGATCTTCACAACTAATGAAATCTTGCTTTTTTTCCCGAAATTTGACTCGATGCATGCCTTTTCATCGTTGTCTTCAATGTGGTGCAGTCCTCCCATGTATCTATAGTCTTATTCAACCAATATCAACATCATGATTTCCTTTAAATCAGTGATATGATTGCACACAACTTGCCCTTGACATTTTCTATCTCCTCTCACATCCCTTTATTTTTGGTCTTTGTTTTTAATAATGTCTTATTAAAAAAAAATCTTGAGCATCATAAAGTCAATAAGTGTTGTTGGTCATCATTTTAAATTCAGTAAGTGTTGTTGGTCATTATATGTAGTTGTCATCCTTATTGTATTGTAAAGGGTCAATGTAGAGGTCAATTACCAAGAGTTTAATTTTTTAAAGTCAAGTGTTATTCAAGTGTCAAAATTATTTTAATTGTTTGTTAAGTATATGTCATATTTTCAATGTTAGTATTGATTCGTCAAGGTCTATTAGTGTCAAATTTTGTGAGTCATCAAAAGTTGTGAAATTTTTTTAAAAAATTGCCTCATGAACACATTTTCGGTGTTACCCGACATCCAGTTTTTGGGAGAATAAGATGAATAATATTACAGTTTTGATGATATTTTTGATGACTTCAAAGAAGAAAAATGTGCTTCCCTAGGACCCTACAAGAGGCATTGTCCCTTGACCCACTGGGGCTACCGCCTAAAACCCCCACTTTGGAATTTGAGTAACCAAAGCAAAGATTTATGGGGAAGATGCATTGACAAAAGGTGGTGCAAATTTGAGCTCCATGGTTCAATTTGTTGAGTAAGTATCAACAATGTCATGGAGGATGGAGGCAATGGAGGCTGGAGGTCAATCAATGACCTCTCGTCAGTCACCAATGATGGGGCTGCACAAAGCTGTGGTGGAAAAGAGTGTGTGTTTTCTTTTATTTCATATTTGCAGTATGATTTCAAAGTTCCTGTTTGAATAAGTGAAATGTTCACATTGAGGGGGAACTGGAACATGGTCTCAATGTTTAATTTTCCCTCTATTTAGTTTGTATTTAGTAAGTAGTGGTTCCTACATGATTCCTTGAAGGAAAGACATAGTGGATAGACAAAAGCACAAGGAAAAGCAACATCATGATATTGAGGTTATTTGTTGTCCTGTAAAACCATCCTTTGTTGAGGTTGTTGGTTGTCCTATAAAACCATCATTTGTTGAGGTTGTTGGCTGTCCTTGGAAAACCATCCTTGTAGGTTGTTGGCTGTCCTACAAAACCATCTAGATCATGAGCACGCATGGGCGGCAAGCTGCAGAAGGAAGTGTGATTATTTTTCTACCTTGTCAACATTAGGGGAGTGTATATTGGGAATTAATAATGTTAACAATAGGGGAGTGAATGTTACCAAAATATTGTGTAACATTATTAAATAAATTGTAATATTATTAATAATGAGTTTATATAACTCATATTAATAATATAGTTGTAATAGTTTAATTATTTGAGTGAGTTATGAGAACAATTCACGTAGCTATTTTGTAGTGTGAGTGATCCTAGGGATGTTTGAGAGATATTAGGAGATATGTTTGAGAGATTCATGGACAGCGATATGAGGGAGTGAAGATGAGTGTTTACTCAACTATTGTAGGAGACATAATACTATATATGTAACCTCTATCAATATCAATAACATCTCGAATGAATTAATTCAATTTGCATACAATATTATTCAAAGTGTTTATTTCTTATATTATATTACACCTTCTAACAAGTATCGATCGATAAGTATCTAGGACTATGGTATTCGTTCTTTTGATTTGTATGAAAGTGACAAGGTCTAAAGGAAAATAAGTTTTACCTTGCAATCTATACATATCTATAAAGAAGTGGAAACAAAGAATTCGAGATCAAATGGAGGAAGAAAACTTGGTCCATAGAATTGAGATGCTAGAGACCATGATGGATAGGATGTATAGACATCAACAAGAACTCTCAGATCTGCAAAAGACGGCTTCAGTCAAGCAAGATAACATGGACTCAATGGTTCGAGATTTGGAAAAAAATTGGCATAGGAAAGAGCCACGATGAGGAAGATGTAGAAGAGCATGAAGAAGAAACTCCAATTGTAAAAGAGAAGGTAAAATTTGATCATGCTCCTTTTACAGTTGAGACTAAGGTTGAAATTAAGAGCTATAAAGGACAAGTAGATGCATATTTATTAGATAAATGGTTAACACAACTAGAAGTTTACTTTAGTGTGCATAATTTCATGGAGGCACAAAGGATTACCTTTGAATTTCTCAAAATGAAAGGTCATGCTCTGGTTTGGTGTGAAACTTATCTAGCCACTTGTGAGAAGAAGAAGTGTCCTATTTTCAGTACTTGGGAGGGTTTTAAAGAATAAATTAGAGCTAACTTTTATCCTATTGGCCATAGGATTGGCCAGATTAAATGGTAGTATTTTAGACAAGGAGGTGGTCAAAGTGTATAGGACTATACTAAGGAGTTTCAAATACAAGTCATGTTGCTTAATATGGGCTTGGAGGATGAGGATATTTTGACCAAGTATTTGGGATGATGTCACACTCACCTTCGAAGGAATTTCATCTCCATGAATCCCAAGGATCTTAATGAATTTTTCATGCAAGCATACTACATAGATGATGAAAGGAAGCAAGGAAAAGTAGAGTCAAAGCTGAAATAGTAAAAACAATAAAGAAAAGAAAGAGCATGGACAAACAAGTAACAAAGGTAAATGGAAGGGGAAAGGTAAAAAAAATGCCACTACTTTGAATACTTGTAAAGATCCCAAGAATTTTTGTAAGAATTTTGATATCAATGGTCATACTGACGCTACATGTTGGAAGTTACATCTAAAGAACTAAACCAAGGATTCCAAGAAATCCATGACCATTGTAAGGACAGATGGAGAGGTGGAAATAAAGGATGATTATGATGTAGATGAGAGGCTTGGATGCACAGCCACCAACATGAACAAATAAGAGGAGGAAGAAGAGATGAGTAAGCTATTTTAGATCAAAATCCAAATCAAGAGAACTAAGGTAAATGATTTTCTTGATACTAGTTCTCAATCTAATTTGATTGATGTAGTTGTTAAGAAGCTTGGTCTTGAAACTTACAAGCATACAAATCCATATCCTTTGGGATGGGTGAAGAGATTCGTGTAACATGAAGATGTAGGTTCAATTTTGGGATAAATTCTCAGTATATAGATGTATTGGAAGCTGGTGTAATTCCAATTGATGCATTTTATGTTGTTTTTGGGACTCTTTACATGTATATCGGGATGTCATATTCCGAGAAGGGATAATCGATACATATGGGTCAAATATGGAATGAGTTACAACATCCAGCACACCAACTTAAGACAAAAATTGCTATGGTAAGTGCTAACAGAGCAAAGAGACTAATTCAAAGCAAAATCATAATCAGTTTTTTTTTTACTTTGGTTGAAATATAAACAAGATGTGGTATAAATTCTACATGTTTCTAACCAAGGGATGAAGGATATGGATAGTATTATTCAATTTTTAGGAAGTATTCCAGACTCCCGAGAGGTTACCTCCAAAACGGGAGGTAGAACATGAGATTTAGTTGTTGTCGAGTCCCCTCTACAAAACATCATGTTGTATAGTAAATCCTTATTAGATAGTATAGAAGTGAAGAAAAATTCTAGGAACTACTAGACCAAGGGTAATATACACAAGCACCTTTTCATGTGGCTCACCTTTTGTGAGGGTTCCAAATAAGGATGGTTCTTGGAGGATGTTCATCAAATACCGTGCCTTGAACAAGATCTCCATTAAGAAAAAATATCCACTCTCACGCATAGATGAGCTTGTAGAATAGCTTCAACATGTAAAGTATTTCACAAAGTTGGATATCAAGTTGGGTTGTCACCAAGTCGAATGAAGGAGGATGATATATGGAAGACTACCTTCAAAAAAAAAATAGGGTTTGTATGAATGGTTTGTACTTCCTTTCGGTTTATGTAATCCACCCACTACATTTATGAGGTTAATGAATAATGTATTGTGGGATTTCATCAAATACCGTGCCTTGAACAAGATCACCATTAAGAAAAAATATCCACTCTCATGCATAGATGAGCTTGTAGAATAGCTTCAACATGTAAAGTATTTCACAAAGTTGGATATCAATTTGGGTTATCACCAAGTCAGAATGAAGGAGGATGATATATGGAAGACTACCTTCAAGAAAAAAAATAGGGTTTGTATGAATGGTTTGTACTTCCTTTCAGTTTATGTAATCCACCCACTACATTTATGAGGTTAATGAATAATGTATTGCGGGATTTCATATATTCATGTGTCATTGTATATCTAGATGATATTCTGATTTTAAGTTCATCATGGGAGGAACATCTAACATATTTTCAACAAGTCTTACAAGTTCTCAAGGAGAAAAAATTTCTATGTAATATGAAGAAGTGTGAATTTTCCAAATAGTCACTTGTCTATCTTGGACATGTGGTTAGAAGAGGATATCTACGAGTGAATCTGAAGAAGGTGGAATCCATCACCAACTAGCCAACACCAATGGGAGCCATGGAGACTAGAAGTTTTGTGGGAGTAGTATAATACATGAAGAAGTTCATTCCAAGATTCTCCACCATCACAACACCTATACACACAACAACCGAAAAGAGTAAGGATTTTGGTGGGGTAAGGGATAAGATAAGGATTTTGATTTTTTGAAATAAAATATTATTCATGCCCCAATACTTTCTCTTCCTAATTTGTAGCAGCCCTTTGAATTAGATATAAATGCTAGTGAATATGATATGGGAGCAGTGTTGATACATGGAGGTAAGCCAATATGTTATCATTCGAAAAATTTCACCTCAATGAGTTAGAGGATATTTTGTTCATAATAAAGATATGTATCCACTAGTTCAGGAAATAAATAAATGGAAACATTATTTGTTGGGTAAAGAAACTATTGTGCACACTGACCACAAAACTCTCCAGTATTTACAAGCAAAGTATAAATCAGAAAGGCAAGGCATTACAAGTGGATAGGATTTGTTCAAGTAGTTCCATTTGGTGATCAAATACAATAAAGGTAGTATAAATTTGGTGGAATACATGTTTTCTAGGACTCCCACACAAGATAAAATATCTTATTTGGCCACTATCTCTCAGATTGAGCCCTTCACGAAGGAAGCTTATAGGGAGGCATATGCTCAAGACAAAGAATTTGGGGTGACATATCATTAGTTACAATCTCAAGGGGCTGAAAAGACAGGTATGAAGATTGTTATCTCAAAGATGGGATACCCTACCGATGGGGAAGATTTTTGTTCCAAAGGATGAAAGACTTATGTTTATGAGGGAAGCACATACCTCAAAAATAGCAAGACATTTTGGTGTTGGTAAGACCTTAGCCCACTTACAAAGGTAAACGTATTGGCCTAATATGCAAGAATAAGTTTCTAAATTCATAATAGGATGTAAAAAAATTTTTATAAGAAATCCTTAAATTAGGAAGGAAGGTTTATGTATTCCTTTACCAGTCCCTACTCATCCTTGGAAGGATGGTTTTATGGATTTTGTAGGAGGACTACCTATGTATAAACATTGACATGATTATCTATATGTTGTGCGAGATAGATTTAATAAGGTGTGTGTTCTTATGGCATGTAAAAATATAATAAAATCACATGAGGCGGTTGAACATTTGTTTGTTAATGTATGGGTGCATTTCATTTGTCCAAAGTCTATTATTTCGACATATATTCAAGGTTATTGGGGAAGTTTTGGACTAATTTGTGGGACAAGGTGGACACAAAGTTATAGAGGATCACGATCTTCCATCCACGGAGAGATGGGAAAATAAAGGTGGTTAACAAGACTTTTGTGTAGTTGATTAGAGGGTATAATAGAAAATATCCATAGACTTGGGACAAGTCCTTAGCCTATATTCAACATTCCTACAACTAGACAATAGACACATCCACTATTAAGTCACCATTTGAAGCATGCTTGGGATATCTACCTAAAAATCCACTAGACATAATATTTGGGTAGTAGGAAGAAGGGGAAATACATGATTCAAAGGTGACTAGAGCAACAAAATTCATTAATAGGATCCGGTAAATCCATCACAAGGTGAAAGAACAATTAGAGAAATCTCAAGCCAAGTATAAGGCTAGACATGATCAACATCATAGGGAAAATAGACTTCATGTTAGAGATAAGGTTTAGATTTACTTGAACAAGGAGAGATTACAAAGGCTAAGAAAGGAAACTCAAGCCACTACGGTATGTACCATTCATAGTACTAGATCAGGTTGGATAAAATTCCTCTAGGCTTGATTTTCCAACATTCATGCAGATGTACTTAGTAGTAAATTGTGAGAACTTTCACCTAATGATCCATCCACACTTGACAAAGAAGATGATTTTAAGTTGTTACCTTTCATAGAATATTGTGTCTTGGACTCATGAGGAAAATTAGAGGAGGAAGTAGTGCTACAGAAGAATACTAGAGAGACAAGGAGAGGTCCACAGGATTCTTGGCAAGTTGTACTAAAAGGGAAGACACCAAGGCAGCCCCGGTGGTACTCGAAGGAGCAAGGGAGGGAATTTTTTCCTCATTTACTCCCCCACTAAGCTTTTATGGGACCAAAATCCTCTTGAATAGGGGAGGTGTGATCCATAGGGATCTAAGAAGACTCTACTTCATCAATAATAACCAGTACCAAAAGGAAAAGTTAGAAAAAAATCAAAGAAAATTGTATACTTACATAACCACCCCTATGTATAGAGAGGTGGTTACATAAGTGTCTCCCTACAGAGAATGGTGATTGCATAACTACCCTGGTGGATGTGTAGCTATCAGTATACATACACTGGTAATTATGTCACTTATCATAGAAAAATAAAAATAACTCCATGAATGATTGCATAATTCAACTAGTTTGACCGTGTCTCTTCCTTGGATGCCTCTTCCCATTATCCAGTGCATGGAAGGACATGAGAAGAAATTATTTAAGCAAGAGAGCAAGTGGGAGTTATTCATTCAATTCATGGGAGAAGTAAGCAAGAATAATTCAATGCTAGAGTTGAATTGTAGAAGAAAGGAGTGCAAGAATAGGGAAAGCAAGTACAGAGGGGAAGTGTTTATAGTGTTTACTTTCCTTCATCTTATTGTAATCTATATCTATTTAATATGTATAGTGAGCCTACCTTGATTTTTACAAATTTATGATTGGATTTTTATAGGACTCTCCCGGATATCTAGAAAGGTATATTAGATCATGTGACAGTATGTGGGTCCCACCTAAAAATACTAGTTTCGAAGAAGTTTAGCTTAAGATAAGTTAGTCTAAAGGAGTTGAAAAATAAATTGACATTGTTTTTGTCCCCTGATTTATTCTATTTTTCCATGAAGGTTTCAGGTCATGGTTGATCTGAAAAAGTGCAAAGTGTTCCATATTTATGAGTACTTGGGTTTTAGGGTAGTTTGGAGCAGCCTTCCACTAAAAGTGAAATTTTATGAGCTACGGGAAGAGTTAGGACTCCATTCAAGTTGTGTTGTGATCATGGTTCATATATATTTCCTATGGTATATCAAAATTTTATTTTTTATATGGTTTGGAAATTTTATGATATATTATCTGAGGATTAAGTTTGAAGGATTCTTGTTCTTGCAAGGTGTCAAATGACTTCATGAGGTAAAGTGATGATTTCGAGTTTTTTATTATTTTTGAAGGTTTCTTAGTGCTTATAAATAATTTATAAGGTTTTTATATGCTTTGGTTAAGCTTGCAAGTGATTTTTCAAGTGATGGATTACGTTGAGCTCAAGGTCAGTACTTAAGTCCTAGAAGGCTTAAAAAGTAGTTTGTAGAGATGGGCTTGGTTTAAGAATTTACACTTGGAGTTGGAAGGATTTAAAATATGTTATGTAAATAGGATTCATATGTATTTATAATTTTATATTTTTTTTTCTTGGTGATTTTATTTTATGGATCTTTAAGGTTAGTTTGTAGAGAAGAAGATAAGCGCATCTTCGGGACGAGGATTGCACAAAGCTAAAAGAATAAAGTGAACGAGGCGTGATATTATTTATTTTATACTTTATATCACTTTTAAATTGATGAGGGATGAAAAAATTTCCTATTGAATGAATTTTGAGTTCTTAGAAGTGACAAAAAATGGTGCAAACCGATTCGGTTTGTAAAACTGTTTTTGGGCAACATGTTTTGGTGAAGAGGAAAATTGTTGTGGTTTGAATATATGATTGTTTCATGAGCTATAACATACATTTACATGATATAAATTTCATAATTATTACATATAGTGGTCACATTCCATACTTGATTTGATCTTAGGTGGTCTTGGTGCCCAAAGGTGAAGACAGTGCTTAGAAGCATCTCGTTATATTAAGAAAATGATCCTTTTGAGTCATGTTATGAAATATTATATTATTTAAATTAAAATATAGACCATGAATTATTTTTAAATTTTATATTACACATGTGTGGTGGGTTTTAGAGTTTTAATAATCATATTTTTGTGTTAGTCGATTTTACTCGTCCTAGTGATGGGGTTTTGAGCTTGTTTGGTGCAAGTTGGATGGTTTTGGACATGGACAACATGTATTGGTCATATGTGACCATTTTAATGAATTTATTGAGATTTTATTATGATTAATTGGTATAACTAAAGGTTTAGGACCTACCTCCTTTGTGTTGGTGAAATAAAATACATATAAAAGTGAGTTTAGAGTTCGAGTTTGAACTAGTCTCGTGAGAGGGAAAAGTGAAACCTTCATAAGGATGTGAAGGGGATTTTAATGCATGATTTCAGATCTTATGATGTGTGTGACAGTTTGAATACTGATTGAGGGTATCTGAGATAGTTTTTAAAGGTAATACAAGTCCAATAACACCTAGAGAGAGCGAGTTGAAGAAGGTGTGCTTGAATGAGGGTTTGAAAGAATGTTGTGTTGAACTTTGGGATCACTATCAACTATGGTATCACCATTATTTTATTGTTCACTCTTCATAAAAATATTTTTTATGATTCATATTCATGTAAGTATATTTTTTTGAGTAATATCATCTAGGGTTTAGGGGTTGGTGATCCTTGTAGGGTTAGTGCTCTACTAGACTAGGGGTTGGTGTTCCTTGTGAATTTGGGGTTTCACTAAATCTCTTTACCTTGTATAACATAAGAAGAGTTTCAGTGCTATTTCTTCCCATGAGTATTTCCCACTTATATCTTGTTTATATGTTCTTCTTCTCATGTGTTATGGTTGTTTGAATGTATTGTGCACACTTAATAAGCTCTCATTGAATGTATGTGAATGAATGGATGCTAATGGATGCTAAAATTAATGGTAAATGAAATAAAGAATTTGTAGGAATGATTCACCCCATTCTTATTCCATTGTGCTTCCAACATTTTGAAGGTCTTGTTGGCCCAAGAGGTTTCAGTTTTAGTGAGAGGGAAGTTTGAGGGTATTAGGGCTACTTGTGCCCTAAAGGAGGATTTTAGATTGTTGATGGTATTGCTGACCTAAGTGGTATTTTATATGATTCTCTTATGATGTTTTCAAGTTTTTTAAAGCCTATTTTTTCCATGATGGTTGACCTATGGGTGTTATTATCATGATTCATTTATATAAGCATTTTTTAGAGGCTTATTTGTTGAGTTGGGTATGATGAGAAAGTGCGAGATAGAGGGGTGTCTCTAAAGGTGTAGGAGGCGTGTGACCACCAAGAGAGGGAAGAGAAGATTTTTGAAGGGATAACAAGAGGAAATCTATGGTTTGCTATGTCATAAGACCTAATCATCTTGTAGAATAATTACTTGAGTGAAGAAACATATACGGAAATTTTGAGAAAGATAGAAGGAAGGAGAGCTAAATAGTGGCATCGCGATTATTGAGGCAACATTCCAAAAGTGAAAAATAAATTAAGTGTATTTAGTTTTTGTTGATTCATCTAGGGTTTTGGTGCCTCCTTTTAGAGTTGGTGCTCTACTAAATTCAGGGGTTAGTGCTCCTTGTTGTGTTGGTACTCAACTAAATTTGAATAATTTCTATAATAAATCTTTGTTTCGGTGATTTTTCTTCCCTATGGTGGTTTCTTACTTAAATATTATGTTTATTTGTTCTTATGTCTCATTGTCATGCATAGATGTTGTAATGTTTTTATGATTCATGTTAAGTTGGTATGAATAATTAAGTTGAATGGAATAAATTATAGATCTAAATGTTTAAGTGAATGACATTTTTATTGCACATTGATTCACCCCTCTCGGTGATTTTGATTCCAAAATAATACTTTAGCATCTCCTTGGCTCAATTAGGGACTAATTACCCCTAAACCTTCAAAAATTTTCAAGAATCTAAATAACAAAGTGAAAGAAAAAAACACGAAGCTTTTCCCTAAAAAAACATGTATGTTCCTTTCATATTTTACATATCTTTATTTCAGTTTTTGCAATTTCATATTTCATTTATAGTGCATCTTTATATTTGAGTTAAACTTAAATGTTTTATCATGGAAATTGACTACACTATGTGTTACGGCTTTCATCATGGAGTGTTCCAACACTAATATAGTGGGATATTAGAAAACAAACATCGATCGGAGAAAAAGTGTGTCTACACACTCAGATATATTTTCCTTTAAACATGTAATTTCATTTCATACTTAAAGGGGTGGAAATGTAGACACTCAAATTTGGTAATTCTACTCTTTGACATTATTGTTCTTTACATTTCTCTCTTTCTCAAACAACTGCACTTTACCTATTCTCATCTTGTACATCCCTAGGTATTTTTTCTATATTTCTTACTCTTACACACTCATATGTCGACATTTTATGAGAATTAAATGCATGAAACATAATAAGAAACTCCACATGTCATCTTCTAAGCTTCGCATTGTAGATTGTCACCCTTAGGTCAAAAATGTATTGTAGGGGAAGGAATATCTATATGGTCATAAACCTAGTTTATGGTTTTTACCCTACTCAATTTGGTCCCAAAGTTCCAATTCTACATTATTCTTTGGGTCAATTACTCCTCCTTAGTCAAATTATATAACTTGAAACACTTTCAGAAGCATATATAAATAATTGAAACTCACCTCATTTAGTACCTAGCACTCTCAAGCACTCTTACGAACTCATATTTCAAAATCTAGCATGAAATTCACCCAAAGCTCCCTATTCTCCAAAAATACCTATATCCACATTCATTAGGAAGAAATATCTATAGGTATGAATATTCTCACTAGGTCTAGGGAATTAATTCCCTCATTTACAAGCACTCAAATTCACTTAATCAAGTATATTTTCAAGAGAGAGACTCAAGTCAAGCATTATCAAATAAAGGATGAAAAATATGATTACACTACAACTAGATATCACATGCTAGGCGGAGAACTACATGTGGTTTGAGGCCTCTCTAGATTAGTGCCAATGTTAGTGGTACATAGGAGTTACGACAAACCAACTAATTGTAAAAAAATGGTTGATAGAGAGTGACAAAGAGAACTACACAAGCGAGAAAACCCAGAAAGTGACGAACCATAATTATGAACATGTGTAAAATTGTACAAAGAGTTCAAGACTATATAGACATCCCTTCCCCTACTATATGATCCTACCTCAGTAGATTCTCAAGTTATAGTTTTGGTTACAAAACATTCTCAAGTCAAATACCCATATTTCATCATCCAAATCCCCTAGATTTTAAAAAAATCACATGTAATAAACTAAGTGCATTCAATCACATGTAATTCTGAGCTTGTATTGCATGGTGTACATTTGTTGCAAGTATGAAGGTGTTATTATGATATTAAATTGTTAATTTTGGAATTTAATTAGTCATTATAACCCTTGTAGCTCTTAATTCATTCATTTTTTGGTTACAGTCTAAAAACACTAACTAAACTCAAAAAGAGTGAAAACAATAATTTAAAAAAATGTTTTGATTTCATCTCCCCCAAATCATTATAAGTTAGGAATTAACAATCAGGAATTTACAAGCCCATTTATGTATGCAATAGTGGAATTTTTCCTTTCCTAAATTATTTTATAGGGAAGATATACGAGATTCGAAACTGGACCTTGGTTTACATCGTTTGTACCCTTATTTATCAAAAATATTAGTGGTGCACCTACTTATCTTCTAATATAAGGGGTGACCATAACTTTCTCTTGTGAATGAAATCGATATCATTACTTTCTAAAATTATATACTTTTTTGATATTATGAAGCTTTACGTGGTTTGTGCAACACCATTATTCCCACCATGGTCCACAAAAAACTTATCTCTTTGTATTTTCCCCTTCTAGAGTTGGAGGTGATTTGAAACTTTAGTATTTCTAATTTTATTGATTCAAACTAATTTCATTTTCCTATTTGATTGTAATTTATATTAATTTTTAATGTTTTGTTTACTTTTAATAGATCAAGGCCATAACAACATCCCAACGAAGAGATACAACTCTAATAGGAATTTTACCAGATAAGATCTTTAGAGATATTTTGGGGAGAAATAGGAATCAATGCCTCAATAAACCAAAGAGTTCAAATGCATGAGGAGTTATGTTACTCCTCTTTAAATGGAAACAAGGAACACACCCCTTATTATAGGTTTATGGAATTTCAATTTATAGTAATGAATCAATGATAAAAATAAATTGAATTAAATGTTAGTCTTTACATATGTTTTTTTAATGTAATTATTTTATTTTGTAAGTTTTCATCCACCTCTGGCACCACAGACTCAAGATATGAAATTGAAGAAATGTAGCCTTTATGTGTTGATATCACCTCCAATTCCCTTCACAATCCTCTTCATACATAGTAGTTGAGCACTATTACGACTACATTCTCTCGTATTTAAGTAATGCTTCTTTCCAAAATAGTTATTTCATTTTAAATTATTCCATTCTTTTTATGTTCCTAAATTTTGATATGATGTCCAATTGTAGTTCCTCCACCATCTATTTGTTTTAGAAAACATATTTAAATTCCACCACTGCCACTCCCCCCCAAAAAAAGTTTTTAAAATTTCCAGCAGCTAGTAGGTGAACCCTCCATTTATCTACATCGGAGTTCCCTAATTTATCATTCGAGGATGTACAAAGTGTAAGGGGAATTTTTTGTTAAATCAAATTGATTTGGATGAAGAATATCTTAGGATTACAATTGAGGGAGGCAGCTGGAACATTCAATCCTCAAGATATGATTCACTATTTAAGTTAGAATTCTACATAACTACAAAAACATCTTCCCGCCTCCAACAGAAAATGCATTGATTTATGATGAGAAAATAATTTTTCATTGGATATTATTTTGGAAAGTTGTTTAGCAAATGTTTCAAGTGTATTCTTCAATGATATTTAAAATTTGAAGGTGTGGGAGTTTTGAGTAAAAACATTCATTAAGGAAATTAATTCATGTTTTCACACCACTCCCAAATACATTATCTATATACTATTGTACAAAATGAAGAAGTGAAGCTTGATATTTTAATAAATCAAGTTGTATCGGGTACCTTTCATGTTTCCAACTCATATAATGATGATGTTTTAGATATTATGTTAAATAGATTAGAAAATTTGAATGCAAAATCCCAAGCCTATTATAATAAATGGTCAAGAGACATGAACATTATTGTTATTGTATATGTGGACAAAGAAAAGGATTTGGTAATTTATACTAATTTTTGAAAATTTTGTTTATGATGGTTTTTTTAAAATGTAGTCGAACTATCATAATTTGAGGAATGACGCGACAATACTTGAGTTTCTTTGAAAATAACAAATATGATTTTAATTGCAGTTATATAATTGAAGGAAATTTTTATTATATTAAATAAGAATAATAATACACTAAAAAGGACTACTAAGGAGAATGGAATGGATCCCAATTTTTTTTTAAGAATAAAACCAAATCCTATCCTACTCTAGAATTCACTGGAGATGCAATGAATAGATAACGGGAAATACTTTCCAGTTTAAATATTATTTTATTACATCTAGTTCAATTGGGAATCTTTAAGGTTCAAGTTAGGAAGGAGAAGTACCTATTAAAAAAGTGAAACAAATAGAATCTACTAAAACATTGAGAAAAATATTTCTTTTGTAGTTTGTACTAAGGAAAAACTATTGCAATACAACCCTGATTGTAAAAAAATTATTTTCATGTTTTGTTATGTGAATATGGATCTTCTCTATAGATATTTATTACTTTTGGGCCTTATTATTAGTTATTGGTATGTAACTATGATCCTAAGTGATATATATTTTGCATTGTAAAAGGTTATGGGGGCCTTTAAAAACTCTCTTTTCACCTAAAACTTCTACATAGTGTAAAATTTAGATACTAGTTTCAATGGAAAAAATGGAAACCAACATAAAAAAATCTTCACAATTATCATAATAAAAATGTCTTTGCATTTTTCAAGATAAAATGAAATCCGAGTGTCAGACTCTGTAATTATTTTACAAATATTTATTAAGACAAATGTTTCTTTGACAATATGTTGTTATAGTTTATATATGAAATAAAAAAAATAAATTGTAGATTTGTAAATCAAAAACATTAAACAACAATTCTTAAACTATTTTTCAAAAAAGAACACAAGTATATAACTATGTGATATGAAATTTGAGTTATAGAAATAGAGTGTTCATAAATCTTTAGTCAAAATCAAGTAGCTGAAACAATCCTTCATTAACTCCATAACTCACACTCATATCTAAAGTCTCACTTGCATGTTCGGCCAATGTTTCTGTCTTCTCTTCTTTGGAGACCCCCTCCAACCATTTTATAAGGTAACTATGTATTTTCGGTTCTCTTTCATAAGGAAATGTGTCCACAACATATCATGAAACATACATTCTCAAACAAGTCTCTAGATTTTTATCCAATCTATTTCAATTTTTTATCTTAACAAATGCTAATGCATTAAATACCCTTTCATCTTCCACTAATCCTAATATCATCATTTGAAAAAATTCATATTCTAAAATATTCACTAATATTTTCCTACATGATGCTACTAAGATACAACTTTTTCCATAGACTTGCAATAACTCCATTTTTGGTTGGTTCAATTAGAGAATTATATTGATCAATCATTGTGAGTGTGAAATGAGATGAATTGATATTTAGTAATTCTTTTTTAGAAGACTTCAATTTAAACCTCATTGAACTCTATTGATTTACCGAAATGTGTAATGGGAGTAGCCATGTGTTTTTGAAATGATTCACTTATAAGTTTTTTAGTAGAATCAATATTCGAAAAAATGGATTGACCGCTTTTTTAGCCTCAATAATATCATCCTTTTTAAATATTTTTGTTATCTCACAAAGGTTAAGTTGTATGAAATATTTTTCAATTGTATTTATGTTTTGGATAAAATATTATTGTATATATTATGTGTTACAAGAACTTCTTTAATTCTTGTTCCTAGAATATACATTCTTCTTTCGAAAGTGTGCATTTAAATCTTCTTTCTATTAACTATGATACAAAGATTACCACAAATATTAAATTTTAAATATCATTAAGGATTCTTTATTTCTGGTCAAAATTTTCAACTATTAAATACGGGTCCCTAAAAACATTCTACATAGTTGTATAACATATCTATAGTTAGACATACTTGTTTTATCAACCTTATGAAGTCAACAATATATATGGATCTTTCTTGAGCATGTTTCATTAAGTAATTGATTTCATTCAACATGGGGAAAATACCATAGAGTGTCAATAAAGTTTCCATATCTGTTAAATTCCAAAATAAATCTTTTTCCTTGTCAACTTATACGCAGTATTTAAATATAAATCCAACTAAGCATGGATATTCCTAAAAAAATGCATACTCATAAATCGAAATCCATCTTGTATCAACATCTTTTAGAACCTTTTTAACATATGTCACACCAATTGAAAATTTATGAAACTCAAATAAAAAAATTTATTGTTTGACATATATGTGTACAAGTTGTGGATAAGTTCCTTCACTTTTGCAAAATTTTCAAATGTGTGGACCATTTTATAAGTAGGATTAATTCTATGATCCATGAAATGAATTAGAATCATGTATGGGACAGCTAATTTTTGTAGGAAAACACAAAGAAAACTTCTATGAAACTACATTACTAATACACCATTAGCGCCAACACACACCAATTTGGTAGCTATTACATTATCATCCATCCTAACTATATCCTTCAAATTGGAAATAACCAATTTGCATAGATTTTCAACATTACAATTTTTCACCATTTTATGAAGTTCTAATAAATGAGGTTTCCTTGAGTGGTTCTCAATAGTATATACATGCATGCAAACCCAATATGTGTTGTTGAATATTGTGACCTCATCAATGGACAAAGAGATAAACCTTGCATTTTTTACTTTTTCTTTCAAATCCTCCTTTTCTATCATTGATAGACATTTTTTCCATTTTTAGGCACTGCTATTAGACCAATGTGATTGTGGAAGGTTATGAAACCCATTATATTGATACAAAATCTTAAATTTTTAAAAAATTAAATTAGTCTAACCTTTTTAAGAATGTGGAATATAATAGAGAACTAGGCATTTTGCTAGTAGATTGGCATTCATAACTTTTCCAAATTTTTCTTTAATTGTTCCCCTTTTCTCTATAATATGTTGTCATCATTTTTTTCATTTTCATACTCCCTGCATATCTAAGATGCATGGATTATTTTGAATTTTTTCATATATGTGTCTTTATGTTTTTTCCTTTTTTGTCCTTGATTGTCACATATATTTTGCCACAATATTTCTCAATTATGTTCAACTTTAGTTGCATTGTGTGGTATTTTCTAGTTTCCAACTACATATTGTATATAACATTCTATTGGAGTATTTCTACCATTTTTACGGATCTATAGGTTTAATGAATGGATATTTTTTCCTAGTCTCCCTTAAAAGATATCCCAATTGTCCAACTAGTTCTCTTCCTTCAAAAAGATTTTTGTTTATAATTTTCAATTAGAGTTTGTGTTTAATGAGAAATGGGAATATATTCTACTAGTTACATCTCATCATTAGGAATAATAGACAATAAATCACTCACTTTGGATACATTTCTAGGTCATAGTCACATATTACTATTCATATGATTCCTAGGTGGGAAAACTAGCAAATGATAACTACATTTGACCTTTTGTATGTGTTTCATGTCTTCTTTCTGGCCTCTTACACCCTACAACCGAGTTGATACTTTATTTTTTTATCTTTTATGACTCTGGACACCAACGCCCAGGTGCCCCTATCCTTATGGGCACCCCCGACCTCTCTTTACTTTAGTCACTCCTTTTGGGCATATTTTATATTTTGGGCATCTTATTTTCTTATGGGTCAGTCTTCCAGTTGTCAATTACAATATTCAACCAAGGTATTCATATGAATATAAAGATATATAACCATCATAATGGACCAAAGCTCTAAGAATCTATTACTATCACCTAAGGTTGCATCCAAAGGCATTCTAAGAGCATCAAAACATCCATCTAGCTTCATTCAAGGGATAAGGGACTGCATTTTCTGCATACACGTATAGGAGGGGAAGTTCATTTTGACATCCACACATCTACTTACATTGCTACATCTAGTTATTGCTCGCTATCAAGTGCATCTTGCAAAAGAGCCACCTAGGGCACGATTCTACACACGTGCATAGAATTACTTGGATTCGAGATGTAGTGCAACACATATTCATAATTTCACTCTATCAGCAACCTCCATAGTCGGTCATGAATCCCCATTTTCATATTTTTTCTTTTTAGGATTTGATGTGTTTTGGGGTTTTGCAAGAGATAATATGTTTCGAGGTTACTGGGGAGAATTCTGTGGGCAAAGTGCGACATACATGTGACCAACAACGAAGGTCAGCAAACACCTTGTGACATAAAAAAATCTATATTTTAAATATTTTCAGTCATGGGTACATAGAAGAAGACTTTGTCACCTAGGTTCCCTTGACATAGTCTAGCTTATTCCGACAATCTGTAATTTTCTAAGTTTGGTTGCAATAGATTCCTCCTATTCAACACTTTTCTAGTCTGGGCATACTTCGATATCAATCAAGAAATTAGCTTAGGCTTTCATTCCCTCTTGTGCACCTATGGTTTCAATTCTATCTAGTTTATTACTTACATAAAATATGTATTTTATTGTTATCTATCATTGTGTTGTGACTCTACAATTATGGTTTTACAATAACTAATATTTGTGAAATCATTTGATGAACCTGTCTTATTTGAATGCTCTTAGGTCTTCATTTCATCGCTTCTTTCATTTTTCCTAGGGTCCCCTCATCATGGATATTTCCATTCATGATTTCTTTCTAGCCAATCCTGATTGTAGTGCTAAAATCATTTCACTCTTGGCTAATACTCGCATCTCTTCTACTACTCATCCAGACATATTTTATCAGACATTTGTAGATGCATTTTCTCAACAAATTAATTTTCCATATAAGCTACCAATATTTTTGTTTATGAAAATGATCCTCCCTATATATACAAGTATGCATCAATAACTTGGGTATTAAGTGAACTTTAGTCGATAATGGATATAATCTCAATCTTTGTACTTTATCATTCATTCAAAATATCATCCTTTCCACGAGATAATGTTAACCCAACATCTATTTCTCTTCATTTATATGATTCCTCTATGTGTCCATGCATAGGCACTATTACCTTGCCACTCACAATTTGGACAAAAAGTATTCATGTTTTATTTGTTGTCATCTATTTCCCAGTCCAATAAAATTTCTTACTCAGTAGGCCATGACTTCACGCTATGCAGCAAAGTGCCTTCTATAGTTCACCATTGCATAAAATTATTACATGAAGGCTTTGAATATACATTTTCATTGATCGTAACCCATTCAAATATTTATGCATAGATACAACTAATGCATTACCTATTCCTACTTCTTCTACTATGCATCCTATTTTTGATCCGTGACCCACTAATTATCTATACAACTTGCCTCCACTTGAAGGTACTATTTTTGAATTAGACGTTGTTCCATCCGCTTGATCTCACCCCCTCCTACTAATTCTATGTTACTTTTCGAGGGCCTATCCATATATGGGACATCATACCACATTCCTTATCTTCTCATGAGCAACCTACATTTGTGCTCCCTCCTTTCACATGCACTATTTTCATGAATAATGTTTATTGGCCACATATTCCATTTGATCCCACTTGCTCTGACACTGTTTGTACATATGATGACTTGGCTCCGCTCATATTCACTCTTGATGATCCCCCACCTCATTATCCCTATCTCTATCATGGATATGTTTGTATTACTTTTGTTGGTTCGCCATCATGTTTTCCTTCTATCAATATTTTTGCACACACTTCTCTACTTACTCTTGGGAAGTCTTGGCTTGACTATATTGGTGAAACTTTAGATCCTAATCATATCGAAATTTCATTCCCCATGCCCTTCATCCATGTTTTTATTTGCAATGATTCATTTCTCATCTATTCACAAAATCTTACTCGTTGGTATGCATATGGATGTCCATTACCACCTTTCACCGATGAAGAATATGCAATGGGCATGTACAATCTACGCCACAATGGATCTTTACATGATCAACCTCATACTATAGCTTACTAGGTCTTTGATGCATCTCCATTTTTCTTCGACCATGAAAATGATGATCTCTTAGAAGATATTACTTGATTTTTATTCAAATCATACCCTTGGGGAATCATGCTTATTCCCCCTTCTAGTATTATCAGTGTCTCATGTTTCTACTCGTCCACTCCACACTTTTCTTCTCATATTTCGCATGCATATTACACATCTTGATACACTTGTATCATCATTACCTTATGACACACTCTTATGTTATGGTTCACACTTGATTTTGAAGGCTCACTACATTCATGAACCGCACATCATACATATAACGCAATTCTTAATTCGCACATCCTTCTAGCATCACATTCTTACACATCACACTACCCAATGACACACTCTAGTTCCATGGTTCATACTCAAATGTTGAGGGTCTAAATCTGAAATGAACCTCATCTCATTCAATCTTCACACTATATTCTTCATTGATCTATCTTTCTAGCGCACAATTCAAACCATTTCTTGATGATGCACTCTTGTTTTGTAGTTCATTCTCATTGTTGAGGGCATTTTATAAATGAACCTCCTCTCATACTTATACACATTCACTTGGGGAAACTCATCCTATATTTCATTTTGCATTCCTTTTGATTCACACTCACAACATACTACATATCTTAGTTGCATCTATTCTTTCTTTCTTATACTTACATGTACACTTTTTTTTCACATGCTAGACATATATTTTATATGTCATTTTCTTTTCTATATACACATGAGTGTTCACTTGTTCTCTAGTTATGAATTCAAAATTCCTACATATATTTACATGCAACACGTATGCTTAGCACTATACCTCTTACCAGTCCCCAGTGGATCATAGGGCATCTACTTTCGTACACACTACAGGTGTTATTGTTTCAATCTATACTACTTATTATTCTTACTAGCACACTACTCTATCAACATATACATGTATTGACATACTTATTTATCTTCCTAACATGCTAATGGGTGCTTCATGTGCAATAGTTTATTTACAAGACTATTTCCACTATGGTTGTCTAATTAATTTTCTTACTATTGTTTGTCCTTTGTTTCTTTATTGTTTTCCATTATTTGTGGGCTATTCCCTTTCTCTTGTTTACATATTGTATTTTTTGCCACTTCGGCCCTAATTTTCTTGTGACATTGTGAGAAATTGATGCGGGGGCATCTTCCAATGAGACTAAATAAATGCAATTATGAGGTTTATGGGTTCAAATTGAGCATATGTGGTCATGAGAGAGAGGAGTCTGAGAGTGATAATTTTAAAATTTCAAAAGGGAATTTTCCCTCCAAAATTTGTAATGCAATTATAAGGGCATAGTTAAGAATGTTAAGTGTTTTCTTAAGAAAATTTAATTGCCTTATTAGGATTATGGGGTTTATTGAGAGTTGAAGGTGTCTTGTTAAGTGGTAAGGAGGTGTGTGCAGTCCTATATGTAAAATTGAAACATTAACAATTATTAAAATTAGTGAAAAGGTGACAACTATGTATCTTAAAGGCTTGTGGAAGCCCAAAGGTCACAACAAAAGTTAGTTACATTTTCGAGTGGTTGTTACATGAAGGTAAGATCTCAAATATAGAAGGAAGTTAGAAAATTTGTAACTCATTCCTCGTATAGAGGAGGTGGATCATTGGGAAATAAGAGAGAGAGAGGGGGAGGGAGTATTTTTGGTATGAAGTTGATAGTTTAATATACATACTTTCCTCTATCTTATGCTTGCCAAAGTGTATCTTCGAATCTATATCATGAATCCATGACTTTCTTCTTTCAATACATATGCAAGTTGATTGTATAATTTATGGGAAGCTTTTTTTGTGCTTTATTTCAAATTAACATGAAGATGCAAACCCTATTCTGATATATGGAATAAGGAAATGTTGAATGGAAATGAAATTTGATGTATAATGTGTAGGGTTTTGAAATGTAATGGAGAAGATTGTAGAAATTTTTTTAGAGGTGAGAAGAATTGTAATATAGGAGTGATTATGCGTGTGAACTTTCATAGCAAGTTTCAAGTGTGCAATCTATATTGTGATTGAGATGCATCAAGAATGAAGAAAGGACTTGGGTTTTGTTAGGAAAGAGTGATAGGAATTTATAGGAATGATGATGAATATAAAACTAAGTGTATGTATTCATTGGGCTAAGAGGGATGCACAAACACAAGTAGGCTTGTTATAGAAATTTAGAAGATTTCTTTTCATAAATGGAAGAACTATATGCATGTACAAATAAGAGGAAGAAAACTCAAAGTGGAATTTTTGTGCTATTAATTCCTCTAATTATCACTAGTAAGATCTTCTCTTGAAGCCTTTAATATAGAATTAGAATCAAAATTGAGAACCATGAATCATTTTTTGTTGCAAATTAGAGTGAAAATAGCCCTCTCAAGCTCACTATGTAAGAACCTAGGGTTTTGAGGAGGAATTAGCCCTAGTAACCTCATAATAGAGAATGTCATTCTAAAAATTTGAAGAAATGATCTTTAGGATGTCCTTTAACTAGTCTAAAAATAATTTGGAAATTTCATTGGTTGAATTAAGGGATTTCCTTACCAGTCCTGTAAAAACAATTCACAAATAATATGTATAGTATTGGAAGGCCTAAGCTGTGAGGGTGATTTAACAAAGTAACTAGGGTTTGGATCTAGAATTGAATCTTGCAACTTTGGGAAATATAAGATGACCAATATGGGTGCCACAAAAATTTATCCTTGTGCCTTAAAACCTCAAGGAGAAAAATATATGCAAGACAATCAAGAAAGGAAGACCTAGAGAGGGTTTTGAAGAAAATTACAAAAAGTGACACAGAAAGAGCTGCAAGAGGAATTGAGTCTCAAAACTTTGTGAGAACCTTGGAAAGGAAAAATATGAACTAATGGAATTTATGAAAGTTTCTATGAATCCTTAAATTATTTATCCATACTTGATTCAATCCACATCTCCTTAAGAGACATAGTTAATAGTTTGACCAAACAATGGTAGTATAATTATTGAGATCCTTTTTAGAACTTGTTTAGTGATTCTAAAGGTATGAATAAGGGAATGGGTGAAAGATAATACTTTGACACGAGGCTATGTAAGTTATAGTGCATGTAAAGGCAAGGTTTCATTAAGCTAGTAATAGTAGTTCAATAAAAGTAAGGAGGTTAGAGAAAGACTTTTATTTTAACCACTGTGGTGTTGTCTCTCTCCTTGAACTAAGTAAATGAAACAGGGACCAAAGGTTGGTGGAGATATAAAATCAAATATCAAGAGTTGACACATTTGAAGCTAAGAATATAGAAGTTGGTGTGATGTGTTTGAAGGTGAAATAGGGTAAATGGAGTTTTTATAGGGATTTGGGTCAAGATGACATTTGATTATGCTTGAGTACATGTTCTTAAAATAGGGCATGGAGTTAATAGAACACTTAATTTCTTGAGAGGCCATTCAAGGTGATTTTTAATCCAATTATGGCATTTATAAGCTATTTTAGGCATTGTTCTTGATCCCTACTATGTAGAGTGGGAATAGGTGTGATGAGTCTCTCAAAGTAGTTGAGTGAATGACTAAGAGTGTGATTTTGGCTTCATCAGTAATGTCCCATGTTTAAAAATCACTCTTAGTGGTCTACATTGTCTTCTTTCTTGCTATATTACAATTTATCTTCTATATGTGTATTTGTCTTGATTGCACTAACATGTTTCCAGTTATTGTGTTTGCATGTTCCTTGGTTTCTACCAAGCACATCCCCTGTAGGGTATTAGTTTTAGCACAACATTTGGTACTCTCATTTGGAATGTATCCTCCTATCAAAGTTGCATGCACCCTAAACGAGGGGGCATACATTGGGTAAATCATTCACCTCATTCACTAGTACACAATCACAGTTCAAACCCGCATAATACAAGAAAAACACACTCTTCGATTACATAAAAACGACCCATATTATGACTTAGGTCCTTAGAACAACATAGATGCCAGCACCCAAATACAAACATGAGCCCTTGGAAACCCTTGACCCTTCCTAGGAGCGATGACCAGGTCAATTATAGAATTTTTCTCGAGATCAACATGGTTCGAGTAGTTTACACAATAGTTTGCATAGCATAGGCACAGTCTTCCAACAATCAAAATGCATTCTATCTCTATTTTTTATTTTTCTATTTGGATCAAACTGGATTGAGCTAGTACAAAACACGATCACACCTTCTATAGTGGTGTTTAAATTTTGGGAAGCGATCGAGGTTGGATAATAAAACTAGACCTTTCTCCCCAACACTTCTTCTTTCGTGGCGTGAGATCACCCATAAAACTTGCACTTGGCATGAGATCACCCAAAAACACATTAGTGGTGTGACATCACCCAAAAACTCACTCTTCTACAGTTTTTCAAAAACTTTCTATCCTTTTCACTCATCACAAATCAGGTGCACATGTTCCTTTTCACATTTTTACATACTTGGATTGAATTTTTCATATACACGACTTTGACTACTCTTTTGCTCTTCTTTTTTATAGGTCTGTCCTTATAAGAAGCAATGTGATCTCAAACACAACACAAACATGATAACAACAATAGGTACAACATGGTACACACATTACACTTTTCACCCCTAGGGTCACTTCCTCTTTCTTAGCTTAGCTTCCACGCTTCATTTTTATCACTCCACGCTTTTTCTTGTCTCCTCAACACACTTTCACCATCGATCTACATGGTTATCAAGTATGCATCTTATCTACTTTATGTTATCGAGTATTCACTCAACAACATAAATTGGGGGAAAATGTAGACACTAAATCATGCACTTTGGGTACATTTCTAGGTCTTAATCACATATTACTATTCATATGATTCCTAAGTGAGAAAACTAGCAATTGATACAAATCTTTAGCATTTTGTTTTTGTTTCATGTCTTCTTTACGGCCTCGTACACCCTAGATCCTAGTCGATACTTTATTTCTTTATCTTTTATGACTCGGACACTAACTCTCGAGATAGGACACCAACACTCAGGTGCCCCTTTCCTTCTAGGTGCGCCCGACCTCTCTTTACTTTACTCACTCCTTTTGGGGATATTTTATCTTTTGGGCATCCTAATATATTATGGATCACCCTTCCAGGTTGTAAATTATGAAATTCAACCAAGGGAATCATATAAATAGCAAGCTATCGACCATAATAATGGACCAAAGCTCTAAGCATCTATTATTATCACCTAAGGTTTCATCGAAAGACATTCTAAGAGCATAAAAGCATCCATATAACTTCTTTCATGGGAAAATGGAATGCATTTTCTGCATACACGCATAGGAGGGGAAGTTCATTTTGACATCCACACATCTACTTACATTGCTACATCTAGTTATTGCTCGTTATTAAGTGCATCTTGCACAAGAGCCACCTTGGGCACAATTTTACACACACACACACATAGATACATGAGGTCTGAGTTGTAGTAAAAATCTCGGTCATAAGTTCACTCATTTAGGTGATCATCGGGGTCAGTGTGACTCCCCATTTGCATCTTTTTCTTTTTAGGATTTGATGTTTTCTGGGGTTTTGCAGGAGATCATTTTTTTACAAAGTTACTGAGACAAATTCTATGGGCATATTGGGACATATAGGCGACCAACAAGGAAGGTCGGGAACACCTTGCAACACAAGAAAATCCAAATTTTGACCATTTTCACGGATCATAGGTACCCAGAAGTAGAATCTTGTGCCCAAACACCTTAACCTTGACCCAGGTTCCCGCCTAGTTTATTCGACAATTTTGCAAATTTACGAGTGTGGTTGCGATAGATTCCTCCTTCTTTTCAGCACTTTTCTAGTCCATCATACTTCGGGATAAATTTTGAAATCAACTAAGTCTTCTATTCCCTCTCTTGCACCTAGGGTTTTAATTGTATCTATCTTATTGATTAGGTAAGATATGTTCTTTATTTCTTATCTATCATAGTGTTGTGACTCGTAATTAGGGTTTTACAATAAATAATATTTGTTAAATCGGGAATGTATTCCATTGGAGGAATTTCATAGTCGAGTAGTATCTTCCATCTTTGGCATGTCATCATCAATAATATCTTCATGTGGTGACATGTTATTCTGATTAATTGTTTCATGTGGTGACATGTTAATTTCATTAATTGTTTCATGTGAAATAAAATTATCAATGGGTAACTTTTCATTCAAAAGGGATAGTGGTTTGACTATTATCGTTAAACTCTAAATTAAACTAACAAAAAAATAAATAAAAAATAATCTCTTTCCCCTGTGTTCGAATTGGTGCAAGTTGTGTGAGCGATATTTTTGGCTACCTAAAATAATTTAATATGTTCTTTTTCTTTTTAATGGGTTTTTCTTCTTGTTATTATCACCAGAGGCCATTGTACCTATAACCAATCCAAGTGTAATTTACCTATGGATCATATTTTAATGTCTGAGATGTAAACAACTAAAAACCTAGATACAAATTTGTAGCACATACTACCAGATGGTAACATATATGTTACCTAGATGTTATCATATTACCAACGAAAGTTAAATTACCTAGATGTTATCATATGGTAGTGATATGCTACTGAGTCAAGTACAATATGCTATCATAGGGTTGTAAACTTGTAATATGTAATTGATCATCAACACCTATAGGTATAGGAATTACATGTGGAATTTGATGTTTAATATTGGAATCGTGATTATTATATATATATATATATATATATATATGAAGGAAAATGTGGAAAATTTATCTTTTTGGTAAAGGTTATTTGAACATAAATAATACGATATTAGTGTGTATTCTAGGAAAACTAACCCAAAAAAGTAACATGTCCCCAAAAAAATTAGGTGAAATAGAAAGTGAGATGACTCCTCAAAATTTTCCAAATCCAATTTTCAAAAATGTGAATATTTGTGAATTAGCGAAGATTTTCCACTAAAATTTTCCTATTGAAAATTGTATAGAACATGCCACACATCATCAACATATTATTTAAGTGATGAAGGGTATCCACATCAAGTAAGAAAAATACTTATTCTTAGAGATGAATGAGATAAGGGTCACAAATAGTTTCCAAATGTAATAACATAATACTAGCTTTCACTTTCCCTATTAAATTCCTTACCTAATACAATGAAGAACCCAAGCTAAATTTCAATGCTTGGTCATTACATAAGACAGAGAGAACAACAATCTGTATAAATTACTCGATCTAATACACATATTACATGAAATAGCTACTGATAATAATTGAAATCAGCAACTCTATATTATATTTTTTTATTATACATTCACTATTTCATTACACTCCATTATATAGGAGATGTAAAATAACAATCCTTACAACAACATTTGTCTTCATGTACAACCATACACCCATATGGTTTCAACCTCTCACCAATATAATAATAAAACAATATTAATTGTTTTATTATTCTAACTTACTAACTTACCACATACTAACCACATTTTACATTTACTATTTACATTTACATAGTAAATGTACTTTCACTAATTTACCATAATAATAATTACACATGTAATTATTATTCACCCGTCATATCTACAAATGGAGCACTAAGATATATTTCTAAACATTCCCCCCCTTAGTGTGAATATGGGGAAAACCTGCCTTATACTTGCACTTGCTCATGATCTAATGATTTTACAGGATGATCATAAACCTAATGGATGGTTTTTCATAGGGTTGACCATAAACCAAAAATGAAGGTTTTGCAATTGGTTTACCATAAACCAAAAAGGGTGATGATTTTGCATAGGGTTTACCAACAACCGAAAATGGTGGTTTTACAAGTGGTGTACCACAAACCAAAAGGGTGATGGTTTTGCATAGGGTTTACCAACAACCGAAAATGGTGGTTTTACAAGTGGTGTACCACAAACCAAAAATGAAGGTTTTCAAGTGGTTTACCTACAACCACATCATGATATGCCAAGTATTATTCTTAGCCCTCATCACATCTCACTGCAGGGAATAACATAGGAAATTCTGCTGAAATCTGTTGCATATATAGAAAATACCATAAATGTAGAAAACTAGAAATGGAACATTGAGATCATGTTCCCCCCTCAATGTGAAATTTCCTTTATTCTGAAAACCACAATAGGAACACTGCAACCAAACACTCTGCAAAAATACAAAGAAACAACAAGAACACACTGTATAAAAAAATAATCACCATAGCTGATACGGCCCCGTCGTTGGTGACTGACGAGAGGTCGTTGAATGACCTCCAACCTCCTATGCCTCCTTCCTCCAAGAACTTCACTTAGAATAGAAAGTCTTTAGAATTATAGTCAATTTCATCTATTATTCGTTCATCTTCAGTTTCCCATTCTACAATTTTGCTTACATCTGTAGGTGCTTTTTCTTTTCCATCTACTATCCTCCATAGATTTTTATTCATTAACTGCATCTGGATTTTTACTCTCCATGTATGGAATTTCAGCCCATTAAATTTATCTAATGGTGTATCTAATTTTTGAATCTAAATATCTAAAAAAATTGAATGTAGATTTGAATTACCTTTGATTCTCTGATTTCTTAAAAAAATAGCAGTGATCAATGTGTTGTATAGTAAATTTCATGTTTCTCCCAAACTACGAACTGGGTTTTGCTTAAATTTCTACTGTAGCTTTCTGTATAACTGATCGTTCCACACACAAAATTTTGGAGAAACCCAAATTGCGAAAAAAAAGTTACGAGATCTTCTTTGAGACAGATTTAACCTGCTCTGGTACCAAATGTAGAAATTACTCTGATCTAATACACAGATTACATGAAATAGCTACACAGACAATAATTGAAATCAGCAACTCTATATTATATTTTTTTATTATACATTCACTATTTCATTACACTCCATTATATAGGAGATGTAAAATAACAATCCTTACAACAACATTTGTCTTCATGTACAACCATACACCCATATGGTTTCAACCTCTCACCAATATAATAATAAAACAATACTAATTGTTTTATTATTCTAACTTACTAACTTACCACATACTAACCACATTTTACATTTACTATTTACATTTACATAGTAAATGTACTTTCACTAATTTACCATAATAATAATTACACATGTAATTATTATTCACCCGTACATACAAATGGAGCACTAAGATATATTTCCTAACACAATCTTGGTTAGACCAAGAATGGTGGTTAGTTAACACAATGGTAGAGACCTTCATCACTAAACAAATTCTTAATCCATCGTAGCAAAGTTTCCCTTATACATCATAAAAAGATAACCACATACAATTATATGCCAAAAATAGGGTAATGTCACTCTGTGATGAATTGAGTTGTCCTTGACATTAGTACTATTGTACCTACTTTATAATCCCAATATAAGAAGGTTGAAATGTTTTATCTCACCACATTGACACAATAAATATACAACTAAACAACCCTTACATCATAATTATTTTTAATACATCTTAACTATATGTAGTAACTAGTCACCAAGTGACTAAGACTATCAAATGCACAATACCATCTAAAAACATCTGTTATGACTCCTTAAGTTTTCAAGTAATAACAATAATACTACAAGCCTTTAAGGTTGACAAAATTGTAATTATCCATATCAAGTCATTACCAATTTTCATATTATAATTCAATTTCCAAAATGACATAGATTTTTCCCAAAAACATTCAAATATATTCACCATATTCTAATACACATCACAATCATGATAAAACATGGTCTTCATGAAGGAACTTCTTCTAACAATCATTCTCTCATAGGTATCGCATTCAGCAATGGAAAAATATTCTTCAACTAAGGGCATCGTGCTCCCATCATACTACAACAAGAAAATTCTACAACACAATCCTCTCAATTATATTGAGGAGAATATTGATAATTTAATTAGCCTAAACATAATTCTACCCATGGACCATTGTGTTCTTAAAGTAATATAACCATAATCCATCTAGCTACAAGCTTTAGGCTAGTGTAAATAGGATTGGTAATGTAATCCATTCATAAAGACCAAGTACTTAAATATAAAAAAACTCACATAAGCAATTACACATATTTCTAAGAGTCACCACAACATTTAATCATAACGACTTGAGGTCCACATTCTTATGCAAAGAGGAACATATAACCATATTTAGATAGTATCCCTTAAAATAAGAATAAAGAAACACCAATAATCGCTATGGAGATTAATTAACCATTCTACACTAATGAAACATGCTGTCATGTAACTTTCTACCAATAAGATAAAATTATTTACCAATTTTTAGATATTAAATTGAAGTAAAAATGGTTTATATTTATATGAATAGGGTTTTCTAAGGCTTCTTGCCCATTATCTATGATAGACCCTTCACAAGACTCATGTCCCCATCTATAAGGTGTAGAAATTGTATAACAACCTCAAACATATTTCCCAAACATGTAATATAGACCACGAGAATTTCCCAACAATAGCATTCCTAATCACATAACTTGACTAATTTACTCACCTATGTCATACAATTAAGATAATAACATTGCTCATCAATATTCATTGATTCAAATTTTAGATTTTACAAGAGATAAATTCCACGTATCATATCATACTTACTTTCTCAACTTAAAGTAGGATCCCCACGAGATAATTATCATAAACTAATACATTTCCATTCACACATATTTATACCTCCATATAACTAGTGGTTTACTTATTCATTTAAACATAGAGGTTCCTTTCTTCAAAAGGATATATAGAGGTGGTTCAAAGTTTAACAACATTATATACACCGATCTTGTTGGAAGAAATCATGAAATTATTGGATAACAATATAGGAAAACATAAAGTTATTAAAAAGACTTCATTTTTAATGTATTCCATATACATCTTCAAGAGCAAAGATCCTAAACTACATAACTTAAAATTTAATCACATTACAACTAGGCTATCATTAGGTCATCACCCATAGTAAATATGTTACCAAAAATATTAATGTTATATAAAAATAGTACACATATTTTTCATGAAGTTGGGACCAAGGACTTTAAATTTTATAAGTGGAGCTTAACCTCAAAATATGAACTTGCATAATAGTGGAAATCAAATACCTTAT